>OY804582.1:42675572-43275572 GCA_963680875.1 Bathymodiolus brooksi
ATTTCATACCGGAACAAAAAACGTAAAGTTTGTAGAGGACCATCTAATGAACATTCATGTACAGTTTGGCTTTAATCATATTTGTAGTTTCTGAGTAGAAGGCATTTGAATATTTTCCCATAGGGTCCAATGTTAATCTATGTCCTGCGGTGGCGGCCATCTTGGATTTCCGACCGGCATAAAAAACATATTATTTGTAGAGGACCTTCCAATGATCATTCCTGGGCAGTTTGGCTTCAACTGTCCAAGTGGTTTCAGAGAAGAAGCATTTTGAAACATTTTTCCCATAGGGTCCAATGTTAAACTAAGTAGTGCCGTAGCCGCCATTTTGAATTTCATATCGGAACAAAAAACCTTAAGATTGTAGAGGACCATCCAATGAACATTCATGTACAGTTTGGCTTTAATAATATTTGTAGTTTCTGAGAAGAAGGCATTTGAACATTTTCCCATAGGGTCCAATGTTAATCTATGTCCTGCGGTGGCGGCCATCTTGGATTTCCGACCGGCATAAAAAACAGAAAATTTGTAGAGGACCTTCCAATGATCATTCCTGGGCAGTTTGGTTTCAACTGTCCAAGTGGTTTCAGAGAAGAAGCATTTTGAAACATTTTCCCATAGGGTCCAATGTTAAACTAAGTCCTGCCGTAGCCGCCATTTTGAATTTCATATCGGAACAAAAAACCTTAAGATTGTAGAGGACCATCCAATGAACATTCATGTACAGTTTGGCTTTAATCATATTTGTAGTTTCTGAGAAGAAGGCATTTGAACATTTTCCCATAGGGTTCAATGTTAATCTATGTCCTGCGATGGCGGCCATCTTGGATTTCCGATCGGCATAAAAAACAGTAACTTGGTACAGGACATTCCAATGATCATTCCTTTACAGTTTGGGTTCAGTCAGTTCATTAGTTTCAGAGAAGAAGATCTTTGAAATTTCAGCCAATCAGAGCATATTATTGGCCCTGGCAGCCATATTGAATATCCGACTGGAACGAAAAACAGTAACTTTGTAGAGGACCATCCAAGGAACATTCCTGCTAAGTTCGGTTCCAATCGGCCAAGTGGTTTCGGAGAAGAAGCTTGAAATGTGAAAAGTTTACAGACGACAGACGACGGACGCCAAGTGATGGCAATAGTTCACATGGACCTTTGGTCCAGGTGAACTAATAAGAAAGGGACTTGTAGCAAGTCTAATATCTCTATGGTTGTCAGAGATCCAATTATCAATAAGAAAGGGACTTGTAACAAGTCTAATATCTCTATGGTTGTCAGAGATCCAATTATCAATAACAAAGGGACTTGTAGCAAGTCTAATATCTCTATGGTTGTCAGAGATCCAATTATCAATAAGAAAGGGACTTGTAGCAAGTCTAATATCTCTATGGTTGTCAGAGATCCAATTATCAATAAGAAAGGGACTTGTAACAAGTCTAATATCTCTATGGTTGTCAGAGATCCAATTATCAATAAGAAAGAGACTTGTAACAAGTCTAATATCTCTATGGTTGTCAGAGATCCAATTATCAATAAGAAAGGGACTTGTAACAAGTCTAATATCGCTATGGTTGTCAGAGATCCAATTATCAATAAGAAAGGGACTTGTAGCAAGTCTAATATCTCTATGGTTGTCAGAGATCCAATTATCAACCAGAGGCTCTCAAGAGCCTGTATCGTTCACCTGGTAATAAAAAAAACCAATTGGTCCTATGTAAAAACTATGTCCTGCGTCATCTTGGAATTACGATCAACATAAAAAACACAAAGTTTGTAAAGGACCTTCCAATGATTGATGCACAGTTTAGGTTCAATCAGTGCAATAGCTTCAGAGAAGAATATATTTCTGTATTTTCCCCATATGTTCTGTGTTAATACTATGACCTGTGGTGGCAGCCATCTTGGATTTCCGATCGGCATAAAAAACAGAGGACCTTCCAATGATCATTCCTGGGCAGTTTGGTTTCAACTGTCCAAGTGGTTTCAGAGAAGAAGCATTTTGAAACATTTTTCCCATAGGGTCCAATGTTAAACTAAGTCCTGCCGTAGCCGCCATTTTGAATTTCATATCAGAATAAAAAACGTATATTTTGTAGAGGACCATTCAATGAACATTCGTGTACAGTTTGGCTTTAATCATATTTGTAGTTTCTGAGAAGAAGGCATTTGAACATTTTCCCATAGGGTCCAATGTTAATCTATGTCCTGCGGTGGTGGCCATCTTGGATTTCCGATCGGCATAAAAAACACACACCTTGTTGAGGACCTTCCAATGATCATTCCTGGGCAGTTTGGTTTCAATTATCCAAGTGGTTTCAGAGAAGAAGCGTTTTGAAACATTTTTCCCATAGGGTCCAATGTTAAACTAAGTCCTGCCGTAGCCGCCATTTTGAATTTCATATCGGAACAAAAAACGTAAAGTTTGTAGAGGACCATCCAATGTACACACATATGGACAGTTTGGCTTTAATCATATTTGTAGTTTCTGAGAAGAAGGCATTTGAACATTTTCCTATAGGGTCCAATGTTAATCTATGTCCTGCGGTGGTGGCCATCTTGAATTTTCGATCGGCATAAAAAAACAGAAACTTTGTAGAGGACCTTCCAATGATCATTCCTGGGCAGTTTGGATTCAATTGTCCAAGTGGTTTCAGAGAAGAAGCGTTTTGAAACATTTTCCCCATAGGGTCCAATGTTAAACTAAGTCCTGCCGTAGCCGCCATTTTGAATTTCATATCGGAACAAAAAACGTAAAGTTTGTAGAGGACCATCCAATGAACATTCATGTACAGTTTGGCTTTAATAATATTTGTAGTTTCTGAGAAGAAGGCATTTGAACATTTTCCCATAGGGTCCAATGTTAATCTATGTCCTGCGGTGGCGGCCATCTTGGATTTCCGATCGGCATAAAAAACATAAAATTTGTAGAGGACCTTCCAATGATCATTCCTGGGCAGTTTGGTTTCAACTGTTCTAGTGGTTTCAGAGAAGAAGCGTTTTGAAACATTTTTCCCATAGGGTCCAATGTTAAACTAAGTCCTGCCGTAGCCGCCATTTTGAATTTCATATCGGAACAAAAAACCTTAAGATTGTAGAGGACCATCCAATGAACATTCATGTACAGTTTGGCTTTAATCATATTTGTAGTTTCTGAGAAGAAGGCATTTGAACATTTTCCCATAGGGTCCAATGTTAATCTATGTCCTGCGGTGGCGGCCATCTTGAATTTCCGATCGGCATAAAAAAACAGAAACTTTGTAGAGGACCTTCCAATGATCATTCCTGGGCAGTTTGGTTTCAATTATCCAAGTGGTTTCAGAGAAGAAGCGTTTTGAAACATTTTCCCCATAGGGTCCAATGTTAATCTATGTATTGCGGTGGTGGCCATCTTGGATTTCCGATCGGCATAAAAAACATAAAATTTGTAGAGGACCTTCCAATGATCATTCCTAGGAAGTTTGGTTTCAATTATCCAAGTGGTTTCAGAGAAGAAGCGTTTTGAAACATTTTTCCCATAGGGTCCAATGTTAAACTAAGTCCTGCCGTAGCCGCCATTTTGAATTTCATACCAGAACAAAAAACGTAAAGTTTGTAGAGGACCATCTAATGAACATTCATGTACAGTTTGGCTTTAATCATATTTGTAGTTTCTGAGTAGAAGGCATTTGAATATTTTCCCATAGGGTCCAATGTTAATCTATGTCCTGCGGTGGCGGCCATCTTGGATTTCCGACCGGCATAAAAAACAAAAAATTTGTAGAGGACCTTCCAATGATCATTCCTGGGCAGTTTGGTTTCAACTGTCCAAGTGGTTTCAGAGAAGAAGCATTTTGAAACATTTTTCCCATAGGGTCCAATGTTAAACTAAGTCCTGCCGTAGCCGCCATTTTGAATTTCATATCGGAACAAAAAACCTTAAGATTGTAGAGGACCATCCAATGAACATTCATGTACAGTTTGGCTTTAATCATATTTGTAGTTTCTGAGAAGAAGGCATTTGAACATTTTCCCATAGGGTCCAATGTTAATCTATGTATTGCGGTGGCGGCCATCTTGGATTTCCGATCGGCATAAAAAACATAGAATTTCTAGAGGACCTTCCAATGATCATTCCTAGGCAGTTTGGTTTCAATTATCCAAGTGGTTTCAGAGAAGAAGCGTTTTGAAACATTTTTCCCATAGGGTTCAATGTTAAACTAAGTCCTGCCGTAGCCGCCATTTTGAATTTCATACCAGAACAAAAAACGTAAAGTTTGTAGAGGACCATCTAATGAACATTCATGTACAGTTTGGCTTTAATCATATTTGTAGTTTCTGAGTAGAAGGCATTTGAATATTTTCCCATAGGGTCCAATGTTAATCTATGTCCTGCGGTGGCGGCCATCTTGGATTTCCGACCGGCATAAAAAACAGAAACTTTGTAGAGGACCTTCCAATGATCATTCCTGGGCAGTTTGGTTTCAACTGTCCAAGTGGTTTCAGAGAAGAAGCATTTTGAAACATTTTCCCATAGGGTCCAATGTTAAACTAAGTCCTGCCGTAGCCGCCATTTTGAATTTCATATCGGAACAAAAAACCTTAAGATTGTAGAGGACCATCCAATGAACATTCATGTACAGTTTGGCTTTAATCACATTTGTAGTTTCTGAGAAGAAGGCATTTGAACATTTTCCCATAGGGTCCAATGTTAATCTATGTCCTGCGATGGTGGCCATCTTGGATTTCCGATCGGCATAAAAAACAGTAACTTGGTAAAGGACATTCCAATGATCATTCCTTTACAGTTTGGGTTCAGTCAGTTCATTAGTTTCAGAGAAGAAGATCTTTGAAATTTCAGCCAATCAGAGCATATTATTGGCCCTGGCAGCCATATTGAATATCCGACTGGAACGAAAAACAGTAACTTTGTAGAGGACCATCCAAGGAACATTCCTGCTAAGTTCGGTTCCAATCGGCCAAGTGGTTTCGGAGAAGAAGCTTGAAATGTGAAAAGTTTACAGACGACAGACGACAGACGACAGACTACAGACGACAGACGACAGACGACGGACGCCAAGTGATGGCAATAGTTCACATGGACCTTTGGTCCAGGTGAACTAAAAAAAGGAACAAAAATTCATAAATGATAAGATAGTCATATTTAAATGCAATGCTAGATAGTGGTTTCTAGTTCTACTTTCATCACTTACGCTCAAATTCAAAACAATTTGAAAATTATAGATTTTAGAATAAAAACGTACTTTTTATTTCACAGAAATTCAGGATTTTATAATTCAATTCTCTGGAAATTGTGATGAGACCTCCCTCCTACACCATCCCTCTAAGTTCTAATATCAACAGTTTCTGAATAGAATATATTCAAACTCTTAAACAAATCGCATTCACACCTATATATATACATATATTATGGCTTATAGAAAAATGCTGTAATTTCATTGGACAACCGGATCAGTACATCAGGCCATGTATACAGTTGGAGCCATAGATATATATCATGTAATCAAATGATTAAAAATGTCACTCGCCTGACAGTTTTTGAATTGTTTTTTCTATCCAATTATGGCTTACCATGTCATTTCCTTGTACTGGTCGGAAAATTAAACATGTTCTACAATGAAAAACTTAGAATGGACTGAAATGTCATCGCTAAGACATAACGGATGTTGACATTTTTAACATATTCTACCATACAAAAACAACATCCGATTGGGAAATAGATTTTCCGTAATGTTAAAAAAAGACATGTATACAGGACAACCATTGAGAAATGTGTTTACAATCTTAGTAATTATAATGAGAAAGAGATAATAAAAGTATAATTATACTATAACTAATTGACGAGTTTCATTATCAAAATAAGGTCACGAATGACCAAATAACGCAGTAACTCACGAATGCACGCAGCACATGAGTGAGTTACAACATTATTTGGTCATGAGTAACATATTTTTGATAATGAAACTTGTCAATTAGTTATAGTATTTATTATATAGATAAAAAAAATGTTTCGAATCGAATTTAATATAAAATGAGTTTAAATGCACTATATTATGTGTGTAACGTAGGGATATACTATAATGTGTATCGCTTCAAAAACATGACGCCACCCACCCACGACAATGAAATAATTAAAATGCTTACCTTGAAATATTATTTTAATTAAATTTGATCCAAATTGAAGTGTACATGAAGCCAAATAGCGTCTAATTTTAACGTTTCAAACTGGAAGTCTTCATATGACGTTGACAACGAAATGGCGCGAAATATAGTGAGTGAAATAAAAATGGTAATTTCACTGTGAAATTATTGTTTTTATTTAACTCGGGAAAATTCTGTAATTCACAGCTATCTATAAAATAATTACATTTAATATTTCTGTATTCAAATTTTTATAAAAAGTACCACCAGTAAATAGTGAAGTACTGGTAGACTTGAAAAATATTGAAAGCAGTGAATTTAGCAGAGGTTATTTATCATTATAAAATTAGCTCATGGTCTGTTACATCTATACCTAAGTAAGAAACACATACTCAACACAGCAAAGATTTTTACTCATGCCTTTTAGTTGTCCATGAGTTTTTGTGTTTTGTTACTTTTGCATTGATATGCGACAAGTCACAACATTTAAAAACACCAACCAATAAATCAATCATAACAGTTAAACCATTAAAAAGTCTACGGTGGGACAGGAAGGAATCTTTCCCATACCCTATATACTTTCTTTCTTGATTTTTCCCATCACATAATGGACACAAAACCAATGATGTGCCCATGATCTGGCAGCCATATTTGAAATGGTTGAATTTCAAAATGTTAAGATAAATAGCCCCAGTTTCATTGAGATATGTAAAGCAGTGTCTCAGATACTGCCCTGCACCAAATTTAAAATGGAAAAATGTTTGGAGTCTCAGTGCCTTATGATTAGAAAAGTAACTATAAAGTATAAACTATGAAATCTGTCAAGGGACGTCCGTTCACACCAAAACTTCAACATTCTAGTGAGCAAATGCTTGTCAGACATGGATCATCATCCCAATAGCTGGAATATATCATTCGAAAATATGGTTAAATCCTTCCTACACCACCTAGGACTTTATAATGGAATATTCCTTACACCAGACACTTTTCATACCTTTTGAATTATCTCCCCCTTGTTCTTGCAGCTGTTGTTTTTTACTCTGCAGCATAGCTTCAATGGATTCTTTGTCATCTTTTTCTAACTCCAATCCATTTTCTGCAACACTTTCTGGTTCAGTTCCTCCTTCTGTTACTTTTTTACTTTTGCCTTTTTTGACTCGCTTCTTCTTTGCAACTAAAAAAAATATATTTAAGAAAATTGTATTGTATTTGACGTTTCCTGGCACCCAGAGGTAAATTGTTCACAGGTGTACTATAGATAAAAAAAAATTAAATTGTATTTCATTATTTTGAATGGCTGTTGAAGGGAAATGGTCTGCAATTTGAGTTTTTTCCTCTGTCATTTTTTTTGCACAGGATCGTTAGCCAATACATTCAAAAGATAACAAATAAAAGTTTTACGATACGTATCAGTTGGAAATGGTGCTATTTACCACTAGTTAGACGTGACCTACATAGTCATTGACTGTGTTTGTAGAGTTTTCCATGTTACATCATCAATATTTATCTAAATACCAAATTATACAAAGGGTAGGCAGTGGGCTTATTTGTTAATAACTCTTGATCAAAGAACCGTAAGACAAACTTGTTTTCCGTTTTCTTTCCTAGCCGAGGCTGTTAAATTTTTCATGGGACACAATGAGTAGTTTTGCTTCCATTTCCTATAAAGTTCTGTTAAATCTATTGCTTCTGAATAAAACTCAACACAAAATATCATACATCATATAAGAACTGTAACATTGTTAACTGCCTGTGACTGGTTCTTAAAACAAATTTACCAACAAAAGCTTAGTAAAGGTTTTGTCATTCATCTGAATAAAAAAATGGTAAGACTGATAATTTCAAAGAATATATGTTTTCCTGGTCCCCTAATTATGATTCTATTGATCCTTTTTCCATACCATTTGTTTCAGATGGAACATGGTCTATATATCTCCATTTGTGAAATGAGAAATCTTCACCACCAGTAAATATCACGTCTTTTTCTTGACCACTCCATTGTACTGTCAATAACCTCCCCTTGTGTCCATGGTAACAAGCTATCATTTGTTCCGCTTCAGAATCCCATACCTGAAAGAATTCGGTCAGATCTTTATCTTTCTCTTGTTTTCTATTCCCACTAAATTAAGCATGTAGTCTATTATATAAGAGTGTGAGTGATTGATTGTTGTTTAACACCAAATGAGTGATTTTTCAGCTATATATCATGGTGAGAACAAGTTACATTTGATGAGATGTTAAACATGTCTACTTTGTACTAAACCAACATACTTAGCTGGATTATTATATTGCTAGCTCATTAAAACAATAGTGTGGGCAGACATGTCTCTCCACTTGTTATCCTGATTCTGAGCCATCCAGTCTTTGTTTTTACACTTTAATGTTGTGTGTTTATATTAGTGGAGAAGTAATAAATACCAATGTCATAGTTTGACCCAACGAGTGTATGAACCCACAATCTGTCACACATGAGGTGACCATGGTAACCATTACACCACTAATGCACTTACATACAGACCATAAAACACAGCAGTAAGTCCATCGATAGTTGTAGTAATATATTAGTCAGTTAGTGATTGTTGTGTAAGCAATTTTTTTCATACTACTGGTAATGTTGAGTTCTATAAAATATGTGTCTCAAAAGTCTTAATGTACTCAATACAATTTTAAGTGACAACATTTATCTGTGGAATGTCTGTGGTTTTCTCCCGCATATTCCGTTTTCCTCCTCCAATAAAAATGACCACCACAATATCATTAAAATATTGTTGAAAGTGGCGGAAAATTTGTTTCAAGTGTACCTTGTCACTGGAGTGAATCTAACCCACAATTTAGTGGTGATAAAAAAAAAACTTATGATGACAAAAACAAATTTCAGTTTGTGACAGTAGTCCCTCTTTTATAAGGCCACCACCCAATGAAAAAATGGTCTCTCTTTGGAGTACAATTTAGCACTATTCTACTATCTCAGTGTGCATCTGAAATCTGGCCTGATAACTGGGGTGGCCTTCAGTTAGAGGGGCCTTATAAGAGGGGGACTACCATACTGATTTTAGAGGTAGATGTTAAACAAATTTACCATAGACTGTCCATCATATGACACAGATGCTATATACCCATCACAATGTGTACTCCAGGATAGACCAGTAATTCTGTGACAGTGGCCTCTTAATGATTTACGTGGCTCTGTAATAATCAGTGGCTCATTCCCATCCTTGTCAGTATCTGATAATAGCAAATAATACTCTAGTTATTGATGTAAATATAATCACAGAAGTTGGAAATTTTGTCAATATGTACTGTGTGATAAAGTTTGTCAGTGACTTGTGGCGGGTCGGTGGTTTTCTCTGGGTCCACTGGTTTCCTCCACCAATAAAAACTGTCTGCCACGATATAACTAAAATATTGTTGAAAGTGGCATTAAACACCATCAAACAAAACAAAAAAAACATCAATATCTACTGAACATAGGGCAAAATATGGGGGGAAACTGAAGTTTCATCAACCTAGTGAGTGAAATGAACAAGAAAGGAAAAGTTTTAAAATTTAACTTGTGTTTGGGAGTTTTTTGTAAATATTTCAAAACATTTGGCCAAAGGAAAACAAAAGCTAGAGCATGAAAACCACAATTTTGTCATTGTTCAGTTAATCAAAGGTCATTATTCTGGAATCATACAAGACAAAGTGACCAAAATCAATCTTGACTTGTGTATTGTGATAATAAAATTATGTACAAATTTCAAACACTTGGGTAAGGGAAACTAGAGATGGAGTACAGAAACCGATACAGGACTGACAGAAAGATGGACGAAAGACAGAAGAAAAAGAGAGATGAAAACAGACAAAAGTAACACTAAATTCTCTGTCTCCATTCAGCAAGGGCCATAAAAATAGGCAATAAAAAATGCTTTGAAAAAGCCACCTAATATAAGATGTATTACTGAAGGAGGAAATAGCAACTTTTATATCAGAACCACTGTAAGCCTTATAAAACAAGGAATATCACCTTCAATCAAGATTTGATACAAATATTAGTTCTATTCAGCTATTTGCATAGCAATTAGTAAGAAAGGACATAGATGATAATGAAGATGAAAGACTATCCAACATTACACAGAGACTCAAATATATGTTAAAGAACAATGCTTTTATTGCTGTTCTACACTTCAGTAACAGTAAGGTCTTGAATAATCAGCATAACTCATACCCTCAAAAGGGTGTGAAGTGGCCCATAGCCTGTAGTTTCAGCAGTATTCATTTTTTATTGGTGAATAAGTTAGGTAGGTAATACACTATGCTGTTACAAAATGTGATCTTAAAAATTAAATTTTAGTATTTGACAATGAGGAAATATAATTAAATGACAACAAGCTTTATGTTAAACAAACCTATAATTGATGTTAAATCCATAATATTTATAGAAGATTCATTGGAGCCTGTAGCAATCAGGTTTTTAAATGGTGACCCTGCACTGGAAGTTGTTGTATAATGAGGATGCCAGGCGACAGCGTTTATAAGCTTCTTATGAACATGGACTGTTCCTCGTAACTTCAGACTGGGTGGTTCTAATATTTCTATTGAACTGAAATAAAAAGATTTTAAAAAAGAAACCATTTAAAAACTATAAATTCCGAAAGATTAACCTTAATGGTTTTTTACCCTACCGTTTTCTAATATATTGGTTTTTATAATCCAAGAAATCCCATTTTCTGTCTGTTGTAAGATTGAATGTTATCTATAATCTAGAAATCTCATTTTTTTTGTCTGTTGTAAGATTAAAGTTTATGTAGGAATTATTGTAAGTATAATTGGTCTACCACCAAATTAATATTTTCTTTCTTAATAGAGCTATCTGCCCATTCATTCACACATCAGGTGTAATGTCTTCATTTCTGAATATTTCAAATTCCATTATAATGTGATGTGTTAATGTAATTGATATGTATTATGTATCGGTAGCCATTTGTTTGTTTGTTTGGTTTTTTTTTCTTTCTATAAAATGTTGGTATAGCATGGCCACTCCCACGAAAGGTCAGCCCTCTTATCAAACTTGTTTCAGATGAACTGTCATTTTAAAATAATACTACCCCCCCCCCCCCCCACAGGCTTAAGAGATGCCACCAGTCTTATACACCCTTTTTTTTTATTATTGCAGAAGGTGTGATAGTATAAGAGGAGGACTTAAGATTCCATTAACACATTTATCCATTGACTCAAGCCTGGATTCAAATTGGCTGTTTGTTGTGGACTTTTTTTTAGTTTAAAAAAGATGGTGGTTCGCATTGGGTGATCAAGTGTTTTCACATATCAAGTGAAAACCTGTTAAAATCAAATCTCCTAGGGACCCTGTCTATTGTGTTCCGAATAGACAGGGGTTCATTTTATACAGATTAAATTAAGAAAGTTTTCCTACAATGGGACTTTATCTTAAGTTCTGTTCATACAGGATTCTGCTTTATTCAGCATTTGGTTGATATAGGTTTTACTATATATGTCAATCATGTCTATTTTATATCTATCCCATATAATAAATGGTTTTATATAGGTGTGTTTATTTGGAAATTATGTAATATTCAAATACTTGAACCAAAACAGAAAATGCTTAAACATCAAAACCAGATATTTTTATTCTAAGAGTAATTGTCTTTTAACTAACAGATTTTAACTTCTGTGCTAGTAATCGGTCAACTACAAGCACTGACCTGCTATTGTACTGTCCACGTTTATGTTGTCATTCATTTTGTGAGTGTGTGGTCTCTTTGAGTCGAAGCGAATCTGTGCAGATCTTTATTGTTTATTTATTTCTGTATTGTTATTGGAGATCCTATTATGATTGTGCTTCTATAAACTGGTTTAACCCTGCCATATTTTCGTTCCTGTCCAAAGTCAGGACCTGGATTTCCATCTGCAAATTCCATGGTCTTTTTGTGTTCAATGATTAGAGGTAAGAGGTAATTATTCTTTTTGTTGATTTCGGTTGAATTAATGGTTGACCATCACTATTTAAACTTTCTTTTCTAATAGTAAATATAGAAAAAGAAAGTATCTGTGTACAATTCAAAATATCATAACATATTTTTCAACTACCATACGATCACGATAACCCTTACCCATCATCGTTTCCTATGGCAACTAGAGAAAAATCAGGACTCCAACTGATTTCACTTCTTACTGGTACTCTGGGCTAAAATAAGAAGAAAAAGCATACAGAAAAAACATGTTTGAATCAAACCCGGCACAAACCAAAATACTGTGTTATTGGAACTTCATTTATAGTTCCAACATCTGAAATCCTTGTGAATTTCACCTGTCTATTCCAAAGAATTTTTTTTGACAGGTTTCATTGTAATTTCATTTAATAATTACAGTATATCTATTATAGAGCTTTCACCTTGTTCTGTGTTATTCCTGTTCCTGTGCCAACTCATTTTGGTACCTCACAAAGTCATTATTGTGGAATAGTGAAGGACAGAGATCACAGGTTATAAACTTTAGAACACATGCTTTTGCTTATATATTAACTGAGATAAAATGTTGTAATTTCAGGTAGTTTTTATGTTTTTATTTTAACTCGTCACACATAATTCGTACGCTTTACTTGTCCCTCTGATACCATTTAATTTGTCCCATCTCAAAAATTAACTTAGAAATCTAAAAACTGATTTGTGTTTCTCTGCTATAAAACTTTCTAGTTTTCAGGGAAAAAAATAAAACTATGGAAATTCAAGTCAATAATAAAGCCTGTTTCAGAGATTGATGACAATGAATGAACCATGCTGTTTGTTGAGAAAAAATCTTCAGTTCTCATATAAAATATTGAAATAAAAGGTTGCAAAAGCAAAGAGTTAAAAAATGTAAAAATGAGGATGATGACCGATTTTTTTGCTTGTTTGTTATCAATTCATAGTATGATGTTTGAGTATTTATGAAGATTTGTTCAGTGATTAGTATAAGTTATTATACTTTAGTATCTTTTTTCAATAGAAAATCAAGTGTAATATTTTAATTAATAAATCTTAAATTCCTTGTTTTCTCTATTTCACCAATCATCAGTTTTTTTACTGATGACCGAGGGAACAGTGATCTAGATCGCCAAAGTGCTTACGATATCGGTAAAATGACCATGATCTAAAACGTATACGTGACTTATGTATAAAATGGCCAGTATAATAAAACAATTAATGCCTGCACTTAAGGTCAACAATTATGATGTTCACCTTACGTGCAGGCATTAATTGAATAGTGTCCTACAGACGATTTTCGATATGACCACCGGAACAGGGTGAACCGAGAATACAATAATCTCAAATTTGTCAATTTTTATAATATGGTTTCTATATCTTTTCAAAAATCAGACTGTTGTTCTATATTTACAATAAGATCACTGCTTTTATACATTTATTAAAACCTGCTGTGTCCACATTGTTTTTTATTTGCATTATTTTCCTTCTTTTACTACTTTTATTTATTTTTATTTGTTTTTAAATTTGTATTTAAATACATGTATTTGAAAAGTTGACATTCTACATACCTTTTTTCCATTGGACTGCTCTATGAGGTCATTAAGGTTGTGAGCCTCATCTTCAAGTTTATGTGGGTCATGTTGCATTATAATGCCATCTCCTATACTATACAAAAAGCATGAAGCTGAACTGGTGCTGTCTATGGAAAAATATGATCATAGTTAACAACTGATATATTGAAAATATACCTTAAATATACGAAAATCCCCCGAAAATATCCTTCTTGAGGATAATATGTTATACAAATATTCCATGTGATTGTGGTCAATATACAAGAATATTTTCCTTCGGTACCTTGAATTGCATGGATGTGTTATATTGCCCGACGCCAACGACGAAGGGTAATATAACACATCCATGCAATTCAAGGTACCGAGGGAAAATGTTCTTGTATATTGACCACAGTCACATCAAATATTTACTATATTATATTTTAATAATTAATCAAAACTAAAAAAACATATTAATAAGTGTATGTTGACATACAAAATGAGACAAACAGCAAAAAATTGCAAGTAGTCTAACAGTTCTGAAAATAAACATTAACAGTACATGTGCTGTTATTAAAATTAAAAATAGGTTGCGAATGTTTTTATCTTTGTCGTCTGTTTATAATAGATTGGCTCAAACCGGAAATCGTCACCGGGCAATATAACTCATGCGCAGGAATTTCAAACGTTATATTTCCTGGTGGGCGTGGCAAGTGAAGCTAGAATAGATAAAATAGCGAAAAATATTGAATTTCTAATATTAAAAGAAATCTAGTTCTAAAATATAATATACAATTATAGTCTTTTGTTGAGGTCAATACAAGTTTTTATGGACCTTAAAAAACGATATTCATCGAAGCCTTTAGGCTGAGGTGAATATTGATTTCTAAGATCCATAAAAACTCGTATTGACCAATACAAAAGACTGTAATTGTTTTATTACATTAAAATGAAAAGTAAAAGTGAAACCAAGTCAATATGAAATTAATCACTTCATTATAACGTCATACATAATGCAATGAAAGTGAAAGTGAAAGAGTCAATATGGATTTTAATCAAACAATTCAAAGATTAATGGAATGTCAGGTGATCAATTCTAAACCAATGAAATAAAGAGTAAAAAATCATTATGTAATAATATACAATATTATCCTCAAGGATATTTTTGGGGTATTTTCGGATATTCTTAGATATTTAATAGGTACAATATTTTACCTATCTCATTTTTTAGTATACATTTGCATCTGATAAAATATACACCAAAAGAGAGATCAAAATATGAATGTTATAAAGATATATATTTTGTTATATATATTGTGAGAATCTAGGACAAAAGACCCCCAGACAAAAGCCCCCTGACAAAAAGCCCCCCAATAATGAATTGCACAAGTTATTTATATATTGGTATCTTTGCACACATTTTAGGCTTTATATTGTACTTCTATTTATGGGTTAACATTATTTTTGAATACCATTTTTCATAATAAGTTATTATTGGAACTTGAAGATATCATAAATATTTGTTTAAGAATTATAATAACCCTCATCAAAGAAAGTAAAAATAAAATAATAAAATTGTTTTATCTTAAAAAAAAATCATTATAGTATATCAAACAGGATGAGAAAATAACTCACTCATTACTTTTAATAACTTCAAAGGTTATAAATGTAATAACAATTGTTTATCAATAAAAACAATTCCTGATTAACTTTACCCGATTAATTTCAATTTAAACAATTAAACAGATTATTTTTTATTTACACTTTATAAATGACCATAACAATGAAAAAATATGTTTTTAAAATAGTTAATTTTTTGTATTAATTCCCTCACTCCTTCTTTTTTAATAGGAGTGAGGATTAATCTTTAAGATATTTTAAATATCAACATCAATATGAAAAAAATGCAATAAGATTCTATGATTATTTCATTATGGGGGGCTTTTGTCCTGTTCTCCCATATTGTGAATATATCAAATTTAGTTATCCTTTGTGTTCAACATTTCTGAACAAGAATTTTTTTTCTCTCTCACAAATATCATTTAATAATTTAATTAAGATATCAGATATCAATTATAGCACATTTTCTGACAAATTGAAACCTGACGAAGAATTGAGCCCTAAATATGCATTACTGTGAAATCTGTCTACACCAAACCTCCTTGGGATCAACTTTTCTGTCCAAAATAGACAGCTGTTTGGTTAATACAGGTTAAATTAATAAACAATTCCAACATTGGAACTTTAAATTTATTCAAAGTTTGGTTTATATAGAATTCTGGTTTATTCAGGGTTCGGTTGAGACGTGTTTTACTGTATCAGACTAACATTGAAGTATACGTACCAGTTTTTATACACTGTGGTCCCCATGATACAACATATACTGTACGTTTGTGGTAGTTAGATGATACGTGTGGTGGTCTGTAAAACAAATTTAAATACAAACAGTACATATAGAATATTGTCTTTTTAAACACCATGTTTGTAGGCTTGTATACTGAACAAGGTTTTGCTTTATTTTTATAGAATTTCAACAAGATTGCAGTTATATCAGGCAAAAAAATAATGTGTGTTTTGAGTTTCATGTCCACTAAAATCATATTCTTTCGAGGCAGAGCCAGTGCCATCAATGACTAGAAAATGACACATCGTGGTTGAGTAAAATAAAAATTACTGATCTACACATTTATATTAAAAGTATCTAACCATAATAAGTTCATGTATTCTGCATATGGTATTTATCTCACTAGGTTTAATATAAATGAGAAGTTATTTCCAATCAAATAATCATGCCTTGTCCCTTTAAGTATTACGTCTTCAATTGTGATTCACTGATGTCAGATCAGTGTTTTCTAACAAAAACGCTAACAACTCATACAAACCTATCACCAATACGGAGTGGGTTCGCACCCCATTTTGTAAATTACAAAAAGGGTGCACTCGACGTGCAACCCCAAGTGATAAATTTTACCAGTTGCTTGCCCACGGTCGGTGGTTCTCTCTTTGTACTCCGGCTTCTTCCACCACTAAAACGGGTTGCCATGATATTGCTAAAATATTGCTGAAAGTGGAATTAAACACAATAAATCAATCAATCAATCTAACAAAAACACCTTGTTACTACTGTTTCAACAATTATTTATCAATATTTACTGTTTTATTCTACCTTATTACTATCAATGTTTTTTTTTTACAACAGAACCCTCAATTTATCAATAATAAACATTTATATCTCCTTATTGGAGAGCTGCTTACTTGTTTGAAAACGTGTCGTATACCCCTATTCTACCATCATCTGTGCCATAAGCCAAGAGCCCTTCCTTCTTTGGATGCCAACATAACTGAAAAACAAAAAAAGAGAGTAATGAAGTAGAAACCATCTTATTTTGCCTTATTCAAAATTTATTACATATATATGTATATCATATTGTCTCCTTAGGAAATTACATACCACATTTCAGATAACAAATACATGATATTTGCTGTAATTAATTTGATATAACATATTTAGGAGAGGTATTTGCAACTAAATTTCCCTCTTTTATAGGCTTTGGAAATTTCATTGTTTCTTGACTGGTATTTGTGACATGGTATTTGTCACAAATACCACTCCCAAGGATGATATATCTGTTCAAAAGTGAACCTGTGGAGGTTGCTTAGTTTGTTTATATTTGTTTGGTTGCTGATGAATCTGTGGAGGTTGCTCATTGTTGGTTTATATTTTGTTTGGCTGCTGACGATCAAGATGGTTGGAATCCCATATTAGCCGATTTTATCCTGCCAAATTTTCATGTCTGTGTTTAGGAAGTTTTTTTAAGCTTACCATAAAAGTTGTTCCTCTTGTTGTTGCTTATATTGTTGCCCATCACTGTTTAATTTTTAATTTGACATGGTGGCCACCTCTATTCAGCAATACCACATGTCTGATGAGACATGGTGGCCACCTCTATCCAGCAATACCAAGTCTGATGAGACCTTTACTTTATTTTCCTTTATAAGACTTTACATATTAATTTAAGTGTATTAAGTGACCATTACATTTTCAAGAATCACTTGTATGGCCACATAAGACAAGTGTATGTGTACTTACTGCTGTGACCTTTGACCTGATCCCTTGCCACATCGTAACAACATCAAATGGATTGTTTGTATTGTTCAGGTTCCATACTCTCACCATATTGTCACCGACACCTAAGGCAATTCTTCCTGTAATATACAAATATTGAAAACTTAGATTTAGACAAAAACAATTGCAAGAAGTTTCGTGCAAAAAAAGTTCAAATTTTAAAATTCATTGCCAAAATTATTCATTGGTACTATAAGTTGCCTATAAAAAACTTCTGTCTAAGTTCCATGAAATTATAAGAATATTTGATGTAGTTATTTAAGAAATAATTACCGGTAACCATATAGTTATATTGTTTTTACCACGGGTTGGCACTTTACACCAAATATTTTACCTCGAGCGGTAGCGAGGGGTAAAATGAAGGCACAAAGTGACAACCTGTGGTAAAAACAATATAAATATATGGCTACCGGTAATTATTTCGATTCTAATAGGACAATTACGGAACCTTTTCAAATCGAATCAGCCTAGGTCATCCAGTGTTTTGGCTGTTCCGTTAATTGACCCGACTGAAATGTTACAATAATATTCCGGTTTTTTTCAAAGATGTTTGAAATGACAACCGAAAGGATGTTTCAATGCAGATGGTAAATATGTTTTGAGATTACTAAATGTTGTCATTCATGAACATCGATTTAAAAGAAAGGGAAAATACTACAAATTCCACTTTGACAAGGAGGCTTACATGAAGCCAAAAAACGTAAGGATCTTTACGTTCTAAACTGGAAGTCTTCATATGATGTCATGTTGTTTATGTGCCAAAGTCTTCAACAACATTTCGTGGAATTTTAATTTGTGTGATTTTTAGACCCAGGGATATGCAAGAATACTATATGTTTTTCGGGATCTTCGCAAGGGATGTGGGTTTATATTCCCTGTCTGTTTTCTATATCGCCTGAGCCGATTTCCAATACTCGAATGTTTATTTCATTTTGTGTATTGTATACTTATCATTGTGTACCTTTTACAAGGGAGTGTCATGGAACAGCCGCTTATAAAGCACATACCACGTCTATCTATGACGTAATCGGTCATAGATAAATATTATTTTTACCATGGGTTTGGACTCAAAGCGTTTGAAGGACGTCATATTAGAATCAAAATTAATAAAAACCTTAGCATTAGGATTAACATAAATACAATTTGCACAACAAAAATCTAAGTATGTCCTCTGTCAAATTGGCAGAATTTTGTGTATGTACACTAATTCAATCATAGAGAAGCATAATATTTGGATTAATCAAAATGTTGATGCCGACGACAGATATTGTGACCGATATGTCTTGCCTTTGGTGATATCAATCGCGGGAGAGACAAAAATTGTATGTAGGTATAATATATTTATTATAAAAAGCTTTTTTGGCAAAGTTTTATAGAAATTGAATTATAGCTTTGAAGAATTTAATCAAAACTGGATAAAACAGTTTTTATCAAAATAGTTAACTGTCCAATAAAGAACAAATAAAAATACAGTAAAAAAACTTTCTAATATTTTATGTAGGTTTTATATTCTAACAATTAAGGGCTTTTCCAGGAAAAAATACCTGGGGGGGTCGGAACTACATCAATAATTTGGGGTACTACCACCAGAATTTTAATTATTTTTGGGGTACCACCACATAAATATAAATACTTAAAATGACCCCCACCTAGAAAATAGCAATTAAATTTGAAACACTGATCAAATCTGTAATACTGTTTAATGGCAGTAATGCAAGTACAAGTGTGACCTATAAAGTGTGTTGTTTATCTATTTTTGGGGGGAGGGTTTAAAACCAGGTATTTTCCAGTACGTTTATAGGTATAACTTTTGAACGGAATGAGATATTTTCATGATGTAAATTCCATAATAAAGAAGATATTAAAGGCTTTAATTTGATATAAAGTTTTTAAAAAAATATTGACATTTGATACCCTAAATCGTGGCAGGACAGTATTTTTCAATGGCGGAAATGACGATAATTTGTATCAAAATATTTGTTTTGAACACATATAACTCTTTTAAATCAAATGTCTGTCAAATAAATGTGACACCATTTTAAAGCTTATATCTCAAGGATTAATAATATGCATAGTTTATTATTTTTGGATAAATACTTTTTGAGAAATCGTGCCATTTGACATCGTTTCGTTTTTGACTGGTACTTTTTATCTCGGAACCCAGGAACGAAAATAAAAGAACCAGGTACCAGTTCATCATTCGTATTTCTCCATCTTTTACATAACATATCATTCGGAATATTTCGGAAGATAAAGGGAGACAATTTGGCTTAAAAATCATGCAAAAGAAGCGAAATTTTGGAACAAACAACCGAATATTATACACCGTTTAACGAACAACACAGTGACATGACTTGCTGGCAAGTAAGTCTATTTTAATATATATACCGAAATGGTAAGAATACCAACAACCGCAATTAATTAAATAGAAATTTGACAACAACCCCAGAAAAGAAATACGTTTTATGCCCCCCACCTAAATAAAAAAAAATCAATGGCGTTCCGACCCTACCGGGTATTTTTTCCTGGAAAAGCCCTAAGAAATTTCCGACCAAGTTTCATAAAATTACATGTAAGTTTGAGAGGGTTTATCAAGATTCAATCAATTTTACCCAAAAAGTTAACCAAAAAGACATTAACCAGATCCATTTGTTAATTTGCCTTCAAAAAGGAAAGTTCTCTAGTGTACCAATCTCACTAACTATGTAAAATTAGAATTAGCGGGGGGGGGGGGGGGGGGGGGGGGGGGGAACAAAAGATTTCCTCTTTCTAGTACCTGGATCTATGGGTGATGTTCTGGCACAGTACACATATCCTCCTAGAGTTGGCTGACAATGAACAGGTTGACGATTTTGAACATCCCAGATTATCAGCTGTTAAAATAAAATTTAATTTCTTTTAGTTTTTCTTGTAATAAAAATATTCATGACAAAACAAAAGATATGCTTGGCAAACAAAATTAAAGTTAAAATAATTTGTTTAAGGGTTTTAAGTGATTGAGCCGAAATCAAATGCAGGACGAACGTACCTACTTATGCACACAGGTAAGACTTAATGTCTCTATAGCCTGCATGGCAGGGTCATAAAAATTAATCAAGTGTACATTACATTAGCAAATATTCATTTGATAGGTTTGTTTGATTGTGACTGCCTTTAAGTTGTAATGTAGTTAGAACTGGTCGCACATGCATAGTGTGAATTAATTAAAAATATGAGGGTGCCAATTTCTTGAATAAAAGAACAATTTCAATTTCATGAGCACATGAAATTCATATATTGGAGGGCTTCGATTTTATTTTGATCTTTTTTATATAGATTCCATAGAATAATTATGGTATAAAGAAAACTTAAAATAAACATGGAGTTATTGCTGTTTGCTGTCACTTTAAGCAATTTTTCTGCTATACATTTTTTGTACTGTGTTTACTAGTTGTGAAACCTTGGCATTGAGTAGATGTCTGGAAACCATAACATAAGGTAATTATCTGGGTGTGAATCCACGCCAGTAGTGTCAAAAGTCAACAACCATAACCACTGTGACAACCAGGTCCTTTAAAATACAGGGGCCATCGTGGTCGTGATCGTATGGTAGTTGGATTTATAACTACCTTTACCAGGTGAGGTGCACTCGATATAATATTATGTGATAAATTTTGTCAGTGTGACTTGCAGCAGATCAGTGGTTTTCTCTGGGTACTCTGGTTACCTTCACCGATAAAACTGACTGCCACGATATAACTGAAATATTGTTGAAAGTGGTGCTAAATCACAATTACCCTAACCCTTTAAAATACACATAATAAAAAGTCTAGTTGACATTCGCCTCTTAAATAACCATACTTATTTCATAAACAAAAATATAAAATAACGGCAGTTTGGAAAGTTGAGACAGATATTATCACTAGTATTGCGATAGTATGAGCTGTGATACTAGTGATAATGTCTGTCAAGACTTTCAAAATTGACATTATTATTTTTATTGGTAACATCATAATGTGTTTGATGTCACACTGACCAATAATTTTCAGAAATCGGAGTCGGTTGATACTGAAAATATCACTCAGTGAGATCAAAGGAAAAATGTCTAATAAGGGTAATAACAAAATTACCAAACACCGAACAATCTTACAAAGGGAAAGTCAAAACTCATAAGTATATAAACAGACAAAATCAGTCAACAACCGGAAAACTGAAAACCGTAATGACCCTGACTTGGTACAGGCATTTCTAAAGAAATGGTGGGTTGAATCAGATTTTAAAGTGCCAAACCTCCCACTTGCATTACTGATTACTGATAAATACAATTACTTTCTTGATGTCATACTTACTTGTCTATCCATAGAAGTTGTGGCCATGAGGTTTTTGTCTGCACAACCTAATTTCATATTAAATATAATTCTGTTGTGCTGTTGTCTTTTGTCTGATGAAGAAAATGGCTGCCATTTCTGTTGTCCAGTCATAGCTAAATCCCACAAAAGCAGATCTCCACTAAAATGGAACATTGTCATTGGAAGTTGAAGGTTAAAAGTTTTTGAATGATTTTTAAGTCATACACAAAATTAACTGTAAAAATATGTGTGCTATTAAACCAATTGATTAAATGATTGTTCATATACATTGTTGTATTATATTGTTATACTAGCTGTTATACTAATGAAATCAGTTTTTATTTCAAACTGGTGTAATTTACACAAGAATTACAGAAATCATTTTTTCTTTAAAGAGTAATTCAAAACATACCCAAAAGAACTGGAAATGAGATTATGTGGATTAGAGTGTGACCATACAATAGCTGCCCACAGTTTGCCTCTTCCTGTGTCACCCTGTGGACCTCCTGATTTTGGTAATCTAAATGACACCAGTTGCCTCCCTTTCAAAGTACTCCATATTCTGATGGTTCTATCTTTACTGGCTGATGCTAGCAAGTGTCCTTCATCTCCAAAATCTTTTTTAACTTCTACATCTGTCGACTCATTTTCTAAACAATAATGTATTATAAATTGACAAATCACTGATTCTTCTACAAAATCCAGCAGACAAGACAAGCATAAGTGTTTTGGAACACATCCGATAGTCACCGAATGTTTTTATGTTGACCCCTAAAGGAGCGTATTTAGATCTTCCAGGCTGCTTAATGAGATAAAAATAAACTGGGCAAAGATTTTATTTACAGGTTTAACCCAGTCACATTTTTGTGCCTGTCCCAAACCAGAATCTGGATTCCCAATGCCATGTCGTGGTCTTTCCTATCTTCAATCACATGAGGCTATTCAGTGTATGATATTATCAACAATCACTGCAAATAATAATCTCTTCATTAGATTAAGAATTATGGGTGGTATTACTCATGCCATTTTCAACAATATTCGATAACATTGTGGCACAGACAATTTTCTTAATGGTAGAAACCAGAGTACTCAGAGAAAAGCATCAACATTCCTTAAGTCATTGATCAATCCTTGTTAAATACATATACTTTCTTGTGCAATTATAGATTTTTTTTTAAATAAAACATTTAGTTGATGTTATACCAATGTCCTCCTCTGGTTTGTCTAGATCTCTGTATTGTTTTACTGGTTTGAAATCTTCTCCAGGTATAGGACACCAGACAATAGAATGAACTTCATCATCATGTCCTCTCAAGCGATGAATCACACTCCCGTCACGGATATCATATAGGATTATCACACCTGTTTTATACCTACAAAAATCAAATGATATCTATCAACAAATCTGTACATTTACACATGTACATGTCATTTTCTTTTCACTTGATTAAAACATCTGTGGTGTAATGGTTAGCATGCTCGATTCCAATGGGTTCAAGCCCCCCGTCGGGTCAAGCCAAAGATTAAAAAGTTGGTATTTGCTGTCCTCCACAAAGCATGCAGCATTAAGGAGAAAGAGCAGACTGGTTGGCTTGGATACCCAGAGAAAACAATAAACCTGCTACGTCATGTATCTGGCAAATATTATCATATCTCAACAACATTTGATATCATTCTTCAAATTTAAATGAAAAGTACATGTATCCAGCTTTGGTCTTTTTGTGTTATATGAGATGAGAGGTGTAGTTGTTCTCTTTGTTGATATTGATGGAATTGTTAACCTCACTGTTTAAATTGTTTATTTATACCGAAAATTGTAACTTAAATTTTTTTAAATTATATTGTTCACTTAAAAGTTTTAAAACAAATCATACAAACCCAACAGCCACTATAGAATCTTCAATATTAGAAAATTCTGCTGTCAACACAGGAGATTTCTCTCCCTTGAAACTGGCAATGCGACTGTCAATGTAGTTCCAGCAGATTACCTCCCCTTTATCATCTCCTAAAACTATCAACTTGTTGTTTAAAGGAGACCATGTCACAGCTGTCACTTTTCCCTACAAATAAAAAAAACCATAACGGTGCCATAAAGTTTATAAATAGAATGCAAAATTCAACACTCATTTTGTACATTTCCATGTATATATGTAGATGTATACTTTCACAAATGGGTCAATACTACAATAGGAGAAAATGTTTTCTCACATCTGAACACTTACAATGTACAATGAACTGAACCAAAGCTTTACGGTCGTCACCATGACTTTGTAAACCACTACAGAATACTAATGTCACAGATGACCACCGTTTCCGTTTGTCGTAATCATAATCCGGTCCTTTCCTCATTCATGAATCATCACCAAATTTTTAACAAGAGTAATATGACAGATGTCACTAGTGGAGTAGGAGCTGCTTACCATTCCTGAACTCCTGAGTTCACTCTGTATTTTTTGTGGGGTTCGTGTTACTCGATCTTTAGTTTTCTGTGTGGTGTTTCGCCAACCACCGTTTGTCTTTTTGTCCTTTAAAAGACTTTTAAAGTTAACTGCCATAGCTCGTTGCTCGCTTTGTTAATAGTGTTCACCATCATTGATGTATAAACATCTGCTTCATAAAAAAAAAAATACCAGTCATTATTATACATGTGTCTAAAAT
The DNA here is from genome assembly GCA_963680875.1 of Bathymodiolus brooksi. Classification (NCBI taxonomy): domain Eukaryota; kingdom Metazoa; phylum Mollusca; class Bivalvia; order Mytilida; family Modiolidae; genus Bathymodiolus; species Bathymodiolus brooksi. The sequence goes on from OY804582.1 coordinate 42,700,336, forward strand.
TAGCAATTTTATGTTTTAAAACACACACATAATCAGCAAATAAACCAAAATAACAGTGTAAAAAGTAACTCTAATACAAAATTTGTCCTTTTTCTATTTTCCACTGCACAATCTTTATGTCTAACCTGCTGCTGAGTATCTTCAAATGGGTTGTAAAAGTCACCTTTGATATATTCGACATGCTGATGATGTCTCACTTCCATATTGGAAATTACCATGAAAATGTTTGGCAAGTGATAGTAAACAAGTTAAGATCATGCCTCATGGCAGTTTCACTAGGAAAGTGGGACATAATGAGCAAGCCAAACAGCATGACAAAGGCGGCTTTTGTCAGGTGTAGAACTTTTCTGTTTAATCCTGTGTCCCATTAGATCTAGAATTGTAGCTTTAACCAAAACACACATGTAAAAAATTAACTGATTTGTCAACATCTTTAATAGGAAACTTCAGTTTTTACTACCAATACCATTGGCATCGACACCATTTTTTCCCACCGACCTTATACCTATGGATGTCTAGTTCCTGTGTCTCGCACAAAAAACTAGAGGCTCAGGTGAGCCTGTATTGCTCACCTGACATAAATAAGCCCTCTTAAGAATGTCTGCATGCCGAATACATCTAAGTTTTACTATTCAAATCCCATAGGGTTCTACAATGTATGTTAAAACTATGTCTGCTCATGGCAGCCATCTTGGATGGAGGTCGTGGTCACCGGACACAATTTTGAAAATTGACCACATGCCATGTTTGCTTTAAATTGGCTTACTGGTTTCAGAGGAGAAGATTTTTAAACATATTTCCCATAGGGTCCTACATGTATGTTAAAACTATGTCCGCTGATGGTGGCCATCTTGGATGGAGGTCTGGGTCACTAGATATAATTTTGAAAGTTGACCATTTAAGGACCATTCATGCCATGTTTGCTTTAAATTGGCTTACTGGTTTCAGAGGGAAATTTTTTTAAACATTTTTCCCATAGGGTCCTATGTTAAAACTATGCCCGCTGACGGCGGCCATCTTGGATGGAGGTCGGGGTCACAGGACATAATTTTGAAAGTTGACCACCTAAGGACCATTCATGCCATGTTTGCTTTAAATTGACTTACTGGTTTCAGAGGAGAAGACTTTTAAACATTTTTTCCATAGGGTCCTATGTTAAAACTAAGTCGAGTCATGGCAGCCATCTTGAATTTTCGATTGGCAAACGATTTACAAGTTTAGTACAGGACCACCCAATGCCCAATGGTCATTCCTGCAAAGTCACAATTCAATTGGCTTGGTGGTTTCTGACAAGAAGATTTTTAAAATTTCAGTCAATGAGAACACATTATGGACCCTGGCAGCCATTTTGGATTTCAAATCAGCACCAAAAACACAAATCTGGTAGAGGACCATCCAATGAACATTTTTGGCAAGTTTGGTTGAAATCTGTTCACCGGTTTCAGAGAAGAAGAGTTAAATGTGAAAAGCTAACGGACGGACGGACGACGGACACTTACCAATGACAAAAGCTCACACGGCCTATGGCCAGGTGAGCTAAATATGAGAAAATTTGTACTAAATCTAAGCTATGAAAGTTATATCAACTGTACATGTAATACATTATACAGTCAAAATTATTTCATTATCCCCTTACATGCGATTCTGTTTCATACACAAGTTCATATGAATGGACATCCCACAAAAATACTTTTCCATCTTCAGAACCACTACAACACAAGGTTTGGTCATGAACAAGAGAATCCGATGGTAGTGCAACACATGTCACTTTCTCACGATGTCCACAATACACCCCTTTGTATTTTATTGGCAGAGATGTTGCCTCATAAAGGTAAACGTCATGTCTAGCAGCAAATGCAAGCAAACCACTTCGGTTAAAATCTACAGTGTGACTTATGTACCAATTTGGAGATGCTGGAAGTGTCAACAAAGCCATATTCTAGTAGATATTTCTTTATGACTTCAAAGGAAATATTTAACGCATTGACAACGATTTCAATTTTCGCACGAAAATGCACGTTGGGTTTTAATTATCGGAAGTTGGACGTTTTCGTTTTACGACAACTTTTCTCATATGATTTATTTGTTTGTTTATTTTTTATAATCCAATTTTATTATTATGACATAAAATAAAGTCCACAGATATAAAACTTAAAATTATGGATTTTTACGACTAACAAACTTACAATAGTCACAAAAACGTTTGGAACAGTACGATATTTGTATTATAGGTTATGAAGCGTTTGTACAGAGATTTAAAAGATGGGCACAAGTTTGAGAAATTGTAAATTGTTAAAAAATCTTGCTTTAATGAATATTCTTTATTTTTCAACACGATGTGATAAAGACAAGTGCCCTGCCAATATACAGCACCATCATAAATAATGAAACCCATTTCAAAAATACTCAAATCTGCTACAGTACAAGTACAACATTTTGTCAATGACAAAGTCAAATGTTCCTTTTTTTTCTTTTTTTCTTTTTTTTTTTTAACTTTTTCATATTTTACTTAAAATTATAGGTTCATCATGTCAAATCATCGTATCCAATCAAGATCAAGATCAAAACTTATGAATTAATACCTCAACTTTTAGTCGCAGTTTGGTTAAAAATTGCATCACTGTTTCACATAATGGACAATGGTTGGGTTGAGTTGATTTCAGTCGTGTCATCAAATATTTTTCCACAATCTTCCAGTCAATTACCTCTGCATTTTACATATATTTACAGTACAAAAAGAGACATGCCGTGATTGATCACTCCGAGAGACATAATTTATAATTCTTTAGACATATCATCACGGACATAAACCCACTGTGATAGACCTAAAAAGGGCTATAAAACAAGGTGGTGGGGATTAAATTTTATGGCTCTCAGTCACCTGTGTGCCGATTGATGTTTTTCCGCCAATTAAGAGATTAGCGTTACCTGTTCCAGAGTTCTTGAAAAGATTTTGATCTTGTCAGAAATTTGGACTGACAAGAGGGCAAGTTTTGTCAGTCCGAATAATTTTTGCTATTTTTATTAATATAAATCATTTTTATTAATAGAGTCTAGACAATGAACAGTTCATTAATGATAACAAAACTCATTTAACTACACTGTCACATATTCTATCTCATACTCTATTATTCTGTTGGTGCTTCTAAAGGTTTCCTCCTCACTCATCTCACACTCAGAGCTACTCATCTCACTTTCTCTTTCACTTTCACTATCTTCCTCATCTGTTTGCTCTACAACATTCACTGGTTCTGTCTGTTCTTCCTGCTCATTCTCTTTATCATTTCCCTCAACCTCATTCTCATCAACAACTATAACCTCAGTCTCTGTTAAGAACAAATTCTTCGTACTAGACCCCTGTTGTTGTTTGGAATTATCGTAAAAGTTGCAAAAAATTGTGCACCTCATACCCCTCTCGTCGTGTTGCAACCATGGAATTTTTTCAAGCCAATGCTCCTGGTGGCAACATTTTCTTGCTTCCGTTTTACCTCAGGTTTAGCGTTTGGGGAGAAAGATATCGGCCATTACTGAATATTTGTCCTTGACCGGACAAGGTAAATTGTGGAATAGAAAAATAATATCGGAAAGGAAACAAACTTTTTACGGAAATTCTTTACCGGTCCGGCGGACAGATGAAGAATCAATTTTTGTCGGACTTAACATATTTTTGTCGGCCAATCCAACAAAACCGACATTTTTCAGGAACTCTGCTGTTCTACCTGTTGACCTTTAATATCGTAAGCCGTAATTATTGCTACTGAAGGATGGATTTTTGACAATTAATTTTGTATCCTCTTGCTGTTTATATTTGACTGTTTGTCACTTTTTACTGCCAATGAATGTGTGTCTTGTTATCGTTTTCGTTTGTTTTAGAAAGTTCTACATGATGACCTCGAATTCTATATTAAGAATTTTGTTGAAACCGCAACTGAACTTTATCTTGTTTAATTTTAATTTCTCATTTTTTTTCTTTTGTTGGGTTGAATTCAGTATGTATTGAATTATTCGTAAATACGGGCTACTTCATAAATGTATTTTTTGTTTATAAGTTAAACCGCAGGCATGGGTTTTTGAAGCACGGATTTTGCAAGCGTGGGTTTTGTAGTGTTTAGTTGGTAAAGAGCAGACGTAAAATTGAATATTGGTTTATTTTGTGTTTTGGACTTTTACCTCTAAAATTAACAATTCAAGTAAACTGTTTTACACACTTGGCTTGTTACGTAATTCCGTTAAAGATGAAAATAATTTTCTTTAAAATTGCAAACAAAAAGCGGAAAACGAAGAGCATGCTTTTAATTTGTTCCATAATTTTTGGTCAGATACTGTGTAATGTCAAACATTTGTAGAGGTAAAATCATGATAAAGGTTAATTATGTTTCTAAGCTTTCTGCGGATTAGCCGCTAATTTCCAAAATATATCCGTAAATATAGTGACTTTTGGACATGTAGTACTTCTTTGAACGAACTGTTTATAAATATTTGTTTCGGTTTTTTTTAAATCAAATTCTTCAATGACCGTATACAAATTATTTAGTACATATTTCTACAACGAAAAGGGTTTTAACTGGGTTTTCTATGAAGATTAAAATAAAAATAATTACTGAACGTATAAAAAATATTATTGAACTAAAATGTAACATTGAACTGGAAATATGCTTTAAAAGGTAACAAATCATGCATGTGTTTATGAAACTTAATTTGTGCACAAGCCAGGTCACATTGTGTACGCATGTCAATAAAATACTAGGTGTAGATAAGCAATACACAGCAAAGGTTAAAAATCTTTGAAACAAATTTGCACAACCCATGATTTCACTGAATTGAAGTTGAATAATCATTTATTATTTACGTTTTGAGGAAAGAAATAAAAATGTTTTTTTTTTAATTTTGAGGGGAATCTGAGACAGTACCTGAAAAAAAAATAAAAATAGGCAATATAAAAACGTAATTTCACCTGTAAAACGACACACTTGATTACAAGATTAACACATGGTCAGGCTGGTGTTTTATTGCCTCCCAATGAACAACTGATCACCGACATGAATTTAAAATTTTAATCCCCATCACTCTCCTAGACATGACCACTATCACGGTGATTGATCACGGTATGTCTCTTTCTGTACTGTACATCCTTGGTGTTAGGTTTTTACAAAGCTGCACAAAAGCAATTATGAATTTCTCATTTTAAGGACGAAATCTCGAAATAGATGTATTCTTGAATGATAAGAATGTTATTAATTACCATATCTTTGTTCATTTCTACTGAACTTTTAAGAATTTCTGTGTTAACTGCTATGAAATCTACAAAAAGGTATTTAATAATGACTATATATACTTCCAACATTTGACTAAATATTTTGTTTGCATACATGTATGTGGGTTCAACTAGCAATTAAATTAGTACATTTATATTTCATTCCATATTTCAAAGTATGTACTATTCATAGTTCAATATTTGATTTCAACAGTTTGATTACCTATTTGTTATGATTTCCCACGAAGACCATTTATTTCTTTGGATGTGCATGACTATTAATTGATATTAAATCTATCAGAAGTATCAGTTATGAATTTTTGTCTAGAGAGTAATGATCTTTAGCCAACAGATTCCACCCTCCTAGCTAGTAGTCAGTTAACTACGAGCATTCATTGACCTTGCTATTGTACTGTCCATGTTTATATTGCCATTCATTTTTGTGATAGTATGTTGGTTTTTTTTTAGTGGAAGCAAATCTGCAGAGGTTTTTTGTCGTTTGTTTAAATATGTATTGCCATTGGAGATTCAGTTATCAAGAGGGGAGGGTTGCATTTGGGACAGGGCTCACCACACATAGTAAAAACAGGGCGACTTGACTTCTCTCTCAGTTGACTTAAGGACAAAGTGAGGGAAAATCTGGGAGACTTCCGAAAATCGATCAAAATTTTAATGTTTCTTTCCCCACTACTGCATCTTCCCCTACCTTTCTCAAAACGAACGTGCTGCACAATGATCTTAAAATGATGCAATTAACGAGTTTGGAATAAAATATTGAACATCAAACCCTGTATGCAGGCCTCGACATTAATGTTTGTCCGATTGTCCGGTACCAGTAAAAACTGACATCGGACAAGTAGATCTTGTATTACAGTTGTCCGACGGGACAAGTGAAAAAAATCAGAAATTCCCAAACGTGGCGGTACGACTGACAAATCTATTTCCACTGGTATAAAATACTGGATTTGTTGTATTAAAGAGCCCTGTTTGATCTCCAATTTGTCCATAATTTATTTGGATTAAAACTAAAGTGAAACGCCAGATCAAAACTCTTTTACTGTATCATTTATCGTTCCTCCATAATTTGATGAAGTTCAAGGACATTGACAAAATTAAAGTCGCAATCTCAGAAACGCTTTATTGAACGGAAATATCAATACTTGAAATATAAGAACAAGAATCACTCCGGAACGGACACGTAAAAATTATCGGATATCAATTTGGCGCCAAATTTAAACTTGTCTTTTGTGCAAAATACGATAGAGGACTTGATTTAGGCTTTTGGGAAATATTGAAACCTTTGAAATGGACAAATATTACAAGCTTTTTCCTGATCTGGTTGAAAAGATCCACTAAAATTTTTATTTCTCTGTGAATTTAAATAAAATACTTTGCTTTATTTATATCACAGGCACTTGTTTCTGATAAAAAAAAAATATACCTAGATACTGGTACATATAGTATTTAGGTATATTTTTTTTTTACCAGAAACAAGGATTTATATAACACAAATATGAGTTATTACAATTTGTGTGGTATTGGATCACAACCCAGTAATATTTCAAAAGGAAAAAGGGGGAGGGGGGGGGGGGGGGGTACATATAAAAATCACTGGTATGCAAGACTCCAATCAAGGTAGACTGAAATAAAAATGTGACATTGAATATATGTCCTTTTAAGGTAGTGATGAATAAAAAAAACCCAGAACAAATCAGTTCAGGCAGCTTTAACTATTTACTATATTTGGGCAGGGTAACGTCAGAAGGGTCGCGAAACAATGTTTCGATTAATCGCAATTGACTTCTCCCAGAAGTCTCCCCACTTCTCTCTGTTGTCTCCCACTTCTCCCTGTGAGCTCTCTGAAAGAGAAGTCACTTCTCCCTCTAATTTGAAAGTAGTGGGAGCCCTGGATAATTCTCTAGTTTTTGTAATTTTTATTAATTTTTTCGGAAAAGTACTTTTTAGTTCACCTGGACCAAAGGTCCATGTGAACTATTGCCATCACTTGGCGTCCGTCGTCTGTCGTCTGTCGTCTGTAGTCTGTCGTCTGTCGTCTGTCGTCTGTAAACTTTTCACATTTCAAGCTTCTTCTCCGAAACCACTTGGCCGAATGGAACCGAACTTAGCAGGAATGTTCCTTGGATGGTCCTCTACAAAGTTACTGTTTTTCGTTCCAGTCGGATATTCAATATGGCTGCCAGGGCCAATAATATGCTCTGATTGGCTGAAATTTCAAAGATCTTCTTCTCTGAAACTAATGAACTGACTGAACCCAAACTGTAAAGGAATGATCATTGGAATGTCCTTTACCAAGTTACTGTTTTTTATGCCGATCGGAAATCCAAGATGGCCGCCATCGCAGGACATAGATTAACATTGGACCCTATGGGAAAATGTTCAAATGCCTTCTTCTCAGAAACTACAAATATGATTAAAGCCAAACTGTACATGAATGTTCATTGGATGGTCCTCTACAATCTTAAGGTTTTTTGTTCCGATATGAAATTCAAAATGGCGGCTACGGCAGGACTTAGTTTAACATTGGACCCTATGGGAAAAATGTTTCAAAATGCTTCTTCTCTGAAACCACTTGGACAGTTGAAACCAAACTGCCAAGGAATGATCATTGGAAGGTCCTCTACAAATTTTATGTTTTTTATGCCGATCGGAAATCCAAGATGGCCGCCACCGCAATACATAGATTAACATTGGACCCTATGGGAAAATGTTCAAATGCCTTCTTCTCAGAAACTACAAATATTATTAAAGCCAAACTGTACATGAATGTTCATTGGATGGTCCTCTACAAACTTTACGTTTTTTGTTCCGGTATGAAATTCAAAATGACGGCTACGGCAGGACTTAGTTTAACATTGAACCCTATGGGGAAAATGTTTCAAAATGCTTCTTCTCTGAAACCACTTGGACAGTTGAAACCAAACTGCCCAGGAATGATCATTGGAAGGTCCTCTACAAATTTTCTGTTTTTTATGCCGGTCGGAAATCCAAGATGGCCGCCACCGCAGGACATAGATTAACATTGGACCCTATGGGAAAATATTCAAATGCCTTCTACTCAGAAACTACAAATATGATTAAAGCCAAACTGTACATGAATGTTCATTAGATGGTCCTCTACAAACTCTACGTTTTTTGTTCCGATATGAAATTCAAAATGGCGGCTACGGCAGGACTTAGTTTAACATTGAACCCTATGGGAAAAATGTTTCAAAACGCTTCTTCTCTGAAACCACTTGGATAATTGAAACCAAACTGCCTAGGAATGATCATTGGAAGGTCCTCTAGAAATTCTATGTTTTTTATGCCGATCGGAAATCCAAGATGGCCGCCACCGCAATACATAGATTAACATTGGACCCTATGGGAAAATGTTCAAATGCCTTCTTCTCAGAAACTACAAATATTATTAAAGCCAAACTGTACATGAATGTTCATTGGATGGTCCTCTACAAACTTTACGTTTTTTGTTCCGATAAGAAATTCAAAATGGCGGCTACGGCAGGACTTAGTTTAACATTGGACCCTATGGGAAAACTGTTTCAAAACGCTTCTTCTCTGAAACCACTTGGATAATTGAAACCAAACTGCCCAGGAATGATCATTGGAAGGTCCTCTACAAATTTTCTGTTTTTTATGCCGGTCGGGAATCCAAGATGGCCGCCACTGCAGGACATAGATTAACATTGGACCCTATGGGAAAATATTCAAATGCCTTCTACTCAGAAACTACAAATATGATTAAAGCCAAACTGTACATGAATGTTCATTGGATGGTCCTCTACAATCTTAAGGTTTTTTGTTCCGATATGAAATTCAAAATGGCGGCTACGGCAGGACTTAGTTTAACATTGGACCCTATGGGAAAAATGTTTCAAAATGCTTCTTCTCTGAAACCACTTGGACAGTTGAAACCAAACTGCCCAGGAATGATCATTGGAAGGTCCTCTACAAATTTTATGTTTTTTATGCCGATCGGAAATTCAAGATGGCCGCCACCGCAGGACATAGATTAACATTGGACCCTATGGGAAAATGTTCAAATGCCTTCTTCTCAGAAACTACAAATATGATTAAAGCCAAACTGTACATGAATGTTCATTGGATGATCCTCTACAAACAATACGTTTTTTGTTCCGATATGAAATTCAAAATGGCGGCTACGGCAGGACTTAGTTTAACATTGGACCCTATGGGAAAAATGTTTCAAAACGCTTCTTCTCTGAAACCACTAGAACAGTTGAAACCAAACTGCCCAGGAATGATCATTGGAAGGTCCTCTACAAATTTTATGTTTTTTATGCCGATCGGAAATCCAAGATGGCCGCCACCGCAATACATAGATTATCATTGGACCCTATGGGAAAATGTTCAAATGCCTTCTTCTCAGAAACTACAAATATTATTAAAGCCAAACTGTACATGAATGTTCATTGGATGGTCCTCTACAAACGTTAGGTTTTTTGTTCCGATATGAAATTCAAAATGGCGGCTACGGCAGGACTTAGTTTAACATTGGACCCTATGGGGAAAATGTTTCAAAACGCTTCTTCTCTGAAACCACTTGGACAATTGAATCCAAACTGCCCAGGAATGATCATTGGAAGGTCCTCTACAAAGTTTCTGTTTTTTTATGCCGATCGGAAATCCAAGATGGCCACCACCGCAGGACATAGATTAACATTGGACCCTATGGGAAAATGTTCAAATGCCTTCTTCTCAGAAACTACAAATATGATTAAAGCCAAACTGTACATGAATGTTCATTAGATGGCCCTCTACAAACTATAGGTTTTTTGTTCCGATATGAAATTCAAAATGGCGGCTACGGCAGGACTTAGTTTAACATTGGACCCTATGGGAAAAATGTTTCAAAACGCTTCTTCTCTGAAACCACTTGGACAGTTGAAACCAAACTGCCCAGGAATGATCATTGGAAGGTCCTCTGTTTTTTATGCCGATCGGAAATCCAAGATGGCCGCCACCACAGGTCATAGTATTAACACAGAACCATATGGGGAAAATACAGAAATATATTCTTCTCTGAAGCTATTGCACTGATTGAACCTAAACTGTGCATCAATCATTGGAAGGTCCTTTACAAACTTTGTGTTTTTTATGTTGATCGTAATTCCAAGATGACGCAGGACATAGTTTTTACATAGGACCAATTGGTTTTTTTTATTACCAGGTGAACGATACAGGCTCTTGAGAGCCTCTGGTTTTAGTTAGTTGTCCGAAAGGACAAGTTGAAAAATATGTTAATGTAGAGGCCTGGTATGGGTCAGATTTCAAGAACATGGGAGCTCATTTTATGTGAATAATGAAGGAAAAGTATGATTATTGGCTTTGAAAAGACTGACTAGGGTGACTAAAACTTCGCTTTTTGACAGAAATTGGACGATTTCATTGAAACCATGGCGAAAAGTTGCCCACTTCGCCTGTGTTGGTGAGCCCTGTGGGATCCCATTAATTGGGTTAACCCCACCACATTGTTGTGCCTGTCTCAAACTTGGACCTGGATTTCCAACGACAACGTCATGTGTCGTGGTCTTTTTAGTGTTCAGTGAATTCAGTTGAGAGGTGATTTTTCGTTTTGTTGATATTGGTGGAATTGTTGACCATCACTGTTTTAAACTTTCTTTTCATAATTTCTTTTTTCTTACTTGATTTACTATGTTTTATGCATGCTTCTTAAAGGAGATTCTATTTGAGCTAACCCTATCCTGTTGAACAGATTCATTGAATTGTGCCGAAGTGTATCTTACATGTAAATATAATATATTGCAAGATGGAAATATATTGACAAACTAACATAAAAACAAACAAAACAGATTCAAAATGGCAAAATATGCTGTTGAAACAAAATTATATTTAATTGAAATTGACTTACGTTATACTGGCATGATTGGTAACTAAATTGTAAATTAGACATTGTAATGCATTGTATACTCTTGAGTGGAACAGATAATACATCTTAATCTAGCTACTTGTAGTAAATTCATTCACCTTTATATTTTCAGTATTGGTCACAGTTTTGAAGCAAGGTTTATTACAGACAAGGTATGTTTAAAAATCTTTAAAACACAAAAGAGCTAACAAACAGTCACTTATTTCTTGAAAAACTGTCAGTTTGATTTAATACGGACAATTTATCACGTTCAATACAAATTCGGTTGCACAATACGGAAAAAATAATATATATGGTCACGTGTCTAAATGCGGATCTTATGATTTTTACAAAAGAACGATATGATATGGAATTGCAATAGTAAAGCAACTTTAAGGGTCTGATTAAAATCTTGATACAGTCAGGTTTACAAATTTATAATTAGTTCTTAGCATGTTTAAGTAATATTACACCAGTTTTGGGTGAAGAAATTTGTTCCCTGAAAATTCAATTTGGAATATGACGGTACCTTTACTAAGCTATTCATGCATGTTTCAAGTCGAAATATGTTCCCAGCAATTAGAAATCTGCAAATCCGTGTGCATGTTTATCGTCCTCGCCATTGTTGTGGAAACTGATTAAAAATTGTTTTGTTCCGGTGATTGCCGATCATGACCTCATGACGAAAAGATAAACAATCATGGATGCTGAGGTAAGAACGCACACATTCCTGACAATGATTATTGAGGAATCTGTCTGTTTCATGTCGTGTGAACCATTTTTTTTTTTTTTGCAATTATTCTTACACACGGAATATATTTTTAATTGCATCCGACATTTTTTTCATCAACAGTGCGCATGAGCAATAATCTCCCTGAAAGAGTTCAAATCTTGGGTCACGCGCATATCATTTGCATTACTGTACGGGAAAACAGAATTATCTGCTGTCAAATATTTTGCGATTTGCTCTTAAAATCTGCTTTTGAGTGGATTTTTAATGTTATGCAGTTGATTTTAGTTAAAGTTAAGTGACATATTAAGTGAAAATATTTAATCAAAAAATTCCACGATATTTGCCTTTCATATTACTTTAAAGTTTACCTAATCCGAAGAGTCATGTGAGCTTTTGCCATTACTTTTATATGACTTAAATATTAAGCCATATGGCCACATCAAGCCATTGTTATCAAAGCTTAAACTTCTCAAAATTCTTTTGTTGGCTTTGTACATTTGTTTTTCACAATACCTTGGCTTGTGTGTGTTTTTACTTTCTTACCGGTAATTAAGCTCATCAAAGACCATCGGCACCAATAAAGGCATATAATTATTGTAATAATTAATGGAACATATAAATTAGATTTAATGCAATCATCATTAATTAAATTTATAATTTTAATAAATAGATTAATAAAAATATAATAAAACAAAAGCAAAATATTCGGACAAAAACTAATCGCGGGAAGACATTTATAAACATTTGAATCACAAATTATTATTTTTTTATAATGATTTATAACGTGGGGGCGTTTTGGTAGTGGGGGCATTTTGACCTGTTGCCCTTTGCATCTGTCGTCTGTTGTCCAAAACTATTAAAAACTATTGACTCACTATTTGGGTACTACAAGTACAGCTTATTAACAACTGATTGTTCCAATTAAAGAGAGATATTACAGAGATCCTTGTAGAATAAAAATTTTATGAGTCGCAAACAAATAGTCACGAGTCCCACCAGTGCATTCTGTTATTTTATGTAAAAAAAAATGGTGAGTCCCAAACACAAATGGTGAGTCTAGACAAATTGCAAGTATGTTAGAGATTTGAAGCTTTGATTATCCAGAAATCATTGTTATTTTATATATTATAGAACTCGGGCCATTGATAGTAGGATAGCAAGAACCTTCCCATCATCCCCTGTTGTCAGTATATCTGCTGCCAGTTGTACTTCTTCAGTCAACCAATCAACATACAGATTACCAGGATGTAGGCATTTTCATACAAGTAGCAGAAAAAATGATAAATTTGATCCTGAAGAAATTAAGAATCCATTCTTTTCAAAAATACCTGAGAATTGGTTGAAATATAATGAAATCGTTTATCCACCACAGAAGCCAGGGGAACCAAAAAGACCTGCAGTAAGTTTTTTTGCATCACTTCAATGCTGAATATATATATTTTTTATAAAATATAAATTTTTAAAGGGGCCGCTGTGGCCATGATTGTTCGGTAGTTGGATTTATTTCAGCCTATTCAGTCAGGGCCTATCACCTTTAAGGGGCTGTCATGATCATATGGTAATTGGATTTATAACTACCTATGCAATTAGTGCCTATCACCACTAATGTTGTGTGTTTGAATTTCACTCCGGCGAGGTGTACTCGATACAACATTATGCGATGTTTGTCACTGACTTGCGACGGGTCTGTGGTTTTCTCTGGGTACTCTGGTTTCTTCCACCAATAAATCTGACCGCCACGATATGACTGAAATATTGTTGAAAGTGGCATTAAACACCCTAACCCTATCACCTTTAAAGATATGAGTTTGATTCCTGCTTATAACAAGGTGTACTGGATACAACTTTATGTGATAAAGTTTATCACATGACTTGCAACAGGTCAGTGATTTTCTATGGGTACTCCGATTTCCTGCACCAATAAAACTGATAGATACGATATAATTTAAATATTGTTGAAAAATGGGGTTAAACATGCATCATTTACTATAACTTTGAAATATTTAGGTCCATTAGAATGATAGGACCAGACCAAATAAAAACATATTTAGTTCTGGTTACATTTTGATAAAAAGTATATTGGGAAGGGAAAACATATCATTTATTTAAATGTTTTACAAATGTAGTTTGTATGGGGTATTTTTGAATTTTTTGTTTTTGATGGACATCACTTTTTAGCAATCTACAAAAAATATGCAATTAGTTCATAAATATTTGTAGATGTACACATGTTTAATGCACTCTCTGTGCATCTGAAATATGGTTTGATAAGAGGGGTGTCCTTTGTTGGAGGCGACTTATGTACTTTGAAACTTTGGTTGGAAGGGACTTATAATAGGGGAACTCATGTACCTTAAAAACTTATATTATGCATGTATATATTACAGGAGATTGTCCATATGAAGAATCATATAAAATACAGTACAGACAAGATGTGGTACATGGCTATGATGGTACAGTATATTTCACTACTATGATCTCGTCAATAAGCATATTTTATAGACAAAGGGAAATTAAAGGACATTTTAATCTCACCTTTCCATGTGAACTATTGTTATTAATTGACATATGTGTCATCTTTTTAGCTCATCTGACCCAAAGGAAAGGCTGGTCTAGACAACTTAACTGTCTTATCAATTAATATTATGATCATGGTGATAAAGAATTTTAAAGTTTATGTTATTATGTTTTATTTTACAATAAATAGATACATGTATGACATAATTTCATCATTTACCATGCCAACGTATCTGAGACTGGATGACATTTAACCTAAGCATATTCTTCAGTGAGCTACCACTTGTAAAACCCAGTACAAGCAGACATCATAATATTCACAATTTTTAATGTACAGTGAAATCTGTCTAAACCAAACCCTGAATAAACCAGAATTCATGTATAAACTGAACTACAAATAAAGTCCCAATGTATGAAATCTTTGTTAATTTAACCTGTATAAATTGAATACCTGTCTATTTCGAACATAAAAGATGGTCCCAAGGGGGTTCGGTTTAGAAAGATTTCACTGTAGGATAAATTATTCTAACCATAACTGAAATTTCTGTTTTGTTGTTAAATGTGTTCACTTCCTATGTTTCAGATTCGTGGAATGACAGTTGATGAAGCAATTAAACAGTTATCTTTAGCCAAACATAAAGGTGCACATATTATAAAAGAGGTAAGGAGTTACTTAAATTACACTTTATATATTATTTCCCTACTGAGAAGAGCTACTAGTAGCCTCTGGGTGTATGTAATCCTCATGAAATAAATAAAGAATTAAATAACATTTCCCTACTATAATGAAACCATGACGATGGAGTTCTGACAAACTTGATACAAACTACTAAAGTTAATCCCCTCTCTTATACGACCACTTCCTCTGCAATAAGAAAAAAATGTCTTGATAAGAGGGGTGGCCTTTTTTGAGAGAGACAATTTGATAGTATTTTACTATCACAGTGCATCTGAAATCTGGCCTGATAAGAGAGGTAGCCTAATTATAAAAGGGAGCCTGTACTGTAATAAATTGAGAACAAAACCCTCTCTTGTTCTCGTAAAAAGCAGAGGTGAAAGTTTTCCTCTGATTAGCGAACTTCCCTTTTTTTTAGCAAAATATTTGGTAATAAAATGTGTCAACCTTGGTCCAACAGCTAAAAATAATGAAGGTTTGGACCACTATGGGAGGTTTCATCTTTTTTCATCAGTGAGCATTTTCATCTCATAAAAAATCTCAGACTAGCCTGGATGTGTATTTTTTGTTGAAGTTTGTCTTGTCTGAGCTTTTGTTCTTTAGATTTGTTTGTATTATTGCATTTTGTATTTATATCTAGGTCCTATGGTACCGTGGTATTTAAATTAAAAATATGGCATGAATACATGAAACCATAGAACTTGTGTTACCATTGGATCGAACTATATATTTCAGTCAAATTTATGTTTCAAACACAGAATCACTAATCTAATTTTTAATTCACACATTATTTATGATGTGCTTGCAGGAAACAGAGGGGAGCAGCACCCTGGCCTTAAAATCGTGTGTCCCTCTGCCCTCTCAGAGCACCCCTGTGTCTCTCTTCATAATTTGCATGTACCCGTATGCAATTATTAATTAAACAGTTACATCCAAGCCAAGTTATTAGTGTCAACTTTATGAAACTTCATAAATTAATTTCATTTCATATCAATATATATAATATCCATGGTAACAATATGAACAATAGCATTAGTAGTCAGAATTACCTATTCAACAATAACCCAAGCCTCTCCATTTTCAGATCCTGGCTAGAACACTGTATTAATAATATTAGATTAAGAATGTGTTCTTACATGTTATTGATCCTGTATTCCTCTCTTTAAATACTTAACTAAGCTACTGAATTTACCTGCCGGTGAGCAAATACTTGATTTTTGACCAAAAAAATGTCAGATCTATCTATCTATACTCTGGGAATAAAGTTAAAGGAATATTATATAATTGCTTTTCTTAGTAGTTAGTCGGCAGGTCATTGGTTTTCTCTGGTTTTCTCCACCAATAAAACTGTCACCACGATATAGCTAAAATATTGTTGAAAGTGGCGCTAAGCCCTAGTAGTTTTTTAGTCCCTGTAGATGTTAAAAATAAAAAAAAACATACTGCTCATCCCCCAGGGCTAGAGTAGCAAAAAATGAAGATTGAGAATATGGTAAAAAGAATATTATATATTGCTTTTCTGAGTAGATGTTAACAATTTTAAAAGCAATACTGCTCATCCCTCTGGGTTAGCTTATCAAAATATAATGTTTATTTATATATCATTAGGTTATATTAGAAGCTCAAGAAATGGCAGTCAAAGAACATAATGTAGAGTTTAAGTCTAACTTATGGGTTGGTAAGTGAAAGATAACTAAGTTTAAGTCTAACTTATGGGTTGGTAAGTAAAGGATAACTAAGTTTAGGTCTAACTTATGGGTTGGTAAGTGAAGGATAACGACATTGATCTCAATAACTCTACCATTATTTATAGGAGAGGTCTTTTGTATGAATTTGTAAGAACGTATTTGGATGTAAATGAATGTGTAAGATGCATTCATTACACTTAGACACAAATTAAAGTAAAGGAACAGCAGGTTTTTTTCTGTTAAGCATTACACAGTCGTGGTAGGGTTTTCAATAAGTGTAGAAGTGACAGTAAAACTTGTACTGCGTGGTAAATGTTTCTTGGGGGATTTATAGGTTAAATATGTTTTAGGATAAGGATATGGTGTTTACTGCCACTTTCAACAATATTTCAGTTATATCGTGGTGGTCAGTTTATTGGTAGATGAAATGGAAGAAAACTGTGAGATGCATTCATTACACTTAGACACAAATTAAAGTAAAGGAACAGCGTTTTTTTTTCTGTTAAGCATTTCACAGTCATGGTAGGGTTTTCAATAATGAGCATAACTCATACCCGTGGTGGTCAGTTTATTGGTAGATGAAATGGAAGAAAACTGCTGACCTGTCGCAGGTCACTGACAAACTTTATCACATAATGTGGTATCGAGTACACCTCGCCATGAGCGCAATTCGAGCTCACAACGTTAGTGGTGATAGGCACTGATTAATTTGTTTAAGTAAAAGTATTTATTACATAAGGCTCTATTTTACTGTTTTTCTATTGGCCAGAAGCAGTACACGTGACATTCCATTTTCTAACATATTGATTAGCAAAAAGCAATTTCTGTGCAATAAATAATCATATTGCACTCTCGTGCAAAATCAATGAATGAAATTACGTGGCACGAGGGTGCAATATGGTTTTTTATTGCACAGAAATTGCTTTTTGCTAATCAATGTTAGAAAATTTCATAAAATTTCAAAATTTTCAAAATTATAAAACAAAAAAAAGAAGAAAAAAAAAGTTAAATTTTTTTTTTTTTTTTTTTTCAAAATTTCAAAACTTTCAACAATTTCATAAGATTTCAAAAAAATTCAAAATGATAAAATTTTCATAAAGTTTCAAAAATTTCAAAGTTTTCATAAAATTTCAAAATTAGAGTAAAATAGAGCCTTATGTAATAAAACAATTACTACACTTGAACTTGATCAATATGAGGTTTTGATCTCGTTCAAGTGCAGTAATTGTATATTATTTTCTTAGAAGTGGTTAAAACTTATAGGTGTATAGGATAATCAATGTTTGTTTGATTGACATAATCAAATATTCCAATACAATACTGTGAATTTTATTCAAATTAATCAATGAAAAACACTTGTATCTGGTAATTGAAGATAAAAGAAATTCTCCTCTGTTCTGAAATATGCCATCATACAGCATCTGTCGTATTTTGAGTGTATGTACATCATTACATATAACATTTTAATCTTTTCATCGACAAACAACCAGGCCTGTTTAAATGCTCTATGGATTGTCATCTTTCAAAATTATATCCTGCAACCCTGCCGTCAATTCAAGCAAGTTGAAGGCTAAGTACCATACTTTTAACATGGTGAGCAATTACAGCTTCCATGGCAACTCGTGCATTAGTAGTAATACTGACAAATCAATCAATCAAATCTTATATCTACACATTAAAGATCCAAATTAAATACAGTGAACAATTCTTCAGTTATATTATGACACTAACAAGTAACATTTGAGATCATGATGATGTCCATTTTGTACTAGACCAACATGCTTAGTTAGATCTTTATAGTGATAGTTCACTACAACAACAGGTCTCTTGTAGACATGTCGTTCCCCTCTGATACATTATCATGTTTCATGTTTCAAACACAAATTTGGGATCGTCATGGTAGTGATCGTAATGTAGTTGGATTTACACCTACCAGTGCAATCAGTTCCTATCACCACTAAAGTTGTGAGTTTGAACCCAGTTCATGGCTAGGTGTACTCGATACAACATTATGTGATAATGCTGGTCAGTGACTTGCGGCAGGTCAGTGATTTTCTCTGGGTACTCCGGTTTCCTCTACCAATAAAAGTGAATGCCACGATATAACTGAAATATTGTTGAAAGTGGCGTTAAATACCATAAACCAAACCAAAAAGCATCAAACACAAATTTGACAGCCTTCCAATATTTGATGGACACAACTGACAACATGTTTAGACTGTAAAATTTGTGTTTGAAACATGTGTAAAGGTCAAGTTTGAAACAGGTGTAAAGGTCAAGTTTGAAACATGTGTAAAGGTCAAGTTTGAAACAGGTGTAAAGGTCAAGTTTGAAACAAATTTCAATTTCAATTATATTGTGGCGGTCAGTTTTATTAGTGAAGGAAACTGGAGAAAAAAACCACAGACCATAAAAATCCACTTCAATATTATATGTATGTGGTAGATAGCTTTATATACAGTAAAACCTGTATTAAGAGGTCACTTTTGGGACAAAGAAAAAGTGATGTTTTAAAACAGGTGACCTCTTAAAAGAGGTTCAATTCATATGATTTTTTTATGTCAGGACAAGAAAAAAATGACCTCTTAATACAGATGACTGCATGGGCAAGTTTGACTGTATATTTAATGTAAAATTGTACCATTATTTTATCCTGATTGTTTTCTCTTTTATTGCAGAAGAGACAAATGTTGCCAGAGGCAAAGTTATAAAGAGCCAGAGAAAGCATGCAAGAAGAAGACCCGGAGTCATCCATTATCGCCACACACATTTCTTTATACGATTACGAGAGGGAAAACCACCAAAACACTATTACCCTCCACCAGAAACAGGATATGAAAAGATGGAAAACTATATAAAAACCCAAAGAAATCGAAGAATTATATTATCCTTATAAAGATACAAAGTAAAGCTTTAGATGTTTTATTTGTTCGTTTTTTATACAGCCACCTAAATCAGCATCCCCTATTTGATGGTGTAAAAAGTCTTTTTGCCATATGTCATGCTTGTTTTTGTATATACAAAGAAAACAATTGAAGTACTAATTTGTAATCCTCAGAATTTTCATTGTGTAGTTCCTTTTCATTATTTTTTTAACCAAAACTTTACAGGCAATAATTTCAGAAAATATTACATAGATTGTCAGAAAATATCAAATATATTTGGACAAGCTTTAGAAACGGGAAGAATGAGGTTTGCTTTTCTGGCCTGTTTCCCAGCAACAGCAAATAAAATTTATATTTACTGACAATGTACGTATATTGCGTTTATTCCGCAATATCAAAAGCCAAAAATAACTCTGAAAATAGCAAAAACAAGTATTGTTCTAATACTGGTGAAGGTTTATTTTGTTGTTCCAGAATTATGGCCCTTGATTGTTTTTGCTGGTTTCTGACCATTATCTCAATTTTTAGACCTGACATGCAATTTAAAATTGAGCTAAGTCTGCTTTAGATAAATAATATACAGGGCCAGTTCAGTTTTGTGGTATTTTCCTTCAATATTGTCATTCATGAGCTATATATGCTATCAATTGAAAGGAAAAAAATCATCTTCAAATATTTTCAAGCATTGCATTAGCTTCAGTGTCATATTTTTTCTTTATTTTTTTTAGCAACTTTAAAAGTATTAAAAATAATCTTTTCTTGTAGACAATACAGATCAGGCAATGATTTAAAGGTTTAGAGTTTTGACTAGAAAATTGGTATCTGTTGCTTCTTCTCTAAGACGCAAAATTAAGGAATAAAAACGAAGACTGGTTCACCCAGAATCAGGATAATGTGTCAGAGTGGAGCGACATGTCTACCCATGGACTATAATAATCCAACTTAAACCTGTCGGTGCATTATCATTTGTCAGTGACTTGTGACAGGTCGGTGGTTTCTCTTTAAAATCTGATTCAACCCACCATTTTTTAGAAATGCCTGTACCAAGTCAGGGTCATTACGGTTTTCACAGTTTTCGGGTTGTTGACTGATTTTGTCTGTTTATATACTTATGAGTTTTGACTTTCCCTTTGTAAGATTGCTCGGAGTTCGGTAATTTTGTTATTACCCTTATTCTCCAGGTACTCCAGTATCCTCCACCAATGAAACTAACCTCCATGATATAACTGAAATATTGTTGAAAGTGGTGTTAAACACCATAACCCCTAACCCCCTTCTCATCAAAATGTAATTTGTTCTTACCATGATATAGCCGAAACATGATTGCTCATTTGGTGTTAAAACAATCGTTCACTCAATTAAGTCATTGTGTGTCATCTGGATCACTATCCCTGTTCCTTTCCCTCCATATGTATGTGGTTTTATGGATTCAATAGTTTGGTAATTGGCCATTCATTTGATCTCTTCATACAACTCGTACCAGATATTTTCAGTTTCAGCGGCATATTTATGTCTTAAGGTGTTGACAACAGCATCAGCTTCTGTGGTTGCTTTTTCTGAGGACAGACTTAAAACAAAAGAATACATAAACAGTTTCCTGAATAATATACGGTTTCTGGTATTCTGTACATTATACCACTATAACTCTTAAAGGATCAGAAATAAATTATAATATACACATTACTGAATAATAACAGTAAGTATGGAATAAACAAAAAACGAGTCTTAACACCACATGTAAGTCAATTTCCAACAGCAACCATGAATACAGAACCCCAAAAAACCAACAATAATGCATGCGAGCACTGTACATTGAGATTCCAGTATATCTCATTCATCCTAGTCAGTGGCATGCAGAACAGAGGGGTAAAAGATGTGACAGCCCATTAAACACAGTGAATTGTCCCAAACTGGCTTGATAATAGACAACATTGTGTCCATTCTCAAGACAACTACCAGTGTCAAGGAGCTAAGAAAGGCTGTGTAGTTTCAAATACAAAAATATGTATTCAAGTAATCAATTATTTATCATCCAACCAGTAACTGTTTGTCCTGAAATTCATATATTGGGATTAGTATTAACATTTCTTAAATTGATTACTAAGCAAACTTGACAATATGACATGTAACATATGCACAAAAAGTACAGGCATTTTACATTCAAAAGTATGGAAAATACTACTTATTTATGGATTCTATATAAGTTTTATAGGAAGAGGATTTTCGAGGACCTAAAATCTGATACACCATTCATTGAAGCAGTAGAAGCTATGCCAAAAGAGACAAGGACTTTTTTTTTAACCCCACAGAGAATTGACATCCAGTATTATAAACTGGCCGGGAGAACCGTTAAAATGACAAAATAAAGCTAGGTCCACCATAATTCAGCCTAACCTGTAAAAATTCTCTGAAGAAATAAATGGGGGAAATGCAATGCAAGTTTACCATCTTTTTCTTGAATTAACACCTTCTTTATGGTGATCTGTTTTAGATGATGCTAGAAATAATTGTAATTATGACTGCATTAATTTAACATCTCAAATTCCTATGACTGGACTGTATTAACAGGGGCGTAGCTGGAAGTAAAACTATGTGCAATCAAAGAACTTCGGCGAGGGGTCTGGGGGCTGCCTAATATAAGGCCCCCATCGGGTCCAGTAGCCCTTTTCACAAAAATTCTTACGATAAAAAATTGTCGTAAGTGTAAAACTAAAATTAAAAAGGGTTTCACAAAAATACTTACGATAATCTTAAGTGTAAAAATAGTCCTAACTTTACGTGTAAAACTACCCTGTCCTAAGTGTAAAATTTTGATCGTAAGAGAAATTTTAGTCTTATCTTTTATCATAAGTGAAAAAAATAGAAAAAAAGATGGACGATGTATTATATATATATATAAGCTTTATTTAGAGTCGGCATGGTTAAAACAACATACAACATAAGCTCTGTTGAGCTTTTAACCGACATAACCCATATTGGCGCTTCGACTTGAAAATAAAAGAGCAATTCATCGTTAGCGCATTTTCTCTGACCGTATGACAAACCTATTTACACATATTGATAAATGTTTATTGAAATGAATATGGTTTAATACAAACAGACGCTACAAATGTCATTGTTGTTTACTCCTTTTTGGCGTGACTAATAACAGAGTCTGTCTATAACGATGCATTCCGTACATTTACCTCTTCAATGCAGCAGTGTATCGTTTACATGACCAAAAAATCAGGATAATTTTCATTAATTTTAGATTTCAAATTGGGAACGATCGACAATCGGAAAGACTACATGTACTTGCAAACTTGGGGAGAATTTTTTTTTCATTTTTTTTTTTGGATAAAAACAGAATACGGGATTTTCTTCTAGACATCTACTTCGCTTACAAAAGTTTTGTATGAACAGCCGCTTTAGGACTGGAATTTTCTGGATCCAATGATATCGTTTTGATTTTGCCTTTATATTAGTAATATAATTTATTAATTTCTGGCAACTTCGATGATCATCGAACACTCTGGCAATACATAAACTTGTGTACATTCTTCTGTTATATTAATATTAATATATAACAGGGATATTTATTCGTCTTCATGATTGATAGATGATAAACACATCTTTATTTGGGTTATCTCAGAAAAATCGGGATACATTTTCATCAGTAAAAGAACAAGCGTTTGATTTTATGTGGGATGGGATTAATTGGAAAAAAGGGGTAAATATTTTGCTGACACTGAAATAACCGATAAAATGAATTATATGAATAGGGGGTTTTTTCACACTCCAGATGCACTCCCTTAAAAAATACTTCTACCAAAAGTAACCACGCGTGGATGATGACGCACAACTCCAAGTAATGATAATTATTATAGATCATTTTAATTTACATGCATTAGAAATGTTCCTCTATACGAAAATCATACCCGTTCATATTTTGTGCAGTTATTGGTGACCGATTCATATACATTTTTTTGTATTAGATAAAAATTCAATATAAACATACAAACACATCATAGCATAAAAATTGCTTATAAATTAGTGCCGGGGATATTTTTTAGAATAATTTTATTTAAAAAAAATGCTTTGTTGTGCTATGGAAATGAAACTAGGTTGCTAAGGAAGATGGTTTATGGTGTTTAACGCCCCTTTCAACAATATATCGGTCAGTTTTATTGGTGGAGAAAACTGGAGTACTCGGAGAAAACCATTGACCTGTCGCAAATCACTGACAAACTTTATCACATAATATTGCATCGAGTACACCTAAGGAAGAATTTGTTATCGTAAGTGTAATTTTAGTCGTAAGATTAAAATTTGTCGTAAGATAACCTTTGTGAAAAGGACTTAGGAATTGTCGTAAGATAATCTTAAGTGAAAAAGTTAGGACTATAGTTACGAATTTTTGTGAAACCCTACATAAAACAAAATCATGTTTTCTGTACCAAAATTTTGAAATATGTTTGCTATGTCTGAAGCCATTCAACATACAACAAAGTAATGTAATATTATATAAATAACACATAGCTGAGAGGGTGGTAGAGCAGATTGTTACCCCGAGAAATTCATTGTCAACCGAGGCGAAGCCGACAATGAAATTTCTAGGGGTAACAATCTGCTCTACCACCCTCTCAGCTATGTGTTATTTGTTTTGTTATACTGAATGCTCTTTTCTCCTTGTTTCATTATTTTTTATGATTTTGATGGCCTGAATTTCAATTGCTGTTGTCTTTAAATGTGTTAAACTGTGATATTGATGATGTGTAATAAATAAGATTACATACATTTTTTGTATTTGTTAATATTTTTCTGCCATTTTGGTGTATGCTTTATACAGATGGGTGTTCTTAAATGAAAAGTGAGCAATTTTGTCAGCTATGCCATGCCTCAGTCCAGTTTGATATTTTTGACATAAGATAAACTCTGCCATGTGATAGACTAAATTATCACACTCTGCCATGTGATAGACTAAATTGTCACACGCTCCTTAACCATAAGAAGACAGGAAATTTACATAAAATATAATAAAATAATTTGGCATACTAGTAGATAAAATAACAAATGGCTTCCTCTAGGAAAACGTCGACTTTGTGTGAAAGGAACACCAGAAAGCTGTGAGGAACGAATTTAATACGCCCCTTCTCCCGGGATGTAAAGGACGCACTCCTTACACGTAAAAGACAACTTACTGCAGATTCTGATAGCAAGTTTATTAGGAGTGTTGTTGTTGGCCTGTCACAAGGCAAAATAATATCTACCATCTCATCTTTTTCTAGTGGCAATCAAAACAATCATACATAGACCCATGGCCGCGACACACATTTTACCTACATGATTTATCATATGGTTGTAAACTTGTTCTCATCATAAATATATATGAAATACTTGATGGTAAAACAATTATCTATCGACAACCACTTTCCATGGGATTTCTTATTTCAAGGCTTGTTATCAGTTTATCAAAAATAAAAAATTCTCACAGGTTCCTAGCTACAATCGTTACACGTTAAACATTTTGCTTCACACCATTTCCCTAAATATTTCCATATTATGAAAAAGCGATATTGGACTTGTCTCCACCCGCACACTGACAATATTGTTATTTAATAGTCGGTAAAAATGTACTGAAGTATATCATCACATTGTTTGCCGTTTAGAATTAAGTACGGTTAAAAAAAGTGTTTGAAAAATTTGAAAATGAATACTATTATTCAATTAAATCTATCTATTAGTTCTTTAAGGTTAATACCAATTTTTCTCTGATAGTTCTGGTTTACACGTCCGAACATGTGCTATTGTATTATTTTAATACCAAATATTACATATATGAATACTAAATACTTTATTTTATTATAGTGTCACATACCAATATAAAACATTTCATACATCTGTACATGTTTAAAACAATTAAAAACGTACACAATAAAATTGTATCAATTATAATATTAGTACCCAGCCACATATGGCTTATATGAGACACTGTCAATATATACACCACATACCTAAGATATTTATGATTTATTAAAATACATGTTATTGCAAACAATACTTTCTTCTATAAAACATATTATATAAAGTTTTTGCTAAAAAAAAGGTTGGATTTCTTCATTTGACATGATAAAAAGGAATTTATCTTCTAAAATGATATTTTCAAAATTTTCCAATAAAATACAAGCATTTTCTGTTAAAGCATATCGTAAATCTGAATAAAAATCACAATCTAATAAAAAATTAATTTCATCTTCAACAGAATTTGTGTTACAAAATATACATTTCCGTTCATTTAATGGAATTTTTGGCCTGGTGTATCGACCTGTCTCTACTGCTAATGGTAAACAACCACTTCTAAAATTTGATAAAATACGTCTATGTTGTCTATTTAAAACATTTACATATGAACTAACATTTAAAAATCTTTTAAATTTTCTATAAGTACGTAGCTTATTACCATTTGGTTCGTTTCTATCATCAAAACAAGTTATTTACCCATTCTGTATTGTTAATATTACAAAGTTTAGCTTTTATATTATGCAATTTATGTCTATTGAAATAAGGACTATTTATTATATCCATAATATATAGGTTATTAGCCTTTTCAATACATTTTTTGTCCCATGACCTAGATATGTTCATACACCACATGTGGATTTTATAAGTTAATCTTGTATCACATGTGATGCGCAGTCGTAAGAAACGACGAAATGTTTCTATTGATTGAATTGACTTGAAACTACAATATACCATATCTCCTTGACTGGTAACATTTGACGCAACAGCCGAGAAGTATTATTAGTTAGTTCTATTTGCTTCTCCCCTTAGAGATTCACAGTATTATATTATAAATGAAATTTATTCCTACGGATAGGGATTAATATAAGTTCTTGTAACTTGTTTCCCAATCCTATGAATTACTTCTTATTATGTAATGTATATAGCTGAATATTGTAATGTTATATTGAATTAATTAATAAAATATATTTAAACTAACAGCCGAGAAACATTCTACATGCCTTGTTTTGCACAGTCTATACCTCCCTCCAGTTCGTATGACCCCATAAACCAGTGCCATAATAAAGTACAGGCTCAACTAAAGATTTGTAGTGTATTATAAACATCACAAGAGTGGACACAGAAATGTGCTGTCCAAAAGGCAAGTGTGGATGTCAATATTTCATATTATTAACTGAAAAAAAAAAAAAATTCATGGACACAGGAGTCCTGGATTTTTTTAATAAAAAACTAATCCTGGATTATTATTTTTGCTTAAAGTCCGGTCCTGTGTTTTTATTTCAAATTTTCATCATAGCCCCCCCCCCCCCTCCCCCTCCCAAGGGATATACAATTGTATCATTAATAATAAATTAATAAATAATAAATTCAGATTTTCTATTTAAAATAAATCTCATTTACAAAACCACTGATATTTGTTCAATTTTTAACGCTGATTTAAGCTTTAGTCGCAATAAATTTTTATTTTTCTCTTTAAACTGTCGAAACAACATTTATTTAACTGTAAAATTCAAAAATAAAATTCACACCCCCCTTTTTCCCTTTTTTCTTGTTTAAATCAATGATCAACAATATTCCAGAATCAAACAAATGAATAAATATAACATAGATTGCTTTTACATGCATCTTTTTACAATGCGGAGTCAGTGTGTTTTAAATCGGTCATCCAATCAGGACGCTCATTATTCTTGTCCAAGATAAAAATACATCGCTAAAATTACCTGTGGATGTTTCCCCACTTCAACTCGTAAATTTACATGGAAATCGGAGATATTTCGTCATAAAACTTCACACATGGTTTTGTCTATCATATTTCTTGAAGACAAACATAAAATTGTATTGCATTTATCAATATTTTATGAGTATCAACAGTTTTTTCAACACCGTATCTGTTTCTCGATACAGCCGCAACTTCAACTCGTAAATTTACATAGAAATCGGAGATATTTCGTCATAAAACTTCACACATGGTTTTGTCTATCATATTTCTTGAAGACAAACATAAGATTTTATTGCATTTATCAATATTTTATGAGTATCACCAGTTTTTTCAACACCGTATCTGTTTCTCGATACAGCCACCCGATTACAGTGACCCGTGACCCACATTAGCACGTTCTACCAGTTTTTTCTTAATAATGTTGTTTAATAAGTCATTCCACCACATGAAATAAATTTTGTGTATAAAGCTGACAGTGCTCTCCTTGCAGATTTAGTAACAAGCTGTTATATTTTGAATGTATTTATATTGATTTTAATTTTAATGCAATATGTAAATGATGAACTTTGAATATGTACTTTTAGACACAACTTCTGCTACCCCGGTAGTGGTTGCCCCCGTTGTAAAGGAGTAGCTTTCAAAATAAAAAATATATATATTAAACAAGCAAAGATTTCAATTACTAACTTTTTTAATCACAATACACATTATGTTGTGACAACTAGAAAGCTGTATCTGACGTGAGCGAATAAATGAATATAACTGATTTAATAGAAAGTTTCATGTGTCTTACACTAAAAATCAATCAATCAATCAAACCATGTGTATTACTACACGTATGGAGTTAACTGGATGGTACTATCGTGATCAGGACGTAACAAAACCATGTGTCTTACTTCTCGTATGGAGTTAACTGGATGGTACTGTCGTGATCAGGACGTAACTAAACCATGTGTCTTACTACACGTATGGAGTTAACTGGATGGTACTGTCGTGATCAGGACGTAACTACACCATGTGTCTTACTACACGTATGGAGTTAACTAGATGGTACTATCGTGATCAGGACGTAACTAAACCATGTGTCTTACTACACGTATGGATTTAACTGAATGGTACTGTCGTGATCAGGACGTAACTAAACCATGTGTCTTACTTTACGTATGGAGTTAACTGGATGGTACTGTCGTGATCAGGACGTAACTAAACCATATGTCTTACTACACGTATGGAGTTAACTGGATGGTACTATCGTGATCAGGACGTAACTAAACCATATGTCTTACTACACGTATGGAGTTAACTGGATGGTACTGTCGTGATCAGGACGTAACTAAACCATGTGTCTTACTACACGTATGGAGTTAACTGGATGGTACTGTCGTGATCAGGACGTAACTACACCATGTGTCTTACTACACGTATGGAGTTAACTGGATGGTACTGTCGTGATCAGGACGTAACTACACCATGTGTCTTACTTCACGTATGGAGTTAACTGGATGGTACTGTCGTGATCAAGACGTAACTAAACAATGTGTCTTACTACACGTATGGAGTTAACTGGATGGTACTATCGTGATCAGGACGTAACTAAACCATGTGTCTTACTACACGCATGGAGTTAACTGGATGGTACTATCGTGATCAGGACGTAGCTAAACCATGTTTCTTCCGTTTTGATGCGTTTTCTATGTAAGACAAGCCATAAAGACAGCTGCGCGTGACCTTGTCTTACATGGCATTGTCAGCCAATCCAATCGGCCGAGTATAATCAATGAAGTCCGCTTCTACGACTGCTGTAGTAATATAAATTGTCGTCTTAGTAGATCTAAAAAAGCTTCAAATATCAATATCACCTGAATTTTAACTGATTTTCCCTAATAGATTTAATGCGGTTTTAAATAAGTGTGTATTTACTGCATTGCACGTGGCGTTGTAATATTATGTGTAGTAAACATGACATTGACATGCCAATGAATGAATGAAATGGACATGCTTTGTTTTTAAGTTGAAACGGAAGAAACAGGTACTTGCACTCGTCCTTATTGAAGATCTGGGATTTCTTCCACTGGTGAGAGAAATTCAGCGTCTTTCCACTCGTTCCGTTACAATGAACTCGTGAAAAGACGGCATTTCTCACACTCGTGGAAGAAATCCCAGATCTTCAATAGGGACTCGTGTAAGAACCTATTAGTCTTACTACACTTTTAAGTCTTTAATACAGACATAAATAGGACAAGTGGGGGAGTTGATTTTGTTAGCAGGAATATATATTCCGCATCGTTTTTTACACTATGAATACGAAGTGCGTATTTATCATAAAAAATTTCTGGTGTATTCTGTGTAATTGCATCTTTGTTGCCAACACACTAAGCATTCATTGTCCCTACTATTGTACTGTCCATGCTTATGTTGTCATCCATTTTTGTGATAGTATGTGGTCTTCATCGAGTGGTAGCGATTCTGTGCAGGTTTTTTTTATCGTTTGTTTATATATGTATTGCCGTTGGAGATCCAGTTAACAAGAGGGGAGGATTGGGATCCCAGTAACAGATTTAAACCCGCCACATGTTTGTGCCTACACCAAGCCAGAACCTGGATTTCCAACGTCATATCAGTGTTCAGTGTGTTCAATTTAACTGAAGGGTGATTGTTCGTTTTGTTGGTATTGGTACTTAAACTTTCTTTTCACAATTAAAGTATAAATAATATTGTTCTGTAATGTGCATGAATTAAAAAAAAACAAAGTAAACAAATGGAATCCTATAAATGGTTGATTAATTGCTGTTTAGGTACATTTCGATGACTTAATGATGATATCCTCTTTGTATTAGACCAACACGCTTACCTGGACTTTTATAGTGTTGACACACCAAAACTAGTCTGTATATGTCACTCCATTCGGACACATTATTCTGATTTCGAGCCCACCAGCCTTTGCTCTTACTTCTTATTGATGCAAGTTTAGAGAAGAAGCAAAAAACACCAATTTTATAGTCATTTGGATCGATATGACCGGGGCTCGAACTCCCAATCAACTCCACTTGAGGCGATCATGTTAACCTCTATGAATGTAAACAGTATAATATCATGGTTAGTTATACTGAATCTCAATGGATCAGTGTTAAATATTCAGAATGTTTTTTAATTGCATTATTTTTTGTATACACAACTCACTATATATGAACATATAGTAACAAGACAGGTGTCACATCTAGAGCAGGAACTGCTTATCCTTCCGGAGCATCGGAATATTTCCCCGATTTGTAGTGGGTTTCGTTTGTCTTAATCTTTAGTTTTCTGTGTAATGTTTTGTGTATCATTGTTTGTCCTTTTGTCCTTTTTCTTTTGGCCATTATAATGTCTGTCCTTCAATTAACGGCTTCTAATTATCCCTTTTGGTATCTTCAAACATTTCTTCAGCAAATAAGGAGCCATCATGGTCGCGTTGTATAGTAGTTGGATTTACTATCTGTGCAATCAGTGCTTATCATCACTTAAGTTTTGAGTTCGAATCCCGCTCGTGGCGAGGTGTACTCAATACAACATTATGTGATCAAGTTTCCTAAAGACTTGCAACAGGTCGATAGTTTTCTCCGGTTTCACCGATCAATAAAACTGTCTGCCACAATATAACTGAAATATTATTGAAAGTGGCATTAAACACAATAACCTTAACCCTTAAGCACATAAATACATGTTAATGCATTTCAATTGAAATTATAATAAAGCAATATAGAAAACATATATGTTTTATATCAAATGTTAATGCTGTGTACAAACATTGGGAACATTAGGTGAAATATAAAGCAAGTTAACCTTTACAATCAAATATTAATACAATATAAAAGTCTTTATCATATATCATATATCAAAACTGAGGAAACTTTGCATTAAAAACTAGAGATAAAACCCTATGAGGAGAAAAACTCTAGAAAAGCATTAGTTTCCATAATTCAATTACACATATACCCATAATAAGTAACCATGGATATTAAAAACCAGTGGTTCACAGTATCCAATAATCATGCAATCGCTCGCCTGGTTTTCATTTTCAGATTTCAAAATATTACACAAAAATTAGAAACATATAAATCCAAATAAGTTAAAACTCAAACTCTTTCTGATTTCTCCATTTAGTATAATTTGAATCAATTGTTTCTGAGGAGAAGACTTTGGTATGATTTTAAAAATCAAAATAAGCCCAAGTTGTACAATCTGTATATTAAATTAGAGTCCACCCAACGGAAAATCTGGAATATATGTGTCACAAATTTGAGCTCATTGTGACTTAAAATGCGGTAGTGAAGGATAATGGAAAAAAATTAAGGACACACAACGGATGACAAGTGATTGCAAAATTGAAATTGTTACTAGATTTGACACAGATAATTTCTTCATACAATCTTTTAAGAAACAATAACAAGTTTAATTGTAATACAAAATCCTATTACAATACAAACAAAAACGTGTTCTTAAAATATCTAGCAACAAAAACAATTGAGAGCAAAAAATTACCCTCTTATTGTATTACACAAAATACTGGTGGACACGTACTGTGAAAAGGGCTGTTAACATAAATTACTGATGGGCACATTATGCTTAAAACTGTGAGAGGGGCTGCTAACATAAACTACTGATGGATACTTTATTATTAAAACCGTGAGATGGGCTGTCAACATAAACTACTGATGGATACCTTATGTTCAAAACTGTGAGAGGGGCTGATAACATAAACTACTGATGTACACTTTATTTTTAAACCAGTGAGAGGGGCTGTTAACATAAACTATTGATGGACACCTTATGCCTAAAACTGAGAGGGGCTCTTAATATCAACTACTGATGGACACCGTATGTTTAAAACTGTGAGAGGCGTTGTTAACATAAACTATTGATGGACACCTTATGCCTAAAACTGAGAGGGGCTCTTAATATCACCTACTGATGGACACCTTATGCCTAAAACTGTGAGAGGGGATGTTAATATAAACTACCGATGGACACCTTATGTTCAAAACTGTGAGAGGGGCTGTTAACATAAACTACTGATGTATACTTTATGCTTAATTCTGTGAGAGGGGCTGTTACCATAATCTACGGATTGTCACCTTATATTCAAAACTGTGAGAGTGGCTGTTAACATAAACTACTGCTGGATACCTTATGCTTAAAACTGAGAAAGGGGCTGTTAACATAAAATACAGATGGACACCTTATGTTTAAAAATGTGAGAGGGGTTGTTAACATAAACTACTGATGGACACCTTACGCTTCACAACTGTGAGAGAGGTGGTTAACATAATTTACTGATGGACACCTTATGTTCAAAACTATGAGAGGGGCTGTTAACATAAACTACTGATGTACACTTTATTTTTAAAACTGTGCGAGGAGCTGTTAACATAATCTACTGATTGTCACCTTATGTTCAAAACTGTGAGAGGGGTTGTTAACATAAACTACTGATGTACACTCTATTTTTAAAACCGTGAAAGGGACTGTCAACATAAACTACTGATGGATACATTATGCTTACTGAGAGGGGCTGTTAACATAAACTATTGATGGACACATTATGCTTAAAACTGAAAGGGGCTGTTAACATCAACTATTAAAACTGTGAGAGGGTCTGTTAACATCAACTATTCATGGGCACCTTATGCCTAAAACTGAGAGGATCTGTTAACATCAAATATTGATGGACACCTTATGCTTAAAACTGTGAGAAGGGCTGCTAAAATAAACTACTGATCGACACCGTGTGATAAAAACTGTGAGAGGGGCTGCTAACACAAACTAATGATGGACACCTTATGCATAAAACTGTGAAAGGGGTCGCTAACATAAAATACTGATGGACACCTTATGTTTAAAACTGTGAGAGGGGTTGTTAACAGAAACTATTGATGGACACTTTATGCATAAAACTGTGAAAGGGGCTGCTAAAATAAACTACTGATGGACACCTTATGCTTAAAACTGTGAGAGGGGCTGTAAAGATAGACTACTGATAGACACCTTATGTTTAAAACTGTGAAAGGGGCTGTTAACATAACCTACTGATGGACACCTTATGCATACAACTGGGAAAGGGGCTGTTAACATATGATGGACACCTTCTGTTTCAAACTATGAGAGGGGACGTTAACATAAACTACTGATTGTCACCCTATGTTCAAAACTGTGAGAGGGGATGCTAACATAAACTACTGGTGGATACCATATGCTTAAAACTGTGAGAGGGCATGTTAACATAAACTACTGATGTATATATTATGCATAAAACTGTAAGAGGGGCTGCTAACATAAACTACTGATGGACACCTTATGATTAAAACTGCTAGAGATGCTGTTAACATAAACTATTGATGGACAACTTATGTTAAATCTGCGAGAGGGTCTGTTCAAATAAAATACTGATGGACACCTTATGCATAAAACAGTCAAAGGTGCTGTTAACATAAACTACTGATAAACACCTTACCCTTAAAACTGTGAGAGGGGCCGTTAACATATACCACTGGTGGATACATTATATGTAAAACTGTGAGTGGGACCATTAACATAAATTACTGATGGTCATCGTATGTTTAAAACTGTGAGAGGGATAGTTGACATAAGCTACTGATGGACACTTTATGGTTAAAACTGTGAGAGGGGTTGTTAACATAAATTACTGATGGACACCTTACATTTAAACTGTGAGAGGGACTGTTAACATTACTAGTCGATATTTGATGCTTAAAACTGTGAGAGTGGCTGTTAGTATAAACTACCGATGGACACCATATGCTTAAAACTGTAAGAGTGGCTGTTAACATAAACTACTCGTGGATACCTTATGCTTTAAACTGTGAGAGTGGCTGTTAGCATAAACTATTGATGAACACGTTATCTTTAAAACTGTGAGAAGGGCTCTTAACATAAACTACTGGTGGAAACCTTATGCTTACAACTGTGAGAGGGGCCGTTAACATAAACTACTGATGGACAATGTATGCATAAAACTGTGCAAGGGGCTTTTAACCTAAAATACTAATGGACACCTTATGTTTAAAACTGTGAGAGCAGCTGTTAACATAAACTACTGATGGACACCTTATGTTTAAAACTGTGAGAGGGGCCTTTAACATAATCTACTGATTGTCACCTTATGCTCAAAACTGTGGGAGGGGATGTTAACATAAACTATTGATGGACACCTTATGCATAAAACCGGGAAAGGGGCTGTTAACATAAACTACTGATGGACACCTTATGTTTAAAACTGTGAAAGGGGCTGTTAACATAAACTACTGATGGACACATTATGCATAAAACTGGGAAAGGGGCTGTTAACATAAACTACTGATGGACACCTTATGCATAAAACTGGGAAAGGGGCTGCTATCATAAACTAATGATGGACACCTTATGCTGAAAACTGTGAAAGGGGCTGTTAAAATAAACTACTGATGGACACCTTATGCTTAAAACTGTGAAAGGGACTGTTAACAAACAAATGTATACCACTGGTGGATACTTTATGCTTAAAATGGTGAGAGGAGCTGTTAAAATAAACTACTGATGGACATCTTATGTAAAAAACTGTGAGAGGGGCTGCTAACATAAACTACTGCTGGATACCTTATGCTTAAAACTGTGACAGCGGCCATTAACATAAACTACTGATGGACACCTTATGTATAAAACTGTGAAAGGGACTGTTAACAAAAATTACTGATGGACACCTTACATTTAAACTGTGAGAGGGACTGTTAACATTACTAGTCGATATTTGATGCTTAAAACTGTGAGAGTGGCTGTTAGTATAAACTACCGATGGACACCATATGCTTAAAACTGTAAGAGTGGCTGTTAACATAAACTACTCGTGGATACCGTATGCTTTAAACTGTGAGAGTGGCTGTTAGCATAAACTACTGATGAACACTTTATCTTTAAAGCTGTGAGAAGGGCTCTTAACATAAACTACTGCTGGAAACCTTATGCTTACAACTGTGAGAGGGGCCGTTAACATAAACTACTGATGGACAATGTATGCATAAAACTGTGCAAGGGGCTGTTAACCTAAAATACTAATGGCCACCTTATGCTTAAAACTGTGAGAGCGGCTGTTAACATAAACTACTGATGGACACCTTATGCTTAAAACTGTGAGAGGGGCCTTTAACATAATCTACTGATTGTCACCTTATGCTCAAAACTGTGAGAGGGGATGTTAACATAAACTATTGATGGACACCTTATGCATAAAACTGGGAAAGGGGCCTGTTAACATAAACTACTGATGGACACCTTATGTTTAAAACTGTGAAAGGGGCTGTTAACATAAACTACTGATGGACACATTATGCATAAAACTGGGAAAGGGGCTGTTAACATAAACTACTGATGGACACCTTATGCATAAAACTGGGAAAGGGGCTGCTATCATAAACTAATGATGGACACCTTATGCTGAAAACGGTGAAAGGGCCTGTTAAAATAAACTACTGATGGACACCTTATGCTTAAAACTGTGAAAGGGACTGTTAACAAACAAATGTATACCACTGGTGGATACCTTATGCTTAACATGGTAAGAGGAGCTGTTAAAATAAACTACTGATGGACATATTATGTATAAAACTGTGAAAGGGGCTGCTAACATAAACTACTGCTGGATGCCTTATGCTTAAAACTGTGACAGCGGCCATTAACATAAACTACTGATGGATACATTATGTATAAAACTGTGAAAGGGACTGTTAACAAAAATTACTGATGGACACCTTATATTTAAAACTATGAGAAGGGTTGTTAACATCATTTTCTGATGGACAACTTATGTTTAAAACTATGAGAGGGTAATTAACATAAACTACTGATAGACACCTTATGCTTACAATTGTGAGAGGAGCTGTTAGCATAAACTACTGACGGGCACCTTATGCTTAAAACGGTAAGAGTGGCTGTTAACATAAACTACTGGTGGATACCTTATGCTTAAAACTGTGAGAGTGGCTATTAGCATAAACTACTGATGAACACCTATGTTTAAAACTGTGAGAGGGGCTGCTAACATAATCTACTGATGGACAATTTATCTTTAAAGCTGTGAGAAGGGCTCTTAACATAAACTACTGGTGGAAACCTTATGCTTACAACTGTGAGAGGGGCCGCTAACATAAACTACTGATGGACACTGTATGCATACAACTGTGCAAGGGGCTGTTAACCTAAAATACTAATGGACACCGTATGCTTAAAACTGTGAGAGCGGCTGTTAACATAAAGTACTGATGGACACCTTATGCTTAAAACTGTGAGAGGGGCCGTTAACATAATCTACTGATTGTCACCTTATGTTCAAAACTGTGAGAGGGCAATTAACATAAACTACTGATGGACACCTTATGCTTACAACTGTGAGATGAGCTGTTAGCATAAACTACTGATGGGTACCTTTTGCTTACAACTGTGAGAGGGGCTGCTAACGTAAACTATTGATGGACACCTTATTTTTATAAATGTGAGATGAGATGTAAGCATACACTATTTGTGGATACATATTGCTTAAAACTGTGAGAGGGGCTGTTAACATAAACTACTGGTGGAAACCTTATGCTTAATACTGTGAGAGTGGCTGTTAGCATACACTACTGATGAACACCTATGTTTAAAACTGTGAGAGGGGCTGCTAACATAAACTACTGATGGACACTTTATCTTTAAAGCTGTGAGAAGGGATCTTAACATAAACTACTGGTGGAAACCTTATGCTTACAACTGTGAGAGGGGCCGCTAACATAAACTACTGATGGACACTGTATGCATAAAGCTGTGCAAGGGGCTGTTAACCTAAAATACTAATGGACACCGTATGCTTAAAACTGTGAGAGCGGCTGTTAACATAAAGTACTGATGGACACCTTATGCTTAAAACTGTGAGAGGGGATGTTAATATAAACTATTGATGGACACCTTATGCATAAAACTGTGAAAGGGGCTGTTAACATAAACTACTGATGGACACCTTATGCTTAAAACTGTGAAAGGGTCTGTTAACATAAACTACTGATGGACACCTTATGCTTAAAACTGTGAAAAGGTGTTAACATAAACTACTGATGGACACCTTATGCTTAAAACTGTG
Source organism: Bathymodiolus brooksi (assembly GCA_963680875.1). NCBI lineage: Eukaryota > Metazoa > Mollusca > Bivalvia > Mytilida > Modiolidae > Bathymodiolus > Bathymodiolus brooksi. Next base: position 42,737,861 of record OY804582.1, read on the forward strand.
AATGGGACTGTTAACAAACAAATGTATACCACTGGTGGATACCTTATGCTTAAAACTGTGAGAGGGCTGCTAACATAAACTACTGCTGGATGCTTTATGCTTAAAACTGTAACAGCGGCCATTAACATAAACTACTGATGGACACCTTATGTATAAAACTGTGAAAGGGACTGTTAACAAATCTACTGATGGACACCTTATATTTAAAACTGTAAGAAGGGTTGTTAACATAATTTACTGATGGACAACTTATGTTTAAAACTATGAGAGGGCAATTAACATAAACTATTGATGGACACCTTATGCTTACAACTGTGAGATGAGCTGTTAGCATAAACTACTGATGGGTACCTTATGCTTACAACTGTGAGAGGGGCTGCTAACGTAAACTATTGATGGACACCTTATTTTTATAAATGTGAGATGAGATGTGAGCATAAACTATTTGTGGATAGATATTGCTTAAAACTGTGAGAGGGGCTGTTAACATAAACTACTGGTGGAAACCTTATGCTTAAAACTGTGAGAGGGTCTGTTAACATAAACTACTGGTGGAAACCTTATGCTTAAAACTGTGAGAGGGGATGTTAACATAAACTACTGGTGGAACCTTATGCTTAAAACTTTGAGAGGGGCTGTTAACATAAACCACTGGTGGACACCTTATATTAAAACTGTGAGAATGGTTGTTAACATAAACTACTGATTGTCATCTTATGTTTAAAACTGTGAGAGGGATAGTTAACATAAACTACTGATGGACACCTTATGGTTAAAACTATGAGAGGAGTTGTTAACATAAACTACTGATGGACACCTTATATTTAAACTGTGAGAGGGACTGCTAACATTACTTGTGAATATTTGATGTTTAAAACTGTGAGATTTGCTCTTAACATACACTACTGGTGGATACATTATGCTTGAAACTGTGAGAGGGGCTGCTAACATAAACTACAGATGGACACCTTATGCTTAAAACTGTAAGAGGGGCTGTTAACATAAACTACTGGTGGACACATCATGCTTAAATCTGTGAGAGGGGCTGTTAACATAAACCACTGATGTACACCTTATGTGTAAAGCTTTAAGGGGAGCTGCTATCTATCATAAACTACTGGTTGATACCTTATGGCTAAAACTGTGAGAGGGGCTGTTAACATAAACTACGGGTGGACACTTTATGCTTAAAACTGTGAGAGGAGCTGTTTACATAAACTACTGGTGAACACCTTATGCATAAAACTGTGAGAGGAGCTGATTACATAAACTGCTGATGGACACCTTATGCTTAAAACTGTGAAAGGGACTGTTAACATTTTTTTTTATTTTTGGTGTTTTAACGCCACTTTCAGCAATATCATGGCGACTAAGTATCTTCTTATGAAAATGTGACTAAAATGAAAATTTCAACAACAAAAATAGAAAAATAGTCTTGAATGTCTCTGTGAATTGAGGTGCACAATGTTAATATGTATAAATATGGTCTGTAAAGTTTCTGGGAAAACACAAAATAGGTATACTCTGCAGAAGATGACTAAGATTCAAAATATGGAAACATTAGTGAAAAATTCTTAAAAACTTCTGTAATATACCATGAATAACTTCTACATGTATATAATATTATTTTTTTACTTTAAGGAAGTTGGACAGGTGTCATATGAACAATAGTTGATTACACTAAATAAGTACCTCTTTTCCCTTCTCACAATTTACCATGCAATCGCATGCATCCTGGCAAAAATGGACACACGTTTGTGCATAAAATCTAACATTCACAACTGTATATTAATCTTTAAGATTATCAATTTGTTTTAATCAACCATTCTATTTCTGCATAATTCTATTAAAAGGCCACGTGATTACATACTGATCCAATAAAATGTTAGTTTAAACATATTTCATTGTCCAAAAACTTGACAATATGATCAGATACAAGTATTACAACCTATAATATCTTCTCCTTTATATAAACAATATATATATAGAGTTGAATAAATATACGAAAACCTACAATATTTATTAATAACAAAGACATGAATGTATGAGTGAAACAAGATTTGATATTTGCCAAATGACAGATCGAACCCATTTTTACTAACATTGGACCATATAGAACACACCTAGAGTAAAGAATAATTTAATAACTTTTGACTGAATCATTAACGCTGTAAAGGTAGGGTCTGTTAGAATTCAGTTACAAAACATATAATTCTGAAGTTATGTATTAAATATAATATTGTAATGTCTAATCCTACATTACAAATATTTATTGCATTTCATATAAATATTCTAAATAGCACATCATGGAGATGAATTTCATTTTCTATTCTTAGGTCAAAATGAGGTTATCCAAATAGGAGAGAAAAAAGTATATCCCACAGTATTTTGTTCAAAATTCATCATTAATAAAACTGAATGTTGTCGTTGTGCAACAAAAAAGTATTGAATAACTATCAATTTTTCTGACAAATATTGTGAAACTATTATATATCACTAATATTTTCTTCATTATATTTCCATATGATATATAATATTATATATAGTACATGTATATTCACAACTGCTACATTTAATTATATGTCTTGCACATTTTGAAAGTCATCATCTAATTGTTTTCTCATGTTACAGTTTATTATATCCTAGGTAAAATACAATCTTGAAATCTTGTTCAAAATTTAGACAAATTATTTCTGAATAGAGAACTAATTAATTAGACATGTTAATAAGTAAAGAAAAGGTTGTATTTCTAATATAAAAACTTGTACAATTACTCTAATGAACCAACATCATGATAATTAAAAACAACCAACCACAAGTCAATTAACATTAAAGCATGACAACTTTTAATATAACATGTTACTATTCATCATAAGTTCAACACAGACATACAAAATAAACATAACCACAATATTAGAACACAAAGTCATACAACAAAGAGCCTGGTAATCAGTTTTCATATCAATGAACAAATTTTGTGGTAAGAACAATCTCAACCAAAATACACTATGAACCATACATGTATTATTTGTGATTTTGTAAACAGTTAGTATATTAACATTTAACTGGTATACTGTGTCAAGAGAAATCTAGAGCTCAATGATATTAGATGTGTTGAGCTATCCTGTTAATATAGGAGGAAGGTTATGCTGTGAGTGGGGATAAGTACACCTCAGTGAAATTATATCTAGTGTTGAGCTATACTGTTTTAATATAGGAGGAGGGTTATTTAGTGAGTGGGAAAAGTACACCTCAGTGAAATTATATCTAGTGTTGAGCTATACCGTTTTAATATAGGAGGAGGGTTATTTAGTGAGTGGGAAAAGTACACCTCAGTGAAATTATATCTAGTGTTGAGCTATACTGTTTTAATATAGGAGGAGGGTTATGTTGTGAGTGGGAGAAGTACACCTCAGTGAAATTATATCTAGTGTTGAGCTATACTGTTTTAATATAGGAGGAGGGTTATGCTGTGAGTGGGAAAAGTACACCTCAGTGAAATTATATCTAGTGTTGAGCTATACTGTTTTAATATAGGAGGAGGGTTATTTACTGAGTGGGAAAAGTACACCTCAGTGAAATTATATCTAGTGTTGAGCTATTCTGTTTTAATATAGGAGGAGGGTTATTTAGTGAGTGGGAAAAGTACATCTCAGTGAAATTATATCTAGTGTTGAGCTATACTGTTTTAATATAGGAGGAGGGTTATGCTGTGAGTGGGAAAAGTACACCTCAGTGAAATTATATCTAGTGTTGAGCTATACCGTTTTAATATAGGAGAAGGGTTATTTAGTGAGTGAGAAAAGTACACCTCAGTGAAATTATATCTAGTGTTGAGCTATACTGTTAACATAGGAGGAGGGTTATGCTGTGAGTGGGAAAAGTACACCTCAGTGAAATTATATCTAGTGTTGAGCTATACCATTTTAATATAGGAGGAGGGTTATTTAGTGAGTGGGAAAAGTACATCTCAGTGAAATTATATCTAGTGTTGAGCTATACTGTTTTAATATAGGAGGAGGGTTATTTGGTGAGTGGGAAAAGTACACCTCAGTGAAATTATATCTAGTGTTGAGCTATACCGTTTTAATATAGGAGAAGGGTTATTTAGTGCATGTGCATGTGATGCATAATAAGGCGAGATATAGTATATAGAAAACCATAACAATCCATATATGATTCATTTCTTTTCAAAGTAGACATTCTTACCACATTACTTGTTCATAAGGACATCTGATAGTAGTGAACACACAGCAGCCAGTATATATTTTTACTATAATTAATACATATCAACTTCATCATTACATTTGTTTTTACAAAATTAAGAAGCAATCAATTAATTCAACCCAAATGAGACAAACATTTTATAGATTTAAAAAGTAGAAATGTGATCTTCAAAGTTAAAAAAAGAAGGTTCATAAATAGTTTTGTTATTTTGTACTCCTAGTAAAAATTGAGAAATTGTTGTAGAAATTATGCTTGCCTTTAATTAAAACATTTCATGTGTGTCAAATTTCTCATTCAAATATTGAACTTCATTTTTAACTAGAATAAGTCTCAAAGGTTAAATATTTTTACCAAATATAGACCAGAGTAATAAAATATCAAACATAACTGATACATTCAAAAAAATAGTTCTTAAACCAAGTGAAGATAACTATGTACATCATGTGATTTTCCCCCATTACATCTGTTGTAGTAGAGGTAGCTCTGTTCATCCTGTGTTTTACCATTACATTTGTCCAAGTGGAGGTAGCTCTGTTCATCCTATGTTTTACCATTACATCCTGTGTTTTACCATTACATTTGTCCAAGTGGAGGTAGCTCTGTTCATCCTATGTTTTACCATTACATCTGTCCAAGTGGAGGTAGCTCTGTTCAACCTGTGTTTTACCATTACATCTGTCCAAGGGGAGATAACGCTGTTCATCCAATAAATTTATACCATTACATCTGTCCGTTCTAGATATTACATTTGCCCTGTAATATACATGTAATTGTTATCATAAAATTGATGCATTTTCTTTAAATTTCAATGCTATTTTACATCAATAACAACAACTGATCCCTCGAGTCTTCAATTGTTTATATGGTCTACAATCATACATACAGTCCTTGGGACAGTAATCATAACTATTCGACTGATTAATTGCTGACTGATTGGTGATGGCTAAGTAAACAATTGCAGAGTTGGTCTTAAACAACAATCACTCACTCTTAAATTTTAACACAAAACGTAATAAATTTATATGACCGTTTATATTTTTAACATAATTTTAATTAAAGAAATGTAAATATATACTATATGATTTGCTTTGCGCGAATGGATTTCTCATAGCAATATCACGTTGGAGGCGAAACCCGAGATGTGAGATACGATGAGAAGTCAATTTCAAGCAAAACATACCAACGATAATATGTTTATAGAGGAATTGACAATGTGACGTCAGTGACATCATTAAAACCTCACATTAAAAAATAGAGATATTATGTTGATATTATGTTGATATCATGTTGATATTATGTTAATATCATGTTGATATTATGTTAATATCATGCTAGTTGCTTGATAATAGATCATACTGTGTCAAAATTGTAACTATATAACCATAAACTATATAAAGGCCACTCAGGGGAACATACAACTATGAGCAGTTGCCCTTTACATACAGGTTAAAATTATATGCTCTATTCATTAATGGGAAAAATGAGACGGCCCTTTACAGGAAGTGATTTGTTATATAGAGGTGCCCTTGAAGGCATGTTTGACGGTATTTTATTCTAATTTGTTAATTACAGTAAATGAACAAAAAAGTTATAATCATATGCAAAATGTTTTGACCATTTCGGTTTGGAAATTGTACTTATTAGTAAAGGAAACTAGAGTACCCAGAGAAAACCATTGACCTATTGGAAGTCACTGACAAACGTTATCAGATAATGTTGCATCAAGTACACCTTGCCATGGACGGGGTTCGAACTCACAACTTTTGTGGCGATAGGCACTGATGGCACACGACCACGACGAATCCCCCTAAAAAAATGTATATATGAATTTTTTTTAACATATATTTGTAAGAAAACCTGAAACAAAGGAAACCATAACATATTTGGGTTCTAGATGTCCTTCTTGTGAATTCTGGGTTTAAAGGCAGCAAAAAGAAGCAAAAAATGACAAACTATATATTTTGAAAAAAAAATCCACTGTTTTATGTTATTTTAGACATGTCAACTCTATGATAATGCTATATTATATATTCATCAGAAAGTATTTTTGCTCCTCAATTGTATAGGTAATATCTATAAAAGGAATTTTTTTTTCTAATATCAACAATAAATACAATCTATTTAAAGATGAAATGAGAAATCTAAACAAATTCTTGTAAATTTCATGTATATTGGTATTTGAATATTTGTAAATTTCATGTATACTGGTATTTCAATATTTGTAAGATTTTCAATATTCATAATCTGCATTATCCACATTTGGGGAATAAGTTCAGATAATTTAATTTACAGATTGTTGACGATTTAAAAAAAAACCCATTGAATATTTTACTCATCTTAGATATTATATATGTATATATATATGTGGTCGAGTGGTCTAGGGCACTGGACATAAGGCTAAGCAAATGGTGCTGCAGTGTATCAATGGTGTGGGTTCAAATCCCATCGAGGGAAGAACAAAAAATTGACAGCTCTAAAATCTAATTCTAACACTGTTTGGTTTAATTTTCAGACGTATATATATATATATATTCTATTTGAAACAAGATGTGCACAGTAACACTGATTTCCCCTAAAAAAATAATAAAATTATTCTTGTAAGGTTTTAAATGTTCATTTTCTACTTTATTCACAATAGGGGTAAAAGTTTAGAAACTTTAATTTACAGATGGTTGAAGCTTTTTATTTCTATACTAACAATACTGTATGACTCAACACTATATCTAATTTCTTGATAAATAAAATGTTTCAATACAGGATTTTATTCAGATTAAATATATGCATGGTTTTTTTTTCAAAAATAAAATGCTTTAATCTCCTAGATATGGAATATATTTTAGTAAATTGAGTGAACAGAATGTCATTTCTATTTTGACTATTTTTTTAAATGTTAAACATTTTTTTTCTTTTTTCTTTTGGCCATTGTATTGTCTGTCTTTTGATTTCTGACTTATGATTATCCTTTTGGTTTCTTCAAACTTTTCTTGTGTCTGTTTCATACCTTGTTTGTTTTTATGTACACTCAAAGGTGAGAGGTTATTGTTGATATTGTTATCATTACTGTTCAAATCAAGAGTTGAGGGGGGTTCCATTAACCGATTTAACCTCACTGCATGTTTGTGCCTGTCCCAAGCCAGGACCTGGATTTACAACATCATATGTCATGGTCTTTTTAGTGTTCAGTGAGTTAAGATGAGACGTGATTGTTCATTTTGTTGATATTGTTGGAATTGTTAACCATCACTGTTTAAACTTTCTTTTCATAAAATCCTTTCCATTTAAATTCTAGAAACACTGATTAATTAGATTATACAACAAATTACCTTTCTTGATGTATTTTGTTCTAGTGTGGGGTCTGTTGGTTACTCTCTTATCTAAGATCTGTTTGTAAATCTATGGTGTCAGTCTGTTGATTAGCCTCTGATCTAAGATCTGTTTGTAACTCTCTTGTGCCAGTCTGTTGATTAGCCTCTGATCTAAGATCTGTTTGTAAATCTATGGTGCCAGTCTGTTGATTAGCCTCTGATCTAAGATCTGTTTGCAACTCTCTTGTGCCAGTCTGTTGATTAGCCTCTGATCTAAGATCTGTTTGTAACTCTCTGGTGCCAGGCTGTTGGTTAGCCTCTGATCTAAGATCTGTTTGTAACTCTGGTGCCAGGCTGTTGGTTAGCCTCTGATCTAAGATATGTTGTCAACTCTCCTGTGACAGTCTGTTGATTAACCTCTGATCTAAGAGCTGCTGTCAACTCTCTTGTGCCAGTCTATTGATTAGCCTATGATCTAAGATCTGTTTGTAACTCTCTGGTGCCAGGCTGTTGGTTAGCCTCTGATCTAAGATCTGTTGTCAACTCTCCTGTGACAGTCTATTGATTAATCTCTGATCTAAGAGCTGCTGTCAACTCTCTTGTGCCAGTCTGTTGATTAGCCTCTGATCTAAGATCTGCTTGTAACTCTCTGGTGCCAGTCTGATGGTTAGCCTCTGATCTAAGATCTGTTTGTGTAATTCTCTTGTGCCAGTCTATTGGTTAGCCTCTGATCTAAGATCTGTTTGTAACTCTCTGGTACCTGTCTGTTGGTTATCCTCTGATCTGAGATCTGTTGTTAACTCTCTGGTGCCTGTCTGTTGGTTATCCGCTGATCTGAGATCTGTTGTTAACTATCTGGTGTCAGTCTGTTGGTTAACCTCTGATCTAATATATGCTGGTAACCCTCTTGTGCCAGTCTGTTGGTTAGCCTATGATCTACGATATATTGGTAACTCTCTTGTGTCGGTCTGCTGATTAGCCTTTGATCTAATATATGTTGTCAACTCTCTTGTGCCAGTCTGCTGATTAGCCTTTGATCCAATATATGTTGTCAACTCTCTTCTGTCAGTCTGTTGATTAGCCTGTGATCTAAGATCTGTTGTTAAATCTCTTGTGCCAGTTTGTTGGTTTAGCCTCTGATCTAAGATCTGTTGTTAACTCTCTTGTGCCAGTTTGTTGATTAGCCTTTGATCTAAGATCTGTTTGCAACTCTCTGGTGCCAGTCTGTTGGTTAGCCTCTGATCTAAGATATGTTGGGTACTTTCTTGTGCCAGTCTGGCGATTAGCCTCTGATCTAAGATCTGTTGTCAACTCTCTTGTGCCAGTGTTTATAAGTCTCTGATCTAAGATATGTTTGTAACTCTCTTGTACCAGTCTGTTGGTTAGCCTATGATCTAAGATATGTTGTCAAATCTCTTGTGTCAGTCTGTTGGTCTAGCCTCTGATCTAAGATCTGTTTGTAACTCACTGGTGCCAGTCTATTGGTTAGCCTCTGATCTAAGATCTGTTAACTCTCTGGTGCCAGTCTGTTGGTTAGCCTCTGAACTAAGATCTGTTGTTAACTGTCTTGTGCCAGTCTGTTGGTTAGCCTCTGAACTAAGATCTGTTGTTTACTCTCTGGTGCCAGTCTGTTGGTTAACCTCTGAACTAAGATCTGTTGTTAACTCTCTGGTGCCAATCTGTTGGTTAGCCTCTGAACTAAGATCTGTTGTTAACTGTCTTGTGCCAGTCTGTTGGTTAGCCTTTGAACTAAGATCTGCTGTTAACTCTCTTGTGCCAGTCTGTTGGTTAGCCTCTGATCTAAGATCTGTTGTTAACTCTCTGGTGCCAGTCTATTGGTTAGCCTCTGATCTAAGATATGTTGTTAACTCTCTGGTGCCAGTCTGTCGGTTAGCCTCTGAACTAAGATCTGTTAACTCTCTGGTGCCAGTCTGTTGGTTAGCCTCTGATCTAAGATCTGTTGTTAACTCTCTGGTGCCAGTCTGTTGGTTAGCCTCTGAACTAAGATATATTGTTAACTGTCTTGTGCCAGTCTGTTGGTTAGCCTTTGAACTAATATCTGTTGTTAACTGTCTTGTGCCAGTCTATTGGTTAGCCTCTGATCTAAGATCTGTTGTTAACTCTCTTGTGCCAGTCTGTTGGTTAGCCTCTGAACTAAGATATGTTGTTAACTCTCTTGTGCCAGTCTATTGGTTAGCCTCTGAACTAAGATATGTTGTTAACTCTCTTGTGCCAATCTGTTGGTTAGCCTCTGAACTAAGATCTGTTAATAACTGTATTGTGCCAGTCTGATGGTTAACCTTTGAACTAAGATCTGTTGTTAACTCTCTTGTGCCAGTCTATTGGTTAGCCTCTGATCTAAGATATGTTGTTAACTCTCTGGTGCCAGTCTGTTGGTTAGCCTCTGAACTAAGATATGTTGTTAACTCTCTTGTGCCAGTCTATTGATTAGCCTCTGATCTAAGATATGTTGTTAAAACTCTCTGGTGCCAGTATGTTGGTTAATCTCTGAACTAAGATCTGTTGTTAACTCTCTGGTGCCAGTCTGTTGGTTAACCTCTGAACTAAGATCTGTTGTTAACTCTCTTGTGCCAGTCTGTTGGTTAGCCTCTGATCTAAGATATGTTGTTAAAACTCTCTGGTGCTAGTCTGTTGGTTAGCCTCTGATCTAAGATCTGTTGTTAACTCTCTGGTGCCAGTCTGTTGGTTAGCCTCTGAATTAAGATCTGTTGTTAACTCTCTTGTGCCAGTCTGTTGGTTAGCCTCTGAACTAAGACATGTTGTTAACTCTCTGGTGCCAGTCTGTTGGTTAGCCTCTGATTTAAGATCTGTTGTTAACTCTCTGGTGCCAGTCTGTTGGTTAGCCTCTGAACTAAGATCTGTTGTTAACTCTCTTGTGCCAGTCTGTTGGTTAGCCTCTGAACTGAGATCTATTGTTAACACTCTTGTGCCAGTCTGTTGGTTAGCCTCTGAACTAAGATCTGTTGTTAACTCTCTGGTGCCAGTCTGTTGGTTAACCTCTGAACTAAGATATATTGTTAACTGTCTTGTGCCAGTCTGTTGGTTAGCCTTTGAACTAATATCTGTTGTTAACTGTCTTTTGCCAGTCTATTGGTTAGCCTCTGATCTAAGATCTGTTGTTAACTCTCTTGTGCCAGTCTGTTGGTTAGCCTCTGAACTAAGATCTGTTGTTAACTCTCTGGTGCCAGTCTGTTGGTTAACCTCTGAACTAAGATCTGTTGTTAACTCTCTTGTGCCAATCTGTTGGTTAGCCTCTGAACTAAGATATGTTGTTAACTGTCTTGTGCCAGTCTGTTGGTTAGCCTTTGAACTAAGATCTGCTGTTAACTCTCTTGTGTCAGTCTATTGGTTAGCCTCTGATTTAAGATCTGTTGTTAACTCTCTTGTGCCAGTCTATTGGTTAGCCTCTGAACTAAGATCTGTTAACTCTCTGGTGCCAGTCTGTTGGTTAGCCTCTGATCTAAGATCTGGTGTTAACTCTCTGGTGCCAATCTGTTGGTTAGCCTCTGATCTAAGATATGTTGTTAACTCTCTTGTGCCAATCTGTTGGTTAGCGTCTGAACTAAGATCTGTTGTTAACTCTCTTGTGCCAGTCTATTGGTTAGCCTCTGATCTAAGATATGTTGTTAACTCTCTGGTGCCAGTCTGTTGGTTAGCCTCTGAACTAAGATCTGTTGTTAACTCTCTTGTGCCAGTCTATTGGTTAGCCTCTGATCTAAGATATGTTGTTAACTCTCTGGTGCCAGTCTGCTGGTTAGCCTCTGAACTAAGATCTGTTGTTAACTCTCTGGTGCCAGTCTGTTGGTTAACCTCTGAACTAAGATATATTGTTAACTGTCTTGTGCCAGTCTGTTGGTTAGCCTTTGAACTAATATCTGTTGTTAACTGTCTTGTGCCAGTCTATTGGTTAGCCTCTGATCTAAGATCTGTTGTTAACTCTCTTGTGCCAGTCTGTTGGTTAGCCTCTGAACTAAGATATGTTGTTAACTCTCTTGTGCCAGTCTATTGGTTAGCCTCTGAACTAAGATATGTTGTTAACTCTCTTGTGCCAATCTGTTGGTTAGCCTCTGAACTAAGATCTGTTAATAACTGTATTGTGCCAGTCTGATGGTTAACCTTTGAACTAAGATCTGTTGTTAACTCTCTTGTGCCAGTCTATTGGTTAGCCTCTGATCTAAGATATGTTGTTAACTCTCTGGTGCCAGTCTGTTGGTTAGCCTCTGAACTAAGATATGTTGTTAACTCTCTTGTGCCAGTCTATTGATTAGCCTCTGATCTAAGATATGTTGTTAAAACTCTCTGGTGCCAGTATGTTGGTTAATCTCTGAACTAAGATCTGTTGTTAACTCTCTGGTGCCAGTCTGTTGGTTAACCTCTGAACTAAGATCTGTTGTTAACTCTCTTGTGCCAGTCTGTTGGTTAGCCTCTGATCTAAGATATGTTGTTAAAACTCTCTGGTGCTAGTCTGTTGGTTAGCCTCTGATCTAAGATCTGTTGTTAACTCTCTGGTGCCAGTCTGTTGGTTAGCCTCTGAATTAAGATCTGTTGTTAACTCTCTTGTGCCAGTCTGTTGGTTAGCCTCTGAACTAAGACATGTTGTTAACTCTCTGGTGCCAGTCTGTTGGTTAGCCTCTGATTTAAGATCTGTTGTTAACTCTCTGGTGCCAGTCTGTTGGTTAGCCTCTGAACTAAGATCTGTTGTTAACTCTCTTGTGCCAGTCTGTTGGTTAGCCTCTGAACTGAGATCTATTGTTAACTCTCTTGTGCCAGTCTGTTGGTTAGCCTCTGATCTAAGATATGTTGTTAACTCTCTTGTGCCAGTCTTTTGGTCTTCTCGCTTTGATATTCTCTGGTGTAATGTTTGTTGGTCTCCTCTTATGGTAATCCTCTGATATACATTATACTAGTATGTCATCTTGTACTAAGTTTCCACTGGTGTAGAGGCTGTCAAATCTATTGATTTCCTCTAATGTGCTCTTTAAAGTTCAATTAAATTCTCAATAAAAACAACCTGCGTGGCCCATTGATTCACTTTCTTAAAAAGTATATGTATGTTTTCTGTCTGTTGATTGCTAGTTGGTCTTGGTCTACTTCTTGTGTGGGCAGCTTGTCTTTCATGGTATCTATGGTGGTAGAAGTCTGGGTTTTCTTAGCTGTTGTTGCTGAAAAATAATGAAAAAGTTATGGATACAAATAAATACAGTAAACAAGCATACAAAATTTCAAAATGATTGATTATGAAGTTTTCGAGATATGCTTGACCAAAGTTTCGATCAGTCATTTTTTGCAGTAATTTTGTAGACAAAAGACATTTACTGGCATATTATGACACTGTAATATTATTTTCAATAAACAATTAAAGCTGTATTTCTAAATATACCTACTAACTATTATCGTTTCTATGAGAATATAGAAAATTAATATGTTTTACTTTAAAGAAATATTCTAAAAATTACTATGAAAAAGGGATTAAAGCCACAATAGTTGTATAAGAATGGGCAGCATTTTAAATGAATAATTTTTACTATAAAATCACATAGAAGACTATTTTCCATATTATTCCTTTAAAGACCTATATGCAATATCCGCAATACAAAAAATTAAACCAATAAGAGATATATAATAGCAGTTATTGTTTTTAAAACTTTCAGAAAAATTTGCTTTTCACCAAGACAAAAATGGTCAAGTCTTAAGTGTCCAAAACCAATTTCTTTAAAATCATAAACTTAGATTAAAATATTGTAAAAATCTAGTAAATTATGATTATTTCAAAATAAAAAGATGAAAAAAATATCATTTTGGAGTCAGAATATACCATAAATTCATTTTTATTATTGCTCAAAATTATCAGGAAGGGGGGGGGGTAACTCAACTTATAAAAAAATTCAAAATTTGATAATTTTGCATAATTATATTATCTAATTACAGTTTCAAAGAATATTGACAATACCTTAATTTTAGATTAGTTGTTCTTTACATACAGTTTTGTATATGTACAGCAAATCTATAAATTTAATGATTAATTTTTCAAAAAATCATGTATCATCAGTACATCATTCACAAATGATAATCAATGATGAGAGCAAAAGTTGTCCCATTTGTTTATACGAAGTATTTTAATTAAGATAAATATAAATTATAATTAGTCTTCAACAAGCAATTAACAAAATATTACACTATCTGTAACTTGAATTATATTACGACATGAAATTATCAAAAAAGGGAGGTAATTCATCTTTTAAATTTGTTCAGCATTTTACTTTTAGTTTTTAAATGACAATATCAAATCATCTGACCAATGCCTAAATATTAGATATGAGGTATTACAATTATTCATCTGGTTATAAATTATTTGTTTGATATCCATTTATCATAAATGTTCAGTTTTGGTTCAATCAGTTTTATAGTTTTAAGAAAAGCACTTTACAAATGCGTTGATTGATTCATTATTGATTACTAAGGGTCCCCTCCCTCATGCATAGGTTACTGTAGCCAATTTTGGCTATCTTGTTTAGGCCCTTTGGTTTTATTGCTCCCAAAACATTAAATTATTTGGTTTTTGAATCTTTTGATTTTGAGGGTACTTGGTGGGGGTTGTTCTGGAGATGTGTTGTGCACACTAAATTTGCTACCTATATTTTAATTATGTCCAACGAGCAGAATTTCAGATACTATTAGGATGAGAACAAGCTCAGCAATATATAAAACCTTCACGCATATAGAAATGAAGGAAGGGATTGATCAACAACTTTTAACTGCCACTGGAAAGGTAGGACAAACAATTTAGTCTATTGTGCCTGCTACTATGTGGTCACCTCTATTAAGCAGACACTTGTATTAAAAGGTCACCTTTTTTCTTGTCCTGTCATAGAAAAAGTCATAAGAATTGAACTTCTTTTAAGAGGTGACCTGTCTTATAAGGTGACTTTTTCCTTGTCTCAAAGGTGGCCTCTTAATACAGGTTTGACTGTATTTACTCTTTACTTGAATTCTAAAAAAGAGGTCTTTAACATGCAGGAAGTGTGGTATTCCACAAACACACTACCCACTATGAGCCAGTCAGTCAGGCTTATCGTATTATGATTTGACACCCCCTTTTTTTTTGCACATACCTGGTTTGATTCTAAAATAATATGTTTTAATACTTTTTCATACAAACTATTTGAATTTCCTTTATGACTGCAAAAATGGTACGAGGTCTAGTTAATGTCATTGTCCCCCTGATGAGTGACAACAAATAATCAAAGAGGCAGTGGAGTGGGGGGGGGGGGGGGGGGGGGGGTATGGTGAAAGCTAGCAAAGGCAATAGAAAGGACTTTCAGTATAATTTGTAAATAGTTGAACCTTGTAACAGAATTTGAGGCTAGTTTAATAGCAACTAGAAAATTCAGAAGTTGTTACATAATTTTTTTTACAAATCATTGGATAAATAACCGGTACATATAATTTTCACTGAATTTTGCATGAAAGGGGACATGTTCGCCAGCTTTAAACACCTGTTGAATGTATAATTTTAGAATTAAACTCAGAAAAGCTTAAATGGTCTATTTGTGCCCAGTCAAATCTAGTTTAAAAAAACCATTTTATTTATTTTCACATATGGTCCTATGTTAAATTATGTCATGCAGTGGCAGCCATCTTGAAATTTTGACAAATAGGAAAAATTATGACACTCTAAGGGGCTATCCAATGATTATTGCTGTACAGGTTTGGGTTAATCAAGAGCTTAGTTTTTGAAATTTATCAATTTTCATGTAGGGCACTATGTCAATCATGGTGGCCATCTTTGATTTCCGATCTACGCAAAAAAATATTAATTTTGTTGAGGACTATCCAAGGACGGTTTCATCCAAGTGTTATTCCACATTATCTTGTTTTTCTATGTGAGTTATCGTTTTTGCAGGAGGATATTTTCTACTTCCACTATTATAAGTTTACTTTTCACTATATGAACATAATAAACAAATGTAAATACTTTAAAAAAAAAATCACTATATAAATGTAATATCAACCATGTTTTGTAACGTAAAATAAAATCACTTTTGTGTATGGGTGCAATTCCTATTGCAGAAAAGACAGGTAATGGTGTCGGTGAGGTAGTGATTTGCTATATAGCAAATAATTTCTTAAAATCAAATATAAATTAAAAACAATTAGAATAATTTTTCGACAAAATAATTTAAATGAATACGGCATGCTAGGCACTCACTGATACTGAAATTCTTTTTTGTTTTTGTTTGGTTTTTGCTTGTGTCTTTAATTATAAAAATTTATTTAAAAAACAAACATCAGAGGTAAGAGCAAGTAATAATTGTTAAACTCTTACTTCAATGAAAAAAATGTTTTCTTGTTTAAAAAAAGAATAATTTACTTGTAAATGTTTATACTTATATAATTAGGAAGGAGTGTTCCAGGTAACATGCATGTTGGCACATTGCCTATGAATCACCTGAAAGACACAAACAATATAATATGCATGGACGAAAACAACAAAATGCATTTGGCTGGACAAATATTAGTGTACATGTCTCATTTATTTGTTTTTACTTCTATTTGAATGCCATGTTACCTCATTCTGACCACCAAGATATATTAATTGAAATATTGTTGAAAGTGGCATTAAACACCATAAACCAACCAACCTCTTTCTGAACCCCAAAATAATCAACTTGACCACTTCTGAACCTATTTTTAAAAAACATTTTTACAGGGTTTTTGTATACATATATTAATGTATTACATGTATGTATACATAATTTAAATAAATAAAAAAAAAAAGATTTAATCTGATTTAGCTGTATCAACTGTGTTTATGTGATGGCAACTTATAAAATCTACTCAGTATATACTAAATGAATGTAGTCAGTTAGGAAGACCTATTTTTTTTTGATTGTCCAAAAAAAAAAAGGAAACAGTTGTTCTTATCCTGTTTGAAATCCAACATCCACTTTACCATTGGTTAGCAGGGGACTTGGACAGAGGGTAGTGTGGTACACAAGACTTATTGAATTAATCTATACCCATACCTAATCTGTTTTTACTGCAAAGAAATGTCCAAACGTCCAAATGTCATGTTTTTCTGTGCACAAATGTAATGCACCAATGCATGTTATGACTTTGGTATGTGTCTCTGTTTCAAGTGATTCATAGACGCAGGTGAAATCTAAGTTATATTTTTAAACCTACGACCACTTATTTTTTCCATTGAGGTAAACAAATTTGAATATTATATAACTTTTATTGAGTTAATTCTTTCTTTATATAAGAAATATAAAAAATACGGGACCCATGTGGCTCATTGAGTTAGGTCGTTGGATCTAACAACTCATACAAGCCTATCACCAATACGGCGTGGGTTTGCGCCCAGCTTTGTAAATTACAAAAAAGGGTGCACTCGACTCGCAGACACAAGTGATAAAGTTTACCAGTTGCTTGCCCATGGTCGGTGGTTCTCTCTGGCTTCCTCCACCACTAAAATCGGTCGCCATGATATAGCTGAAATATTGTTGAATGTGGCATTAAAACACCAAAAATAAAAAAAATAAATCTAATTATATAAAAAATAATAACTAAGAACCTCAGCACTCGATTAAAGTACATCTGAAATGGTGAATGTCTTACAGATGTATTCATTTAAATTATCCTACATATAAAAGCCAGTTTTTTTTCTAGAAACATTTATCCTACTGTTTTTTATTTCAATTTCAGTTCAAGAAATTGTTTGCTATAACTAATGGATTATCCTCTCTTACTTCGTTATCTTAAACGTGATGCCCCCTTTTTTCACCCTTTTCCTGTAAAAAAATTGCATGCTCAATATGTTTAATTCAAAGTATAAAATATTGATATTTATATATAGTTAACACAGATAAAAATTCCATCTTTCTTAAAGGGGCAGTATCTGCCAAAATCTTAAATTTTTGTTACCCATAAAAACTATCAGATATGATTGATGCCTTAATAAAACGTGTTTCAGTAACTTATAAATGTTATGAAATGTACGCGCATTGGAGAAAAAAGGTGCAACTGCTCGAGTTTTGAGATCGATCAAGAAATGGACGCTATCTTATTAATTATCGGCATTGTTTACGGAGTTTGCCGAATCGTCATTAAATCAGTACAACAATGCACTTATTTCTTATTTTCGGTGAATCTGCTTTTAGTCGGCATTAATTATGGACAAAGAACCATGCAAGTTTGCAGTTAATAAGCGACAAAATACAAATTAATTTGTTTTTACCTGTCACTAGTAAGGTCAGTTGCATATGGAGAAAGCGAGGTCAAATTATTTGCTTGCAAAGAAATAACAAATTGATGGTAATTTTCGTTCTCGAAAGGCGAAAAGAGGTACGATAAGCTGTTTAATGTGAAACATTCACCTTTATTTCATCATTTTAAAGCTATCTACCAATTTCCAAAACATATAATTATTTTGGTCAAAATCGTAGCTAATGACTCTTTAAGACTCCAAGTTTATGTGTAAAAAATCTGTACTAGTTAATGGGAGGTAGCTCTAATTTCAATTTTTTTCCGGTCATATAAATTGGCATTAATTCAAGGATAATTTAGTGACTATTTTTTAAATTTCAGAACTGATTAACATTTACATAGGACAGTTTGCATAAAAATAGAGGAAATGTGGAATTACATGTTATACGAGCACAGGCAAGCCTATCCACAGTGTGAGGGTCTATTATTGTGGGATTTAGACAATGAAGAAAACGGTTGGGATAGTAGATTGATTGATTGATTGATTTTTGGTGTTTAATGCCACTTTCAGCAATATTTCAGCTATAGCATGGCGACCAGTTTTAGTGGTGGAAGAAGCCGGAGTAACGTGAGAGAACCACCGACCATGGGCAAGCAACTGTTAAACTTTATCACTTGCGGTTGCGAGTCGAGTACACCCTTTTTGTAATTTACAAAGCTGGGTGCGAACCCATGCCGTATTGGTGATAGTCTTGTATGAGTTGTTAGGTAATCCAACTACCTAACTCAATGAGCCATCCGGGCCCTTGGGATAGTAAAAAAAAATTAAAAAGCACCAAATGTAGGTACATATCTCAATAAATATATACTCTATAAAAAGAGCTAGAGAAAAGAAGACATAAACCATAAAAAATAAATACCTCAGTTCATGTCAAAATGAGTTCTTCACCAATAGAATACAGAAGTTTCACGAAAATATTTCTTAGCTGCAATATTCCTGCTCTTAGTGCATCAAGTCTACAAAAAAAAAAGAAGAAATAAAGTTATGTGTGAAACACAGAACATTAATGAAAAGACTATGAAAGGAAGAAGAAAGTAATTGCTTGACATTAATAAGCATAGAGACAAAAACTATCTACATAGTGTCAGTGTTCAATTGTATGGAATATATAATAGTCGACTGTATGTTGGAATTGGTCATACACCATTTCAGCCTGCAACTCAAGACAATTATACTGAAAATGAATAACAGTGGAACCTGTCTAATCCGACACACCAAGGGACCAGAGAAATGTGTCGGATTGTACAGGGTGTTGGAAAACTCAGGTTTTCTTTTTAGTTAACAGACATTTGCCCAAATTTAACAAGAGAAGAAATTGTGTATGTTTGATTATGTAGGATGATTTAGATAATTGGAACTACAATGTAAAAGGATTGTGTACAATGTAGATGAAAATACATTTAATATTTAATTGATACACAATTAATATATTTAAAACAATTTCATAATCTGATCAGATAATTTTTGGTTGTAGCCATACCCTTTACAAAGAAAGTGAAAACAGTTATCTGAAAAATTTTAATTATTATATTCTTGGTAAACTTACTTTAACCCTTATTAATGAGTCTCTAACCAATAAATTCAAATCATAATTTATTTGTGTACACAAGCTTAGAACAATTTCATAATATATCAGATAATGGTTGTAGCCATGTTCTTTACAAAGAAAGTGAAAACACTTAACTGTAAATTTTGATTATTACATATATATTCTTTGTAAACTTACTTTTAACCATTACTAATGAGCCTCTAATTACCTGCCAATCAATTAGTTAAAACTCAGATGTCAGATCGCACAGGTTCCACTGTATATCCAAAATATAAGCTAAACACAAACTTTATTGGAAATTGACCCGACTCAGGCAGGCTACATGACGAATGTACCGATGAATACATATCCCAATGGTCAATAGGGGATGATACTTTTGTACTCACCAGAAGCTTGCTTTTATTCCCATTTCTAAAGCTCATACAAATAAATATTATATTGTCAGACAATGTACATATATTATATATATACACCCATCTTAACCAAACCCTGAATAAACCGGAATCCTGTATAAACCTAACCTAATTAAGTACGGTAAGCTGTTTTACAATAAATCACCTTTATTAATGTATTTTGCTCAGCTGTTGTGTCTGTTTTTATAATCTCTGGTCTGGGGCTGCTGGTTCCTCTCTGATGTAGTGTCTGTCGGTTTCCTCTTTTGATTTCTTATGGTTTGGTGGTCGTCTCATCTGATGGAAGCCCTCTGAGTAGGGTCTGTCTGTATCCTCCTCTGTTGGATGTGTTGGCCCCTTCTGATGGAAGCCCTCTGGGTAGGGTCTGTCTGCATCCTCCTCTGTTGGATGTGTTGGTTCTTTCTGATGGAAGCCCTCTGGGTAGGATCTGTCTGTATCCTCATTTGGATGTGTTGGTCCTCTCTGGTGGTAACCCTCTAATATAAAACATACCTGGATTACATCATTGATTTGTTGATTGTCCTTTAATTTGGAAGAGTTTTTATCATGAGCAATGTAAATAAAATGAGTTATCTCCCTTTTTGAATAGAAGCTGCAGCCTATAAAACTAGCTTAGCGCAGTCATTTTTTATTGAAGTGCCTGTAGCAAATCCAGTAGAGTGAGCAGTCAAGCATAACAGTGTGCAACAGTCCTTGCAATAGCTACTGTAACTGTTTGATTGTTGACAGATTTGTGATGGATCCAAAATTGATGGACGACAACTTAATTGACCGATTGCATCGGCCATTGATAAAAACTATTCCTCATTACCTTGACAAACTTCAGTCAATCGACCAGTCCATTAATGATATGCAACATATAATGGAATCATATATATATATATATTAATAATTTTAACATGAAATGTAACAAATTTATATATATATTAATAATTTTAACACGAAATGTAACAAATTATGTTTTTGTTTGTTTGTTTTGATGGTGTTTCAGTTTTATCGTGGCAGTCAGTTTTACTGGTGGAGGAAACTGGAGGACCCAGAGAAAACCACTGACCTGTCGCAAGTCACTGACAAACTGTATCACATAATGTTGTACACCTTGCCCTGATCAAGATTCGAACTCACAACATCAGTGGTGATAGGCACTGACTTGCATAGGTAGTTGTAAATCCCACTACCATACGATCTAACAAATTTCTTTTTAACATAATTTTCATTACCCCTTTGGTATCTACAAACTCTTTTTTTTATAAAAAGCAAACTGGTAATAATTACTTCTTAATTAACATTTTTGTTAATTTTCTTAAATTCTTCAGTGTTTACACAAACATCATTTGTATCAAATTATAATTCATTGGGACTTGTATCAGAACAGAACTTTAAAGTTACATTAATAAATGAAAAATTACTTAAAAAAATGCTTAGCCATTCAAAACAAAGAATTTGCCATAGCATCCACATTTTTAAGAGGTAAATATAAAATGAGGAATGTTTGTAGAAGATTTCACATACATCATTTGTACTAGGTATTAAACAAATAATTTGTACCTGTAATTCTGAAAGTAGATTGAGGGGAGATTTATTTCTATAATTTCAGCCAATCAGTAACAAGAATCTCAAATAAAAAAGTAGATATCTAATTTAGTGTGCACGACACCTTTCTAGAATATCTTAAAGAGGACATGCTTTTGGCCACAGTCAGATTAAATAAGAGATTTTGGAGTGGATCACACAATTATTATTTGTTCTTGTGCTTTCAGAGAAAATAATTTCTTTTGTCCAGGCTGGCTTTCATGCTTATTCTAATTTGTTCCTCTTCTATGTAAACAACTTCATGTTGTATACATGATTGAATGATAAATATAAGTGATTTCTGGTTTTATTTTCTGCGATTAAAGTCAGAAACGGACTGAATTGTTTCTTCAGTAAATATCTAGATATATAGATGTAGATACTGTGACTGAGAAATGCTGAATGTAGTGTTTGATAGTCTCTTATGATCAGTTACATCCATATCTTTTCTTACTCAAGTTATTTCTTTATTCAAATAATTCTTATGAAAATTAGAGTTGTCTTTCTTTGTTAAAAAAATATCTCAGGGGGAACTCACATCAGATATTGATATGAATGAATTTGTTTATGTTTATTCTATACAAAATGAGGAATTTTTACAGAGGATCTCCCATTCAACAAATTATTTGTACTTTTATTTGTAGCTTCAGCTAAATAGAATAGACTAGCTAATATAAAAGTATCTCAAAAAAGAATTCTCACTTACCACTGACATCTCCATGCAACTCTTTTAATCTTCTCCACCCTGCCCCTCCCCCAGTAACCCAAATGCAGCTCCTGGCATTTAGGTCGATCTCCCTTGTAAAACTACACCTGCATGGTAGTTCAACTAAGGGGATCACGACACCCCATATATAGGACCCCAGTGTAGCTGCAGACACCTGTTCCTTCCCCACTGCCCCCTAGTCAAGGTACACAGAGCATAGTACCCAAGGGACATGGCCGCCAAATGCAACTCCTGACATTTGGTTATGCCTAAATGCACTCGGACCTGGACATTTAAGCATAGGGGGGACGTTCATAGGTGTGAACCCCAAACACACCAGGCTTAACTTTCTATGCTTTAGTTTGTCCAAGTCCAAATAGTTCCACCTACCTGTTCATGAGAGATTAGTAATTGTCAGTTCAGGGTGTCCTCTGAATAGAGGTGGTTGCATCAAAACAGGTTTCAACTGTTCCTTTGTTACATGTCCTCCAAAGAGGTCATTGTGTTTGAACATGTCCTCTAAAAAGAGGTGGTTGTTTTAAAAGAGGTCATTCCATTAGAACATGTCCTCTGGCGAGAGGTGTTTGCATCACAGCAAGTTGAATCATTCTCTTGATCGAAGCAATTATCAGATTTTGTTGCGTGACCTTTCAGTGCAGATAATTTGTGTGCCTATTACCACCCAGGATATACAATTTCTATCAGCTTTTCTTGTGTTTTTCTTTGCACTTTTGGTGTGGTTTATTGTTGTTGTGTACTAATATTGTCAACCATTACCGTTTTATACCTAGAATTATTTAGTGAAAGGACATCATCTATATAGTGAAACGTGAAATTAAAGGATCTGGCTATCTTCTTTTTGATTTTCATGAGAAGCCCCTGTAACCCTACCTAATTGTGCTCATCACAAACCAGGTTATGCAATTTCCATCAGTCTCTCTTGTGTATTTTGCACATTTCAAGTATGCCAGTAGTGTTGTGTGCTGTTGTGGTTATTTGTCATATAATCAAATAATTAAAATAAAAAAAAGACATCACCAATTATATTTTATTTTCAATAATCCATACATTATATAGTTGCCATCTACTGGAAGTTGAAAAAATGTAGGCATTTCCCATACAAAGGCAATTTACATCTTTGTTACAACATACTCGAAGAGAACAATAAGTCCCTCCAATCTGGTTCTATCGACTTCTAATATGGTCGTGGTCATAAGCTAGCTAGCAAAGCTTTAAGGAATTCCCATTTAATTCCTCCTACATTTCTTGTGTTTTCCTATATGGAGATTTGCATATCAATAGAGCATTTTTGAAAGAGTTATTTCCCTTTTTGACATAAAAAATTACATAAAAAAGATTTGAAATGTAGGAGGAATTAAATGGGAATTCCTTAAAACTTTGCTAGCTATTACTATCAGAAAATAATGTTAACTTCAAGCTATCAGAGGAAATGACGAGTTCATTAATAAACAAGGTTCAACTGTATAAAAAATTAACACATTGATCAAGACAAAAATATTGTGCATGTGAAAAAATTCTTTGTGTAACAATCAATTACAAAAATCTAGATAACAGGTTTTACTTGTAACAACATACAAGTATTACAAAGCGATACTAACATAAAAAAATTGTTATCAAAATGGCCACAAATCTGCCATCTTGTTTTTTTTATACTAAAATATCACCTTATGATCTCAAACCACATCCCATTTACAGGGTAGGGGTCGTGGTGGTCATATGGTAGTTGGATTTACTACTATATGTGCAATCTGTGGCCATCACCACTAACGTTGCGAGTTCTAACCCTGTTCATGACGAGGTGTACTCGATAAAGTTTGTCAGTGACTTGCGACAGGTCGGTGGTTTTCTCCACCAACAGAACTGACCGCCATGATATAACTGAAATATTGTTGAAAGGGACATTAAACACCATAAAACCAAACCATCCATTTACAGATGGCCAAATACAGAAAATCTTAATAAAATGTCATCAAAATGGCCACCATGCAGCCATATTGATTTTTCAAGAAAATATATTGTATGCATCAGCCCTTCATTAAACACTACTTCACTACAAATTATAAGCTCATGATCTCAAACCATCTTCAAGGTACAGGTGGATCATACCAAAACATCAATATGGTTGCGGTTCAACCATCTTGAATTGCTCATGCATCAGCACTTTATTCATGACCTATTTCACTACAAAATACAAGCTCTCGATTTCAACCAACTTACAGTAATGGGAAGTAATATACAAAAACGTTAATAAAAGGCTGCTGCTCAGCCACTGATCTTTTCAACAACAACAAAATTGTCAGGCATCACCCTTTCATATTACAAAAGATCAGCTTCTAATTTCAATTAGTTATAACTAAACAATGCCCAATTAAAATTATATGTTTGTTGCATCTTTATT
Organism: Bathymodiolus brooksi; assembly: GCA_963680875.1. Lineage (NCBI taxonomy): Eukaryota > Metazoa > Mollusca > Bivalvia > Mytilida > Modiolidae > Bathymodiolus > Bathymodiolus brooksi. The sequence continues at coordinate 42,762,343 of OY804582.1, forward strand.
TATTTCTTTTGAGATACACCAACATCTAACAACATTCTGTGTGAGGTCATGTCAGGTAACCATGGTGATACACCAACATCTAACAACATTCTGTGTAAGGTCATGTCAGGTAATCCGTCTTTCACCTTTCAATCATATACAACAATTAAATCTATCAACAAACAAGACAACCCTTCTCAGTGACTGAGTGTGTTGTTGGTTTTAATACATAAAGATTTGGTACACTGATTGCTGATTGGTTGGCTTAAAATGTGACACCTAACATGACCCATTATTGGATGTTATTAGATATATATAGCTAAAAAAGAATTCTGAAAAGAAACCATCTATTTTTAATTGTACTACACCAGTCAATCATGAATAACTTCATTGAATGGTCACGTTTAACTTTTTTACTTCTACAACTGAACGTTGATTATATAAGCTATAAACATTTATTTACAAAAGGACTAAACATAAAACTGGATTAGTGTTGATATAAAGAAACCGCTCTTCCCAACACAAAAATACAATTCTACAGAAAAATCAAAAGCATGATTAAGAGGAATGAAATTAGAAGTGTTCCCACATATCACACTATGATGTCCGATGCAATTACAGAAGTACAATATGGGACTGTCGAGGTCGCAATTGTATGGTAGTTGGATTTACAACTACATATGCAATCAGTGTCTATCACCACTATAGTTGTGAGTTTGAATTCACTCATGGTGATGTGAACTCGATACAATATGATGTGATAAATTTTGTCAGTGACTTGCAAGAGGTCAGTGGTTTTCTTCAGATCCTCCAGTTTCCTCCACCAATAAAACTGAATGACATGATATAACTGAATATTGTTGAAAGTGGCATTAAACACCATAAACCCTAACCCCTCCAAAAATTATTTTAAAAAAATAATAATTTCATGATTTTTATATGTAATGCATCCTGGAAGCTTCATGCCTTTTAAAAAAAAATAATACCTCAGGATAAAGGGGAATAACTCTAATACATATTCTGACATACAATAAAAAAAAATACATATTTGTAACAAATAAAGATATTGACCAATTAAAGAAATGTTATAAATTGGTCCCTTTACAAAATAAACTTATATCTATCTGTCTGCATCAATGGATTTAAACAACATTCAATCAATCATAAGTCAAAATAAGTCTAAATACAAATATCATTAATCAACTTAGATTTTGTTGTATTGAAATTCCTTCTGATTACAGAGAATTCTTCTATTCTATCTGGCATTTTTCCAGGCAACAAAAAGTTATCTTCCACACTTTAGACAGTAAATGATATTGGCAATCTTCCAGACTTTAGGCAGTAAATGATATTAACAATTTTCCAGACTTTAGGCAGTAAATGATATTGGCAATCTTTCAGACTTAGGCAGTAAATGATATTAACAATCTTCCAGACTTTAGGCAGCAAATGATATTGGCAATCTTTCAGACTTTAGGCAGTAAATGATATTAACAATCTTCCAGACTTTAGGCAGTAAATGATATTGACAATCTTCCAGACTTTAGGCAGTAAATGATATTAACAATCTTTCAGACTTTAGGCAGTAAATGATATTGACAATCTTCCAGACTTTAGGCAGTAAATGATATTGGCAATCTTTCAGACTTTAGGCAGTAAATGATATTGGCAATCTTTCAGACTTTAGGCAGTAAATGATATTGGCAATCTTCCAGACATTAGGCAGTAAATGAAATTGGCAATCTTCAAGACTTTAAGGATATCTGTTATCTCTATAATACAAAACAAAAGCATATTTATAATTATTTATACAACATCATTTTATGTACATTAAATTATCAAAAATCCAATTATCAAAGGGGGGATGGAGATCCTATTAACCAGTTTAACACCTCCACATATTTGTGCCTGTCCCAAGGCATGTCCTTTCTACTTTCTATTTTGTGTTGTTCATTGATTTTAGGCGAGAGGTAGTTGTTTCCTTTGTTGATATTGGTGGAAATAATGACCTTCAATACACAATATCAGTATGTCAGTTCATATAATAGATATTCTAATATGACGTCCTTCAAACGCTTGTGGTCCAAATCTGTGGTAAAATATGCGTATATTGGTATATCAACTGATCGGCAATGCCATAATTTGTTTTGGCAATTATATAAAAATAAATACCGTATTTGTCCTATTAGAATAGAAATAATTCATGGGGGCTTGAATATATATTGATTTTACCACGGGTTGGCCCTTTATGCCGATATTTTACCCTTCGCTATCGCTCAAAGGGCCAACCTGTGGTAAAATCAGTATATATTCAAGCCCCCATGAATTATTTCTTAAATATACAATGCCATGGCTTAATCAGTGTTGGATACTGTTCATTTCCATTTTTTTGTTCGGTTGGTCCCTACATTTCATCCATTTTATCACTTAAATAATAACGTGTGTAACCCTGCTACTTTGTGCCTGTCCTAAGGCAGGACTTGGATTTCCATCGGAATATGTGGTAGTGGTGAGAGGTATATATGTCTTTGTTTTGTTGATATAGGTTGAATTTGTGACGACCAGTATACAATAATTCTCTTCATTAAATGTATAATACGCAACAATGAAAAATATTTATCTACCTGTCATAAAGTTTCTCTAAACAGCTTGATGTTGGAGGCAGTATATGTCTGTCATCTCATGTCTGTTATCACATAATATAAGAACTTCATACAACTGAAAAGAAATAAAATATATTAGTTTGGCTCTGTAAACCTTTAATTTATAAATATTTGCTTCATTTATTTGTATCCTGTAGTGTTTATATAGTATACAAGATGACACCATAAAGTCATTTTATTTCCAATTTGCTTTCAAAGCTTGACAGAGGTGAAGATATTGCTGTTTCCATTTCTTATTTTGCATATTTGTCATAGGATGCTATTATGTATTTATAATAAAGCACATTGGTGATGTAATTGTTAGTGTGCTTGCCTCGATCATGGGTTAGCGCCCATAAATTGGTATTTGTTGCTTCTCCACTAAACATGTAGCACAAAGGAGAAAGAGGCTCTGAATCAAGATCATATGTCTGAGTGACGAGACATGTCTACCGACAGAATATAGAGCTAGCAATATAAAAATCCATCTAAGCAAGTTGGCCTAGCATAAAGCCGACATCATTATCATTTCATCAAATGCAGCTTGTTATCGCCATGATATAGCTGAAATATTGCTCATTTAGCTTTCATTCTTTGTATTTAAAATACTGACATATTTTTATTTTCGTGGATTGTGTTTGTCTTTCAAGGTTTGACCAGATATTTAAGGTATTTCACTTCTTTGCTACTCCCAACTGTTTGTTACCGTCATTCAACTCAACATTATACCATTTTGGGTCATTGTTTTTACTTTGGAATTTGCCAAACCGCAGTTTTGAACTATGAGAAATATGTAACCCAAACTCTAAAGACTAGAACAACATTATCAATCTCAATATATTAACAATTTAATTTATCTATTTACCTCAATCTTGAACAATATGTCCATATCAATATATGACTGTAGCAAAGCTTGAATAACTGAAAACCTTGAATAACTGAAAAATAAATTTCAATTTATAATAGTTAAAAAATAAACACTTCTTAGTAATACTAAAAAGTTATATTGTGTAAATATTTAACATAAATATTATACTAAAAATGGTCACTGTACAAGAATATGTAATGTAGGTATTCCCAGAATTTTGATGGGTGCTAGTTTCATCAATTTGTAAGTGTAGATTCATTTTGCTTTGGTCTAGAAAGTGTCAAATTGCTGTTTAATGCAAATCTATAATGCTAAATGAGAGCTATTTTTTGTGTGTCGCTTCTCTTTTACTGGTGAAATTGATGATTTACCCACTTTCAAAAGATATGCACAAAATAGTTTGCTCTCTCCGAAAGTTTCAGCGGTATTGTGGGTGTTTTTTTCCTTCATTTTTTTTTATTGAAATATAAAGTTATGAAATATAAATTACAATTAAATTTTCTACATTTTTACATTCTAATCACAAATTGATTGCTGTGCAACCGATTCAATAAAAGGTTAAGTATACAGATATTTGAGATATAAAGTTATTTACCTTCTATATACACAAGGGCTGCAATCAGAAATATCTCATAATGTACACAACTGCAATCAGTGATTTACATCTGCTGTCAAAGATGTTCATAATTTACACAATTCCCTCCAACCAGTGAATAGTATCTGCTGTTGTTAGACATATACTGTTCATACCCTACTAATGTACAAATGTCACTCCAATCAGTGATCTAGTTACACCTGTTGTTCTCAAAGTCATCTTCAATGGTTCATATCCTTGATAAATTTAAATTAGCATCTTGCCCAGTCCATATCCTTGAAGAATGTATATCCTGTCACAAATGTATATATCTCTCCAAACATTCATTGCTCTCAAATTTAAAGCAATTAATTTTCTTGCTGAATGTAAGTCCTGTCAAAAATGTATATATCTATCTAATCAATGATCATGATCTGTTACCAATTTTTGAGACATGTTCCACCATTAATATCAAATGTATCTGTATTATATCTCTTCAAATAAGTGTCATATCCATAGAACTAGATTTTAAATTGTTAATTTATCTGACTGAACCTGTCCAAGTCTGTCATTTGTTACAAATATGGTTTTCAAAAAATCATAAATATATTTAAAAAAAAATTTAAATTCACAAGTATCATAACATATCATAACAAAATAACATTCTGATAAACATGTGATATAAAATAAGTTTTTAATAGACTAATAATTTAGAAAATAAATAGAAAAATCAAACCCTTCCCCAACATAATACAAGTTACTTTGAATTGTGTTTACAGTTTTTTTTTTTAATTACAGAATCCAATGTAACATAACTAAACATCTGATATGATAACACGTCAATTATTTAGATTAAATATCAAATAATTAAGGTGCTCCTTCCTCATGCATATAGACTAATAATTTAGAAAATAAATAGAAAAATCAAACCCTTCCCCAACATAATACAAGTTACTTTGAATTGTGTTTACAGTTTTTTTTTTTAATTACAGAATCCAATGTAACATAACTAAACATCTGATATGATAACACGTCAATTATTTAGATTAAATATCAAATAATTAAGGTGCTCCTTCCTCATGCATATAGACTAATAATTTAGAAAATAAATAGAAAAATCAAACCCTTCCCCAACATAATACAAGTTACTTTGAATTGTGTTTACAGTTTTTTTTTTAAATTACAGAATCCAATGTAACATAACTAAACATCTGATATGATAACACGTTAATTATTTAGATTAAATATCAAATAATTAAGGTGCTCCTTCCTCATGCATATAGACTAATAATTTAGAAAATAAATAGAAAAATCAAACCCTTCCCCAACATAATACAAGTTACTTTGAATTGTGTTTACAGTTTTTTTTTTTAATTACAGAATCCAATGTAACATAACTAAACATCTGATATGATAACACGTCAATTATTTAGATTAAATATCAAATAATTAAGGTGCTCCTTCCTCATGCATATAGACTAATAATTTAGAAAATAAATAGAAAAATCAAACCCTTCCCCAACATAATACAAGTTACTTTGAATTGTGTTTACAGTTTTTTTTTTAAATTACAGAATCCAATGTAACATAACTAAACATCTGATATGATAACACGTTAATTATTTAGATTAAATATCAAATAATTAAGGTGCTCCTTCCTCATGCATATAGACTGATAATTTAGAAAATAAACAGAAAAATCAAACCCTTCCCCAACATAATACAAGTTACTTTGAATTGTGTTTACATTTTTTTTTTTTAATTACAGAATCCAATGTAACATAACTAAACATCTGATATGATAACACGTTAATTATTTAGATTAAATATCAAATAATTAAGGTGCTCCTTCCTCATGCATATAGACTGATAATTTAGAAAATAAATAGAAAAATCAAACCCTTCCCCAACATAATACAAGTTACTTTGAATTGTGTTTACATCTTTTTTTTTTAATTACAGAATCCAATGTAACATAACTAAACATCTGATATGATAACACGTTAATTATTTAGATTAAATATCAAATAATTAAGGTGCTCCTTCCTCATGCATATAGACTGATAATTTAGAAAATAAATAGAAAAATCAAACCCTTCCCCAACATAATACAAGTTACTTTGAATTGTGTTTACAGTTTTTTATTTTAATTACAGAATCCAATGTAACATAACCAAACATCTGATATGATAACACGTTAATTATTTAGATTAAATATCAAATAATTAAGGTGCTCCTTCCTCCGGCATAGATTACCCCTGTGGTATTTTCATTTTTTTTTTTTTTTAGATAACTACGATTTTATAAATACAAAGTGAGAAAGCTTACCATTTACTTACATATACAACATGGAATTATCAATTGCAGACTACTTGATTGAGGTACAATTTTGTATCCCTTTTTTATGTGAGGAAGTTAATTCCTGAACAGAATATTTCACTGTTATGGTTGAGGTACAAATTTGTACCCCAATACAGTATGTGGAAGTTTATAATTCATGTAAAGAATGGTTCACTCATGATTGAGGTATAATTTTGAAAATAGTTCCGAGAGAAAAATTCAGTTCTGTTACTGAAATTTCAGAGTAATTACTGAGGTACAATTTTGTACCTATTGTTATCTTTTAGTCATAAGTAGCTTACAATTACAATACAAAATATGCCATTGTAATAGCTGAGGTAGTTTCTACTCAGATCAGTGTCTGGAAGTTTACAATTCTCTTAATATTTCCCACAACAGGGAAATATTGTTCGAGAATTGTAAACTTCCAGACACAGGCAGAGGTACAATTTTGTACCCTGTTGTGTTTGAAAAAGTTTGTAATTCCTTTAAATAACTAGAGGCACAGGTGAGCCTGTATCACTCACCTGACATAAATAATCCCTCTTAAGAATGTCTGCATGCCGAATACATCTAAGTTTTACCATTCAAATCCCATAGGGTTCTATGTTAAAACTATGTCTCCTCATGGCAGCCATCTTGGATGGAGGTTGTGGTCACCGGACACAATTTTGAAAGTATACTACCCTAGGACCATCCATGCCATGTTTGCTTTAAATTGGCCGACTGGTTTCAGAGGAGAAGACCTTTAAACAATTTTCCCATAGGTCCTATGTTAAAACTATGCCCGCTGACGGTGGCCATTTTGGACCGAGATCGGGGTCACTGAACACAATTTTGGCAGTTGACCACCTAAGGACCATCCATGCCATGTTTGCTATATTGGCTTATTGGTTTCAGAGGAGAAGATTTTAAAACATTTTTTCCACATACGGTCCTATGTTAAAACTATGTCTGCTGATGGTGGCCATCTTGGATGGAGGTCTGGGTCACTGGATATAATTTTGGCAGTTGACCACCTAAGGACCATTCATGCCATGTTTGTTTTAAATTGACTTATTGGTTTCAGAGGAGAAGACTTTTAAACATTTTTTCCATAGGGTCAAGTCGAGTCATGGCGGCCATCTTGAATCTCCGGTCGGCAAACGATTCACATTCCTGCAAAGTCACAATTCAATTGGTTTAGTGGTTTCTGACAAAAAATTTTCAAGGTTTCAACCAATCAGAACACGTTATTGGCCCTGGCAGCCATGTTGAATTTCCAATCTACACCAAAAACACAAATCTGGTAGAGGAGCATTCAATGAACATGTATGGCAAGTTTGGTTGAAATCTGTTCAGCAGTTTCAGAGAAGTATAGTTAAATGTGAAAAGCTAACGGACGGACGATGGACACTTATCCATGACAAAAGCTCACATGTCCTATGGCCAGGTGAGCTAACTAGAACTGTGATACCCCCCGCTTGCAATACTATGATGTTCAAACTTTGGAATACAGGTATATCAGCAAGTTGCCTATGAAAAATTAACGGATATGGAGTTATGTCAAGGAGACAGCATCCCATCTCCAAAATAAACTAACCAAGAACATACATCTAGGGGTCACCACAAGTACACGACCCCCCCTTTTCGTGAAAGTATAAGTTGAATTATCTCCCTTTCTAAATTTTAGACAGCAACGGTATTCCTTCATGCACATCTGCAGGTTGTGTACTACAACTGTGTAAAGTTTCATAAAAATCCAATAAGCGGTTTAGGAGGAGTTGCGCTTACAAGGTACATGGACAGACGGACGGAGAGGGCGATTCCTATATACCCTCCAAACTTTGTTTGCAGGGGGTATAATAATCCACTGCTATAGATCTGAAAGAGGTACAATTGTGTACCCTGTTCTGTTTTAGAAAGTTTGCAATTCCTTTAAATAATAGTTCACGGTTCTAAATCTTAAAGAAGAATTTGCGGTAGACACTACCGACAAAATTTGTGGGCGGAGCTTATCATCAAAAATCCCTGTTGATATGAACAGCATAATTTTGAAACTGTATGTCACATGACCAACCTGACCTAATGACTGATGAAGAATATTGTTTTTAATAAGACTGAAAGTTTCATAGGGAGGAACACTTGTGACCATCATGCCTGTCAAATGTTTTGCTCCAAAAGTAACTGTGAAACTATGCATCATTTAATACAGTGTAATTTAGAAAAAAAACAAGATGAACTGTGAGCTAATGCTCACTTATGATACCCCCGCTCTTCGGCAAACAGGAAATGGGAATCTGACGGGTCAAAAAACGCTTCCACGATATGGGGTACCTATATAAAGCTTGTGACCAAATATCAGATTTCTGCCATCAATAGTTGCTGAGAAAAATACTACTAAAAATGGACCAGTTCTGTATGAGAACATTATCCACAAGTCTATTACAGACAACTTTTCACTGAATAAGGTACTATTTTGTAACCTGTGCTGTAGAAATGCTTACTCTTACCTCTTCTCTGATGGTAGGGGAACAATTTCATACTATGTTCATATCTGTCTGTCCTACTTCTGTGTAAAAAGGAGAGGCAATTTTGTCAAGTTACTATACCTACCATTTACTAACCCTCATGATTGAGGTATAAGGTTGTGTAGGGTTAAGTTACCGTTGTAGGTTTGACTCACTTTTACTGTATATAAATATTTGTCAACAGCACAGGTTACTTTACCAACCATTTATATGGACATACTCTCATTGAGGTATGAGGCTGTGTCCAGTTACCTGTTTAGGTCTGCATTTCTACCTATGTGTAACAATTCCATCATTCTTTTCTTGTTTTTGACTTCTCAGTAGATTTGTAACATAAGTAAAGCAACTTGCTAAATGTGCAGCAGGAACTACTTACCTTTGTTGGGATTCTGAGTTGACCCCTCTTGATTTAGTGGGGTTTGTGACTGTGTTGTCATTAACCTGTAGATTCCAAATAAATTTCTTGCCCTCTACATCTGCATGTTTCAGAAGTTTGACCAATTCAGCAGGGAAGTCTATTTTTGATTGATTGATTGGTGTTTATCGCCAACATTAGACTTGGTTGACTGGTATGGACTATCTGTGTCACAAATTACCATAGATATGTTCCACTTGTCGTAAACACTTCCCGGTCCTTCTTTCATGACTTATCACCATTTTTGTAACTAGATTAAAACGACGGACACCACTAGTGGAGGAGGAACTGCTTACCCTTCCAGAAAACCAAGTTCACCCCAAGTTTTAAGTGGGGTTCGTGTTACTCGATCTTAATTTTTATGTGTATCAGGCCTCAAAGTGAGATTTTAATTTTGGTGGACAGCTGGCCACCAACTCCAAAAATCTGGTGGCCAAACTAAAATTTTAGTGGCCAAAGAAAAGAAAAATTGGTAGCCAAAATACATGGTAAAAAAGTAAAAACAAATATTTCGAGATCTTTTGCCCGGGTCATATTTGTACACGTCAGGCCCTTTATGCTTTTGGTTCTTACTGTGGATTTTAAGGGTTTCTTTAAAGTCTTACAAAGCTTTAATTAAAGAAATCGGAATTTCAGGCCATACTTGGAATAATTATCTTACAAAATTTACAAGTCATTAGGCCATTCTCATACACGAGCCAGGCAAAATTGGAAAGCCATGAATCCTGCAACAATCTTTTGACATTTTTTTCCGCTGTGACGTCTGCTTTTGGTTTCACTCATACAGTTACAAGCCTTACTCGCCGGACTGGAATGTACTATTTCAACACCATTAATGGGCGACGATTTTGATTGCTTACTTGCTCCTGTCACAGTGTCATTATTATCGCCCTTTCTCTTTACACAGCTTGAAATTTCAACTGCTGGAACATTTTCACATGTTTACGTATGCACACAGCACATTAATACAGATCAATATCAATTTTACGCTTTAAATTACTTCGATTTCACTTTACTTTCAAGCGCAAAAATGACGATCTCTAAAATCGAATCAATGATGGAAAATTATCCAGAATTTCCAGTCGCCAACCTGAATTAACCAGATTTAAATTTTGGTCGCCAAAAAACCCCCGAAATTTGGTAGCCCAGGCGACCATTTTAGGTAGACATAATTGAGCCCTATATATATTTTGTATAGATCATTGTTTGTCCTTTTCTACATTTTCTTTTGGTCACAGTGTTTTATCTGTTATTCGATATACAGATTCTGATTGCACCATTGGCATTGGTATCTTCAGCTATATCATGACGTGAACAAATTTTATTATTAACTTCAACACCAACAAGCCATTTAGAAATAAAACATACCTGTCTATAAAACAATATGATTATATGCACAAATAAAAGAAACATTAAACAAATAAAACCATATATATCATATATACTAGTGGAAAAAAGAAACTGTGCATTACTAAAAAATCAATTAAAGATCAATATCAAAATAAAGTTTATTAATTGTGTACAGTATAATGTTGAATAATGCATTTTTCACCAAAAAATTAAGACCAATAACATTTAACGTCAATTGAATTCATTTGGTAAACGTCTTAAACAACACAAGATTCTTTAGACATTAACAAAGTCAGTAGCGTGTGTGTCCACCATTTGCATCAATGGATGCTTGGCAACGGCGACAAATTGATCTAACCAAGTTGTTGAAAAATGCTTGTGGGATATTGTTCCAAATGCGGATCAATGCCAGACCCATTTCCGCTAACGTCACTGACTGATTTGGCAGATGACGTAACCGTCGTTCCATTTCATCCCAAACATGCTCAATGGGTGAAAGATCGGATGAAACTGCTGGCCATGGTAACAAATCAACATTTTGCTATGTCAGATAGTCATGCACTACTCACGCAACATGTGGTAGAGCGTTGCTCTGCTGAAATGTGACGTTGTTGGCCTGAGCTTGGATGAACGGAATGACAAAAGGCTGAACAATTTCATCCCGATAGTGTATACCTGTCAGTTTTCCAGCGACAACAACCAATGGTGTTCTGCCATGTGCTGTTATGCATCCCCACACCATAACACTGCCTCCAAATGATTGACGTTGAATGACGCAAGTGTCTGCATATCGTTCTCCTACACAGCGGTAAACATGAGAACGGCCATCACTGGTCTAGGTGAAATCGGGATTCATCTGTAAACAGGATGTTGGCCCAATCCTATATTCTGAATCTTAAATAACGTCTACACCAGGGTTTCAGCTGGGTTGTATTATACTAAGGTCAAATGACCGAACTCGTATAAATTCCTCAGGCCTTTTGTCCCTTGTGTCCTAATTTGCCTAAAACTTATAGGTCATTTAATGATATATTAAGGTGTGGTTTGATTCATTTAATGCAGCTGGAGCTTAATTTAATATTCATTTGTTTCAAACTTGCATACTTATTATGATATTTGGAATTGACAACCAGACAGGTTTTCAGAGGTCACCATCTCTTTCCAAAAAAAAAGTTAAGCTTAAGTGAAAATATATAGAAATTAAAATCAAATTCCCCAATGAGGAATGAGTCAAAGACTTAAGAGAAAGCTACCCTAAATAGGTTACAAAAATGTCTACGTTGAAATAAACATTTTGTAGATTTTTTTTTACATTTAAATTCACAGAGAAATAACAATTTTAGCGGATCTTTTCAACCATTTGTCTTAATCAGGAAAAAGCTTATAATATTGGTCCATTTCAAAGGTTTCAATATTTCCCAAAAACCTAAATCAAGTCCTCTATCGTATTTTACACAAAAGACAAGTTTAAATTTAGCGCCAAATTGATATCCGATAATTTCTACGTGTCCGGTCCGGAGTGATTCTTGTTCTCATATTTCAAATATTGATATTTTCATTCATTAAAGCATTTCTGAGATTGCGACTTTAATTTTGTTAATGTCCTTGAACTTCATCAAAGCATGGAAAAACGATAAATGATACAATAAAAGAGTTTTGATCTGGCGTTTCACTTTAGTTTTAATCAAAATAAATTATGGATAAATTGGAGAATACTCGATCACGTGTACGATGCATACGTAGCATGTGTCAGTCTTTTTGGCCACTTATTTTGAAACAAACGGTCATTTTGACAGCAATGTCAAATTATTTCCTGTCATATATGCAAATTATCAGCCAATGACCGATGCCAAACGGAAACCCTGCTACACCACGACAGCCTAGCTGCACGGTGTCTAGGCAGCATAATTGGACGGATTGCGGACGTCTTGGCCTGATGTTATGTTCACGAAGTCTATTGCGGACTGTTCTAGAGCTGATCGGTCGTAATCCGGGGATGCTTTTTGCAGTGAGACTTGACGTCTGGAATCGATTTCGCAGATGCACCAGCCTTATGTGGTTATCTAGACGACGTGACGTTACACGTGGATGACCTGAACGTCTGCGGTCTCTAGTGTTGCCAGATTGTCTAAATCGTCTCCATAATGACAGTATCGTGTTGCGATGACAGCCACAATGTATAGCGAAAACACTATGAGCACCACTCAACTGCTAGGGGCCGCTTCACACATATTAGGGGTATGAGTCATGCTCTTTGTTGAAGACCCTATTGTAACTGTCAAATGTAGAACAGCAATAACAGAGCTCTTCCTTTACTTTAATTTGTGTCTGAAGTGTAAAGTGGGCTAGCTTCATGTCCATTTACATTCATATCCTTTCTTACTAATATGTATCCTAGAAGGGAGACATGAAATATTAACAAATTGAGAAGATATATTTTAAAAAAGTACAATATTTGTAGTAGTATCATGATATCTGCGAAACAAATTGTGCACAATATATACTGCATAAGATGGACTGAGCCATGATCAAAACGAATTGGATGTTTATTGACAATACACTAATTCTAGATTTTACGATATCACCCAAAAAAAGGACCCAAGCAAATAACCAACACGCCTAGATTGGCTCATTTTATGAGAATGTCTGGTTACAGAGATTGGATGAGATACATGAAGGGTGCGAGATGTTCAGGGTTGTAATATGTGGTGTCTTTGGATTTATGAAGAGATCACAAAGAAAACAGTCAGAGAGAACAACAAGAATAGTCAGGACAAATACTCAACATGGTTCTCCAATACATAGTACAAGGAAAGTGTATGTCCCTGATACCTAGGAAGTAACCCTCCCCTCACCAAAATACAATACCACAACAAAAGAAGATTTCACATTTTAATATTCTATTACAGAAACTATTGTTAGAGTGAGTGAGCGAGCGATTGCTTAATGCCAAATGAGCAAGCTACATTCAATGAGAATACAATGATGTCTGCTTTGTACTAGACCAACATGCTTAGTTGAATTTGTATAGTGCTAAAACAAAATACAGTCCGTGGGTAGACTGTATGTTGCTTCACTCTGACACATCATCCTGATTCCGAAAGAACCAGTCTTTGCTCTTTCTCCTAAAATGCTATTTACTTAGCGGAGAAGTAACAAATACCACTTGTTTGTGGTCTTTGGTTTGAGGCAATCTTTGTTTGAACCCACAATCTACTTCACTCAAGGCAAACACACCATTATTGTAATAAAAAAGGGGAAATGGAAAATTTTGAATACATCTGCCAAAAAAAAAAAAGTCAAAATGGTAAATTAAACAAAAAATCAAATTTGATAGTCATTGAGTATGACATTAAGGAAAACGAGAAATTAACGGTTCATTAATTTTGAATAGTCATCCAAATTTCTCGGTCAATCATTTCAGCTACTCTTGTGCATTAAAGAAGAATATTGGGAAGTTAAACTATTTACTTAAAAATAAGTCCATTTTTCAAAATGTTTTAACACCACACACCCCCCTCCCTAAAAAGAAGCCAACAGTGCTTTGGACAAAAACAACCCATTATTCCTCTCTCTATTGTTAGTAAAGTGATTGCAGGATAAGGTGATTAGGTAAGAATAGCTGAGATCATTGAACTAATTAATTTATCTATTAGCCAAAGGCCACCCACCTTGCTGAACAATGAAAAATCTCTACTTCAGTCATAATCATTAAACTATAATAAATCACATTGCAGATGAAAAACCAAATAATATATTTGTGCGGAGACTGAAAGATGAAGAACAACAACCAAAACATGTTTCCACAGAAACTGAACCGCACAGGTGGTGTAATGGATAGATTGGTTGTCTTAGGTGCAGTAGATGGTACATTCAATCCCTGGTCGTGTCAAAAATATAGACTATAAAAATAAAAATTTGTATTTGATGCTTCTTCCATAAGCATGCAGAACCACAGGATAAAGAGAAAAGATTGATGGACATGTCTAGCACTATAAATTTCAACTAAGTGTGTTCAAATGGTCTAGTACAAAGTGGAAATCATCTCATCAAATACAACTTGTTCTTGCCATGATATCGCTGGAAAATAATCACTCGCTCTAGAAAACTTTCGTCATGATATAGCTGAAATATTGCTAATTTGGCATTGATAATAATCACCCACTCAACAAAAACTGGAGAATTGCTGGCAAATAATCACTTACTGTTCAAAATTTGTGCCATGATAGAGCTGGAAAAATGAAACTACGCGTTGTCGTGCTGTGATACCCCCACTCGCTCTACATAAAGTTGATGTGTAGTAAAGTATTGGATTATAGTGGAACTTAACGTGGTGTAGAGGCATAAAGGAGTGTAAAGTGTTGGAATCCTCCTAGGGCAGTTGGCGCAAAAATCAACCATCCTTGAAATCGGTATAATATGCGCATGCTCAGATCATGGCCATCCAAGATACCAAATATGAATAAAATGCGACAAAAGACAAATGACTAGTTGCGTACACAAGATGTGCGAACGACATATGGTCAAATAAACATGAAAAGGGCTATAACTCTCGCAAAAATAAACTATCCGTGAAATCGGTATATGTGCATGCTCAGATCATGGCCAACCAAGATACCAAATATGAATAAAATCCAACAAAAGACTAGTTGCGTACACAAGATGTGCAGACGGACGTATGGTCAAACAAACTTGAAAAGGGCTTTAACTCTCGCAAAAATCAACCATCCGTGAAATTGGTATAATATGTGCATGCTCAGATCATGGCCAACCAAGATACCAAATATGAATAAAATGCGACAAAAGACTAGTTGCATACACAAGATGTGCGGACGGACGTATGGTCAAACAAACATGAAAAGGGCTATAACTCTCGCAAAAATCAACCATCCGTGAAATCGGTAATATATGAGCATGCTCAGATCATGGCCAACCAAGATACCACATATGAATAAAATGCGACATAAGACAAATGACTAGTTGCGTACACAAGATGTGCGGATGGACGTATGGTCAAACAAACATGAAAAGGGCTATAACTCTCACAAAAATCAACCATCTGTGAAATCACTATAATATGCGCCTGCTTAGATCATGGCCAACCAAGATACCAAATATGAATAAAATCCAACAAAAGACAAATGACTAGTTGCGTACACAAGATGTGCGGATGGACGTATGGTCAAACAAACATGAAAAGGGCTATAACTCTCGCAAAAATCAACCATCCGTGAAATCGGCATAATATGCGCATGCTGAGATCATGGCCAATCAAGATACCAAATATGAATAAAATGAGACAAATGACTAGTTGCGTACACAAGATGTGCGAACGGACATATGGTCAAACAAACTTGAAAAGGGCTATAACTCTCGCAAAAATCAACCATCCGTGAAATCGGTATACTATGCCCATGCTCACATCATGGCCAACCAAGATACCAAATATGAATAAAATCAAACAAAAGATAAATGACTAGTTGCGTACACAAGATGTGCGGACGGACATATGGTCAAACAAATATGAAAAGGGCCATAACTCTCGCAAAAATCAACCATCCGTGAAATCGGTATAATATGCACATGCTCAGATCATGGCCAACCAAGATACCAAATATGAATAAAATCCAACAAAAGACAAATGACTAGTTACGTACACAAGGTTTAGGGACGGACGAACAGACAAGGGTATTCCAGTATACCCACCACTCTGCGAGTGGGGGTATCAAAATCATGCACTCTCTAAACCTTGCCATGATATAGCTGTAAAATAATCACTAATTCTACAAAACTTGTGGGGCCGTCTTGGCCGTGATCGTATGGTAGTTTGATTTACTACCTATGCAATCAGTGCGATGATGCGAGTTTGAATCTTGATCAGGATGAGGTGTACAACATTATGTGATAAAGTTTGTCAGTGACTTGAGACAGGTCGGTCGTTTCCTACCCCAATAAATCTGACTGCCACAATATCACTGAAATATTGTTGAAAGTGGTATGATATAGCTGGGAAATTGCTGAAATGTACGAGTTTCCAAAATAGAAAAATGAAATGCGAGGTTTGATTTGTTGCGATTGTTAGGGGGAAAGTTCTTCCTGAACATCACAGACAAACACCTTCCCCATAGGCTGTATTGAAGGGTCCATTAAGGTATCACCTCACAACCATTCTTGTTCTCTCTGACTGTCTCCTTTGTGATCTCTGCACAAATCCAAAAACACCACATTATTTCACAACCCTGAACATCTCGTATCCTTCATGTATCTCATCCAATCTCTAACCAGACATTCTCATAAAATGAGTCAATCTAGGCTCCATAGGTTGTTTGCTTGGGTCCTATTTTTTTCGGGTGATATACTAAGATCTAGAATTAGTGTATTGCCAACAAAATCCAGTAACATCCAATTCTTTTTTATCACAGCCCAGTCCATCTTATACAGTATTTATTGTGCACAATTTGTTTCACAGATATCATGATACTACTACAAATATTGTACTTCTTTAAATATATCTTTGTCATGGCTTCTCAATTTGTGAATATTTCATGTCTCCCTTCTAGGATACATATTAGTAAGAAAGGATATGAATGTAAATGGACATGAAGCTAGCCCACTTTACACTTCAGACACAAATTAAAGTAAAGGAAGAGCTCTGTTATTGCTGTTCTACATTTGACAGTCACAATAGGGTCTTCAATAATAAACATAATTCTTATCCTAAAATGAGCAAGAAACAGTATCTAGCCTGCAGTCAAGAGGTACTTTATATTTCTACTGATGTTGTAGGGTGTTTGAATTAAGAATTTCATCAGCTCATAGATTTTTTTTTAATTTTTTTTATATTTTTTACAGTCAGATTAAAATCAAATGATATATCGGATTTTAATTCAAGTGAACTTGGTATGATACCATGAAATCCTTAATTAAAACACCCTACAACATAGGATACGTGTGACAAAAGGCCCACTCCCCTTTTGGATGAGTTGTACCCCACAGGGGAGAAACTAGATCCTATTTCTATACCCCGGGATACTATCGGGGTTATGTTATTGAAATTTATGTTAATATCAGCAATTAAAACACCTTTATTGCTTGATCCAACATTATGGGATAAAGTTTGTCCGATACTTGCGGCAGGTCGGTGGTTTTCTCGGCTTACTCCTCCAATAAAACAGATCGTCATAGTATAACTGAAATATTGTTAAAAGTGGTAATTCCCCCCTGTTTTGACCCACTCCTTTTAAAAAAAAGCAAATGAACAATAACTAATTAAAACCCATATATAATATGGATAATCTTTGAAACTTTTGAAGCTCTTGTGTACCTTTAATCAACAATGCAAGATTTGTAGGAAACCATTCGATGAACATTCATACCATGTTCGGTTTAACGTTAGTCCGATAGCAGTGAAAACTGACATCGGACAAATAGATCTTGTATTACGGTTGTCCGATGGGACAAGTGAAAAAATCAGAGATTCCCAAACGTGCCGGTATGACGGACATATCTATTTCCACTGATATAAAATACTGGGTTTGTATTAAAGAGTCCTGTTTCATCTCCAATTTGTCCATAATTTATTTTGATTAAAACTAAAGTGAAACGCCAGATAAAAACTCTTTTATTGATATCATTTATCATTCCTCCATGCTTTGATGAAGTTCAAGGACATTGACTAAATTAAAGTCGCAATCTCAGAAACGCTTTAATGAACAGAAATATCAATATTTGAAATATAAGAACAAGAATCACTCCGGAACGGACACGTAAAAATTATCGGATATCAATTTGGCACCAAATTTAAACTCGTCTTTTGTGCAAAATACGATAGAGGACTTGATTTAGGCTTTTGGGAAATATTGAAACCTTTGAAATGGACAAATATTACAAGCTTTTTCCTGATCTGGTTGAAAAGATCCACTAACATTTTTATTTCTCTGAATTTAAATAAAATACTTTGCTTTATTAATATCACAGGCACTTGTTTCTGGTAAAAAAAAATATACCTAGATACTGGTATATATAGTATCTAGGTATATTTTTTTCTACCAGAAAAAAGGATTTATATAACACAAATATGAGTTATTACAATTTGTGTGGTATTGGATCACAACACAGTAATATTTCAAAAGGAAAAGGGGGGGGGGGATATAAAAATCACTGGTATGCAAGACTCCAATCAAGGTAGACAGAAATAAAAATGTGACATTGAATATATGTCCTTGAGGTAGTTATGAATAAAAAAAACCCCAGAACAAATCAGTTCAGGCAGCTTTAACTATTTACTAAATTTGGGCAGGGTAATGTCAGAGGGGTCGCGAAACAATGTTTCGATTAATCGCAATTGACTTCTCCCAGAAGTCTCCCCACTTCTCTCTGTTGTCTCCCACTTCTCCCTGTGAGCTCTCTGAAAGAAAAGTCACTTCTCCCTCTAATTTGAAAGTAGTGGGAGCCCTGGATAATTATTCTCTAGTTTTTGTAATTTTTATTAATTTTTTCGGACAACTAAAAGATTGAGTCGGACAAGTACTTTTTTTAGTTAGTTGTCCGAAGGGACAAGTTGAAAAATATGTTAATGTAGAGGCCTGCCCCCCTTTTTTAAATGAACAATAAATAATTAAAATCCATATATAATATGGAAACACCCTCTTTATAACAACACAAGTTTTGTAGGAAACCAATCAATGAACATTCATACCGATTTCAATTTGCCAAGTGGTTTCATTATTTCCTTGAGGTCAAAGTCCCATGAAGGTCATTACTGTACGCGACACACTGTCTTATGGTCATGCACCCACATACCAAATATCATTGACCTATCTCGAAAGACAAAAATGTTATGGTCCAGACAAGAAAATACTATTTAAAAAACAATTATTTGACCTTCAGGTCAAATGTCAAGGTCCCAAGTAGGTCATTATGGAACAATAAGGGTAATAACAAAGACACACTGCCTTATGGTCATGCACCCACATACCAAATATCATTGACCTATCTCGAAAGAAACAATTATTTGATCTTGAGGTCAAAGGTCAAGGTCCAATAAAGGTCATTATGGTATGTGACAAACTGCCTTATGGTCATGCACCCACATACCAAATATCTTTGACTTATCTCGAAAGACAAAAAATGGTATGCCCCGGACAAGAAAATACTATTTAAAAAACAATTATTTGACCTTCAGGTCAAAGGTCGTGGTACCACGAAGGTCATTACGGTACACGACAAACCGCCTTATGGTCATGCACCCACATATCAAATATCATTGTCCTATCTGGAAAGACAAAAAAGTTATGGTCCAGAAAAGCTTCGCTGAGAAGAAGCAGTAGCAGAAGAAAAAAATCAGACTAAAATAATATATATCTCCCTTCGTTCGAAACGGAGACATAATTAAAATCCATATATAATGTGAAAACACCCTCTTTTGAAACAACAACACAAGTTTTGTAGGAAACCATTCAATGAAAATTCATGCCATGCTCAGTTTCAATTTGCCAAGTGGTTTCAGAGGAGAAGATTAAAATCTAAAAGTGTACAGACAACGGATGCCAAGGGAGAGCAATATGTCACACAACATTTATATTCTTCATTCAGAGTTGTCATACACCTAGATGACCCTCTTTTTGGGGGGAGTAACTCCCCCCCACTCCCTGAAAAGAGTCATTCAGTTGTATGATACAAATCAGGTACACAACTCTGATGAAGGTTGTAACGGTCATGTGAGGTATTGCTGCAACTTGGCATCCGTTGTCCTCTGTATACTTTCACAATTAAACCTCTCTGAAACCACTGGGTTAAATGGAACCAAACTTTTTTTTGGAGAACTAATCATAATATTAAAAAATACATCAATGGCCTAAGAATAGAAGTGCCATCTTTTTACTTCACCTTTAATGTAGACAAATTTCCGCTATCTTTTACTGTTTCCGAGATACTCTTGACTGGAAGGGACCAACAAATGCCAATTTCAAAACTTAACACATTTTAATTTTTAGATAAAAAAATTTGGTTTTGAACATAAAATTAACATTGTTCTATTGTAATATTGAAATGTATCATATTCCAGCAAATATAAATTTAAGATAAATTTTATCCAAAATTTAACAAAATGTGATTATCTAGCCTGCAGTCAAGAGGTACTTTTTCATTTTCATTGTTCTTTGTATCTCAAATGAATTTTTGATACAAGTTATAGGGTGGTTGTGCTTGAAGTAAGAATTTCATCAGCTCATAGATTTTTTTTTTTTTTGTTGATTTTTTTACAGTCGGATTAAAATCAAATGATATATTGGGTTTTAATCCGAGTGAACTAGGTATGATACCATGAAATCCTTAATTCAGAGATGGCACGGTCTATTCTTAGACCATTGATGTATTTTTTAATTCTACGATTAGTACTCCAAAAAAAGTTTGGTTCCATTTATCCCAGTGGTTTCAAAGAGGTTTAATTGTGAAAGTTTACAGAGGACAATGGATGCCAAGTTGTAGCAATACCTCACATGACCATTACAACATTCATTGGAGTTGTGTACCTGATTTGTGTCACAAAACTAGATGACTCTCTTCTTGGGGGGGGGGGGGGGGGGGGGGGGGGTGCAGTTGTACCCCTCAGTGGAGAAACTAGATCTTATTTCTAATTATATACTCTGGTTTTTACTTGGGGGTGTGTTCTTTAAATTTATATACACAGTTGTATGTATGTAAATACCAGCAATTAAAACACCTTTATTGCTCGATACATTATGGATAAAGTTTGTCAGACTTGTGGCAGGTCGGTGGTTTTCTCAGTATACTCCACCAATAAAACAAGATAGCCATGATATAACTGAAATATAGTTAAAAATGGCATTAAACACCATAACTCCCTCAATTTGACCTCCCTTTTTTTAAATGAACAATAAATAATTAAAATCCATATATAATATGGAAACACCCTCTCTGAAACCTTTGAAACAACACAAGTTTTGTAGGAAATCATTCAATGAACATTCATACCATGTTCGGTTTCAATTTGCCAAATAGTTTCAGAGGAGAAGATTAAAATCTAAAAGTTTACAGACAATGGATGCCAAGTGACAGCAATATGTCACATGACCTTTATATTCTTGATCAGAGTTGTCACACACCTAGTTGACTCTCTTTTTGGGGGGGGGTTGTACCCCTCAACCGAGAAGCTAGGTCCTATTTTTTATACCCCGGTGTTCCCTCGGGGGAATGGGGGATGTTCTTTAAATTTATATACAGTTGTACATATGTAAATATCAGCAATTAAAACACCTTTATTGCTCGATACAACATTATTGATCAAGTTTGTCAGACTTGCGGCAGGTCAGTGGTTTTCTTGGTATACTCCACCAATGAAACAAGATAGCCATGATATAACTGAAATATTAAAAGTGGCATTAAACACCATAACTACCCCAATTTGACCCCCATTTCTTAAAATGAACAATAAATAACTAGGAAGAACTGTTTTAGATACCTAAAACTTATGTCTCAACCTATCTCGAAAGACAAAAATGTTATGGTCCAGACAATAAAATACTATTTAAAAAACCATTATTTGACATTGAAGTCAAAAGTCAAGGTCACAGGAAGGTCATTATGGTACGTGACACACCGCCTTATGGTCATGCATACACATACCAAATATCATTGACCTATCTAGAAAGAAACAATTATTTGACCTTAAGGTCAAAGGTCAAGGTCCAACAAAGGTCATTATGGTATGCGACACACTGCCCTATGGTCATGCACATACACACCAAATATCATTGACCTATCTCGAAAGACAAAAAAGTTATGGTCCGGACAAGCTTCGCTGAGAAGCAGAAGCGGAAGAAGAAAATCAGACTAAAACAATATATATCTCCCTTCGTTGGAAGGGGAGACATAATTAAAATCCATATATAATATGGAAACACCCTCTTTTGAAACAACAACACAAGTTTTGTAGGAAACCATTCAATGAACATTCATACCATGCTCGGTTTCAATTTGCCAAGTGGTTTCAGAGGAGATGATTAAAATCTAAAAGTTTACAGACAACGAATGCCAAGGGAGAGCAATATGTCACACAACATTTATATTCTTCATTCAGAGATGTCATACACCTGGATGACCCTCCCTTCCTTTGGGGAGAGTAACTCTCTTCTACCCCGCCCCCACTCCCTGAAAAGAGTCATTCAGTTGTATGATACAAATCAGGTACACAACTCTGATGAAGGTTGTAACGGTCATGTGAGGTATTGCTGCAACTTGGCATCCGTTGTCCTCTGTAAACTTTCAAAATTAAACCTCTTTGAAACCACTGGGATAAATGGAACCAAACTTTTTTTGGAGAACTAATCATAATATTAAAAAATACATCAATGGCCTAAGAATAGAAGTGCCATCTTTTTACTTCACCTTTAATGTAGACAAATTTCCGCTATCTTTTACTGTTTCCGAGATACTCTTGACTGGAAGGGACCAACAAATGCCAATTTCAAAACTTAACACATTTTAATTTTTAGATAAAAAAATTTGGTTTTGAACATAAAATTAACATTGTTCTATTGTAATATTGAAATGTATCATATTCCAGCAAATATAAATTTAAGATAAATTTTATCCAAAATTTAACAAAATGTGATTATCTAGCCTGCAGTCAAGAGGTACTTTTTCATTTTCATTGTTCTTTGTATCTCAAATGAATTTTTGATACAAGTTATAGGGTGGTTGTGCTTGAAGTAAGAATTTCATCAGCTCATAGATTTTTTTTTTTTTTTTTTTGATTTTTTTACAGTCGGATTAAAATCAAATGATATATTGGGTTTTAATCCGAGTGAACTAGGTATGATACCATGAAATCCTTAATTCAGAGATGGCACGGTCTATTCTTAGACCATTGATGTATTTTTTAATTCTACGATTAGTACTCCAAAAAAAGTTTGGTTCCATTTATCCCAGTGGTTTCAAAGAGGTTTAATTGTGAAAGTTTACAGAGGACAATGGATGCCAAGTTGTAGCAATACCTCACATGACCATTACAACATTCATTGGAGTTGTGTACCTGATTTGTGTCACAAAACTAGATGACTCTCTTTTTTTTTTGGGGGGGGGGGGGGGTGCATTTGTACCCCTCAGTGGAGAAACTAGGTCTTATTTCTAATTATATACTCTGGTTTTTACTTGGGGGTGCGTTCTTTAAATTTATATACACAGTTGTATGTATGTAAATACCAGCAATTAAAACACCTTTATTGCTCGATACATTATGGATAAAGTTTGTCAGACTTGTGGCAGGTCGGTGGTTTTCTCAGTATACTCCACCAATAAAACAAGATAGCCATGGTATAACTGAAATATAGTTAAAAATGGCATTAAACACCATAACTCCCTCAATTTGACCTCCCTTTTTTTAAATGAACAATAAATAATTAAAATCCATATATAATATGGAAACACCCTCTTTGAAACCTTTGAAACAACACAAGTTTTGTAGGAAATCATTCAATGAACATTCATACCATGTTCGGTTTCAATTTGCCAAATAGTTTCAGAGGAGAAGATAAAATCTAAAAGTTTACAGACAATGGATGCCAAGTGACAGCAATATGTCACATGACCTTTATATTCTTGATCAGAGTTGTCACACACCTAGTTGACTCTCTTTTTTGGGGGGTTGTACCCCTCAACCGAGAAGCTAGGTCCTATTTTCTATACCCCGGTGTTCCCTCGGGGGAATGGGGGATGTTCTTTAAATTTATATACAGTTGTACATATGTAAATATCAGCAATTAAAACACCTTTATTGCTCGATACAACATTATTGATCAAGTTTGTCAGACTTGCGGCAGGTCAGTGGTTTTCTTGGTATACTCCACCAATGAAACAAGATAGCCATGATATAACTGAAATATTAAAAGTGGCATTAAACACCATAACTACCCCAATTTGACCCCCATTTTTTAAAATGAACAATAAATAACTAGGAAGAACTGTTTTAGATACCTAAAACTTATGTCTCAACCTATCTCGAAAGACAAAAATGTTATGGTCCAGACAATAAAATACTATTTAAAAAACCATTATTTGACATTGAAGTCAAAAGTCAAGGTCACAGGAAGGTCATTATGGTACGTGACACACCGCCTTATGGTCATGCGTACACATACCAAATATCATTGACCTATCTAGAAAGAAACAATTATTTGACCTTGAGGTCAAAGGTCAAGGTCCAACAAAGGTCATTATGGTATGCGACACACTGCCCTATGGTCATGCACATACACACCAAATATCATTGACCTATCTCGAAAGACAAAAATGTTATGGCCCGGACAACAAAATACTATTAAAAAAACATTATTTGACCTTGAGGTCAAAGGTCAAGGTCCCACGAAGGTCATTACAGTACGCGACACACCATCTTATGGTCATGCACCCACATACCAAATATCATTGACCTATCTCGAAAGACAAAAAATATTATGGCCAGGACAAGAAAATACTATTTAAAAAACAATTATTTGACCTTCATGTCAAAGGTCAAGGTCCCACAAAGGTCATTACGGTACGTGACACACTGCCTTATGGTCATACACCCACATACCAAATATCATTGACCTATCTCAAGACAAAAATGTTATGGTCCAGACAAGAAAATACTATTTAAAAAACCATTATTTGACCTTGAGGTCAAAGTCCCAGGAAGGTCATTATGATACACGACACACCGCCTTATGGTCATGCACCCATACCAAATATCATTGACCTATCTCAAAAGAAACAATTATTTGACCCTAAGGTCAACGGTCAAGTTCCAATAAAGGTTATTATGGTATGCGACATACCTCCTTATGGTCATGCACCCACATATCAAATATCATTGACCTATCTCGAAAGAAACAATTATTTGACCTTGAGGTCAAAGGTCAAGGTCCAAACAAACGTCATTATGGTACGTGACACACCTCTTATGGTCATGCACCCACATACCAAATATCATTGACCTATCTCGAAAGACAAAAAAGTTATTGTCCGGACAAGCTTCGCTGAGAAGCAGAAGCGGAAGAAGAAAATCAGACTAAAACAATATATATCTCCCTTCGTTGGAAGGGGAGACATAATTAAAATCCATATATAATATGGAAACACCCTCTTTTGAAACAACAACACAAGTTTTGTAGGAAACCATTCAATGAACATTCATACCATGCTCGGTTTCAATTTGCCAAGTGGTTTCAGAGGAGATGATTAAAATCTAAAAGTGTACAGACAACGGATGCCAAGGGAGAGCAATATGTCACACAACATTTATATTCTTCATTCAGAGATGTCATACACCTGGATGACCCTCCCTTCCTTTGGGGAGAGTAATTCTCTTCTACCCCGCCCCCACTCCCTGAAAAGAGTCATTCAGTTGTATGATACAAATCAGGTACACAACTCTGATGAAGGTTGTAACGGTCATGTGAGGTATTGCTGCAACTTGGCATCCGTTGTCCTCTGTAAACTTTCACAATTAAACCTCTTTGAAACCACTGGGATAAATGGAACCAAACTTTTTTTGGAGAACTAATCATAATATTAAAAAATACATCAATGGCCTAAGAATAGAAGTGCCATCTTTTTACTTCACCTTTAATGTAGACAAATTTCCGCTATCTTTTACTGTTTCCGAGATACTCTTGACTGGAAGGGACCAACAAATGCCAATTTCAAAACTTAACACATTTTAATTTTTAGATAAAAAAATTTGGTTTTGAACATAAAATTAACATTGTTCTATTGTAATATTGAAATGTATCATATTCCAGCAAATATAAATTTAAGATAAATTTTATCCAAAATTTAACAAAATGTGATTATCTAGCCTGCAGTCAAGAGGTACTTTTTCATTTTCATTGTTCTTTGTATCTCAAATGAATTTTTGATACAAGTTATAGGGTGGTTGTGCTTGAAGTAAGAATTTCATCAGCTCATAGATTTTTTTTTTTTTTTTTGGATTTTTTTACAGTCGGATTAAAATCAAATGATATATTGGGTTTTAATCCGAGTGAACTAGGTATGATACCATGAAATCCTTAATTCAGAGATGGCACGGTCTATTCTTAGACCATTGATGTATTTTTTAATTCTACGATTAGTACTCCAAAAAAAGTTTGGTTCCATTTATCCCAGTGGTTTCAAAGAGGTTTAATTGTGAAAGTTTACAGAGGACAATGGATGCCAAGTTGTAGCAATACCTCACATGACCATTACAACATTCATTGGAGTTGTGTACCTGATTTGTGTCACAAAACTAGATGACTCTCTTTTTGGGTGGGGGGGGGGGGGTGCATTTGTACCCCTCAGTGGAGAAACTAGGTCTTATTTCTAATTATATACTCTGGTTTTTACTTGGGGGTGCGTTCTTTAAATTTATATACACAGTTGTATGTATGTAAATACCAGCAATTAAAACACCTTTATTGCTCGATACATTATGGATAAAGTTTGTCAGACTTGTGGCAGGTCGGTGGTTTTCTCAGTATACTCCACCAATAAAATAAGATAGCCATGATATAACTGAAATATAGTTAAAAATGGCATTAAACACCATAACTCCCTCAATTTGACCTCCCTTTTTTTAAATGAACAATAAATAATTAAAATCCATATATAATATGGAAACACCCTCCTTGAAACCTTTGAAACAACACAAGTTTTGTAGGAAATCATTCAATGAACATTCATACCATGTTCGGTTTCAATTTGCCAAATAGTTTCAGAGGAGAAGATTAAAATCTAAAAGTTTACAGACAATGGATGCCAAGTGACAGCAATATGTCACATGACCTTTATATTCTTGATCAGAGTTGTCACACACCTAGTTGACTCTCTTTTTGGGGGGGTTGTACCCCTCAACCGAGAAGCTAGGTCCTATTTTCTATACCCCGGTGTTCCCTCGGGGGAATGGGGGATGTTCTTTAAATTTATATACAGTTGTACATATGTAAATATCAGCAATTAAAACACCTTTATTGCTCGATACAACATTATTGATCAAGTTTGTCAGACTTGCGGCAGGTCAGTGGTTTTCTTGGTATACTCCACCAATAAAACAAGATAGCCATGATATAACTGAAATATTAAAAGTGGCATTAAACACCATAACTACCCCAATTTGACCCCCATTTTTTAAAATGAACAATAAATAACTAGGAAGAACTGTTTTAGATACCTAAAACTTATGCCTCAACCTATCTCGAAAGACAAAAATGTTATGGTCCAGACAAGAAAATACTATTTAAAAAACCATTATTTGACATTGAAGTCAAAAGTCAAGGTCACAGGAAGGTCATTATGGTACATGACACACCGCCTTATGGTCATGCGTACACATACCAAATATCATTGACCTATCTAGAAAGAAACAATTATTTGACCTTGAGGTCAAAGTCCAACAAAGGTCATTATGGTATGCGACACACTGCCCTATGGTCATGCACATACACACCAAATATCATTGACCTATCTCGAAAGACAAAAATGTTATGGCCCGGACAACAAAATACTATTAAAAAAAACATTATTTGACCTTGAGGTCAAAGGTCAAGGTCCCACGAATGTCATTACGGTACACGACACACCATCTTATGGTCATGCACCCACATACCAAATATCATTGACCTATCTCGAAAGACAAAAAATATTATGGCCAGGACAAGAAAATACTATTTAAAAAACAATTATTTGACCTTCATGTCAAAGGTCAAGGTCCAACGAAGGTCATTACGGTATGCGACACACCGCCTTATGGACATGCACCCACATACCAAATATCATTGACCTATCACGAAAGAAACAATTATTTGACCTTGAGGTCAAAGGTCAAGGTTCCACGAAGGTCATTACGGTATGTGACACACCGCCTTATGGTCATACACCCACATACCAAATATCATTGACCTATCTCAAGAGAAAAATGTTATGGTCCAGACAAGAAAATACTATTTAAAAAACCATTATTTGACCTTGAGGTCAAAGTCCCAGGAAGGTCATTATGATACACGACACACCACCTTATGGTCATGCACCCATACCAAATATCATTGACCTATCTCAAAAGAAACAATTATTTGACCCTAAGGTCAAAGGTCAAGGTCCAATAAAGGTTATTATGGTATGCGACATACCTCCTTATGGTCATGCACCCACATACCAAATATCATTGACCTATCTCGAAAGAAACAATTATTTGACCTTGAGGTCAAAGGTCAAGGTCCAAACAAACGTCATTATGGTACGCGACACACCTCTTATGGTCATGCACCCACATACCAAATATCATTGACCTATCTCGAAAGACAAAAAAGTTATGGTCCGGACAAGCTTCGCTGAGAAGCAGAAGCGGAAGAAGAAAATCAGACTAAAACAATATATATCTCCCTTCGTTGGAAGGGGAGACATAATTAAAATCCATATATAATATGGAAACACCCTCTTTTGAAACAACAACACAAGTTTTGTAGGAAACCATTCAATGAACATTCATACCATGCTCGGTTTCAATTTGCCAAGTGGTTTCAGAGGAGATGATTAAAATCTAAAAGTGTACAGACAACGGATGCCAAGGGAGAGCAATATGTCACACAACATTTATATTCTTCATTCAGAGATGTCATACACCTGGATGACCCTCCCTTCCTTTGGGGAGAGTAACTCTCTTCTACCCCGCCCCCACTCCCTGAAAAGAGTCATTCAGTTGTATGATACAAATCAGGTACACAACTCTGATGAAGGTTGTAACGGTCATGTGAGGTATTGCTGCAACTTGGCATCCGTTGTCCTCTGTAAACTTTCACAATTAAACCTCTTTGAAACCACTGGGATAAATGGAACCAAACTTTTTTTGGAGAACTAATCATAATATTAAAAAATACATCAATGGCCTAAGAATAGAAGTGCCATCTTTTTACTTCACCTTTAATGTAGACAAATTTCCGCTATCTTTTACTGTTTCCGAGATACTCTTGACTGGAAGGGACCAACAAATGCCAATTTCAAAACTTAACACATTTTAATTTTTAGATAAAAAAATTTGGTTTTGAACATAAAATTAACATTGTTCTATTGTAATATTGAAATGTATCATATTCCAGCAAATATAAATTTAAGATAAATTTTATCCAAAATTTAACAAAATGTGATTATCTAGCCTGCAGTCAAGAGGTACTTTTTCATTTTCATTGTTCTTTGTATCTCAAATGAATTTTTGATACAAGTTATAGGGTGGTTGTGCTTGAAGTAAGAATTTCATCAGCTCATAGATTTTTTTTTTTTTTTTTTTGATTTTTTTACAGTCGGATTAAAATCAAATGATATATTGGGTTTTAATCCGAGTGAACTAGGTATGATACCATGAAATCCTTAATTCAGAGATGGCACGGTCTATTCTTAGACCATTGATGTATTTTTTAATTCTACGATTAGTACTCCAAAAAAAGTTTGGTTCCATTTATCCCAGTGGTTTCAAAGAGGTTTAATAGTGAAAGTTTACAGAGGACAATGGATGCCAAGTTGTAACAATACCTCACATGACCATTACAACATTCATTGGAGTTGTGTACCTGATTTGTGTCACAAAACTAGATGACTCTCTTTTTGGGGGGGAGGGGGTGCATTTGTACCCCTCAGTGGAGAAACTAGGTCTTATTTCTAATTATATACTCTGGTTTTTACTTGGGGGTGTGTTCTTTAAATTTATATACACAGTTGTATGTATGTAAATACCAGCAATTAAAACACCTTTATTGCTCGATACATTATGGATAAAGTTTGTCAGACTTGTGGCAGGTCGGTGGTTTTCTCAGTATACTCCACCAATAAAACAAGATAGCCATGATATAACTGAAATATAGTTAAAAATGGCATTAAACACCATAACTCCCTCAATTTGACCTCCCTTTTTTTAAATGAACAATAAATAATTAAAATCCATATATAATATGGAAACACCCTCTTTGAAACCTTTGAAACAACACAAGTTTTGTAGGAAATCATTCAATGAACATTCATACCATGTTCGGTTTCAATTTGCCAAATAGTTTCAGAGGAGAAGATTAAAATCTAAAAGTTTACAGACAATGGATGCCAAGTGACAGCAATATGTCACATGACCTTTATATTCTTGATCAGAGTTGTCACACACCTAGTTGACTCTCTTTTTGGGGGGGTTGTACCCCTCAACCGAGAAGCTAGGTCCTATTTTCTATACCCCGGTGTTCCCTCGGGGGAATGTTCTTTAAATTTATATACAGTTGTACATATGTAAATATCAGCAATTAAAACACCTTTATTGCTCGATACAACATTATTGATCAAGTTTGTCAGACTTGCGGCAGGTCAGTGGTTTTCTTGGTATACTCCACCAATAAAACAAGATAGCCATGATATAACTGAAATATTAAAAGTGGCATTAAACACCATAACTACCCCAATTTGACCCCCATTTTTTAAAATGAACAATAAATAACTAGGAAGAACTGTTTTAGATACCTAAAACTTATGTCTCAACCTATCTCGAAAGACAAAAATGTTATGGTCCAGACAAGAAAATACTATTTAAAAAACCATTATTTGACCTTGAGGTCAAAGTCCCAGGAAGGTCATTATGATACACGACACACCGCCTTATGGTCATGCACCCATACCAAATATCATTGACCTATCTCAAAAGAAACAATTATTTGACCCTAAGGTCAAAGGTCAAGGTCCAATAAAGGTTATTATGGTATGCGACATACCGCCTTATGGTCATGCACCCACATATCAAATATCATTGACCTATCTCGAAAGAAACAATTATTTGACCTTGAGGTCAAAGGTCAAGGTCCAACCAAACGTCAGTATGGTACGCGACACACCTCTTATGGTCATGCACCCACATACCAAATATCATTGACCTATCTCGAAAGACAAAAAAGTTATGGTCCGGACAAGCTTCGCTGAGAAGCAGAAGCGGAAGAAGAAAATCAGACTAAAACAATATATATCTCCCTTCGTTGGAAGGGGAGACATAATTAAAATCCATATATAATATGGAAACACCCTCTTTTGAAACAACAACACAAGTTTTGTAGGAAACCATTCAATGAACATTCATACCATGCTCGGTTTCAATTTGCCAAGTGGTTTCAGAGGAGATGATTAAAATCTAAAAGTGTACAGACAACGGATGCCAAGGGAGAGCAATATGTCACACAACATTTATATTCTTCATTCAGAGATGTCATACACCTGGATGACCCTCCCTTCCTTTGGGGAGAGTAACTCTCTTCTACACCCCCACCCCCATTCCCTGAAAAGAGTCATTCAGTTGTATGATACAAATCAGGTACACAACTCTGATGAAGGTTGTAACGGTCATGTGAGGTATTGCTGCAACTTGGCATCCGTTGTCCTCTGTAAACTTTCACAATTAAACCTCTTTGAAAACACTGGGATAAATGGAACCAAACTTTTTTTGGAGAACTAATCATAATATTAAAAAATACATCAATGGCCTAAGAATAGAAGTGCCATCTTTTTACTTCACCTTTAATGTAGACAAATTTCCGCTATCTTTTACTGTTTCCGAGATACTCTTGACTGGAAGGGACCAACAAATGCCAATTTCAAAACTTAACACATTTTAATTTTTAGATAAAAAAATTTGGTTTTGAACATAAAATTAACATTGTTCTATTGTAATATTGAAATGTATCATATTCCAGCAAATATAAATTTAAGATAAATTTTATCCAAAATTTAACAAAATGTGATTATCTAGCCTGCAGTCAAGAGGTACTTTTTC
This sequence comes from Bathymodiolus brooksi, assembly GCA_963680875.1. Taxonomy (NCBI): domain Eukaryota; kingdom Metazoa; phylum Mollusca; class Bivalvia; order Mytilida; family Modiolidae; genus Bathymodiolus; species Bathymodiolus brooksi. The sequence goes on from OY804582.1 coordinate 42,794,844, forward strand.
ATTTTCATTGTTCTTTGTATCTCAAATGAATTTTTGATACAAGTTATAGGGTGGTTGTGCTTGAAGTAAGAATTTCATCAGCTCATAGATTTTTTTTTTTTTTTTTGGATTTTTTTACAGTCGGATTAAAATCAAATGATATATTGGGTTTTAATCCGAGTGAACTAGGTATGATACCATGAAATCCTTAATTCAGAGATGGCACGGTCTATTCTTAGACCATTGATGTATTTTTTAATTCTACGATTAGTACTCCAAAAAAAGTTTGGTTCCATTTATCCCAGTGGTTTCAAAGAGGTTTAATTGTGAAAGTTTACAGAGGACAATGGATGCCAAGTTGTAGCAATACCTCACATGACCATTACAACATTCATTGGAGTTGTGTACCTGATTTGTGTCACAAAACTAGATGACTCTCTTTTTGGGGGGGTGGGGGGTGCATTTGTACCCCTCAGTGGAGAAACTAGGTCTTATTTCTAATTATATACTCTGGTTTTTACTTGGGGGTGCGTTCTTTAAATTTATATACACAGTTGTATGTATGTAAATACCAGCAATTAAAACACCTTTATTGCTCGATACATTATGGATAAAGTTTGTCAGACTTGTGGCAGGTCGGTGGTTTTCTCAGTATACTCCACCAATAAAACAAGATAGCCATGATATAACTGAAATATAGTTAAAAATGGCATTAAACACCATAACTCCCTCAATTTGACCTCCCTTTTTTTAAATGAACAATAAATAATTAAAATCCATATATAATATGGAAACACCCTCTTTGAAACCTTTGAAACAACACAAGTTTTGTAGGAAATCATTCAATGAACATTCATACCATGTTCGGTTTCAATTTGCCAAATAGTTTCAGAGGAGAAGATTAAAATCTAAAAGTTTACAGACAATGGATGCCAAGTGACAGCAATATGTCACATGACCTTTATATTCTTGATCAGAGTTGTCACACACCTAGTTGACTCTCTTTTTGGGGGGGGTTGTACCCCTCAACCGAGAAGCTAGGTCCTATTTTTTATACCCCGGTGTTCCCTCGGGGGAATGGGGGATGTTCTTTAAATTTATATACAGTTGTACATATGTAAATATCAGCAATTAAAACACCTTTATTGCTCGATACAACATTATTGATCAAGTTTGTCAGACTTGCGGCAGGTCAGTGGTTTTCTTGGTATACTCCACCAATGAAACAAGATAGCCATGATATAACTGAAATATTAAAAGTGGCATTAAACACCATAACTACCCCAATTTGACCCCCATTTTTTAAAATGAACAATAAATAACTAGGAAGAACTGTTTTAGATACCTAAAACTTATGTCTCAACCTATCTCGAAAGACAAAAATGTTATGGTCCAGACAATAAAATACTATTTAAAAAACCATTATTTGACATTGAAGTCAAAAGTCAAGGTCACAGGAAGGTCATTATGGTACGTGACACACCGCCTTATGGTCATGCGTACACATACCAAATATCATTGACCTATCTAGAAAGAAACAATTATTTGACCTTGAGGTCAAAGGTCAAGGTCCAACAAAGGTCATTATGGTATGCGACACACTGCCCTATGGTCATGCACATACACACCAAATATCATTGACCTATCTCGAAAGACAAAAATGTTATGGCCCGGACAACAAAATACTATTAAAAAAACATTATTTGACCTTGAGGTCAAAGGTCAAGGTCCCACGAAGGTCATTACGGTACGCGACACACCATCTTATGGTCATGCACCCACATACCAAATATCATTGACCTATCTCGAAAGACAAAAAATATTATGGCCAGGACAAGAAAATACTATTTAAAAAACAATTATTTGACCTTCATGTCAAAGGTCAAGGTCCCACGAAGGTCATTACGGTATGTGACACACTGCCTTATGGTCATACACCCACATACCAAATATCATTGACCTATCTCAAGACAAAAATGTTATGGTCCAGACAAGAAAATACTATTTAAAAAACCATTATTTGACCTTGAGGTCAAAGTCCCAGGAAGGTCATTATGATACACGACACACCGCCTTATGGTCATGCACCCATACCAAATATCATTGACCTATCTCAAAAGAAACAATTATTTGACTCTAAGGTCAAAGGTCAAGGTCCAATAAAGGTTATTATGGTATGCGACATACCGCCTTATGGTCATGCACCCACATACCAAATATCATTGACCTATCTCGAAAGAAACAATTATTTGACCTTGAGGTCAAAGGTCAAGGTCCAAACAAACATCATTATGGTACGCGACACACCTCTTATGGTCATGCACCCACATACCAAATATCATTGACCTATCTCGAAAGACAAAAAAGTTATGGTCCGGACAAGCTTCGCTGAGAAGCAGAAGCGGAAGAAGAAAATCAGACTAAAACAATATATATCTCCCTTCGTTGGAAGGGGAGACATAATTAAAATCCATATATAATATGGAAACACCCTCTTTTGAAACAACAACACAAGTTTTGTAGGAAACCATTCAATGAACATTCATACCATGCTCGGTTTCAATTTGCCAAGTGGTTTCAGAGGAGATGATTAAAATCTAAAAGTGTACAGACAACGGATGCCAAGGGAGAGCAATATGTCACACAACATTTATATTCTTCATTCAGAGATGTCATACACCTGGATGACCCTCCCTTCCTTTGGGGAGAGTAATTCTCTTCTACCCCGCCCCCACTCCCTGAAAAGAGTCATTCAGTTGTATGATACAAATCAGGTACACAACTCTGATGAAGGTTGTAACGGTCATGTGAGGTATTGCTGCAACTTGGCATCCGTTGTCCTCTGTAAACTTTCACAATTAAACCTCTTTGAAACCACTGGGATAAATGGAACCAAACTTTTTTTGGAGAACTAATCATAATATTAAAAAATACATCAATGGCCTAAGAATAGAAGTGCCATCTTTTTACTTCACCTTTAATGTAGACAAATTTCCGCTATCTTTTACTGTTTCCGAGATACTCTTGACTGGAAGGGACCAACAAATGCCAATTTCAAAACTTAACACATTTTAATTTTTAGATAAAAAAATTTGGTTTTGAACATAAAATTAACATTGTTCTATTGTAATATTGAAATGTATCATATTCCAGCAAATATAAATTTAAGATAAATTTTATCCAAAATTTAACAAAATGTGATTATCTAGCCTGCAGTCAAGAGGTACTTTTTCATTTTCATTGTTCTTTGTATCTCAAATGAATTTTTGATACAAGTTATAGGGTGGTTGTGCTTGAAGTAAGAATTTCATCAGCTCATAGATTTTTTTTTTTTTTTTTGGATTTTTTTACAGTCGGATTAAAATCAAATGATATATTGGGTTTTAATCCGAGTGAACTAGGTATGATACCATGAAATCCTTAATTCAGAGATGGCACGGTCTATTCTTAGACCATTGATGTATTTTTTAATTCTACGATTAGTACTCCAAAAAAAGTTTGGTTCCATTTATCCCAGTGGTTTCAAAGAGGTTTAATTGTGAAAGTTTACAGAGGACAATGGATGCCAAGTTGTAGCAATACCTCACATGACCATTACAACATTCATTGGAGTTGTGTACCTGATTTGTGTCACAAAACTAGATGACTCTCTTTTTGGGTGGGGGTGCATTTGTACCCCTCAGTGGAGAAACTAGGTCTTATTTCTAATTATATACTCTGGTTTTTACTTGGGGGTGCGTTCTTTAAATTTATATACACAGTTGTATGTATGTAAATACCAGCAATTAAAACACCTTTATTGCTCGATACATTATGGATAAAGTTTGTCAGACTTGTGGCAGGTCGGTGGTTTTCTCAGTATACTCCACCAATAAAATAAGATAGCCATGATATAACTGAAATATAGTTAAAAATGGCATTAAACACCATAACTCCCTCAATTTGACCTCCCTTTTTTTAAATGAACAATAAATAATTAAAATCCATATATAATATGGAAACACCCTCCTTGAAACCTTTGAAACAACACAAGTTTTGTAGGAAATCATTCAATGAACATTCATACCATGTTCGGTTTCAATTTGCCAAATAGTTTCAGAGGAGAAGATTAAAATCTAAAAGTTTACAGACAATGGATGCCAAGTGACAGCAATATGTCACATGACCTTTATATTCTTGATCAGAGTTGTCACACACCTAGTTGACTCTCTTTTTGGGGGGGTTGTACCCCTCAACCGAGAAGCTAGGTCCTATTTTCTATACCCCGGTGTTCCCTCGGGGGAATGGGGGATGTTCTTTAAATTTATATACAGTTGTACATATGTAAATATCAGCAATTAAAACACCTTTATTGCTCGATACAACATTATTGATCAAGTTTGTCAGACTTGCGGCAGGTCAGTGGTTTTCTTGGTATACTCCACCAATAAAACAAGATAGCCATGATATAACTGAAATATTAAAAGTGGCATTAAACACCATAACTACCCCAATTTGACCCCCATTTTTTAAAATGAACAATAAATAACTAGGAAGAACTGTTTTAGATACCTAAAACTTATGCCTCAACCTATCTCGAAAGACAAAAATGTTATGGTCCAGACAAGAAAATACTATTTAAAAAACCATTATTTGACATTGAAGTCAAAAGTCAAGGTCACAGGAAGGTCATTATGGTACATGACACACCGCCTTATGGTCATGCGTACACATACCAAATATCATTGACCTATCTAGAAAGAAACAATTATTTGACCTTGAGGTCAAAGTCCAACAAAGGTCATTATGGTATGCGACACACTGCCCTATGGTCATGCACATACACACCAAATATCATTGACCTATCTCGAAAGACAAAAATGTTATGGCCCGGACAACAAAATACTATTAAAAAAAACATTATTTGACCTTGAGGTCAAAGGTCAAGGTCCCACGAATGTCATTACGGTACACGACACACCATCTTATGGTCATGCACCCACATACCAAATATCATTGACCTATCTCGAAAGACAAAAAATATTATGGCCAGGACAAGAAAATACTATTTAAAAAACAATTATTTGACCTTCATGTCAAAGGTCAAGGTCCAACGAAGGTCATTACGGTATGCGACACACCGCCTTATGGACATGCACCCACATACCAAATATCATTGACCTATCACGAAAGAAACAATTATTTGACCTTGAGGTCAAAGGTCAAGGTTCCACGAAGGTCATTACGGTATGTGACACACCGCCTTATGGTCATACACCCACATACCAAATATCATTGACCTATCTCAAGAGAAAAATGTTATGGTCCAGACAAGAAAATACTATTTAAAAAACCATTATTTGACCTTGAGGTCAAAGTCCCAGGAAGGTCATTATGATACACGACACACCACCTTATGGTCATGCACCCATACCAAATATCATTGACCTATCTCAAAAGAAACAATTATTTGACCCTAAGGTCAAAGGTCAAGGTCCAATAAAGGTTATTATGGTATGCGACATACCGCCTTATGGTCATGCACCCTCATACCAAATATCATTGACCTATCTCGAAAGAAACAATTATTTGACCTTGAGGTCAAAGGTCAAGGTCCAAACAAACGTCATTATGGTACGCGACACACCTCTTATGGTCATGCACCCACATACCAAATATCATTGACCTATCTCGAAAGACAAAAAAGTTATGGTCCGGACAAGCTTCGCTGAGAAGCAGAAGCGGAAGAAGAAAATCAGACTAAAACAATATATATCTCCCTTCGTTGGAAGGGGAGACATAATTAAAATCCATATATAATATGGAAACACCCTCTTTTGAAACAACAACACAAGTTTTGTAGGAAACCATTCAATGAACATTCATACCATGCTCGGTTTCAATTTGCCAAGTGGTTTCAGAGGAGATGATTAAAATCTAAAAGTGTACAAACAACGGATGCCAAGGGAGAGCAATATGTCACACAACATTTATATTCTTCATTCAGAGATGTCATACACCTGGATGACCCTCCCTTCCTTTGGGGAGAGTAACTCTCTTCTACCCCGCCCCCACTCCCTGAAAAGAGTCATTCAGTTGTATGATACAAATCAGGTACACAACTCTGATGAAGGTTGTAACGGTCATGTGAGGTATTGCTGCAACTTGGCATCCGTTGTCCTCTGTAAACTTTCACAATTAAACCTCTCTGAAACCACTGGGATAAATGGAACCAAACTTTTTTTGGAGAACTAATCATAATATTAAAAAATACATCAATGGCCTAAGAATAGAAGTGCCATCTTTTTACTTCACCTTTAATGTAGACAAATTTCCGCTATCTTTTACTGTTTCCGAGATACTCTTGACTGGAAGGGACCAACAAATGCCAATTTCAAAACTTAACACATTTTAATTTTTAGATAAAAAAATTTGGTTTTGAACATAAAATTAACATTGTTCTATTGTAATATTGAAATGTATCATATTCCAGCAAATATAAATTTAAGATAAATTTTATCCAAAATTTAACAAAATGTGATTATCTAGCCTGCAGTCAAGAGGTACTTTTTCATTTTCATTGTTCTTTGTATCTCAAATGAATTTTTGATACAAGTTATAGGGTGGTTGTGCTTGAAGTAAGAATTTCATCAGCTCATAGATTTTTTTTTTTTTTTTTTGGATTTTTTTACAGTCGGATTAAAATCAAATGATATATTGGGTTTTAATCCGAGTGAACTAGGTATGATACCATGAAATCCTTAATTCAGAGATGGCACGGTCTATTCTTAGACCATTGATGTATTTTTTAATTCTACGATTAGTACTCCAAAAAAAGTTTGGTTCCATTTATCCCAGTGGTTTCAAAGAGGTTTAATAGTGAAAGTTTACAGAGGACAATGGATGCCAAGTTGTAACAATACCTCACATGACCATTACAACATTCATTGGAGTTGTGTACCTGATTTGTGTCACAAAACTAGATGACTCTCTTTTTGGGGGGGAGGGGGTGCATTTGTACCCCTCAGTGGAGAAACTAGGTCTTATTTCTAATTATATACTCTGGTTTTTACTTGGGGGTGTGTTCTTTAAATTTATATACACAGTTGTATGTATGTAAATACCAGCAATTAAAACACCTTTATTGCTCGATACATTATGGATAAAGTTTGTCAGACTTGTGGCAGGTCGGTGGTTTTCTCAGTATACTCCACCAATAAAACAAGATAGCCATGATATAACTGAAATATAGTTAAAAATGGCATTAAACACCATAACTCCCTCAATTTGACCTCCCTTTTTTTAAATGAACAATAAATAATTAAAATCCATATATAATATGGAAACACCCTCTTTGAAACCTTTGAAACAACACAAGTTTTGTAGGAAATCATTCAATGAACATTCATACCATGTTCGGTTTCAATTTGCCAAATAGTTTCAGAGGAGAAGATTAAAATCTAAAAGTTTACAGACAATGGATGCCAAGTGACAGCAATATGTCACATGACCTTTATATTCTTGATCAGAGTTGTCACACACCTAGTTGACTCTCTTTTTGGGGGGGTTGTACCCCTCAACCGAGAAGCTAGGTCCTATTTTCTATACCCCGGTGTTCCCTCGGGGGAATGTTCTTTAAATTTATATACAGTTGTACATATGTAAATATCAGCAATTAAAACACCTTTATTGCTCGATACAACATTATTGATCAAGTTTGTCAGACTTGCGGCAGGTCAGTGGTTTTCTTGGTATACTCCACCAATAAAACAAGATAGCCATGATATAACTGAAATATTAAAAGTGGCATTAAACACCATAACTACCCCAATTTGACCCCCATTTTTTAAAATGAACAATAAATAACTAGGAAGAACTGTTTTAGATACCTAAAACTTATGTCTCAACCTATCTCGAAAGACAAAAATGTTATGGTCCAGACAAGAAAATACTATTTAAAAAACCATTATTTGACCTTGAGGTCAAAGTCCCAGGAAGGTCATTATGATACACGACACACCGCCTTATGGTCATGCACCCATACCAAATATCATTGACCTATCTCAAAAGAAACAATTATTTGACCCTAAGGTCAAAGGTCAAGGTCCAATAAAGGTTATTATGGTATGCGACATACCGCCTTATGGTCATGCACCCACATATCAAATATCATTGACCTATCTCGAAAGAAACAATTATTTGACCTTGAGGTCAAAGGTCAAGGTCCAACCAAACGTCAGTATGGTACGCGACACACCTCTTATGGTCATGCACCCACATACCAAATATCATTGACCTATCTCGAAAGACAAAAAAGTTATGGTCCGGACAAGCTTCGCTGAGAAGCAGAAGCGGAAGAAGAAAATCAGACTAAAACAATATATATCTCCCTTCGTTGGAAGGGGAGACATAATTAAAATCCATATATAATATGGAAACACCCTCTTTTGAAACAACAACACAAGTTTTGTAGGAAACCATTCAATGAACATTCATACCATGCTCGGTTTCAATTTGCCAAGTGGTTTCAGAGGAGATGATTAAAATCTAAAAGTGTACAGACAACGGATGCCAAGGGAGAGCAATATGTCACACAACATTTATATTCTTCATTCAGAGATGTCATACACCTGGATGACCCTCCCTTCCTTTGGGGAGAGTAACTCTCTTCTACCCCCCCACCCCCATTCCCTGAAAAGAGTCATTCAGTTGTATGATACAAATCAGGTACACAACTCTGATGAAGGTTGTAACGGTCATGTGAGGTATTGCTGCAACTTGGCATCCGTTGTCCTCTGTAAACTTTCACAATTAAACCTCTTTGAAAACACTGGGATAAATGGAACCAAACTTTTTTTGGAGAACTAATCATAATATTAAAAAATACATCAATGGCCTAAGAATAGAAGTGCCATCTTTTTACTTCACCTTTAATGTAGACAAATTTCCGCTATCTTTTACTGTTTCCGAGATACTCTTGACTGGAAGGGACCAACAAATGCCAATTTCAAAACTTAACACATTTTAATTTTTAGATAAAAAAATTTGGTTTTGAACATAAAATTAACATTGTTCTATTGTAATATTGAAATGTATCATATTCCAGCAAATATAAATTTAAGATAAATTTTATCCAAAATTTAACAAAATGTGATTATCTAGCCTGCAGTCAAGAGGTACTTTTTCATTTTCATTGTTCTTTGTATCTCAAATGAATTTTTGATACAAGTTATAGGGTGGTTGTGCTTGAAGTAAGAATTTCATCAGCTCATAGATTTTTTTTTTTTTTTTTGGGGATTTTTTTACAGTCGGATTAAAATCAAATGATATATTGGGTTTTAATCCGAGTGAACTAGGTATGATACCATGAAATCCTTAATTCAGAGATGACACGGTCTATTCTTAGACCATTGATGTATTTTTTAATTCTACGATTAGTACTCCAAAAAAAGTTTGGTTCCATTTATCCCAGTGGTTTCAAAGAGGTTTAATTGTGAAAGTTTACAGAGGACAATGGATGCCAAGTTGTAGCAATACCTCACATGACCATTACAACATTCATTGGAGTTGTGTACCTAATTTGTGTCACAAAACTAGATGACTCTCTTTTTGGGGGGGGGGGGGGGTGCATTTGTACCCCTCAGTGGAGAAACTAGGTCTTATTTCTAATTATATACTCTGGTTTTTACTTGGGGGTGCGTTCTTTAAATTTATATACACAGTTGTATGTATGTAAATACCAGCAATTAAAACACCTTTATTGCTCGATACATTATGGATAAAGTTTGTCAGACTTGTGGCAGGTCGGTGGTTTTCTCAGTATACTCCACCAATAAAACAAGATAGCCATGATATAACTGAAATATTAAAAGTGGCATTAAACACCATAACTACCCCAATTTGACCCCCATTTTTTAAAATGAACAATAAATAACTAGGAAGAACTGTTTTAGATACCTAAAACTTATGTCTCAACCTATCTCGAAAGACAAAAATGTTATGGTCCAGACAAGAAAATACTATTTAAAAAACCATTATTTGACCTTGAGGTCAAAGTCCCAGGAAGGTCATTATGATACACGACACACCACCTTATGGTCATGCACCCATACCAAATATCATTGACCTATCTCAAAAGAAACAATTATTTGACTCTAAGGTCAAAGGTCAAGGTCCAATAAAGGTTATTATGGCATGCGACACACCGCCTTATGGTCATGCACCCACATACCAAATATCATTGACCTATCTCGAAAGAAACAATTATTTGACCTTGAGGTCAAAGGTCAAGGTCCAAACAAACGTCATTATGGTACGCGACACACCTCTTATGGTCATGCACCCACATACCAAATATCATTGACCTATCTCGAAAGACAAAAAAGTTATGGTCCGGACAAGCTTCGCTGAGAAGCAGAAGCGGAAGAAGAAAATCAGACTAAAACAATATATATCTCCCTTCGTTGGAAGGGGAGACATAATTAAAATCCATATATAATATGGAAACACCCTCTTTTGAAACAACAACACAAGTTTTGTAGGAAACCATTCAATGAACATTCATACCATGCTCGGTTTCAATTTGCCAAGTGGTTTCAGAGGAGAAGATTAAAATCTAAAAGTGTACAGACAACGGATGCCAAGGGAGAGCAATATGTCACACAACATTTATATTCTTCATTCAGAGTTGTCATACACCTGGATGACCCTCCCTTCCTTTGGGGAGAGTAACTCTCTTCTACCCCCCCGCCCCCATTCCCTGAAAAGAGTCATTCAGTTGTATGATACAAATCAGGTACACAACTCTGATGAAGGTTGTAACGGTCATGTGAGGTATTGCTGCAACTTGGCATCCGTTGTCCTCTGTAAACTTTCACAATTAAACCTCTCTGAAACCACTGGGTTAAATGAAACCAAACTTTTTTTTGGAGAACTAATCATAATATTAAAAAATACATCAATGGCCTAAGAATAGAAGTGCCATCTTTTTACTTCACCTTTAATGTAGACAAATTTCCGCTATCTTTTACTGTTTCCGAGATACTCTTGACTGGAAGGGACCAACAAATGCCAATTTCAAAACTTAACACATTTTAATTTTTAGATAAAAAAATTTGGTTTTGAACATAAAATTAACATTGTTCTATTGTAATATTGAAATGTATCATATTCCAGCAAATATAAATTTAAGATAAATTTTATCCAAAATTTAACAAAATGTGATTATCTAGCCTGCAGTCAAGAGGTACTTTTTCATTTTCATTGTTCTTTGTATCTCAAATGAATTTTTGATACAAGTTATAGGGTGGTTGTGCTTGAAGTAAGAATTTCATCAGCTCATAGATTTTTTTTTTTTTTTTGGGATTTTTTTACAGTCGGATTAAAATCAAATGATATATTGGGTTTTAATCCGAGTGAACTAGGTATGATACCATGAAATCCTTAATTCAGAGATGGCACGGTCTATTCTTAGACCATTGATGTATTTTTTAATTCTACGATTAGTACTCCAAAAAAAGTTTGGTTCCATTTATCCCAGTGGTTTCAAAGAGGTTTAATTGTGAACGTTTACCAAGGGCAACGGTTGCCAAGTTGTAGCAATACTTCACATGACCATTACTACATTCATTGGAGTTGTGTACCTGATTTGGGGGGGGGGGGGGGTTGCAGTTGTACCGCTCAGTGGAGAAACTAGATCTTATTTCTAATTCTATACTCTGTGGTTTACTTGGGGGTGTTATCTTTAAATTTATATACACAGTTGTATGTATGTAAATACCAGCAATTAAAACACCTTTATTGATCGATACATTATGGATAAAGTTTGTCAGACTTGCGTCAGGTCGGTGGTTTTCTCAGTATACTCCACCAATAAAACAAGATAGCCATGATATAACTGAAATATAGTTAAAAATGGCATTAAACACCATAACTCCCTCAATTTGACCTCCCTTTTTTTAAATGAACAATAAATAATTAAAATCCATATATAATATGGAAACACCCTCTTTGAAACCTTTGAAACAACAACACAAGTTTTGTAGGAAATCATTCAATGAACATTCATACCATGTTCGGTTTCAATTTGCCAAATAGTTTCAGAGGAGAAGATTAAAATCTAAAAGTTTACAGACAATGGATGCCAAGTGACAGTAATACGTCACATGACCTTTATATTCTTGATCAGAGTTGTCACACACCTAGTTGACTCTCTTTTCGGGGGGGTTGTACCCCTCAGCCGAGAAGCTAGATCCTATTTCTATACCCCGGGGTTCCCTCGGGGTAATGGGGGATGTTCTTTAAATTTATATACACAGTTGTACGTATGTAAATATCAGCAATTAAAACACCTTTATTGCTCGATACAACATTATTGATCAAGTTTGTCAAACTTGCGGCAGGTCGGTGGTTTTCTCGGCTTACTCCACCAATAAAACAAGACAACCATGATATAGCTGAAATATTGTTAAAAGTGGCATTAAACACCATAACTCCCCAATTTTTTTCTTAAAAAATATAAAATTGGAAATAAAAGAACCGACGTATCCTCCCGCACTTGCATAATATTTAGTTTTATATCAGCATGCCCACAGGTTTTTTCATCTGGGGGTACATGTACCCTTTTACCATCATTTTTGGGGGTACATCCAAATTTTTGGGGGTGTAATGTACCCTCTAACTCTTCATTTGGAGGTACAAAGAAAAAGCCACGCAAGGTCGTGCACCATACTGTTTTTTGTAAATATTACGGGTTTTAACAGTAACAGTTCTTCTGATTGGACAATCAAAAAATAAGGAGCCAATAGAATTGGACGATCTATAAATCATATCATCTCACTTAAAATATGCAAGGAATGCTCTGATTGGATAGTATTGCCGAAATTAACTAATCAGAACAACTCTATTATACGTACTGTGACGAAATGTAGCGAGAAGGGGGGTGGTGGTGGTGATAAACAGCTGGTCAGTTATCTCCAGTAGGGTGACGACGGACACAGGTGACACTGATACCGATGACGTATGCAAATGACACATGTATTACGATGACAGACACTCAAGTGGTACCAGCTCACTCAACCAAACAGCCCTTCCTTTATATGAAACTTTGTAGCGTGTTCCATAGAAGTTCTTGTCACATAAATAAATAAAATGGGTCCTTGTGAAGTCTGAACTACTATAAATGATACAAGAAGTCGCTGATAAATTCACTATTTTGTATTATAAAATCCTTTGCATATAACAATACATACAGTATAATACAAATATACCAGATCTTACTCTTTACTTAACGAGATGGAAAAATGGACTGATTAACATAATAAAGGTGAGCTATTTATACTAAAATTATGCTCTATTAATCATATAACAAAAATAGGTTTGACTCAATGTTTCTGATGCAATTACTCCTTAAAATCTGATGAAATAGCACTAACCAAGGTCGCTAGGGCACCTGTGGTAGGGCACTAGGGCACCTGATCTAACACACTAGGGCACCAGAGGAAGGGTACTAGGGTGCCTGATGCAATACAATGACCTAGGTCACATCTGGTACAGTCTACTGGCCTCATTCCCATGCAAAGGAGTGCAATAAAATACTGTCATGTTACTAATTAGTCATACGAAAATAGAATTGATGAAACTAGGATGCACTCATACCAAAAGTTCAAGTACAGTTATATTAATGACAATTTCAGAAAATCAATAAAGAACATAACAAAGGGAATTATCAAAATTCACTACAGTACTTTGAAGTGAATAGTAAACAAAACGTAATTTTTATACAGTGCTCGCAACGGGTTCTTTACGTGCACGTAAGTAGGGTTCTTTCAATTATACGTGCATGATTTTTATTCTATGTGAAACACGTGCTGCAGTACGTGAATGGGCATGCTGTTATATATTTATAGAAAGCAGCCTTGCAGTCTTAATGTATAACATACTTTATTGAAGGATGGAGTATATTGCAGCATGATCTGAATAATATACAGGAAGTGCTCCACTTTGAACACTGTAAACCTCTGATGTAAATATAGATTTTCCCCCAAAAACCTTACTTCAAATATTTCTATGTTAGAACCCATCCAAGATAATGATAATTACAAATCACATGCAAAACATTATTCAAATCTATCCATGTTTACTAAAGTTATCGCGTAAACAAAGACACAATTCTCAATATTGGTGATTTTTCAACCAAAAACTAAGATTTTCCCCTAAAACCCTTGCATCAAATATTTCCATGTTAGAACCCATCCAAGATAATGATAATTACAAGCCACATGCAAAAAATTATTCAAATCTATCCATGTTTACTCAAGTTATCGCGTAAACAAGAAAGTGTGATGGACGGACAGACAGACGGCCGCTATTACTATATCCCTATCGCGGGGAGATAAATATCCTAGTAGAGCAACAATTTGGACAGCCATAACAAAGAATGTCTATTTGGGATTGGGAAAAGCTCCAATGGATTTGTTTAAAAAAAAAAAAAATTCTAAACAAGTGATATATCTTAAAAATGAAGTGAACTTACAGGCAACTGTACTGTCAAATCTAACTTGTTACTGATTCAGATATCTTGGATTCACTGTGACTGATCAAGAGCTCCTGCAAAAAAGAACAATATTTAAACAAAGTCTTACATTGTGGAAAAGTAATGGACATGCTTAACAACTTTTACAAGGAACCATGACCTAGATAAGCCTTACAAAGTAACTGGAACAAGACAAAAGTAAAGCTTACAAGGAACATGGCTAAAAACAAACTTTAATGGAACTAGGATAAAAACAATTGTGGGAATTTTCCATGCATCTTTGGCTAAAATGTAATAAGGCCCAGACTTTTTGAAATTCGTCGGACAGAGCGGGCAGAAAATCACAAGGACCGGCAATACTGACAAGTATGCCGGTCTGGTCGTCGGCAAAATTGCTTGTTCTGCACTGGAAATCGGAAATGCAACTGGTATGCCGGAACGATCACGGTCAACTCGGAATTAGATTCTGCTTCAAATGACATTTACTTCTTAAACATGCAACTGTTTCCATGGTAATTCTATTAATCATTGTATTTTTATAGTCTAAACTGGCTGTGATGCATCAACACAACCATTTCGTGTGTTTATATTTGAAAACATGGCAGATCAGGTTTTTATCGTTCCCATCACCGATTCCGTTTAAATTTCAGAATTTTGTAAATTCCGGTCCTGTACAATTTCAGTAGGTTCTGCAGAAAATTATTGGGTGAATTTTTTTCCCCAAAAGTTTGAAGGCCATATAAGCTTGTCTTACTAATCTCATGCTTACAAATAGTTATTTGCTTAATATGTGGCCCTTTTCTTTTTACAACTACTCTCAAAAATGTTTCCATATATACTAGACAACCCTGATTTTCATTGACAACTCATTTTCATCAAAATGGTAGATTAAGTTCCATTGTAGTAAAGGGCATCTAATCCATTAAGAGAGATGTAGGGTTAAGGTTATGGTGTTTAATGCCACTTTCAACACTATTTCAGTTATATTGTGGGGCTACCGGAAGCTCCCTGCACACCCTATTGGACCCTTTTTCTGTCAAGAATGATAATAGTTACATAATAACGCTATGCATTTTTTAAACACCTTTGGGTTTAGGCTGTTTCAATTCGTTTTGCTTCACACCAGTTGCTCCCCTTTATTATAGTTTATGTCATGACGTTGCATCTGTGGAAACGCACTCTTAATAGGTAAACACTAAAGTGTTTCTGCAGATCTAATGCACTTATTCCATGTTCATATTGTGACAGTAAGATAAACGTATATCCGGAATCCTACTAGTACAAATTGGAATTCTGATTTGTACTGATTTAAACCAGTATAAATCAGAATTCCAATATCTACTAGGACAAATCAGGATATCCAGATTTGTACTAGGAGGATCCTGGATCCTACTAAACTTTCAGTAGGATTCAGAATATTACTGAATTTAAAGCTTAGTACGATTCTGGATATTACTGAATAGAAAAACATAAAAATATGTAAAATTTGTGAAATATAAAATAAGTCTTGTGTGATAATTTAATTACAAATAGTGAGAAAAATACATTTTAATACAATTTTGGATTAAGTTTCCTATTTATTACAACATTTGGTCAAAGTTTGTTTGTGGCATTTGCTTAAGCAAGGTATCTTAGATTTGCGGCATGAACATCGAATTGTATTACATTTTTCAGCACAGTACATGTAGATACCAGATTAGCAGTTTCATTTACTGTCCGGTTTTTCTGGCCTCATGGTGACTTCAAGATGAAGAACAACAATAAAAGCGTTGTTCCTTTGCTATTATACTATTTTTAACCCTGTATTGTTTGGGACTTTGTCTCATGTACATTTACACCATATCCTTTCATTTTATTCTTACAAAAATAACTGTCATTTTATCATAGATGTTTATAATATTTTATGTTGTGGTGGATTCTTGTCTCACGAACATTTATTCCATATCTCTTTGTTTTTCGTTTAAAAATTTGTAAATGCCAATAAATTGTAAAATGTATAAGACAAGTTGACCATGTGTTTAATATATAAAGGATTATAAAACTGTTTACATACCAGTTAAGCTTTCAGTATTCTTCCTGAAATTGTTTTTGGCCCAGTGTTTAAATTTTGCCCCCTCTTCTGTTTTATGTCCCTTCTCTTTGTCAAGGCAGTTTAAAATAGCTTCATATCTAAGTCCAGAGAGAACAAACTTTTCCTTGTCATAATGCTTTGGAAGATTCTCTTCATATTCCAAAAGTTTCATATAAAATAATTTCTTGTGGTCTTCCATTTCACTTTCACTTACAATGAATTTAGAAATGATTACAATTCATGAGGCAAGGTAAAAAGTCATGTGACTGTCCTGTCAGGACAGCCTTTAGGGGGGATTAAGCATTAATTAAAGATCAGTGATTATTGATCATACAAGTATATTTATTTAGCTTTTACTGATTTTACCTAAGGGACATAAAACAGAAGATTTGTATTAAAAAAGTGTTCATATTTATTTTTTCATGTTTCTCCTTTTTTCAATTTTTTATTTCAGTAGGATCCTAGTACAAATCTGGATATCCTGATTTGTCCTAGTAGATATTGGAATTCTGATTTATACTGGTTTCAATCCAGTACAAATCAGAATTCCAATTTCTACTAGTATAAATTGGAATTCCAATTTGTACTGTAATATATATATTATATTTCAGAACTAGATTTCTTTTAATATTAGAAATTCAATATTTTTCGCTATTTCTTCTGTTCCAGCTTCACTTGCCACACCCAGAAGGAAATATAACCTTTGAAATTCCTGCGCACGAGTTATATTGCCCGGTGACGATTTCCGGGTTAATTTTAATAACAGCACATGTACTGTTAATGTGTATTATCAGAACTGTTAGATTACTTAAAATTTCTTGCTGTTTGTCTCATGAACCACTAGTCCTGGTCAATACAACGATTTCATGAATCCGACTTGCAGACTTGAACCCTTGTACAATATGTACAATGTATATTAGTTTAACTATCTTTCTTTTCAGATCTGGTATTGCGTTTTATTTTCACCAGTCCAGGTCACTGTAAGGCCAAAAAAAAAAATATGTGTGTTTACGGTCACATGTCAAAAAAATCTAGGGTTGGTCGACATTAATTTTTTTTTTTTTACTATCGGCAAAACCGGAAATAGTCGTTCTTCCCGGTGTCATATGGTATTTTGAACCCCATGGTAAATAATTTCCACATTTGGGTTAACTGAAATAATCAGCTGTATGCCCGACGGGCTATTAAAAAAATATATCGGATATTGACAAACTTGTCAATATTCGCGTTTCTACTTATATTCATATATGTTATATGTTGTTTAATCAGCAGCAATGTTTTATTTATTTAACCGCTAGGTTTTTGTCGAAATTGAGAGCAAAAAAAGGTAGAAAAACTGCGTAACTCGTCATAAAACAGCTTCAACAAATAACGGCTTACCGGAAATTTAGAAAATGATATATTGGATTCCGGAACCGGTGTCATATGGTATTTTGAACCCCATGGTAAATTGAACCTGGGGTCGATTTACATCCATGGTATATTGAACCCCCTTATTGAAAACTGAACCCCCCCTGTATGGTAAATTGAACCCCCATGGTATTTTGAACCCCCCATTTCTAATCAAAAGATATGCAGGGAGGTCAAAATATCATGTGTAGGGGGTCGATATTCTATGGGTAGGGGGGGGGGGCAAAATACCATGGATAGGGGGGTCGATATACCATGGGTAATGGGTTCAATATACCATGGGTAGGGGGGTCAATATACCATGGGTAGGGGGGTCGATATACCATGGGTAGGGGGGTCAATATACCATGGTTAAGGGGGTCAATATACCATGGGTAGGGGGGTTGATATTCCATGGATAGGGGGGTCGATATACCATGGGTAGGGGGGTCAATATACCATGGGTAGGGGGTTGATATACCATGGGTAGGGAGGGAATTCAATATATATTAATAATTATGGGTAGGGGGGCAATAAAATTTCAAAATTTCCAAAAAATCTAAAATTTTAAAAAAGTTCAAAATTTCAAAAAATTTATAGAATTTAAAAAAAAAAAAATTAAAATAAAAATTGAACATTTTTCCAAAAAATTTCAATTTCGATATTTCAAAAATTTCAAAAAATTACAAAATTTTCATAAAATTTCAAAACCAACATATTTCATAAGATTAAAAAAAAATCAAAAAAAAATTTCAAAATTTGTTTATCATGAATCTGATATTTTTCTCAAAATTGGTTTCTCTGAGATTCCCTATATAAACAAAGGTTTACTTGTTTACTTAGTCTTTTCAATTGGTATGGGGGTCGATATACCATGGGTAGGGGGTCGATATACACATGGTATATCGACCCCCCTACCCATAGTATATCGACCCCCCTACCAATGGTATATCGACCCCCCTACCCTATAAAATTATTGACTTTTAATGCGGTCTACTCATGACTATACGGACCTGGTCAATGAATGATTGACCGAGGCCAACGGCCGAGGTTAATCAATCATTGACCAGGTCTGCATAGTCATGAGTAGACTGAAATTAAAAGTCAATAACTGCTTATTAAATAATAAGGAATTTTTCAAACTTTTCAACAGTATATTCAACAAAATAGGCTACAATTGTTTTATCATTTTTCAAGATTATTTAAATGTTAAAATTTTCAAATTTTATATATTTTTTTTAATTTTCAAATTTTGAAATTTTTGGAAATTTTTTAACTTTAATTTTTTTTGGAAAATTTGGAACCCCTACCGATGGTATATCACCCCCCTACCCATCGAATATCAACCCCCTACCCATGGTATATTGACCCCCCTACCCATGGTATATCGACCCCCCTACCCATGGTATATTGACCCCCCTACCCATGGTATATCGACTCCCCTACCCATGGTATTTTGACCCCCCATCCATGGTATATCGACCCCCCTATCCATGGTATTTTGCCCCCCCCCCCACCCATAGAATATCGACCCCCTACACATGATATTTTGACCTCCCTGCATCTTTTGATTAGAAATGGGGGGGGCGGGTTCAAAATACCATGGGGGTTCAATTTACCATACAGGGGGTTCAGTTTTCAATAAGGGGGTTCAATATACCATGGATGTAAATCGACCCCGGGTTCAATTTACCATGGGGTTCAAAATACCATATGACACCGGTTCCGGAATCCAATATTTCATTTTCTAAATTTCCGGTAAGCCGTTATTTGTAGAAGCTGTTTTATGACGAGTTACGCAGTTTTTCTACCTTTTTTTGCTCTCAATTTCGATAAAAACCTAGCGGTTGAATAAATAAAACATTGCTGCTGATTAAACAACATATAACATATATGAATATAAGTAGAAACGCGAATATTGACAAGTTTGTCAATATCCGATATATTTTTTAATAGCCGGTCGGGCATACAGCTGATTATTTCAGTTAGCCCAAATGTGGAAATTACTAGCCCCGGGCGTCGGATTAATGGATTTTTTAACCCCTGAGCAGGGGAGGATGCCAGTTCATGTTTTTATCAATGGACCTGCCAAACACCATCTCCATTCTTTCTCTCTTTATTTTTATTTATCTTCTTTCGGTTTGGGATACGAATAAACCCATAAAATCTGGGGGAAATGCTGCCAAAATTATTTTTGTGTGGGGGGTTATGAATAAACTAGATGCTGTGTTGCTCACCTTTCATTCTGCTTTGAGGAAACTTAATACAGAACCTTCCATAGGTGCTTCCCACCGAATTTCGGTTCATTTGGCCAAGCAATTTCAGAGGAGAAGAATTTTAAAAATCAGCCAATCAGAAACAAGAGTAACCTGTGACAGCCATGGTTGTTAACGGATCGGGACGAAATGTGCAATCTTGTCAGAGGACCTTCCATAGACACTTCCTACCAAGATTTGGTTCCATTGGGCAAGAGGTTTCAGAGGAGAAGATTTAAAACCAAAGGCTCAGTGGGCCGAGCCTGTGTCACTCACCTTTCATTCTGCTTCGAGGAAACTTAATACAGAGCCTCCCATAGGTGTTTCCCCACCAAGTTTTGGTCATTTGGCTAAGAAGTTAAAGAGAAGAAGATATTTAGAAGTCAACCAATCAGAAACAAGAATGGCCTGTGGCGGCCATGTTTATTAACAGATCGGAACTAAATGAGCAATCTTTATAGATGATTTGCCAGGATGCTTCCTACCAAGTTTTGATTCATTTGGCAAAGTGGTTTCAGAGAAGATTTTTTTAGAAATCTACCAATCAGAAACAAGAATTGCCTTTGGCGGCCATGTTTGTTAACGGATCAGAACTAAATGAGGAATTTTATAAAGGACCTTCCAATGATGCTTCCTACCAAGTTTCGATCCATTTGGCTCAGGGGTTCAGGCCTCTACAATAACTTTTTTTCAAACTTGTCCCTTTAGGCAAGTAACTTTTTAGATTAACTTGTCCGAATTAAAACATCACTTGTCCAAAAATTTTGACCCAAAGATAGAAAAAAATGAAAGTTTTAGTTATTTGGTAGAAACCAGACATCTAGGCTTTTCATGAAATTCTTGAAAATGTTCTAAAAGTACTTGGAACTTTGTTTTTTTCATAAATATGAATCAAAAGACTATAAAATAATTAGTACCCTGGTATTTTAAACAAAATTTGAAAGCATGATCTATAGATTCAGTGACCATCCAGGGCTGAGGTATTCCGGAATTTACTCATTAAGCAATTTGTTATATATATATATACAGTCAAACTTGTCTATAGCAACCATTGAAGGGAATTCTGAAAAAGGTCGTATAAGACAGGGAGTCTTTATATAGAGGTTATGATATTTGCTCCTAAAATCCCGAGAGAGGAAACCACCTACTTCGGGTATATTATCCGCATCAACTTTTAAACCCGTTCGTGTATAGGACAAATGCATGGAAAGGGTACAATGAAATAAAAAAAATGTGTTAAAATTATCTTTAAATATTTCCATCTTTTGTGGGTGAAATTTAGAGAGAAACAAAAGAATAATTATATTAAATCAAGTATATCCTTGATTAAATGATCACCTTTTTTTTACTTTTTTTCAACAGCTATTGTTTTCTTAATTGTTATCGTAATTACAATTAAACTTTATGATCAGAAGAATGAAATTTACTGACAAAACGTTTTCAACTTAAATCACTCGCCGATAGCTATAAATAGCCTAATCACACAATCAGTCTGTGTTTACTTTGATCTGTTACTGCACATTAAAACGAATGTTGACAGAAATATATGCTGGGAACCAGTACTTCATAATTCAATAATTTTCAAAAACACGATGTTTATTTATAAAAGTGAAAGATTAAAATGTTTTTTTCTAAAGTAAACAATTTTAAATATTTGATATAAATAAGAAATAAACCGTCCAAAAAAAAACAACAAACAAAACAGCAATAATAAATCATCATGTGTACAACTTACCTGTAAAAAAAAATGGCGGTTCACATATAACGCTAATCGTGACTTCCTTTAATATGAAAAATCTAATTATTATTAACTAGTAACAGGTAGGGACTTTGAAAACATGTACTTTTGGGAGTAAGATGTTGTCAGTAGATCATGCAAATATCGACTAGAGGGATAGTCAACCTATGTCTACCATGCGTAGTATCGAGGAAATATAACCAGTATCTAATTTGCATATACATTATCGGCAATGAAAAAAACAGATTTTGGAACTATTCAATATGAAATTAAGTAAAACTATTGACCAAACTCGCATTTGCAAGAAAAGTTACGATGATCCTTTAGGGTATTTCTGTATGGTTTTTTTTTTTACTTGTCCCGACGGACAAGTGACCAACAAATTTCACTTGTCCAACGGACGTTTCCCCTTGTCCCGGACAATCGGACAAACGTTATTGTCGAGGCCTGCGGTTTCAGAGGAGACGATTTTTTAGAAATCAACCAATCAGAAACAAGAATTGCCTGTGGCGGCCATGTATGTTAACGGATCGGAACTAAATGAGCAATCTCTATAGAGGACCTTCCAAGGATGATTCCTACCTAGTTTCAATTCATTTGGCCAAGCGGTTACAGAGAAGAATTTTTTTTAGAAATCAACCAATCAGAAACAAGAATTGTCTGTGGCGGCCATGTTTGGTAACAGATCGGCACGAAATAAGCAATCTTCAGAGAGGACCTGCCATAGATGCTTCCTGCTAAGTTTCGGTTCATTTGGCCAAGTGGTTTCAGAGAAGATTTTTTTTAATCGGCCAATCAGAAACATGAATTACCTATGCCAGCCATGTTTCTGAACGGATCGGAACTAAACGAGCAATTATTATAGAGGACCTTCCAAGGATGCTTCCTACCAAGTTTCGGTTCATTTGGCAAAGCAGCTTCAGAGGAAAAGATTTTTTAGAAATCAACCAATCAGAAACAAGAATTGTCTGTGGCGGCCATGTTTGTTAACGGATCGGGACGAAATTAGCAATCCTTATAGCGGACATGATATAGATGCTTCCTACCAAGTTTCGATTTATTTGACCCAGCGGTTTCAGAGGAGAAGATTTTTAAAAATCGGCCAATCAGAAACAAGACTTGCCTATAGCGGCCATATTTGTTAATGGATCAGGACAAAATGAGCAATCTTTAGAGAGGACCTTCCATAGATGCTTCCTACCAAGTTTCACTTCATTTGACTTAGGGGTATCAGAGGAGAAGATTAAAATGGGAAAAGTTAACAGACGACGGAAGCCAAGTGATGGCAAAAGCTCACATTGCCCTTTGGCAAGGCAGAGATCACCCTAGCTTTTGAAGATGATGGGCCAAAAGTAATGGGCCATTAGGCCGGAGTATGGGTGCCCCCCGGCCCGAAAACGATTTTCAGCAATTTAAGCAATTCTGAGCAATTCTAGAGGCAATAAACCTTGTAATTTGCACTAGCTGCATGCCTATAGTGAATGATGATGTTTTAAAATTATCACAACCAGCTGTCATAGTATTGTTTGCTCCAATGCTAATGCATTTACTGCATTACATTTTGTTTTTATCTTTGTCGTATGTTAACCATGTGTATAAACTGGCCCAACGGGACTGAAACTTTCCTTGTTCCTTGTTTTCGCTGGCTTCGTGTGATACGTCATCATCGACCTCAATAGGCTCATTCGCCTCTGTGGTTGTACTTGTGTCCGTTTCATCTTCTGACCAAGGATTTTACTTCTCTGACGTCATGAAAAATGATATTTTTGGTTGATTTTTTTCAGATCTTGGGAGGCATTTTGTTGTCATTCGACAGTTTTCCTTATAATCGAGACCCGAGTATGAAAAACACCGAGTGTATCGGATGATAATACGACTGGTTTACTTTTTCGCCTGATTACGTTCGTGGGATGAAACAAAAATCAAGAACCAGTCGAAACAAAATAATTATTGTATGCAGATCCAGGTTCACGATGTACAATTGTATGGGCCATACGTGACGGTAATGCGCCCTACTGGCACACACATCACTTTTTAATGGGCCATATAAACTTTTAGCGCGACTATGGCATGGCCCAAAGTGATCTCTGCAAGGTGAGCTAAAAATCGGGCCAATCTGAAACAAAAATTGCCCGAGGCGGCCATGTTTGTTAATGGATCAAAACGAAATGAGCAATCTCTAAGAGGACTTTCCATAGATGCTTCCTACCAAGTTCATTTGCTTTGGCCAAGCGGTTTCAGATGAAAAGCTTTTTTAGAAATCGAACAATTGGTAAAAGAAATTGCCTATGGCGGCCATGTTTGTTAACGGATCAAAACGGAATGAGCACACCCTATAGAGGACCTTCCATAGATGCTTCCTACCAAGTTTCAATCCATATGGCCAAGCTGTCTCAGAGGAGATTTTTTTAAATCGGCCAATCAGAAACAATAATTGCCTATGGTGGCCATGTTTGTTAATGGATTAGAACAAAATGTGCAATCTTTATAGAGGACCTTCCATAGATGCTTCCTACTAAGTTTTAGTTCATTTGACCAAGCGGAGGAGACGATTTTTAGATATCGACCAATAAGAAACAAGAATTGCCTGTGGCAGCCATATTTGTAAATGCATCGGGACGAAATGAACAATCTTTATAGAGGACCTCCAATAGATGCTTCCTACCAAGTTTTGATTCATCTAGCTCAGCGGTTTTAGAAAAGATTTTTTTAGAAATCAACCAATCAGAAACAAGAATCGCCTGTGGTGGCCATGTTTGTTAATGGTTCAGAACAAAATGTGCAATCTTTATAGAGGACCTTCTATAGATGCTTCCTACCAAGTTTTGGATCATTTGGCCAAGCGGTTTCAGAGGAGAAGATTTTTAGATATTGACCAATCAGAAACAAGAATTGTCTGTGGCGGCCATGCTTGTAAATGGATCGGGACGAAATGAGCAATCTTTATAGAGGACCTGCCATAGATGCTTCCTACCAAGTCTCGATTCATCTGGCTCGGTGGTTTTAGAGAAGATTTTTTAGAAATGAACTAATCAGAAACAAGAATTGCCTGTGGCGGCCATGTTTGTTAAGAATGGTTAAACCTCTGCATTTTATCTCGTCTTAATCTCCATTGTTGATCATGACTGTATAGTAGTTCTCGTAGCACTTTTCTCAGACAAAAAATCATACAGAAAATATCCAGTTTTTAATTCAACTTTCACTCTATATATACTAGAACTTCACGAAACTTTTTAGTTAAGGCACTGATTGTAGTCACGTGAGTCGGTGACCATCATTTCATCAACAGAAATTCATGCTAACTCGCACAAAACTTCAGCATTTTCCCTTTCATACATATATAAACAATTGGTTGCAATATGCATCAAATATTGTCATGTTTTACATATTGATCCATTTACATTCATGACCACCCCCCCTTTTTTTTTCAATGCATGCAATCTTAGAAACAACCTTAACACACCTGTGGAGATTCTCCCAAGGATCTCATTTTAAAAAACCATCAAAATAAGATGAACAAGATTGCTATGCCATAGCCAATGTCCCCCGTCTATTTACATAGATCTGTGTATAAATTACTTTCATTAGTTCCTATGACTGAAATGGACTAATCTTTAAAGAAGCTGTGTCGTCAATAATCAGTCAAGAATTTTGCTTGTGTTCTAGCAAGCCTTGATATGGGTTCTATATTAGAAATCATTTGTTTTTTTAATTGTGCTAGCTATTGTAATGTATATAAATATTTAAAACAGCAGGTGCTCATCTCCATACACTATTTTTATGCCCTTTAAATTTAATTGGATTCTACAAAATTAAGTGTAAATAACTTGCCATTTTCAAATCACTTTTGTCACTATCACATTCCTCATGTGTAAAAAAAACCCTACATAACAATTTTCGTTGAAATTGGAGCACTTCGAAATTTTACGCATTTTGGTGGCCATCTTAAAAATGGCTGCCAAAATGACTGCCATTTTGAAATCGCATTTGTCACGATCACATTCCTCTAATAATTCCTAAATATAAATTTTCTTTGTAATTGGAGCATTGGTGCACTTCGAAATTTTTTATGTGTTTTGGCGACCATACATGTATTGAAAATAGCTGCCAAAATGGCAACCATTTTTAAATTGCATTTGTCACTATCACATTCCTCAGATCGAAAATCTTCTAAATATCGAACTTAAACTAGAGATTCCTAATATAATGCTTGTGTGTAAGTTTGAAATCAATTGGTCAACAAATAAAAATCTTAGAGCGCTTACAACATATCTCGGACGGACGCCCGACATTTCCATATCCCCCGCTCCGCTTTGCGGGGGCGGGGAACAAAAATAAGCTCTCGTGTACAAGTAAATAAAGGTAATAACAAAATTACCGAACTCCGAACAATCTTACAAAGGGAAAGTCAAAACTCATAATTATATAAACAGACAAAATCAGTCAACAACCGGAAAACTGTGAAAACCGTAATGACCCTGACTTGGTACAGGCATTTCTAAAGAAATGGTGGGTTGAATCAGATTTTAAGGCGCCAAACCTCCCGCTCTCATTACGGTTCAAAGGTTCCGGCTAACAGAAACATCCATTTTTGTCCCACAGGGACTCTGTTGAAAACAGGTAGGATTACGTATTACAATACCCCAAATCAATGCCAACCTTTAATTTGTGCCAAGGATCATTGTGTTTAAAAATCAGAAGAATCAACAACTTAAGTTATTGCATGGAAACCATTTTTTTTTCTCAAAATGAATAAATATACAGGGGAGATAATTTTACAGGCTTAGTAAAAGTTACAATCAGAAACAACAATTCAGGCCTCGACATTAACATTTGTCCGATACCAGTGAAAACTGATGTCGGACAAGTAGATCTTGTATTACGGTTGTCCAGGTTGTCCGACGGGACAAGTGAAAAAAATCAAGATTCCCAACGTGCCGGTACGATGGACAAATCTATTCCCACTGGTATAAAATACTGGGTTTGTTGTATAAAAAGAGCCCTGTTTGATCTCCAATTTGTCCATAATTTATTTTGATTAAAACTAAAGTGATACGCCAGATCAAAACTCTTTTATTGTATTTATTGTTCCTCCATGCTTTGATGAAGTTCAAGGACATTGACAAAATTAATGTCACAATCTCAGAAACGTTTTAATGAACGGAAATATCAATATTTGAAATATAAGAACATGAATCACTCCGGAACGGACACGTAAAAATTATCGGATATCAATTTGGCACCAAATTTAAACTTGTCTTTTGTGCAAAATACGATAGAGGACTTGATTTAGGCTTTTGGGAAATATTGAAACCTTTGAAATGGACAAATATTACAAGCTGAGTACATATACAAATCACTGGTATGCAAGACTCCAATAGTCATCAAGGTAGACAGAAATAAAAATGTGACATTGAATACATGTCCTTAAGGCGAATAAAAAAAACCCAGAACAAATCAGTTCAGGCAGCTTTAACTATTTACTAAATTTGGGCAGGGTAACGTCAGAGAGGGTCGCGAAACAATGTTTTGATTAATCGCAATTGACTTCTCCCAGAAGTCTCCCCACTTCTCTTTGTTATATCCCAATTCTCCCTGTGAGCTCTCTGAAAGAGAAGTCACTTCTACCTCTAATTTGAAAGTAGTGGGAGCCCTGGATAATTATTCTCTAGTTTTTGTAATTTTTATTAATTTTTTCGGACAACTAAAAGATTGAGTCGGACAAGTACTTTTTTTAGTTAGTTGTCCGAAGGGACAAGTTGAAAAATATGTTAATGTAGAGGCCTGCAATTGCCTAAGGTGTTCATATTTGATCAAAATGAAATGCAGAATTTTTGTAATGGACCTTCCAAACATCTTTCCTGTACATTGTCACAGTACTTAACCCATAATTTTCAGCACTTGAGTTACGGTTTACCCACACATTTTCTACTTTCTGTTGCTCTTGCATTGAACGGGAACCAGTTTGTCCTCTGTGTAAGGGAAATAACTCAAATAATAAAATGCTAAAAGTGTATAATTTTAGAATCAAGTCGGGAATTGGCAAATGGTATATTGCAAAGATTTAAGTTTTGGAAAAATATATTTTTGACTATTCCTCAAAGCAGCAAATCTCAGAAAAAGAATATTGACCAATAGTTGGAATAAAACAATAAACAAGGAACATACAACTTGAGTCCAGGAACATGTTTTACACTCTCGGGGCACCAGAGTTCACCCCCGTTTTTTTAGTAGTGGAGTTCATGTATGCTCAATCTTTAGTTTTCAGAGTAAGTGTTTTGTAGATCATTGTTTGTCTTTTGTCCTTTTTCTTTTAGCCAATGTAATGCCTGTCCTTCTTTGATTTACAAATTCTGATTACCCATTCGGTATCTTCAAACTTTCATTACAAATTCAAAACAGATCATAATTTTACCTACCCTGTTTACTTGTTATTTAATATCATCTTCTATTCCATCGATCTTCTCTATTAAAGCTGAAAGGATAAAAATAAGTTTGAACATCTGGTAAGTTTGATAAATGGATATAAATTAGTTTGAACATCTGGTAAGTTTGATAAACAGATAAAAATAAGTTTGAACATTAGGTAACTTTGATCATTTATACTGTCTTCACCTCATTTTGTGATATACCTAGGTATTTTCTTTTTGTGCTTTGCGTACCTCCGTTTATGCAGTCGCCGGTCAGAGGATGCAGGTCACGTTCCATTGACGACACGCTTTGTTTACATCACCTACTTTTTGGAAATGCTTGCATTTCAGGTAAGCTTTTGTCATTTTATTATAAATAATAATAAATCTCAACTTCTCCTTCAGCCTTATATACCATCTCATTTGATAAATCTTAAAAACCAACTTAGATATCGTTTATTGAACATGTGAAAACTGTTTTGTGTTCGTCTGTTATCCAGCTTCCTAGATACCAATGACAATAAAGTTGCACTTCCAGGAAAAAACTATGGAAAGCCAGATTAAAAATTATGAGAATTTTGTTGTTTTTCGATAATACGAGTTAAAACTATACGGCATGAGTAAATGACATTAGAAAAAAAAATCAAGTGTTGCTTTTTGGAATTATACCATCATATGTTTCTTCCAACTCTTCAAATGTGAAACGTAAATTTAAAATGAAAATTGCCAAAAAGTGCATAAAATTTCACCCCAAACAATTCTTTTTTTAAAACAAGTGTGGACACAAAAATGTGCTGTCCAAAAGGCAAGTGTGGATGTCAATATTTCATATTATTAATTTTAGAAAAAAAAAAATTCATGGACACAGGGATCCTGGATTTTTTTAATAAAAAACTAATCCTGGATTATTATTTTTACTTAATGTCCTGTCCTGTGTTTTTATTTCAAATTTTCATCATACCCCCCTCCCCCTCCCAAGGGATATAAAACTGTATCATTAATAATAAATTAATAAATAATAAATTCAGATTTTCTATTTAAAATAAATCTCATTTACAAAACCACTGAGGCCAAAATAAAAATATAGTTTGTTTGCCCAAACGCAACCGACCCAAAAAAATCCCACACAGTCAAATTTTTTTTTTATTTCCGGATTTTCAACGTGTCCGCGGGTTCCGTATAAAATATTAGTTTTACAGGTTAAATCACTTTCGCGCTTACAACAACACTACAAAATCCTTGCCGGGAAGCGCTTAAGTGATACTGATGAGATTTTTTTCGATATCCTCAGCATTTATCATTATATATTGAAACCATGTGAAATCGGAAATGGCAGACAGTTATTTTACACTGTCTTCGTCTGTTGTAGTCAAAACTGACAATAAAGTGAAACCCATTGTGTCAAACAGACTACAGATTTAACAACAAAAAACATGGAATGACGTCGAAGACGAGGTGACAGACCCCGAAGAAGTGGACTTGAAAAAGACGGATCAAATTTTAGTGAGTCTCGGACAGAGCTGGACAAACATTTGAGCCCGACATGGAAGAATCTGGTGCTCCAAAAAAAAAAGAAAAAAAAAAGACTGTCTACCTACCTACCCATACCCAAAAGTCATGGGTCGGGTTTGGGCAAACTGAAATATTTTTAAGGATGGCCTGATATTTGTTCAATTTTTAACGCTGATTTAAGCTTTAGTCGCAACAAATTTTTATTTTTCTCTTTAAACTGTCAAAACATAACATTTATTTAACTGTAAAATTCACAACCCCCCTTTTTCCCTTTTTTCTTGCTTAAATCAATGATCAACAACATTCCAGAATCAAACAAATGAATAAATATAACATAGATTTCTTTTACATGCATCTTTTTACCATGCAGTGTCAGTGTGTTTTAAATCGGTCATCCAATCAGGACGCTCATTATTCTTGTCCAAGATAAAAATACCAGAGTTTTTGAAATTCGTCGAACCTATCGGACCAAGGGGGCAGAAAATCATGAGGTCCGCCAATAACGTTGGTAATGCCGGTCCCCATGTCAGCCAAACATTTTTGAATGATGTGTTTACTTTTTTAACGGAAGTCGGAAACGCAGGTCGTATTGTAAATACCGGAACAAGTTCGGTCAACTCGGAATTCGTAACCACATCGAATACGTGATATTTTATCTGTTTTTGGTCAATATTATTGGTAACCATCATGAAAATAAATATATTTGAATATATTGTGATGCGTAAGATGATCTTTTCGAGTGAAAAGCCCCCAAAAAATTAATAAAATAAAAAAACACGACGTCCCTGATTTGTATCGTTCCCTTCACCGAATCTGTTTCTATTTAGAATTTTGTTTACAGTTATGTGTCGATCATAAAAATGTGGTTGTTCCTGAAGCATTACAACGGAGCTCAGCCGGGCAAACGTAAAATGGTCAGTGCCACCCCAACTGGAGAGAGTCTAATGACTTTTAGAATATTGTTATTGTAATCTCAATAAAATTTTTAAAAATTATGTTTTAAATCTGGTAAATTTTTCAAAGTTTGAGGGTATCCTTAGCTGGATTTGGCTACTCTTTTTTGGTGCATGGCTTCAACTTTTTGGTTTATTCTGGATGGTGACTGGTCTTCCTATTTCTAGGCATCTACCCGTACTAATGAAGTTAAATACAGAAAGCGCTCTGCTAGACTAAAATAATAATAACAGTATGACATTGCTTGGTTTAACAATTTTACATAAAAAATGTAGGTCCGGCAAAAATTCAGAGGGTCCAGCAGAAAATTCCTGGGTGCTGGATCTATGTCCAGCAAAATCAAAACATATTTCAAAAAGTCTGAAATACATCGCTAAAATTACCTGTGGGTGTTTCCCCACTTCAACTCGTAAATTTACATAGAAATCAGAGATATTTTGTCATAAAACTTCACACATGGTTTTGTCTATCATATTTCTTGAAGACAAACATAAAATTTTATTGCATTTATCAATATTTTATGAGTATCAACAGTTTTTTCAACACTATCTGTTTCTCGATACAGCCGCCCGATTACAGTGACCTGTGACCCAGATTAGCACGTTCCACCAGTTTTTTTCATAATAATGTTGTTTAATCAATTGTTTTTTTTACATTTTATGCAATCATGTTTTTTCCATCTGTTACAGTCTTCGAAATTAAGCTGTAGTCCGAAGCCTGTGGCGTGTAAAATTGTACACGGGCGTATACAATGAGTAGTTCCACAAGTCCGACGGGCCTGTGAAAAAAAAATCATAGTTTCAAAAGTTGATTTCATAAGATATTGTGTGTAGATATTTAGTTTATTGTTCTGCGTTTTCAGTTGCTGCCGAGTCAATGCAAAAAATGGGTAGGCAAACAAGGTCGCAAACAAGTCCTTTTAAGAATTTCCGATATTCGAAATAGATTTAGGTTTGTCTGTTTTCTGCAATTTAATTCAATTCAATTCAAAGCTTTATTTAGAGTTGATATAAATCATACATATAACACAAGCTCTAATGAGCTTTTAAAATCGACTATGGTATATAACAACACATACAATCGTGCATACAAACATATTAAATAAAAACATACATCAATTTATGCAATTCAATATAGACACAAGTTACAGAAGCAGATATCAACTGAACAAAAGCAAGCTAAAAATAAGAGGCTCATGCATTTAAGCAACAACAGAAAATAATAAAATAATAAAAATATTTAAAAGCATGAAAATTTAGAAATAAAAATTTAAATGTCATCTGCATGCACTGCACTGGCATGAGCTGCCGTTCCATGTGTGAATTATATTTTTAAAATGTTCTAATGATGTTTCTTGTCTAAAGTGATTCGGCAGCTCATTCCAGATTTGTGCAGCATTATACCGGAAAGAATTTAAACCATACCTTGTTGTTCGTACTCTGGGTAAAACTGCTTTATCTTAATGCCTAAAATTATATTTTTGATCTTTAATTGAAATTAAATCATGAAGATAGCTTGGACTTTGTTTATGGATAATTTTGAATGTTTCAACTGCGATAGTTCTTAATCTTCGAATTTTTAAAGATGGCAATTTAGATTTTTTAAGTAAATTTTCATAAGTATTTTCATAGTCTTCATAAATGAAACGGAGAGCTCTTTCCTGGATTTTTTTCAATTTTTTTTAGTATTTTTTTCGCTGCAAAAGTGCCATGTTACCGGACAGTAATTAAAGTTTGAAAGAATAAAGGAGTAGTAAATGGTAAGGCGTCCTAATCTGTTTAAATATTTACCTATTCGTTTAAGGATATTTAATTGTTGGGATGCTTTTTTTTTACAAATTTCTGATATATGTTTATCAAAATTTAGATGGGAATCAACGGTTATGCCTAAAAGTTTAACATTTTCTTCACATGTAATTTTATTTCCTTTTAAATCAAAAGATAAATTGTGTTTATTTGTTTTAGGACCAATGGCAACCAATTTGATTGGTTGATATTTTTACCATCATATAGGTTTTAAAAAGGACGAGAAGCAGGGCTCATGTTAGAGGGCGAAGTAGTTGCTTTGTGAAGGTTGACTTCGATTTCTCATTGGTCAAAATCGAAGTTCAAGTAGCCTTGTAATTTTGAAGAGTCACCCTATGTTGCCGCGTATTTTTGCCACGTGCCATTTATGAAAATATCGACATCGTGTTTATGGAATTCTATGAAAGTGACTTTCTTGAAAAGTAATCCATTTCGGTTTAAAGAAACTTTAATTTCGTTCAATATCAAATAAAAAAGGCACCACGAGAAAGGGGGCGCACACTGTGCTACGGGAAATGTTGATCGAAGCTAACAAACAAACTTTTGATTGATTTTTTTCTCACTCCTGTGATATAAAGTCTTGAGTTCTCATATATAATATGTTCATATTTGATAAGGTTGGTCATTACAAATTCGTTGAAATGCACGGAGACACTTCAGATTTTTTTTCGATCCGCTTCCAAATCCGATCGGTATTTTTTATTAATTGCGATCTATTTATAGAACTGTTGCTGATAGACCTGTGTCTACGTTAATACCTCTGCAGTTAGAAAATAGACTTTGAACTACAGTAGTTTTGTTCCATTGTTGCACTCTGATTTGAGGTCTGACAAATAATAATTACAATCTTTACTTGCTTCAGTTTATGACTGTCAGTGTCAATATACGTTCGTGCTATATTTGCATTCCCTAGCTATCTATATATAGTTGGACCGTTGAGCAAATTGGCATATACATATTTCTTCTGCTGAAGGCTACACAAATATGACTTTTTGCATTTTGTGTGGTATTAATTCAAAGCATAGTGATATTTAAAAAAAAAGGGGGGTACATATTAAAAATTATCACCAAATTATACATTGTATGTCACACACAAGGATGATACCACAAGTTTTTGTTATAAGAATCTTATAACAATATTGGTTGTGATGAGGAGGAGGTGGACGGTGATGATATGGAATATACTGAGGATGCTATTGACAATATGATTTTAGAATTTTCAGGAGATTAATATTAACATGAATCCAAAATAAATTATAAAGTGTCTTTTTGGTTTTTTTTATACTTGCATTCTGGTCTTACCTAATGCATAATTGACTTGTCCACATAATATTTGGTACATCATCATGTTTTGAGTTTTGGTGGTTTTAATTAATGGTCATTAATGTAGTTTTCAAATTCGGGCCTGTAGAATTGATGGTGGGCCTGTAAATAATTGAACTTACAGGCCCGGTGGGCTTGTAAGGTAAAAAGTTAAGCGTGAAGACTGCTGTTAAAGTGTGCTATATATACAGAATTAAAATAATAAAAGTTTCTTTTATTTGGTTCAAATATATCTGATATAAATAACCCACCACAGCAGTCAAGCATATTAGCCCCAATGGCTCTCCACAACAGGGAATTCCCAGTACATCGAAACGAGGTTAAGGTAATAAAAAAGGTGCCATCGGAGAACTGTCAACAATCGATAACTTGAACACAAGGTAAACACTCCTGTTTTAAAAGGATATTATTATTTTTTATTAGATCATAGCATAATATGTTTGTATAAATACAGATTCATTCAAACAATAGGTATCGGATATTATACACTTGGTGTGTTTCCGTAAGACCATCGGAATGAGGTAAACCCAGTATACTATTAATTCCAATCAGTTTGTAAACTTAAAGAATCAATATTGTTACAAATTTATAAGATTATTACATGAATATTGTCCTTAGTAGAATATTACTTTGCATGATTTTACAAGTGAAATTAATATTCTATGAGAGGCAGTATTCAGTAAGTAAACGCTGCATCAATCCATGGTAGACTTATATCCATCTGAAAATTTTAATGCATGAAATCTTCTTTCTGTCCGACATTTTGTTTGCAAGTTGCTATTTCACGTGCACTTGCCTCGTTTTACAGATATCCTTATTTGGATCCATTGCAGTAAACATCGTAGTAAAAGTTTTCCATATTTGGCATTCAGATCCATATATGGATAGGCTCCGCCCATCACGAGAGTCTACGTAAGGTGTCATGGCAGACAAGAAACAATTTTCGAATACGAAATCGATCGTGAAGGTAGAAACAGGTATTGCAACACTTGTTTCATATCACCATTACTTAAAAATTGTAGGGAATAATAAGTTATGACCACATATGCAAAAAGAAAGTTGAAATATTCACGGAACGAAAATTTTAATTTACTCCATTACGTTAAATGGGACCGAATCGTAACCCTCGCTGGAGCAAAAGCGGACTGAGTTACGTTATCGTATCTAGAAAAACGTACGAGGGTACCCCAAAGACCCATATTTTTTTTTCTATTGAAAATAATACCACCTTTTTTTCTATTCTTTTTTTGCATTCTGAATGTTAGCATGTATATGATGCTTTTGGTATGTTGTTTTTGAATACTTACTAAAAAGAAAAGGTAAAGAAAAAGTTGGGTTAGTTTTTTCATAAAATATTTTTTTTTCCAAAAAATAAAAGGTGCCTACCAACCTATGAAAATAAACCCATATCTTAGTTTTAGAAAAGCAGTTAACTTCAAATCTTTATTTTTTCAATTATTAAGATGTTGTACAAAGAATTAAAGTGAAAAAATATTGATAAATATGATATTTAGGAAAATCATGCCAGTTGCTATTGATAGAAACATGTCCGTCATGTGCCTATGGGGGCGATACCCGATTCAGGGTGATCCGCAAAATTTTAAAATGTACTGTCTTAGTGTCTGGCTAGATACGATAACGTAACCCTCATTCCGCTTGTGCTCCAGTTAGGGTTACGAATCGGTCCCATTCAACGTATGGGAGCAAATTAAAATTTTCGTTAAGTGAATATTTCAACTTCCTTTTTGCATATTTCAACTTTCTTTTTTAATATTTCAACTTTCTTTTTGCATATCTGGTCTTAACTTATTATTCCCTACAATTTTTAAGTAATGGCGATACGAAATAAGTGTTACAATACCTGTTTCTACCTTCACGATCGATTTAGTATTCGAAAATTGTTTCTTGTCCGCCATGGCACCTTACGTATACTCTCGTGATGGGCGGAGCCTATCCATATATGGATCTGAATGCCAAATATAAAAACTTATTACGATGTTAAATACTACGATTGATCCAAATAAGGATATCTCCAAAACGAGGCAAGTGCACGTGAAATAGCAACTTGTAAACAACATGACGGACATAAAGAAGATTTTTACCATGGATTGATGCAGCGTTTACTTAACACCTCAAGCTTTACCTAAATATATTTATCTTTCACCCCCGTTAATTTTTCCCACCACAAATTAGGGAACGACCATTTAACTTGAAAGGGGGGGGGGTATGGTTTTTTCTAAAAAAATATTCTGATTCCTAACGTTGCTGAAAAAAATATTCTGATTTTGGTGGAGGAAAAAAAAAAAAATCTGATTAGAGTTTTTGTAATATAACCTAATGTTAAATTCTGGAAAAAAATTTCGCCCTTTGTGCGACAAAAAAAATAAATATTCTAACTCTTTGTGTTGTCCGATAAAAAAAATCGGAACGAAACAAAAAACCATAACCCCCACTTCAAGTTAAATGGTCGGTCCCTTACAACGGAATTAGGACAAAAAACCGCCCGGTGTGAATCACTCCGGGCACTGCTCCCATACGTTGAATGGGACCGATTCGTAACCCTCGCTGGGAGCAAAAGCGGACCGAGGGTTACGTTATCGTATCTAGTGTCTGACGAATTCTCTATTTAAAAAAAAAAAAAAAAAAAAAATGTTCAAAAGCTTTATTTAAAGACGATACATAGCAATACAAATAACACAAGCTCTATTGAGCTTTTAAATCGTCTATCAAACAAACATAAAATAGTAATAGAAAACATGCCCGAAAAGATCAGTGGCAATTTTAAAACCAGCGCAAATTTTCTAAGAAAATATGAAAATTCTAGATAACTAAAGAACTTGAAATCACTGTGCTTGATGAGGAAACGAGTAGAAACGACTTATTATCTATGCAAATTGTGTGAAAACATTTTAATCGTTAATTATTTGAGTTTTATTTTTTACGTATGCAGTTCGAAACTTTAAATACTGACTTACGATACTTCCGGTGTTGATGTAAACACATTATCAGCTGTTCAGAATGCTGTTTTATCGAGTGTTTGTTTTACTACTGTCTGCCAATTTTTATCAACAATATGAACAGATCAGAAATCCAAATTTGTTTCTAGTGTCAACGCATAATTACAGTCGAGATTTCACACTTAACAAGCTGTCTGAAAGTGCATATGAGGTAACATTTGCCAATGACCTATATATTGACATTTTTACCACACTTTTCTACCACCTAAAACACAACAGGATAGTTCCACTCTCAATCCCTGTTGAGTTTAAACAAAGACACCATAGACTTTTACTTATCTTGATACTCAGTGGTGACATTTCGGTAAATCCTGGACCACCCAAACATCCATGCGGCTATTGCTATAAGCCAGTTGCGAAAAATCATCGTGCTGTATTGTGCGAGGCCTGCAACTACTGGAGCCACATCAAATGTGCTAAGGTTTCACCAACCGAGTATATATCGTTGAGTAATTCTGATGAGCCATGGCTATGCGGTGAATGCAACTCCTTCAAATTCACTGATTCATTTTTTGACAATTCGTTACAAAATGCAGATATAAGCTCTCTGTCGTTATCTTCAGAAGGTTCAAATATTAACATTTTCACCGAAATAATAGATGCCAGAAAGAAACATACGAAAAACTTTCTAATTTGTCACCTGAATATAAACAGTCTGAGATACAAATATGATGAAATCAAAGATATTTTATTAGATAAAGTTGTTGACTGTCTCATAATATCAGAAACTAAATTAGATTCATCTTTTAAAGATTCCATATTTGAGGTTGATGGCTACAAACTTCAGCGGAGAGACCGTACTGACCACGGAGGGGGCATAGCTACTTTCATGCGTGCCGACATACCAGCACGGAGACGTTTTGACATTGAATGTAAGACTCTTGAAAATATTGTGTATGAAGTTACTCTTGATAAAACCAAATGGTTAATATATGCTATTTATAGACCTCCATCAATGGCTAATGATATTTTCACTAACCATATGAACATTTTATTAGATAAAGGTTCTAAATTTATAGAAAATTACATGGTTATTGGTGATCTTAACTATGATATTTTGACTCCTGATAAATCGCAGGTACTTGATGATTTATGTGATATTTTTGATTTAAGAAATATTGTTAAAAATCCTACATGTTTTATGAAAGGATATGAACCATCATTAGTAGATGTTATACTTACTAATAAAAACAATCTTTGTTTTAAGACACTTAATTTTAATACTGGAGTCAGTGATTGTCATCATATGATATCGACATTTATTAAAGATAATACACCAAATTGTGTAAACAGCAAGATACAATATAGAAGTTTTAAAGATTTTGATGTTAATAAATATATTAGTGATCTAGATAATACTGTTTATCTACATGATTCTAGTGAGTGTGTAGATGATATAAACACTATGTATAATGATTTTGAAACTAAAGTCTCGCAGGTCATTGATCATCATGCACCCATAAAGTATAGATACCCTCGAAAAAACTCAGTACCGTATATGAACAGAGAGCTGAGAAAAGCCATATACAAAAAACAAATGCTACGATCGAAATTTGAGAAATACAAAACAAATAAAACCTGGGAAGCATACAGAAAACAAAGAAATCTTGTTACCAAACTAAAAAGAAAATCTATCAACACATATTTTCAAGAAAGATGTACTGGTGGACAAAAATCTAAACATTTTTACACCACAGTCAAACCATTTCTATCAAAAAAATCTACAGGTAGTCAACAGAAAATTGTTCTAGTAGAAAATGATTGTGAACAACACTAAAGATATATGTGATACCTTTAACACCTTTTTTGTAAATGTTGCAAATGACATTGGCAAAGATGTTATTTTTGATGGAAATAGTCACCCTAGTATATTGAAAATTAAGAACAATACACAACATAATACACTGTTTGATTTTAAACCTACAGATGTTGACACTATAAACAAACTGGTTAGCAAAATAAACATCAAGAAAGCTACTGGTGTAGATCAGATCTCATCTAAACTTTTACGTGCTGGTGCACCTGTACTTAACAAGCATATAACAACACTTGTTAATAACACTATCAAAACCAGTGTTTTTCCAACCAGGTTAAAAGAAGCTCAGGTTGTTCCACTACATAAAAAAAATGACCCTTTAGACAAAAAGAACTACCGGCCAGTTAGCATCTTACCCACAATTTCTAAAGTTTATGAAATGGTTTTATCTGACCAACTAACTGATTTATTTGAAAATATTTTTCATACTTTTTTATGCGCTTTTAGAAAGGGTCATGGTTGTCAGACAACTTTGCTGAGACTCCTTGAAGATTGGAAAACAGCTCTAGATAAAAATCAGTATGTGGCAGCAATTCTTATGGATCTTTCGAAGGCTTTTGACTGTCTGCCACATATGACATTCTCCTTTGTAAGCTATCTTTCGAAGGCTTTTGACTGTCTGCCACATGACATTCTCCTTTGTAAGCTGTCTGCATACGGCCTATCTCCAAAATCTGTGGAATTACTTAGAAATTATTTAACTGGTCGTAAACAACAAATCAAACTTCAGGGAGATCTCAGCAGTTGGGCTGATATACAAAAAGGGGTACCTCAAGGCTCTATACTTGGCCCCTTGTTATTTAATATTTTTATTAACGACATCTTTTATTTTATTGAATATGGTACATTGTATAATTATGCTGATGATAACACCTTGTCTTATGTAAATGATAATTATGAGAAATTAATTGATATACTTGAAAAAGAAAGCTCAGTATTGATAGACTGGTTCAAATTCAATTGTATGCAGGCTAATCCAGATAAGTTTCAAGCCATTGCAGTTGGCAATAAGACACATGCCAAGACACCAGTATTTAAAATAGATTCAGCTGAAATTACTTGTGATGAAGTGGTAAAATTACTAGGAATAGATATTGATTACCAACTTAATTTCAATTATCATATTAAAAATATATGTCGTAAAGCTTCTCAACAGTTGAATGCTTTAAAGCGCATTGGTTGTTTCCTTTCAAAATTAAATAAATTAACAATTTTTCATACTTTCATTTTGTCTAATTTTAATTTTTGTCCTTTGGCGTGGCATTTTTGCAATAAAAGTAATACCTCTAAATTAGAAAAAATCCAGGCGAGGGCTTTACGATTTATATACGAGGACTATGAGAGCACATATGATGAGTTATTAGAAAAAGCTAAAGTTCCATCTCTGAAAGTTAGAAGAATGCGTACCATGGCTATTGAATGTTTTAAGATTTTAAACAAACTTTCACCATCTTGTTTACATGATTTAGTTGTTTTTAAAGATTGTAAATATAATTTTAGATATTCCAATATTGTAGATATACCTAGGGTACGAACATCTACCTACGGTAACAATAGTTTTAAATATGCAGCAGCTGTTTTATGGAATGACCTACCTGATGATTTTAGAAAAATTTCCAATTTTAATCAGTTTAAGAATATTTTAAAATCTTGGAATGGAAATGTTTGTAAATGTTCAGCTTGTGCTGACTTTTAAATTTGTTTAAATTTCTACCATCTAGGTCATATCCAGTTTTTATTTATTGTGCTTATAAAATTTTTATGCTTTGCTCATAATATCAGCTTTTAGTTGTTCATAGTTTGCTACATTAGCTCTTGGTATGCTTAGCTTATAACATCAGCTTTTAATCTGCTTTTTTGCTTATCTTATAACTGTTAGTATTTTACATGTAGTGCTTACTTAGTCTTATATTTTTAGCTGTATGTTGCATGCTTGTTATTTGTTATTTATTATGTGTCTGTGTATGTCGGTTAAAAGCTCAACAGAGCTTATGTTGTATGTTGTTTTAACCATGCCGACTCTAAATAAAGCTTATTTATTTATTATGACAGTGGTCAGTACATATAATACAACAAGGCACATATAACACAGGTGCTCGTAGACAGGACCCCATATGGTACCCCATGTCGTGGTACCGCGGCCACCAATTTATTTTCGTTTATTTTCTTATTTCTGATATATTTCGCTTGGAAAATATATGGGAATACTG
The DNA here is from genome assembly GCA_963680875.1 of Bathymodiolus brooksi. Taxonomy (NCBI): domain Eukaryota; kingdom Metazoa; phylum Mollusca; class Bivalvia; order Mytilida; family Modiolidae; genus Bathymodiolus; species Bathymodiolus brooksi. The sequence goes on from OY804582.1 coordinate 42,835,835, forward strand.
ACAAACAGGAAATATGTCAGAAATAAGAAAATAAACGAAAATAAATTGGTGGGCGGTACCACGACACGACCTGTGACATATAAGGCATACATGATACAATCATAAGACATTACAACATTAAATGCTATAGCACATATACCGTATATCATGCATACTTACTAATAAATAAAATTTAGAATGTGTTTATTCAGTACTTACAAACAAGATGTGTTCTGCCAGTCGATTTACTCATGGATCAAATAATTCTCACATGTGCGGCCATCATCGATTTTCCTGGCGCGAAACATTTTAAAAACACGTCACTGGTGTGAAACTCAAATCAAATCAACAGAGCTTTTTTTTGTTTTGTTTTTGTCACAGGCAATTCTACCATGTATCCATTTAGATAGGGAAATAATTGATGTGATGGTACTAGCCAAAGGAATCAACAAGTTTTAACTGAAAATATATTTAATATCCAACATTCAACACTAGGAAAAATACAATATTCATTCACATATAATAACAAATGACGACAGGAATAAACAATATGACTATGACGAATTCTACGATATACTGACTCAATATATTAAACTTATAACTGAATTTTAATATAATAACTTTTAAATAAATAAATTAAAGCATTAAATCTAACTGAATCATTTATAACTTTATAACACAAATGTAAATACCTGAAAATATATGCGACGCTATTAGGTGTCCGCCTATTAAGAAATCCTGGAAGTTAATGAAAAATATATAAAAAATCGCGGTGCGTATTTATACTTGGGTCTGCTCGATGAGTTTTTTTTTTTTATTTTCGTGACAAGCATGCAAGTTAGTGTTGGAAGTGTTAGTATAATTAGTCGTCAGTCACAGTCATACGTCATGATGAATATGATAAAACAATGAATGAATAAACGAAACAAATAACATAACATCTATACTTTTTTTTAATAGAAAAACTATTATGGTGACATTTTTTTTTTTTTTTTTCGTTTTTTTTTCTTTGGCAGTAGCATAGCTATGGGGGGTTGTCCTCCCGGGTGGCACTTGTGGACCTGTTGCATAAGCCTGCATAGACTGCATTGAAAAATGCCGGGATCACTACATAGGTTGAAGGATGTTTTCATCTTTGACTTTGGAGTCACTTTAAACATATTTTAAGACATATAGAATCTAACACCGGCAAAAGTGCAAGACAGGGAAATCTCCGACACCCGAGGGTAAGATTTCAATCGTTCGCTGACGAGGCTCGATTGAAATCTTATCCGAGGGTGTCGGAGATTTCCCTGTCTTGCACTTTTTACCGGTGTTTGATTTTTAATTCTCACTTTTATCAGTAGTTGTGTATTGTTTGACAGCTATGTACTTTTAGCAGACGATCATGTAAACAATGTGAGTTATTTCCCCTTCATGTCAATCAAAAAAGTAATTCCGTATTTTTGTGTATTGCGTGAAGGTTATTATGTAATAATATGGCCGATTGTTAGGATTTGTGTGTTTATAAAAGATTGAAAACTTATAGACAGTGAATTGTTTATTTTAAAAAGGAAAAGCATGGAGAATTCGGGGGGCAGTTGACATAAACTGTAAAGCATGCATTTGCCGGTAAAACGCACGTGATTTTTTTGTCTTGTACTAACTGCAAGATAAGAAAATCTCACATCGGTAAAAATAGGAACTGGTCTGTCTCAAAAGTGAGAAATAATAGTCTCCTATGTTAAAGCAAGGGGGGGCGCACCCGGCGCGCGTCCCCACTTAAAATTGGAAAAAATATGATTTTTTGGCGTAAAATCGTGATTTTTCACACGAAATACCTCAAATATTTTCGCGCCTCCCTCCGCTCGGCGCAATTTTTTTAAGTGCGCCCCCTCCTAACCTGAAATCCCGGATCCGCCCCTGAAAGTGTCCCCCCGGACAATATTTTATAGAGACTGCGATATGTTGTTGAGGTAGCTGAGTTATATGGCTTACCATATCCGTACGACTTATTTGATACTCCACCTGGTAAATATCAATGGAAACAGCTAGTAAATAAAGCTGTATATATCTATCATTCCAACAGATTAAGTCCTCAAACAGAAGAAGCGCAAGCAAAATCATCGTTAAAATATATTTATTTCAACTACTCAAAAGATGGGAAAGTACATAATATCTAGAAATCCTGTGGTTCTGAACCATATGCTGTGTCATTAGCCGCTCTGAATGCCAAGATAGCCACTGGCACCATAATTCTGCAGAAACAAGTTTCAAGATTTTCCAACAATACGAAGACTCCAATATGTCAGCTATGCAGTAAGGAGATAGAGGATATTTTACATTTTGTAGTAAGATGCTCTGCATTACAGAAAGTACGTTCTCCATTCCTGACAGCAATCCAGAGTTCCGGATGGGTGGTTCATACACTCCAGGATGTGCAGCTTCTTCTTCTTTCCTTCGTATAAACTTCCAATTATGGAACACCTCCGGTTATATGTCGGAGTAATTAAAATCCAATCACAATATGAATATTTACATATGAATTTTATATAGTACACCGCCGTGTACAGTGTCTGTTGTATAGAACAGTAGTAGTATATGGGGACAGCTGTTAGCATTTGTGGTGGTGCTGTGTGGTGGTGCCGGAAGTGATCGTGTGCGCATGTGCGACCGGAAGTTGCATCACCGGATATGACGTCACCGGAAGTTGCTTCACCGGAAATGACCTTACCGGAAGTCTTGAACCGGAAATGAAAGGGAGATAATTTCCCAAGAAATCGTGCAAATTTTCTCCCGGAGATAGAGTGCGACTCAGCAAAGCCAAGCGTACGTTCAAGAAAGGATATTTACCCAACTGGACTGAAGAATTGTTTACGGTAGTGAAATGTATCGAAACCAGCCCTCCGGTATACTTAGTCAAAGACGACCACGGTGAAATTCTGGAAGGAAAATGTTATGCCGAAGAGATACAGAAAGTCATTAAACAGGACGACGTATACAAGATCCAAAGCGTTCTGAATAAACGACGGAAAGGAAGACCAGTACAGTATTTAGTAAAGTTGCTCGGATATCCAGAGTCCTTCAACAGCTGGATCTTTAAACAGGACCTACAAAAGCGAGGAGTCGCGGTTTGAAGCATCAGTCTTGCAAATGGCACCGAGTGACACGGACAGCACATCGTCTTGGATCGCCTTTGGAAAAAAGATACCTCGATCGGAGATCGTATTTCTGTGTCAGGTACTCATCCTGTCCCCGGTTATCGTAGTCAGGATTTACAACTTGACGGTCGAATCGGAGAACAGTACTTTGTGGACGGCACTGTTGAGCAGTTGTTTGGGATACTTGTTACCTAATCCCACCATCAAGTCCAAACATGTTTTATCTGACATTACCCAGTAACAGTTCCATGGACTATTTTCCGAACAACACCCTGGCCAGTTTCACTCCACGATTACCGGAGATGTTAGACTTGGATGGATCCTGGGAGATAGGACTGGCAGAGATACAATATCCGCACAGTTGGTACAACGTACGCATAAACGAAGTATGGGTACTGTTCACGGATAGACACCACGGTCAACACGTATTGGTACTGCCCGAAGGTTATTATGCATCCCCGAAGAGAATCGTCAAAGCATTAGAAGCCATGAAACACCAGAAGGGAATGAAGAAGGGATTTAGCTTGGGTATGAGCGAAGTGGACCACAAAGCGACATTATGGGTTAGAGACTTATCGCAAGTGATCATCAGTCCATTGTTAAAGTCGTTCCTAGGATTCGACAAGCTGAATTTTCCACCCGGAGATTATAAAGCACCGTACGTGGCAGACATAACCAGGGGAGTAAATTCTCTGTACGTGTATTGCCCCCTGGTCGAACCGAGGATGGTGGGAGATGCTCAAGTACCACTGTTGAGAATCGTACCGGTCGCAGGAAGAGACGGAGAAATGATGACTCGCGCCTTCGACCACATACAGTACTGCCCTCTGGTACTAAGACGCTTTCAGACCGTTGAAATAGATATAAGGGACGACACCGGAGTCAAAATACCATTCGAGCGAGGACGCGTGGTGGTGACACTTCACTGCAGAAAGAGAAAGGAGTCGTATCTAGAATGAAGCAAAGACACAATCCAGACGCTAGAGCGTATCACGAGTACTACTTGAATCAGGCAGGAAGGGGATATCCCGTGTACGTTGGAACACGTTATCAGAGAGGACATGGAGTAGGAAGTATTTTCGGAAGTCTGTTCAAATCGGCCGTTCCTTTATTAAAGAGAGGAGCCAAAACTTTGGGTCGCGAAGCTTTGAAAACAGGTCTGAACCTAGCATCGGACGTCATGGAAGGACAGAACGTCACACAAGCAGCCAAATCCAGATTGAAATCAACGGGACAAAACTTACCCTAGAAAGCTATGGACACCGTGGGACCTCCCGGTGAACGATCTATAAAACGAGCTGCAAAGCGGAAAAAGCCCAGACGTCGTCAGACGAAACCACGGAACACATCGAAAGACATCTTCGGTTAAAAATGGCTCTAGTACACCAAAACTCTTGCGAATGTACGAAATCGGAATTGGATTTGTTTGGAGTACCACCGACTCAGACCAGTGTGGAACATGGCTATTGGGAGCAAATAGGACTGACATCGACCCTAACGAACCAAGGTCCTTATGAATTTGCAGTCAGTGGAGCTGGAGACGATTACATCGACCTGTTCAACACTTACTTGTTTGTGGAAGCACAGATCGTGAATACTGATGGTTCTAACTTAGAACCCGATACGGACGTTGGACCCGTCGATTTGTGGATGCATTCACTGTTCAGTGACGTCAGCGTTAGCCTAAGCGAAAAATTAGTTTCGCCACCGACCAGCATGTATCCCTACAGGGCGTACATAGAAACTCTTCTCAGTTACGGACCAGCGGCTAAAGAATCTCAGTTGACGGGCGTGATGTGGTACAAGGACACTCCGGGACAGCAGGACAAGAGAACGACGGATAACAAGGGATTCACGACAAGGAAAAAATTGACGGCCCTAAGCAAGTCGGTACAAATGATGGGAAAACTACATTTGGATCTGTTTTGTCAAGACAAATACTTACTCAACCAGTGGATCTGAAAATTAAACTGAGAAGAAGTCGGGACGCTTTTGCTCTCGTGGCAGACGCGGCCAATTATAAAATCAAGATCAAGGAAATGGCTCTGTATGTGAGAAAGGTACAACTGAGTCCCGCCGTTAGAATGGGTCACGTGAAAGCATTGGAAAAGACCAGCTGTAAATACCCCGCCAGACGAGTAGAAGTAAAAGTGGACATGGTACCCACCGGCAACATGAATTACGTTCAGGACAATATGTTTTTGGGACAGCTGCCAAAGAGACTCGTCATTGCCTGTGTAGACAGCGATGCACTGAACGGCGCTATTGGGAAAAATCCGTTCGATTTCAAACACTACAAGATCAATTTTGTGGCACTCAACGTTGACAGATTCCAACCAAACCGTTACAGCCCGACTTCGAAAACAATGGCTACATCCGAAGTTATATGGGACTCTACACCAGTACCGGAAAAATGGATCAAGACGAAGGAAATACCATTTCGAGAGAAGATTATGCCAAAGGAAACACCTTGTTTGGATTTGATCTCACACCCGACATGTCTGAAGTTGGAGCCTTTCAGCTCATAAAACAAGGCAACTTGAGAGTGGAGATTCATTTCGCAGAAGCCCTTACAACTACCATCAACGTGATCATGTATGCAGAATTTGACAACGTCATTGAAATTGATAGAAACAGACAAGTCTTGTTTGACTACAGTGCTTAGATGAACACCTTTGAGATCGACCACGTACTGAAAACACACCCAAGTACCAGCAACGTTTTCAAAGGAGTATACGCCAGAAACAGACTACCCAGAAGATTAAACGTACCTTCGGCCTTGATAGGGAACACGGACCCGGACGATCGACCGGGAACACACTGGGTAGCCCTATACATCGATGCCAATTCTAGAGGAGAATATTACGACCCCACAGGAAGACCACCCTTTTTAAGGGCTTACGTGAACTTTATGAACAAACATTGTACGAGCTGGACTTACAACACCATTAGAGTTCAAGAAGAAGGCTCCACTGTATGCGGACACCACTGTATATTTTATCTGATACACAGATGTGCCGGAAAATCCATGGGTGATGTTACGAGAACATTGAAACATCCGAGAGAAGCCACAGACATAGTCAAGACTTTTGTGCATCGTCTTATCAATAAAGCTTAGAAAATGTACTTGGCGTTTTGTTATAATGTAAAGCCCCGTATGATGAATAACATTTTATTTACGAAAAAAAACCAAACAAGCAAAAGAACATAGAAAATGCAGTCATATTTTGCATACACATACCACTGAGTCAATTAATCACGGCTGACTGCACAATTCAGGAGGGAAAAATGGTTTAACATAGGGGGTAATAGCGCTATAGTGACTCGATACAGATTGGATTCACAATTCCATTGTTCGTACCTAGAATCTAGAGGAGTTCCGGTAAAAACGCGGGAAATACCGGGAAAAACGCGGGAAATACGGGTAAAACGCGGGAAATTATCTCCCTTTCATTAACGGTTCACGACTTCCGGTTCCGGTGACGTCATATCTGGTGACGTCATTTCCGTTATGCAACTTCCGATGACGTCATTTCCGGTGATGTAACTTCCGGTGACGTCACTGCTCCCCACTGCTCCCACTCAAATGCTAACTGAGCTGTCCCCATATACTATTAACAGTTTTTTCTTAGTGTTTTTAAAAGCAGTAATATTTATAAGTGCGGAAATACTGTGATATTGACGGATTTTATAATTATACGAGGAACTCTATAGAAGAATTCGGTTCTCCTGACAAAGGAGGGAACTTCTGGATAGGTAATCAGGTAATCAGGTATGAAATAGTGTCCGTTGCTATGAAATTGTGGTTAGGGTTAGGGTTAGGGTTGTTAAAATGTCTGCTGGACACTGTAACATATGTAAAAGTGTCCGGCGAACACTTTGAACTGGAGTACACAATTAAATGCTGCACAATAATAAACAATGGGATAGGACACAAGTTTCACAACTTACACTGAAACGTCTTCTCCAATACATACAAGAATTAATACAACATGAACTTATATATACATACATATTTCATATACCCCCCCCCCCCCCCCCCCTCCAATGTTAAGCGTCATGCAAATTAATTATCCAAGCTAAAGTCATTTAAGAAATAAATTATGAAAGCCAGAATGTGTTGGGAGTTTTAACATGGATTGGCGGATATTAGTATTTTATCCCGAGCCAGAAGCGAGGGATAAAATTTACTAATATCCGCCAATTCATGTTAAAACTCAAAACACATTCTGGCTTCCATGATTTATTTCGATTCTGATATGTCTTAGAGTACAAATACGGTAGTATATTTTGATTGGAAGACTGTCATTTATATTTACGCTTGCGGAAAATGTAGCACACAATTTATGCTGCCAATGGAAAAATCAGACACATTCACCGGCGCATGTGCTAATGAGATTATACCGAATGGATAACTCGCTCGTTTGCTAACAAAGCGAAAGGAGGTTATGTTAGAATCCCTTTTATCTTAATGACACGAACACATCGAACATTCAATTTGGATAGAACTTTCTAATGGATTTATATTTAAAGTTCGGTAAATGTTCTGGGTGTTGTTTTTGTTGTTGTTGTTAAAAATAGTTATTTATGATATGACGACTCGTGAGTGATTGTTGTTTAGCGCCAATTCAAAATTTGTTCAGCTATTTCATGGCGAGAATAAGTTAATTTTCAATGAGATGATGATGAGGTCCGTTGAGTTAGATCTTTATAGTGCTAGCTCACTGAAACAACAGTCCATGGGTAGTCATGTCGCTCCACCCGGGCACATTATTCTCATTCCGAGCCAACCGGTATTTGCTCTTTCTTCTTAATGTTGTGTGCTTAGCGAAGAAGCAACAAATACCAATCTTATAGTCTTTGGTTTGACCCGACCGGGGCTCGAAACCATGATCTAACACACTCGAGGGGAGCTTGCTAACCATTACGTGGCCGGTGCGGTTATATAAGGCCTGTTTTTTTAATTCTTAACCATTAACCTGGTTTTAAACTTTTTTTTATGGTCGAGTGTTTTTTTACGGTGTGGTTTTAACAATGCGGTTAAATGGTTAAAGAACATCTTAACCGGGATCGAAGCACGGTTAAATATGTTTGACCCTTGTTAATTACCAGTATATGTTTGTAATAGGAACATATGTGTATTATAAACCCATTTCCAAGTTGTTTATTGACATTCTGCATTGTTGTATTTGTTTATAAAGAATTAAATTCTTTTATTTTATTGTTTTTTGTGTTGTTTTTGTTTTGTTTGTGTGTTTAACAGTTGAATTGTTTTATTTGTTAATGAAGAATTAATTTTAATTTGTTAAAAAATAATCAATGAACTAGAAAATTTCTCTTAAATATTGTTCTTCAACCATTGCATTTTTTATCTATCTTAAACATGTTTATGGTTCATGATTTAAACATGCTTCAGGTTGTTTTCAACCATAAACAAGTTTGAGAATAAAAAAACAGGCCTATAATATGACGACTCGTTAATCCAGTTGCATGAGACTGTCTCGAAACTAAATCATACGATCTTGATCAATAAAGTAAGACATATATCTATTATAACCCTGTTTCATGTTACAAATATGACTAATTTACACATATATATATAACCATGACATAGAAAAGCGACAGGTGTCTTTAATGTAGTTTTGTATAGCCAGAAATATGCAACAAATTACATCACAACTAAGTTTTTCATTTCAAAATAATAAGGGCCTGGTGGCTCAATGAGTTAGGTAGTTGGATTACCTAACGAATCATACAAGCCTATCACCAATACGGCATGGGTTCAAGCCCGACTTTGTAAATTACAAAAAAGGGTGCACTCGACTCGCAAACGCAAGTGATAAAGTTTACCAGTTGCTTGCGCATGGTCAGCGGTTCTCTCCGAGTACTCCGGCTTCTTCCACCACTAAAACTGGTCGCCATTATATAGTTGATATATTACTGAAAGTGGCGTTAAATACAATAAATCAATCAATCAATCAAAATAATGATAAGTCAATATTTACCGGAATTCCAATCAAATTCAACTTATTTATTTCAAATAACATAATAATACGCATTACGGAAAATCTGTAACAGTGTGAGAAGTAATGCTCTGGAGTGTCATTAACGTATCCACATAAACAATTAGAATTTACAATATAGAGGATATAGATGATATAGGGAGGGGCTCCGGGGTGCCAATTGATAAAATATTGTTGAATATGGGGTTAAACACCATAACCCTTTTCACAAAAATTCTAACGATAAAAAATTGTCGTAAGTGTAAAACTAAGATTAAAAAGAGTTTCACAAAAATACTTACACTTAAGTGTAAAAATAGTCCTAACTTTACGTGTAAAACTACCCTGTCCTAAGTGTAAAATTTTGATCGTAAGAGAAATTTTGGTCTTATCTTTTATCGTAAGTGAAAAAAATAGAAAAAAAGTTGGACGATGTAACGGCGCTTCGACTTGAAAATAAGAGAGCAATTCATCGTTAGCGCATTTTCTCTGACCGTATGACAAACCTATTTACACATATTAATAAATGTTTATTGAAATGAATATGGTTTAATACAAACAGACGCTACAAATGTCATTGTTGTTTACTTCTTTTTGGCGTGACTAATAACAGAGTCTGTCTATAACGATGCATTCCGTACATTTACCTCTTCAATGCAGCAGTGTATCGTTTACATGACCAAAAAATCAGGATAATTCTCATTAATTTTAGATTTCAAATTGGGAACGATCGACAATCGAAAAGACTACATGTACTTGCAAACTTGGGGGGAATTATTTTTTTTCATTTTTTTTTTGGATAAAAACAGGAATACGGGATTTTCTTCTAGACATCTACTTTGCTTACAAAAATTTTGTATGAACAGCCGCTTTAGGACTGGAATTTTCTGGATCCAATGATATCGTTTTGATTTTGCCTTTATATTAGTAATATAATTTATTAATTTCTGGCAACTTCGATGATCATCGAACACTCTGGCAATACATAAACTTGTGTACATTCTTCTGTTATATTAATATTAATATATAACAGGGATATTTATTCGTCTTCATGATTGATAGATGATAAACAATAAACACATCTTTATTTGGGTTATCTCAGAAAAATCGGGATACATTTTCATCAGTAAAAGAACAAGCGTTTGATTTTATGTGGGATGGGATTAATTGGAAAAAAGGGGTAAATATTTTACTGACAAATAACCGATAAAATGAATTATATGAATAGGTTTTTTTTCACACTCCAGATGCACTCCCTTAAAAATACTTCTACCAAAAGTAACCACGCGTGGATGATGACGCACAACTCCAAGTAATGATAATTATTATAGATCATTTTAATTTACATGCATTAGAAATGTTCCTCTATACGAAAATCATACCCGTTCATATTTTGTGCAGTTATTGGTGACTGATTCATATACATTTTTTTGTATTAGATAAAAATTCAATATAAACATACAAACACATCATAGCATAAAAATTGCTTATAAATTAGTGCCGGGGATATTTTTTAGAATAATTTTATTTAAAAAAAATGCTTTGTTGTGCTATGGAAATGAAACTAGGTTGCTAAGGAAGATGGTTTATGGTGTTTAACGCCCCTTTCAACAATATGTCAGTTTTATTGGTGGAGAAAACTGGAGTACTCGGAGAAAACCATTGACCTGTCGCAAATCACTGACAAACTTTATCACATAATATTGTATCGAGTACACCTAAGGAAGAATTTTTTATCGTACATGTAAGTGTAATTTTAGTCGTAAGATTAAAATTTGTCGTGAGATAATCTTTGTGAAAAGGACTTAGGAATTGTCGTAAGATAATCTTAAGTGAAAAAGTTAGGACTATAGTTACGAATTTTTGTGAAAAGGGCTACAGGGCTGACGCCCTGGTAGGGGGACCAGGGGGGCTTAGCCCCCTGGAAGGCCAGCGTTTCTAGCAATTAGAGAGGGCAATTCCTGCTGTTAAATCGCTCCTTTTTTACCATCACGTTTCATACATAAAACATTCAACGGTTGACAGAACACTTCAGGAAGTTAATATATATGAACAAAGGAAATATGAGGTACAACACCTGTTAAAAAAGAAATGCCTTGATTCCTGAAACCTGCGACTTGTTCCTATAAATTCAGTTTTATATATACCGTCCGCCTTGGTTATTAAAATTTTATTTTTAGAAAGCTAGCGAATCATCAATGTTTGTTCTGATGGATACTAAATATTTGCTTTTTAAAAAGCTTTGCTGATTAACGGAGATGTTACAAAGTAAAACTGAAAAAATATTTAAACAAAAATAGGAACACGTTATTGCATGCACCTTTTGATTCGCAGTCTGTTCATATTGCCATATTGTCGACTTGTTATAAGTGTTAATGAATTCCTGCTGTAAAAATCAAAACACATAGTAGTTTGCGTTATTTGAATTTAATGTCCGTAGCCAAAGTCAACATGACGAGATTTTCCTAAAGTAAATGAGCGCATGACTCTGTTGATGTCAATGTCAATGTCTCTGTGCACATGCAGTACAGCTAAAGAAGTCAGGCGGTCCTGCAGCATTGTTGTCCTCAAGTACGTCTTAAGACGACGGAGAACAGAGAATGATCTCCCCGTCGTAGCTGTGCTGGCAGGCATGGTGTAAAGTATCAACAAAACGGTGCTGATCGAAGGATAGAGCTCTTCGTTTGTGACGTTAAGGGTGTCCTTCAGATTCGATGGTTTAGCGGTTGTCAATGTTGCCCAACCTTTTGATTTCGGCTTTAAAACATAACTATGTCGCAACGTAAATCGGTTTTGTATGTGTCAAATATAACGTCTACGGTGTCTGGTGTTAGTCTAGGCAAGTTCATTGGTATCAAGTATTGTGCCTGGTATCTGCTGCCATTTTCAAGTAATCTCGCGGTAAGCTCTGTTATGTAATAGTCCATAAACGGGTAGTACATAGACCGCTGCCAAAACTGGCTAGGGTTATCAGCGGGATGACCAGGTCGGTTAATCTGTCGGCCCGTTCTCCTTGGAATAGTCGGTAGAATTTCAAACTTAACGGCAATAGAAACAGGCCATATCAAATAACGATCGGGTCCCACACAGTTTGGTCGTTTCGTTCCGAAGTTAACTGATTGATAACAACTTCCCTCTCTTTGACCGCTTCTACCAGATCGCATATAAAACACGTTATAATGATTATTAATTATACTGAAAACGTGAGATTCTTCTCATGTCAGAAATAATATTTTTTAGTGCAAGCAAAAAAATGTTTTTTTGCCGAAATGATGTGCAAGCAATTGATTTTTTGCGTAAAGGCAGCTACGCGCCTGATTAACCTAGTTTGGTGTTGACTGTCAATTCACCAATTGTGTAGAAAAAGAAAAAAAAATGCTAAGGAATAGGTAGCAGCAGATAATATGCTCATGAATCGCGAAACAAATAAAAATATCCCATCTAAATAAATCAACAACGGGAAATATAATATTATTAATGTAAAAATAGCACAAAGTGATGACATATGTCATAAATCAAAATCAAGGCTTGCCTCCTTCGTCGATTGATTGATTATTGTTTAACGTCCAGCGAGCAGTAGTCAAGTTTTTCTATATTCAGAACGAGAACAAGTTCAAATTTTTGTAGCGGCTGTCCCTACTCTTTATATATCAAAATCTACAAAGTAGTGAACACTGCACTGGTACTCTCAAAACTCGTTATACACGTCAGACTTTCCGTATTATAACCATACAACCCCTCCACATCGAGAGAGCTTCCCTATCCACCAACCGGAGACGCACTGAACAGCTCTTTGAGTTTGAGTCCTTGGAACCTTCACCAGTACCCAGTTGCTCCTTCGATCTGCATTTTACCAAGCATTGGTTATTAATGAAGATTCCACGATGGGTATTGGGCATGGTACTGGGAAACGTCTCCGTTTGAAGCACCTGACATCACTCCCGGATTTATAGTCAGAAATCGTTAATGTTTTACTGCTGCTGTTTTGTCCAGCTGGACTGTGATGTTCGCACCGTTGATTTTAGAATTGTTCAATTCTACAAAAGTAAACAACGCAAGCGAATGCTAACCCTTTTTGTCTTAAGTTTGAACATGTATACAGAATAAAACAAAAATAATGCACTTGAAAACGTGATTCAGTAATCTGGTTAGTGGGAAGTCCTTATTTTGTCCACTGTGATTATGCCACTTAAATGTTTTTGTTTTTTCTTTCGTTACCATGTGTCGTGAAGGTTATAAGTCTTGTCTCAGGCTCTAGTAAATTATATTTTTATGGCATTTACGCTGTAATCTTGAATTAATAGCTTGTTGAACTTTCTGTCTTAAAACTGTGGAATTATCTTAGCTGAGAATAAAAAAATCTAATTGATTTCCTTGTAAATATAGCAACACTTCAGGTTAATACCCTCAAGGACATCTTAAAAGAAACTATGACTCATTTTGTTTGCACCGAGTGCATGCATTTAAAAAAAAAGGGGGGGGGAGGCAAAATTTGAACAATTGTAAATAAAACACATTCCTGTCATATTTATTTATTTTACTCTCAGTGAAAATGAATGTGTTAATTTATATAAAGTATGAGGCATGTAGGGCAAATCTAAATTTTAATACTTATCCATAATATGTCTATTGTTTGCTTTGAATGAGGATTTGAATGTGGTATCATATACAACGATGATTCACGGGTGATTGAATCCCTCAAGAAAAGTTTGATTGAACAGTTTTTGAATGAAATTTTGCTCTTTTCATTTAGAATCTTCCTACAAATTTCTGAAATGACCCTTTGCACTTGTGCGCGCGCAACTCCTCTTATATTTTTGACCGGAATTTCACAACATTTTGCATGCTTACTTATTACCATATGAAGATTCGTATAGTGCAGTTTGATCGGACATTTAAACGAGTTATTGCCCTTCTATCAAGAACTGTGTAAGCACTAATCCTCGGCTATGCATCTTAAATGGTAATAACAAGGTATTTTTCGCAAAAGAAGAAAAAATGTGGTAAGGAGATATTTATTTTTGTGTCAAAAACTTATTTTCCTCAATTTGACCCATCCCTAACTCGAAGAAACGGGTTTGACAATCTTCTTATTTGAAAAGCGATGTGTCAAATTGGCTGTGATAGTCATTAGCTGGACACATTTCAAAACTGTATCCAACAGCTGACATCCTCTATCCAAGATGGCTGCAATTACTAAGAATAGTAATTTCTTTTAATGACCAAAACTATTACATGTCAAGATAAAATTAATTTAAATTAAAAATATATAGACATGATAATGAAATTAGTAGTTTAATATTTGGCTAAAATTTGCAATTTTACTAAATATTGCAGGTTATAGTAATTATATTATGCATTATCTATTTCAAACACATGATGGTCTCCTATTTATGTAGGAAACTCACTCAAAATATCATTTTATTTAAGGGTTAACGCCACTTTCAACAATATTTCAGTTATATCATGGCAGTCAGTTTTATTGGTGAAGGAAACCGGAGTAGCCACAGGAAACCACCGATCTGCCGCAAGTCACGGACAAACTTTATCACATAATGTTGTATCGAGTTTACCTCGTCTGAGCGGGATTCGAACTCACAACGTTAGTGGTGATAGGCACTGATTGCATAGATAGTTGTAAATTCAACTACCATACGATAACGGCCACGACGGCACCTCTTATTTAAGAAATACACATATTCAAAATGTTGCAGTTCAAGAATTTGTGCTCATCTTCAGCTGAATCTGTGTCAGATGAGCAGTACAGAGTCTTTGAAGGCCTCTGGTTTATATCATATATTGATCCCAGTTCTTCAATATACTTTATTTTTATATCAATTTCAAATCGGATCAAAAGAAAGATGGTATCGATGACCTTTAAGTACTGTCCATTTTAGTAGATGTGACGTATGTTCAGAGTGACGTATACAGTGTATGTTGGTGAACCAGAATCAGAAAAGATTCTTAAAAGGTAAGGAGCTTTTCATTCTTTTTAGATATTTCGGGGTTAAAGAAAAAAAGTGATATATTGTCATATATTGTGGATTTGATCCTTAATCAAAGTACATGTACATAAATAAAATAAAATAACATCGAATTGTCACGAGTGTATAAACTACATGTTATTATGCCTAATCTGGAAATGTTTTTGCAGGACATGGTTAAATTCACAAAGGTGATAATACTGTTTTTGTTGCCGACATTAGTTACAGGTAAGTTTGAATAAATTCAAGATCAGGGAAGGGAAGTGTGCAGCTTTTTTTTTATATCATCGTGGAGATCCAGTTATCAAGAGGGGAGGGTTGGGGGAAAACAGTAACCGGTTTAACCCCGCCATATTTTTGTGCCTGTCTCAAGTCAGCACCTGAATTTCCAACGTCATATGTCGTGGTCTTTTTGTGTTCAGTTAAGACGAGAGGGGATTGCTCGTTTTGTCATCATGATATTGGTGGAATTGATGACCATCACTGTTTAAGCTTCCTTTTCATAAGTGAATGAGGCATAAGGCCATTGATTCAATGATTTATCACTGGTTTTGCTCATCTTGACTTAATTTCAAGACATGTAGACAAAACCAAAAAAGCCTTTCAATTATTCAGCTGGTATGAATCGATTTTTTCTGCTTTTAAATATATGATTTGGGTTGTAATTTTTCATTTCAATATATTTGCCCATTTGTTTGGTGAATATTTGTGAATCTTTAAGCTATGCTATATATATATCAGTAGGTCACATTCCTAAAAGCACATGTAGCTTCTTTATTGTCAAGACAAATTCTTTTATAATTAAGCTATAATTTAACATGATAAGGCGCAAAATTGATCTATGAGTGTTTTTAATCTAATATATGAAGGGGTCACCAACAACTAAAAATATATGAATGCGTCTAGTTTTCATACTTCGAATAAAATTATATGAATGGGTTTGATTTTCATGCTGAGAGAATATTTGAATGGAGAGACTTCAGCAGAATCAGTGCCATATCCAATTTTACCCTAAGTAAACCACCCTTCCCTTGAGTTGCATACTATGTTAATGCGATCTAATAATGGGCCAATATATTACAGCTGGAAAAAAGACAAGAAACCCTAGCAGTCATATCATAGGTGGACAAGACGCTTCATTTAGTTCGTGGCCTTGGCAAGTTGGGCTAATCTCTTCCTACGGTATATTTTGTGGTGGAACACTGATTTCATACGATGTTGTTATTACTGCAGCTCACTGTCTGGAGGGACGAAGGTAAAACATTGCCATTGCATGCCATGTACTACCAAACATTTGATGGTTTGGTTTATGGTGTTTAATACCACTTTCAACACAACCCGTGACATAAATTATATTCTTAATGGGAAATGTTCCTTTACGATCGATCCTTTATTTGCATCTTTAACGTTACTTATATTTGTTTCCCTGTCGTTACCCATGTGGAATTTTGGAAGCACTTGTCGTCCGTCACCCGTCCGTCTGTTAACTTTTTGAAAAGTCTTCTCATCTGAAACCACTGGATCAGTTTAAATCAAGAGATAAATAATGTTAGAAATTGAAAGAGTAGAACGAAATATGATAATGCAAGTTAATTTCCATTACGAAAACAAAAAATTGCATTGTTGCTAGCCGTTTTCGTCAAAACTGGTTTAGTAGTTTTTCGAATACAATTACACATTGGAATAAAAATTAAAAAAAACTCACCGAAATTAAACTAAAAAAAACCCACATTGACATTAAACAAGGTACTTCAAAAACACACACTGAGGATTAAAAAGCACGCGAGATTTTAAAACGTCACATTGATATTAAAAACAAAGAAACAAAAACAAAAACAAAAACAAAAAACACAATGAGAATTAAAAATGAAACAAAAATTAAATTAATAACAGGACTGTTTAAAGAAATTTGAACAATTGTAGAACTGAATATAAAAAGAGCATTTACTTATGTTGAATTTTTAGCAGTTGCTTGGTGTGAATTGTCGTCTTAGAGGACTGAAAATACAATTATCAAAACTAGTCGTAATGTCTCTGGAAATTCACCGCATAACCACCTTTTTATTTATTGCCTTCTCTTTAACAGGAACTAATTGACGACCCTGATTATATTATTAATGGAAACACTAATAGAATAACAATTAAATTTAAAAGGTTCTCCATACAATATGAAGTCCACTGTTCATAACACAACAAGATCACTGTGGTTGTTTTATATCCATCTTATAGTGTTGTTTGATAGTGCTATTTGTAAGAGTAATTTGCTGTTTGGGCTCATAATTGTACTAGGTGTTCTGTACTACGTCTAAAGAAGAATGTGTAGGGATTATGTTGTTTAAAAATATATGATTAAATTTTTGATATTCCTTAATTTTTCAGGAAATATGGGTTAAGTGTAGTTTTAGGAGAATATAATAGGTATTTTTGGGAAGGTTATGAACAACGTGTTCCTGTTAAAAGTTATGAAGTGGTAAGTAACAATTTTCCAGTGTCACGATTTCAACTAATATTTTAAACACCGCCGGGAAATAAAGTGAGCGGTCACGTATTTGTGTAAGGGGTATCGATTCTGCCTCCTTCTACGATTTTGTTATTGGATTTTGGAAATGTTCCGAATGTGTGGTATTTTTTGGGTTTCCATTTTATGCTACTTTATAAGTATATACTTCATAGTACATTCGTATACATCCGCACTTTACAGTCGGAAAACTTTCGATTACAATTTTCGAACTTGTACTCCAGAAATTGTCCAATCGGAACAGCATATCCAATAAAATCGATGTTCTGACTGGACGATTTTTGAAGAGCAGTACGAAAAATATACTCAAGATTTTATGATCGAAAGGCCAGCTGAACACATTATATATTAGATTCAATGTCCTGGCTGTTTTTCGAGTACCACTACAACAAACATTCTTAATTTTTACTGTACAGCCAGATGTTTTTGGTGTAGAGAGAACTTTACACTACTACATGTATCTTATTTTGTTTCCAAATATACATAAAACTAACAACACCATTGGCATTAAGAGCAATGTTGTTCACCATGCATACACATACACAAACAATGTATTCATGTAAATATTTAAATTGAGAATATATTTGTCTATTTTTGTTCTAAAATAATTTTCATTTAAAATGAATATGGTATTAGAATGGCCTTTGGAATGTTTATTCTGCAAATTATATTTTGATTTAATTTTTTTTTATTATTTTTATTATATTTTTCAGCATCCTAACTACAACAGTCAGTTCTTGAAAGGGTTTGATATAGCTATACTGTTTTTAGACAGAGCTGCTACTCCCTCATTCCGTGTTCGTCCAGTACCGACTATTGCTCAAAAGACCATGTATTATAGAGCATGTGATTGTTATATAACTGGTTGGGGAATACAGTCATTAGGTACTTAGACTTTTAATATATATCTTTGCATTATATTTTTGCTTAATGTAAATAAAAATAAGGCAACTCGAGTTAGATATCTAGGAAGTGATGTGTCTTTACATTTTTTTCAATTATTGCCTCGCCATGTTGACAGTAAAACCTAACATTCATTTGTGCATAATTTGTTTGTTGTAGGTACTCCGCCTATGTCATCTAAAACTGTCAAATCAGGTGAGGATGGTAAATAAATGTTAGAGAAAACCAAATGGGCAATCAAGAATAGAAAATCCAGAGACAAAGAAACAAATGGTCACAATTAAGGCAAACAAACTAAAAAGATGAGCAACACGGACGTACTCCACCAAACAAACAAAAAACCAAAACCAAACAAACAAACAAACAAACGAAAAAAAACAAAGAAAAAAACCCAAAGCAAAGCAGAAAACTAGAGGTGAACCGAGGTGTTCGTGAATGGTAAACAGTTCCTGCTTCTTATAAGACACCCGTCATGTTAAAGTTCCTGCTTCTTATAAAAGACCGTCATGTTAAAGTTCCTACTCCTTATAAGACACCCGTCATGTTAAAATTCGTGCTCCTTATAAGACACCCGTCATGTTAAATTTCCTGCTTCTTATAAGACACCTGTCATGTTAAAGTTCCTGCTTCTTATAAGACACCCGTCATGTTAAAGTTCCTGCTCCTTATAATACACCCGTCATGTTAAAGTTCCTGCTTCTTATAAGACACCCGTCAGGTTAAAGTTCCTGCTCCCTATAATACACCCATCATGTTAAAGTCCCTGTTTCTTATAATACACCCGTCAAGTTAAAGTTGCTGCTTCATATAAGACACCCGTCATGTTAAAGTTCGTGTTTCTTATAATACACCCGTGATGTTAAAGTTCCTGCTTCCTATAAGACACCCGTCATGTTAAAGTTCCTGCTTCTTATAATACACTCGTCATGTTAAAGTTCTTGCTTCTTATAAGACACCCGTCATGTTAAAGTTCCTGTTTCCTATAAGACACCCGTCATGTTAAAGTTCGTGTTTCTTTTAATACACCCGTCATGTTAAAGTTCCTGCTTCCTATAAGACACCCGTCATGTTAAAGTTCCTGCTTCTTATAATACACCCGTCATGTTAAAGTTCCTGCTTCCTATAAGACACCCGTCATGTTAAAGTTCCTGCTTCTTATAAGACACCCGTCATGTTAAAGTTCTTGCTTCTTATAAGACACCCGTCATGTTAAAGTTCCTGTTTCTTATAATACACCCGTCATGTTAAAGTTCCTGTTTCTTATAAGACACCCGTCATGTTAAAGCTCCTGTTTCTTATAATACACCTGTCATGTGAAAGTTCCTGCTTCTTATAAGGCACCCGTTATGTTAAAGTTCCTGCTTCTTATAAGACACCCGTCATGTTGAAGTTCCTGCTCCTTATAATACACCCGTCATGTTAAAGTTCCTGCTTCTTATAAGACTCCCGTCATGTTAAAGTTCCTGCTCCCTATAATACACCCGTCATGTTAAAGTTCCTGTTTCTTATAATGGCACCTGTCATGTTAAAGTTCCTGCTTCTTATAAGACACCCGTCATGTTAAAGTTCCTGTTTCTTATAATACACCCGTCATGTTAAAGTTCCTGCTTCTTATAAGACACCCGTCATGTTAAAGTTCCTGTTTCTTATAATACACCCGTCATGTTAAAGTTCCTGCTTCTTATAAGGCACCCGTCATGTTAAAGTTCCTGCTTCTTATAAGACACCCGTCATGTTGAAGTTCCTGCTCCTTATAATACACCCGTCATGTTAAAGTTCCTGCTTCTTATAAGACACCCGTCATGTTAAAGTTCCTGCACCCTATAATACACCCGTCATGTTAAAGTTCCTGCTTCTTATAAGGCACCCGTCATGTTAAAGTTCCTGCTTCTTATAAGACACCCGTCATGTTGAAGTTCCTGCTTCTTATAATACACCCGTCATGTTAAAGTTCCTGCTCCCTATAATACACCCGTCATGTTAAAGTTCCTGTTTCTTATAAGGCACCCGTCATGTTAAAGTTCCTGCTTCTTATAAGACACCCGTCATGTTAAAGTTCCTGTTTCTTATAATACACCCGTCATGTTAAAGTTCCTGCTTCTTATAAGACACCCGTCATGTTAAAGTTCCTGCACCCTATAATACACCCGTTATGTTAAAGTTCCTGCTTCTTATAAGGCACCCGTCATGTTAAAGTTCCTGCTTCTTATAAGACACCCGTCATCTTAAAGTTCCTGTTTCTTATAATACACCCATCATGTTAAAGTTCCTGCTTCCTGTAAGATACCCGTCATGTTAAGGTTCCTGCTTCTTATAAGACACTCGTCATGTTAAAGTTCTTGCTTCTTATAAGACACCCGTCATGTTAAAGTTCCTGTTTCTTATAATACACCCGTCATGTTAAAGTTCCTGCTTCTTATAATACACCCGTCATGTTAAAGTTCCTGCTTCTTATAAGACACCCGTCATGTGAAAGTTCCCGCTTCTTATAAGACACCCGTCACGCTAAAGTTCCTGCTTCTTATAAGACGCCCGTCATGTTAAAGTTCCTGCTTCTTATAAGACACCCGTCATGTTAAAGCTCCTGTTTCTTATAATACACCCGTCATGTTAAAGTTCCTGCTTCTGATAAGGCACCCGTCATGTTAAAGTTCCTGCTTCTTATAAGACACCCGTCATGTTGAAGTTCCTGCTCCTTATAATACACCCGTCATGTTAAAGTTCCTGCTTCTTATAAGACTCCCGTCATGTTAAAGTTCCTGCTCCCTATAATACACCCGTCATGTTAAAGTTTCTGTTTCTTATAAGGCACCCGTCATGTTAAAGTTCCTGCTTCTTATAAGACACCCGTCATGTTAAAGTTCCTGTTTCTTATAATACACCCGTCATGTTAAAGTTCTTGCTTCTTATAAGACACCCGTCATGTTAAAGTTCCTGTTTCTTATAATACACCCGTCATGTTAAAGTTCCTGCTTCTTATAAGGCACCCGTCATGTTAAAGTTCCTGCTTCTTATAAGACACCCGTCATGTTAAAGTTCCTGCTTCTTGTAAGACACCCGTCATGTTAAAGTTCCTGTTTCTTATAATACACCCGTCATGTTAAAGTTCCTGCTTCTTATAAGACACCTGTCATGTTAAAGTTCCTGTTTCTTATAAGACACCCGTCATGTTAAAGTTCCTGCTTCTTACAAGACACCCGTCATGTTAAAGTTCCTGCTTCTTATAAGACACCCGTCATGTTACTCATATATTCAAGTCCGGTAAATTCTTGTCGGTGATAGAGGAAAGAAAAATGTAGAATTTGTCCTTACATAATAATCTGTGGTCTAACAGGTTGTACCTCATACTTGCTTCATACATTGCTGTTAACAACGAAGTATGAACACCAGAAGTCTTTGTTTTATATTATTATTGTTAACTAGGAGTAGAGTAGATAACACATCCCCTAAATATTAATAGGAAGAGAACATTTCTATTATAAAAATGTACAACATCGGGCATAAATTGACTTCAGGATAATTTTTGAAACAAAAATGTCGTTTAATATGAAATATCGGAAAATTGAGAGTTTTCGAATTCTTTTGACCACATAGTTATACATGTATAAATATCTTGTTTCAGTCCCAAATGTGACTAAAAATTATATTAAATTGATTTTAAACTGATAATAATCCTGTTTTAGTCTCACCTTCTGTGTATATATACAATGATATACAGATAGTTATATGATAATGTATAGACCAATTTAGCGGTATTGTAGTAGACACAGCAGCAAAAACATCCACAATGAAAGAAAAATAATATATTTGACTAAATCCCAAAATTTGCAGGTAGCGACAGAACAAGACAGTTAGCTGTGACGTTACAAGAAGCTCGTATTGAGATTATCAGCAATTCTAAGTGTAATTCTAAACGTTTCTGGGACGGACTGGTCAAAAACACAAATATATGTGCCTTTTACAGAGGAACAGCAGCATGTGAGGTGGGTTCATTGTTAGTTTTAAATTTCAGGTTTATATCTACCAGTAGTAATCAAACACTCAACTGATGGCACTCAAATGAGTGTCACGTATTTATGGGAATTATAATTTAAGCATATTTTATTGTATAAATAATGACAAAAGGATCAGATACAAGTTTTTAAACTTAGTATTGTCTTCTCCATATACATGCAATATACAATATGATATGCATTATCATTACATAATTTAGCTAAAGTTTTAACATGAAGACATGAAACAATAAATGTAGCAATAAAGCAGAATGCGATAATGGAATACCATTAAAGGTAGCTAATCAAACAGACCCGAGTATGAAAAAAACCCTGGGACATAGACAGTAGCACGTGTTGGTAGTTATTGGATTAATAAAGCAATCTATGAGAATGCCACTCTCCTAGAAAGTAAAAAGACGACTTTCAAAGGCTCCCAATGACCAATGTGTTCTAGGAGAGGTCGTTAGTGACCAATTAACAGACAAATGACCAATGTGTTCTTGGAGAGGTCGTTAGTGACCAATTAACAAATTTCCTTTCTCTTTTATTCACATGTGATCCGTTTTCGTAACGTTATTATATGTTTTTGTTGTAATTAATCTATTGAAAATTGCAAAAATTAACACAGATCACACTATTTTAAAACCACTTTTTACAATACATATGCAGGGGGTATTTTTGTACAAAGCTTATTTCCATGCTATGATATAACTGAAATATTGTTGAAATTGTTAAATAAACAATAAAAAATTCAAAATCCATGCAAACAGTTAACTCCGCCACATTGTTGCGACTGTTCCGCATAGCTAACTAAATATTCGTCAGCTGTTGTTTGCTGTTGTTTTCTTTATGATTGACAAGTTTTCGAGTGGACACATGATTTGTAAAAACTTGTAATGGTTGGTGTTCGACCATCTATTTACTGTTTTATAAACATTTTTTCCTCAAAGCATTTTTTATATTATGGTTTTACGTACTTAGGGAGATAGTGGAGGACCTCTTGTTTGTAAGGTGAACGACCAATATATGCTAGTTGGAGTGACGTCATGGGGATCATCATCATGCATGAGCTACCCTACAGTATTTGTTGATATTTCTAAATTCCACGATTGGATAGAAGATAGGATAGTTAAACATCGCAAGAATATTCATGAAATTAAAATAAATGGCACCAAGTTAGAAGTAAAGATAGATGTATTTCCTGGAAGATGATTGGTTCATTTTAACGGTAGACATAGTTTTAAGTGAAGATAGATGTATTTCCTGGAAGATGATTGGTTTGTTTTAGCCGTAGACGTAGTTAGAAGTAGAGATATTTGTATTTCCTGGAAGATGATTGGCTAGTTAGAAGTAGAGATATTTGTATTTCCTGGAAGATGATTGGTTTGTTTTAACTGTAGACATAGATATGTATTTCATTGAAGACGATTGGTTCGTTTTAACCATAGACATAGTTAGAAATAAAGATAGATGTATTTCCTTGAAGACGAATGGTTCATTTTAACCGAAGACATAGTTATAAGTAAAGACAGATTATTTTCTGTAAGACAATTGGTTCATTTTAATCGAAGACATAGTTATAAGTAAAGACATATATATTTCCTTGAAGTCGATTGGTTCATTTTAACGGTAGACATACTTAAAAGTAAAGAAAGATATAATTCCTTAAAGACGATTGATTCATTTTAACCGTATGCATAGTTATAAGTAAAGACAGATATATTTCCTTGAAGACGATTGGTTCATTTTAACCGAAGACATAGTAAGAAAAAAAGATAGATGTATTTCCTGGAAAATGATTGGTTCATTTTAACAGTAGACGTAGATATAAGTAAAGACAGATGTTTTTTTTCTTGAAGATGATTGGTTCATTTTAACAGCAGATATATAATAAAACAACTACAATAATTGCATATACATATGATCGACCAAAACTTTGTAAGTATGTTTTAATAAAATATATAAGATGTGTTTAATTTTATTTATCATTTCGAGTATAGGTGCTGTTTGTTATTTTTGGTTCGTATACAATATATTACGTGGAACTATTTGGGATATTTCAACATAACTTTGTCAGTAGGTCAGTTTGTTCTGATAGATTTGCATTTTGACATGATCACTGCATGCTGGAAAGTTGATTGTATCACAACCCAGTGTGTTTTCCTTTGATCTTTAGTATTTTCTAAATGAAGATAGCCATACAGGAGGTGGAGTCAAGATAGCTATTTTTGGGCAAAGCATGTTCTATTTAGTTTGCTTTAACTGTGACCTAATTTTGATAGAACACAGAAATAAACACATTGTAATTTTTTTTGACAATTGCCTTGAATTGGTACACATTGTAATTTTTTGACCAAGTGATAGACATTTTGGGTGCAAAGTGGTACTAAGTGCAAGCTTTCTTAAATCTGACACTGGAAAAAACTATAAAACCACAGGCGCTCGTGGCACGGACCACCCCCCTTTTTTTCTAACTTTCTGTTTACAAATTTATTTTCAATAAAATTTCTTTATTTCTTTATTATTTCATCTCTTTTTACTTATTTTAACTTGTTCGTGCTAAATCTTATGTTAACATCAAATTGCATGTGTCGACCCTATTAGTATCTATGACTATTATAGGGTCGACACATGCAATTTGATGTTAGCATAAGATTGTATGAATATTGACACGAACAAGTTAAAATATTAAGGAAAAAGATATGAAATAATAAAGAAATAAAGAAATGTTATTGAAAATAAGTTTGTAAACAGAAAGTTAGAAAAAGGGGGGGGGGGGGGGGTCCGTGCCATGAGCGCCTGTGTATAAAACAAGCAAAAAGACTGACAAAGTGATCCCCACGTGTTTGTTCATGCAGATGACATAAAAACACATGAAAAATTCTTTAACTTTACTATTAACAAAGTAATTTTTTTTATTCAAACAAGACAAATTATCAGTTTTGCAATAAAAAAGTGATCATATTTGAGTCACACCACGTTAAAAAAAAAAAAAAAAATGAAAAACTGTTCGCTCTCTTCTAAAATTTTGTAAAAATCAAGAATGTTTTCAGAAAAAGTTGTGTCATGTGTGTGCCGCATCAAAATTTTACCTTCGCCTCTAAAATTTTCAATTTAAAAAAAAAAATGAAATGTTCTCTGCCAGCTGTGAAAGCATAAAATCCATACATCGTTTAAAAGATCGTCCGTCATGTTCGCTGCCATTTAACGTTTTGACGTTAACCACGTGTTCTATTAAAAACTTTTTACCACGTCACTGACTGCTGGTGTACGTGACCAAGATCAGTCTTCTCAAGTGCGACAGACGTCAATCACACATTTGCTTCCGTTTGATTGGTTATGATACAAAACATTTAGAATACCTTTAATTTCTTGTATGCGCAGATAAACTGATCTCGGGCACGCCCTCGATCAGTTTATCAGCACATACACGAAATTAAAAGTACTCTAAATATTACTTATGCTACGCCAGTCAATTTTTACAGTACTAACATACGGAAACGACAGTCCACGGATAGAAACACAATGCATATCTTCACTCGGACATATTATCCAAATTCCAAGCCAAAACATTTGTTTTTACTCTCCATAACAGAGAAGCAGCAAATATACCATTAATTTCGTTTGTCCCGAACTTGCATCCAGTCCACAATATGCATCAGTCGAGGTGAGCACCAAGGCGGTTTTATTGAAACAAGATTATTCGTGGACCGATAAAGTCTACCATGCACATCAGAACTGGTTTGAACTTTTTGTGTGGAGTTCGTGTTATCAGCACTGACATGGTTTATTAAATATATTTATGTTTGAAATATATAGTTTCTAAATAAAGTAATTTATCAAACGAAGGTCAATCTCCCTCGTGCATAACTAACCTTAGCCGAATTTGCATATCCTGTTTAGGCTCCCTGGTTTACATGCATGCTCCCAAAGGCTTATTGTCAAGTTATTGAAAGCCAATTTAACAAAAAATGTGAGCCAGTAAACCAAAGAGCCTAAACAGGGTAGCCAAATTCGGCTAAGTAGTTATTGATTGTTGTGTTACATCAGTGAGCAGTCTAAATTATCAGTTTTATAGTCTTTGGTTTAAACCCTCGATCTAGCGCACTCGAGGCGTGCACGCTAACCATTACACCGCCGATGCGGTTAAAGATGTTTAGAAGAATGTTTACTGGTTACCAATAATCTTCACACCCAGGGATTTCTGATTGTGAGGTTGAAATCTGCCCTCCAAAACGTTTGGTTTAGCTTGGAGCACTAAAAGGAACTGTATAAACGCTAGAAAAAATCGAAGGAACAACCAAGGAATGGACATTTCAGAGATATTGACACACAAGACACAACAAAGAAGACGAACAAAACATAGAAGAAGAAAAATGAGCAACACGTTCCTATCCAAATACTGGGAATGAACCCAGGTGCTCGTGAGGGGTAAACAGTGCTAGCCTCTTATAAGAAAGACACTCGCTATTCATATAGTCAAGATATGTTGGAGACCACTTTACACAAATAAACACAAATAACAAATAAGACATCAGACCTCCTACAAACAAATGTGGGTGAAGACTAACAAAATCTATATTTGTATGCGGAAATCACAACACAGAACTAAGAACGTTAAAGATATATGATAGGACAAAATGTTGGACACCACTATGCGCAAACAAACACAATAAGACAAGAGTTCCTCTACAACTGTCGATACAAACGAACCGAACATCGTTTTATGTGGAAATTCTAACGTTCGGACATCAAAACACGGAGCTAAGAGCGTAGAAACCTATTTAATAGGACAAAATAGAGGTAGCAAATTATATTTTGATTAGGATGATAATGTCTGCTTCGTGCTAGATATAATACAAATATTGAATATTTGAAAATAGGATGTCGAAATTCCATTAAAAATCATTCCGATATAATCTATGAATATAACGTCGACCGTTATAAGAATCTGAAAGAAGAAAAACTAGATGTGTCGAAACGACACGAATGTCCCCGCCATGAATATTAAGAAGGCTCGAAAATGTTTCACCCTTTTTTAATTCCCTCAGTAATAGGCTAAGAATAACAAACTATTGTTTAATATCTGTATCCGAAAGCCTTCTTAAATTCACAAGATTTATTCAAGATGTATTTCAGCTATATTCAGGACGAGAATAAATTCAATCATGTTATAAACAATATTTAGAAATGAGGGAAAGGATGGATCAACCTGGTCAACGACTTTTGACTGCAACTGCAAAGTATGGAGAGTTAGGTAGGGACGAAAAAGATATACTAGTATAGTTTTTTGTAGCGGCTACAATAGGCCTACACTTTTTCCGAAATCTACAAAAGACGTGTTTCGCGTGCAGAGAATGTGGCACTCTCCATGTACGTTACACACTACCCGTTCGAAGGACTGGTTGTTGTTATTTCTATTCGTCAACAAAACCAGCAGACGTTCGTGTTAAAGGTGTTGTACGACGTAGTGGAGAAATAAAGCTCAATCTATCTATTCTTTATTGTTCCATCGGCTAAAAATCAAAAGAAAACAATTAACAAAAGGTCGGACAACACGACCTAAAATTACCTTGATTTGTAGAGTGAATGAGGGATGGCTGAAACATGTTGCTTTCGATGAGATGATAATAATATCTGCTTTTGTATTAAACCAGCACCATTAATTGGATGCAACTTACAGTGCTAGCTCACTTAAACAACAGTCCACTGGTAAACCCGACAGGCGGGTACATTTTTAGAAGTTATTCAAGTATTATACAATGTGGGTTTTATACTTCAGAGGTATTAATGTATATGAATTTTAAACTGTGCTGATAACATACATGTATAATTAGTGCACGAATGTTACTCGGTAGATTTTTTTTAGAAATATTTCCGTCACAACTGTGTCATTCTAATGAAACATCTGATAGGCCATTATTATCTATATTTTTATGGGAGAATCTTGAATGAAAATTAAAAAAAAATAACATATCAATTTTCACCGTTAGAAAATCAGTATTTTTACAATGTTGAAAAGTAAAAAAGCGACCACTTTACAATATTGTATTTGAAGATACACGATATTTTGTTAAAAATCAACCTGGTATAAAAAAAAATAGGGCTGCTGTACTTCCTGATATAAAATAATACAGTAGATGTGACCAGATTGTGGTAATGGTTGGACGAGATTCACATATATTTTTTTAATTAGAAGATGAAATTAAAAGACAAAAACAAAAAAGTTAAGAAATAAAAGAATATAACAAACACGTGTCATCCGCAAGTTCAAAGAATGTATTTGTTAGGAGTCATCGTTAGGGGCCCATTACAAGGATCCATTATATCCCCAGTCTCCCTGTGACAAACACAACTTCCGCCCATACGTTATCTCGAGTGTCACATGTTTCCATTATATTCCCAACTCCCTGTGACAAACACAACCTCTGCATATATGTTCACACAAGCGTCACATGTTGAGCTATCCCCAGCCTCCTGTGATAAACACAACTTCAGCCCATAAATTCACTCAAGCGTCACATGTTTCCATTATATCCCCAGCTCCCTGTGACAAACACAATTTCTGCATATATGGTCACCCAAGTGTCACAAGTTGACCTATGCCCAGCCCCCTGTGACAAACACAACCTCAGCCCATAAGTTCACCCAAGCGTCACATGTTTTCATAACATCCCCAGCTCCCTGTGACAAACACAACCTCTGCATATATGTTTACCCAAGTGTCACATGTTTTCATTACATCCCCAGCCCCCTGTGACAATCACAACCTCTGCATATATGTTCACCCAAGTGTCACATGTTTCCATTACATCCCCAGATCCATGTGACAAACACAACTTCCGCCTATATGTTCACCCAAGTGTCACATGTTTCCATTATATCCCTAGCTCGCTGTGACAAGCACAAATTCCGCCTATATGTTCATCCAAGATTCGCATGTTGACATCCCCAGCTCCATGTGACAAACACAACTTCCGCTTGTATGTTCATCCAATTCTCAGATGTTTCCAGTACATCCCCAGCCCCCTGTGACAAACACAACTTCTGCATATATGTTCACCCAAGTGTCACATGTTTCCATTACATCCCCAGCTCCATGTGACAAACACAATTTCCTCATATAGGTTCACCCAATTGTCACATGTTTCCATTATATCCCCAGCTCCCTGTGACAAACACAACTTCCGCCTGTATACTCATCCATGTGTCTCATGTTTCCATTATATCCCAAGCTCTCAGTGACAAACACAACTTCCACCTGTATGCTCACCCAAGTGTCACATGTTGAACCCCAGCTCCCTGTGACAAACACAACTTCCGCCTGTATGCTCGCCTAAGTGTCACATGTTGATCCTCAGCTGCCTGTGACAAACACAACTTCCGCCTGTATACTCACCTATGTGTCTCATGTTTCCATTATATCCCAAGCTCCCAGTGACAAACACAACTTCCACCTGTATGCTCACCCAAGTGTCACATGCTGAACCCCAATTCCTTGTGACAAGCTCAATTTCTTCCTGTATGCTCGCCTAATTGTCACATGTTAATCCCCAGTTCCCTGTGACACACACAACTTCCGCCTGTATGCACTCCCATGTGTCACACATTGACTTACATGTTGCATTGGTTTTCTTATTATTATTGTCAAGAATATAGCCGTAATACTGTTCATGTGGCGTTAAGCAATAGTCAATGAATCAATAATGTGTGTGTGTGTGGGGGGGGGGGGGGGGGGGGGTTGTGTGTATGGGTGTGGGGGAGGGGAAGTCTGTGTGTGTTTCGGGGTGTGGGTGGGGTTTTTTGTTAGCTTGTCCTCTTTTTTTCAAGTATTGAGAGAAACCAAGAGCTAGTACATAGCTGTGTCATGTTATTAACATATTAAATAAAAGTAATCTTATTTCGTGCTCCTATTTACATGGAACAGCTTAATTAAGTAACTGATTTTTATTAATATATCTTAAACAGAGTACGTGTAACGTCTCGGATAGCATGAAAAACCGTACTGCCCTTTTGTACCGAAAGAACCCGTCGTGGTCGTGATCGTCATCTTTTAAATATTGTTGAAAGAGGTATTACACCCTATTGTCCATTAAACATCACATGAGAACAAATTTATTTTCCTTGTGACAAGGAAGCAGTTCTTAAATCTTCCTTTTAACAAGGAAGCAGTTCTTAAATCTTCCTTTTAACAAGGAAGCAGTTATTGAATTACAGATATATGCATGCCAGGTGTGCACAGATGCGTCACTAGATAAATTTTGTGTGTAAGGAATACAGGCTCCGGTCTCTATTAAGGCATATTCACAATATGTATATTCGTGGGTATAGCAGAGATAATGCTGATATAGACAGATGTCGTAGCGATATTATGTTGTGATGTTTAATGGATTATGGGGTTTAATACATCTTTCAACAATATTTAAGAAATATCGTTACTGCCATTTTTATTGGTTGGGGAAACCCGTAGAAAATCACTGACTTGCCGCAAGCCACGGACAAAATCTTTGTTCGAGTACACCTCTCCCGGAGCAGGAATCAAACTTACCACTTTAGTAGGGATACGGCGTGAGTTATTGGTGTTTATGTACTTTTAACAAATGTTAGTTATTTCGTGGCTACTGAGAGGATGTGAAAGACTGGACAGATATTACGAACTGACTGCTGAATTCATCGGCCAATGGTAGATGACGGTTTGGAAACCTGTACACTTGAGGTAGGTATCTAGACAGGAATCCAGTTCAGTGTTGTTATGGTTGTGGTTAAATGCCGATAGGACACTGGTTACATAAGCAGATGAAAATCTTAATTACCATACGATTACAGCCACGACAAACCCTATAAAATGTCAGAACGACATCTAATCATTCATCACATTCCTCCCTCCTTTCTTTTCATATGTTTGATATTGTTGAACTTATTCTCGTTCTTTGTAACTAAGTGGTGTTAAGCACCATAACCGTAATCAATCACAAACTCTCTCGTCAAATAACGTAATGCCCAACAATCGCTCAGATGCATAACCAAGAGTTGAATTGGAAATTATTTTCAATTTTAAAGTTTTTACTTAGAGAAAACATATTATTATCCCACAATGATAAATATAATAACTGACAATCAGCAGAGTGACTATTTTTGGTATACTGTCGTGGATGTAGCAACATTTATCAGATAGTCCAGGCTCAGGAAACCTTATCACTTTCATCTACCGGTCTTTTAATAGATTCGTTGAATATATACACTATTTATTAATAAAAAACCCATTTCAAATGTTCGTGGTAGTGACAAGTCGTAATTGCTAAGATTAAATATATGTAGATATATATATATATATATATATTTATGTACATCTGGGATAACTTATTTGTGTGTGTATGTCCTAAATGTAAGTTGTTTCATATATACAATGTATGTCATGCATAATTATGTAGATTCGAGCCCCAATCAGGTCAAACGAAAGATTATACAATTGGTATTTGTTGCTTCTCCGCTAATCACGCAGCATTAAGGAGAAAGAGCAAAGGATGGTTGGCTCGGAATCAGGATAATGTGTCCGAGTGGGGAGATATGTCTTTCTCCTGGTATTCTGCAGTAGTAGAGAAACAGCCGATTCTAACGACTTCCGGTCAATACTAACCTTACGGGGATAGGATTAACCTCCCGAAGTTCACCTCCTAGGTTTATGACGTCACATAATTAGGTGGTTAATTAATTAATATATATGTTAATAAGTGTATTGCAATTAATTGATATGTCTAGTATTGGTGTATTGTAATTAATTTGTGTATTTAATTGGTAATATTTTGATTGGTATCGATTTTGTGCATCATGTCTATATTTAAATCACCTAGGGTTCACCGGAGGGCATGTGTAGATTATGAAAACAAACAACGTATATAGTTTACATAGTGTTCTAGCCACCGGAAGTGTAATGTTATTACAATGTGGAAAGGGTTAACCTCCCATCATTATCATCCCAGTGTGGGGCTAACCGTACATGACGTCACTATCACATGCAGGTGCACTTATTGATATTGGTTAATTTAAATGCAATTCATTGGTCGTACTTATTCAATTATGATACGATACAATAATTACATCTAGTCTTAATTACTTGTTTAATTGGTGTGAGTTGATTGTGTATTGATTAAAGTCCAATGTGTTCGTACTTGAATTATCGTCTGCTTGTAAAAACCGTATGCATGTTGAGGTGTGACTGATGTTTGTATGTTGTGTGTGCCAAGGTAATATTGTATTGGAAAATCTTTTCAATAAAATGTTGTTTGTTAAGGTATTATTGTTGTATAGTGTATCTTTCTTTGATCTCCATAGGAATATACAACAAGATTATACATGTAGCATAAACAATATTTAATTTCTTTCAATAAAGAGTAATTCACATTTGCAAAAAGCACAGTATTTAACTATTTTGATTCATGTTTCAACTTGTCAGATCACCAGAGCGTAAAGGAGTGGGTGTGATAAGGGTAGATTTTGGCCCAATCTCAGAAACTGTTTATATAGATATAATATTTAACACAATCATTGAAAGGTAAGAATTTTGTTGTTGTTGATGATTTCACTTTGTCCTTTGTTGCTTAGCAACGTAAATGGAGGAGGGTCCAATTAATCATTGGAAATTCAAATATGGTGGTTTTATTTTACATATCTTGCATAGTCTTTTCGACAAAATGTTATATTCTGTGTATGTACACTCTAAAAATAATATTCCAATTCTCTATGGTAGCATATAGTATTTTTGTGTAGTTTTGTCACCCTATCAACGGTTTTGTAAACATTAAATTAGCCTATATTATTGCAATTAATGGTTGAATTTTGACATCTACGATCTTTTGACTTGATATTTGATTAAGCGGTACATTTTTGTCAAGCTATACACATTACAAATGTCATTTCATACTTCAAAAATACATTTTGATATTCTTATTCATAGTTATGCCCCGTCCATAGCAACAGGTTTCCCTATGCACAGTATTTTCCTGTAGACCTTTTATTTAATCAAGAAAAAAAATTCTACAACAGCACCTTAACAGATCTAGAGACATCTTAGCATTTACTAACCAGTATATATTATAAGAATTCTTTAAACCTTACAATGTCCTTAGTAACCAAATATTATCTCTAGCAACCGCAGAAACTCGTCAATGCTGAGCTCTGTAAATTGCTTTTTTTAAATCTTTTTATAACCGAATGTTGATCTTTTTATTTTCTTAAATCATGAGAGGAAATTATTCTCAGTAATTAGAATGTCAAAGGAACTAAATCAACTGCATAACATGGTAAAGCAGCGCTACAGCAGCAGGAGAGGATATAATCCATGTTGAATAATTAAGAAATAAATCATGGAAGCCAGAATGTGTTGGGAGTTTTAACATGGATTGGCGGATATTATACGTTATCAGTCTCGAGATGTTATATATCCCGTTTTAAAGGGCATCGGAAATTTTATTATCTATGTTCATTTAAGCTTCTAGATTTTTATTTATATCCATTTATATTTCGCCAAACTTGAATACTTGTAAATGTCTGATATTTAGGACTATATTGTAATCTTTTAAATCCAATATTAGTCATTACATTTATTGTACCAAAAAGTGAGGGATGAATATATCTGTAATGTTACGAAATTACAAAACTTTAACCTGGCAGATCTTAGTAGAAAATGAATTAACCTACCACCTCTAACAATCTAATTGTCGTCTTCTATTTAAAAAGATTAAATAAGTATAATATTACGACAATTAATATACCTGTAAAGTGTCAGATTGCATGATGATTATTGAAATTTAAAGATTTAAAATCTACCTTTTTGTTCACGTTTATTAAAGGATGGCCGTTACATTTGATCTTTATTGTACGTTTTTGTCTTGTCATGTGAAATAGTACTTGATTGTCACGTAAGCTACATTTTTGCATCGACCAAGGATTTGTAGTCATGTATTTCATAGAGAGAATGATATAAAAAGGTAAATACATAAAAAATACATTAGAATTTGCAGCAAATGGTCATATTATTGTGCTTCTTTTCTCTACATAACAAGTGTTCAATATATACAAGCCTAAATAATCGTTTATTAATACATAACTAATTGTTAGTTTCTGTGTTACATCTACGCAACTAATCGTTTGTTTCTAGGTTACATCTACCTAACTAATCGTATATTTCTAGGCTACATTTATCTACGTTTGCGATCAAAGCGTCATTTTTCTGTTATTCATTTATTGAGTAATATAAGGCACGAAATAGTCAACTATTTTCTATACAACTGTGTTATTCTACCACAAGAGGCTTTCATACTTACCAAAGTTCTCCTTTTTATAACACAATATTATCTAGATAGTAGTGTTGTGCTACCACAACTGGCTTACACAATTACCGAAGTTCTCCTTTCTATAACACAATATTATCTAGATAGATGTGTTGTCCAACCACAACTGGCTTACACAATTACCGAAGTTTTCCTTTCTATAATGCATTATTATCTAGATAGATGTGTTGTGCTACCATAACTGGCTTACACAATTACCGAAATTCTGCTTTTTATAGCACAATATTATCTAGATAGTAGTGTTGTGCTACCATAACTGGCTTACACAATTACCGAAGTTCTCCTTTTTATAGCACAATATTATCTAGATAGTAGTGTTGTGCTACCATAACTGGCTTACACAATTACCGAAGTTCTCCTTTTCATAGCACAATATTATCTAGATAGTGTGTTGTGCTACAATAACTGGCTTAAGCAATTTCCGAAATTCTCCTTTTAATGATGCAATATTATCTAGATAGTGTGTTGTTCTACCTTAACTGATCTACACAATTACCGAAGTTATCCTTTTTATGTGGTCTGTTGTGGTCGTGATCGTATGGTAGTTAGATGTACAACTACATATACAATCAGTGCCTATCATTACAAAGGATGGGAGTTCGAATCCCGCTCATTACAAGGTGTACTCGATACAGCATTATGTGATACAAATTATCAATGATTTGCGACAGGTCAGTGCTTTTCTCCAGGGACTCCGGTTTCTTCCACCAATAAAACTGACCCCCATGATATAAAGAAAATATTGTTGAAAGTGACATTGAACACCATAACCCTAATCCATATTACAAATGAGGTCTGCATCTTCACACACGTCTTATTACGTGTCTATCATATTATCTACCACCAGTAGATCATTATTATATCACAATTTGTGCGGGCATGTTTGTCGATCAAGGTTCAAGCACCTTTAGTTTAAGGATGGCCACAACAGGAGCTTGTTCGGCAATTCACACCATGATTAAATTCACGAATTTGACCAATGAATAAGAATAATATACAATCAGGAAACGGGAAACGTATGTAAACATGGTTAAATAGAGGAGATTGTTTTATGAATCAACGTGTGTATTGACTATTGTGT
Organism: Bathymodiolus brooksi; assembly: GCA_963680875.1. Lineage (NCBI taxonomy): Eukaryota > Metazoa > Mollusca > Bivalvia > Mytilida > Modiolidae > Bathymodiolus > Bathymodiolus brooksi. The sequence goes on from OY804582.1 coordinate 42,871,787, forward strand.
GTTATATCGTAATGTGACCATAATGTCCATATCACGGCATATGTACACCCGGTGTAAACACGGGCCAGTTCTTATATTAACTTCACATTATTGATGCATACTCATTCTATACTGTCTATAGGGAAAAACTGTGTATCTTTTTCATCTTTGTTAGCTGTAAATCTCTGGAAAATTGAAATAGTATAAAGTTTGGAAAAACTTTCGTCTGCTTCTACTGTAGTCTACTGTAGTCCGCTTTTACTCTAGTCACTGTAGTCTGCTATTTATATCCAGGTGTCTAAAACAGGCAAAGCGTCCCCGACCTTCATTAAAATCGATGCGTATTTTGATTTACTATATTCGATGTATCTTATTCCAATTTTAACAGCTCCTGCATAGATATCCGTTGTTTATACAGTGATGGCAATCGCATTTAGCGTCACACCAACTGAAATACCATAAACTTTCTTCTCACATTATTACCGAGAAAAATACTCCCGCAAGCTTGGAACAACTTTATACTTCGCACGCATGTTCATTTTTAGTAACAGGTTCGATATACAAAAGAAGTTGTTCCAAGGTTGCGGGGACTATAATTTTTTTACTTTTTTATGTTAATTTAGGCCTGTTTTGTGATATTTTCAGTTTTTAGACATAATGTAGCGGCTGATTGTGACGTCATAGTGTAAAATTATGACCAGATTAAGTTTGAATTGGGGAGATCTTATCCAATACTGCTTTCCGAGAAAGTTTCAAAAGAATGAGTTTTGCAATTGAAAAATACATATTTTTAGGGCCTTTTTAAGCCCTTATCACCCCTACTCCTTTACTTGGTATGACATGTTTATAAATAAACATATTATGTCCAGGAGAAAAATGTAAACAATCTGCGAGAAATAATAGTTTTGAACGAAGTCATACAATTACTTTTATTATTAGTAAATAGTATATAATGAGAAATGAAATGGTATAATATAAAAGATAATGAGAAATGAAATATATATAATAATTTAATATCTCCGTCAATATAGACAGATGTGGGTCGGAGAGCCATCCTCACGCATGCCTTTACACTATATTCCTAACCGTAACAATTTATGCATCTAGATATATAAAAAAACCAACAACAAGACAGCCGTCTATCACTCGACAATATATTTAACCTCACGAAAGGGCCAACAGTATGTTATCTCTCGTGCAGGGACGTGAATTGCCGAGACTTGAAGTTAGCCTTTCGGGATAGTTTACACTCATTTATAATAAGATCACAGATTATTTACATCGCGGGCAGAGATCCACGAATTGAATTTCTTTGGCCAGTGTAGCCATTTAATGAAATATTGTTTATTTTTTCCTTTTCCTTTCGTCTTCAGAATTGTCTCTATTCTCCATATATGTCATCGTTCCGTACATCTACTTTCTGCAATTCAGACTGATAGAACGTTCCTTTAATTTCTTCGTCATGAAAGTCCACCACGCATTATTCTTTTGGTAACCTTAAATATTTCACCACTCCATTTTTCGTCGCATTCTCATGTAAATATATTCCGTACATATGTGATTCTGACTTTATCTCCTACTTTAAAGCGAAACGGTTTCTGTATTGTCTTGCTCTTACTTTCGGTTAAAACCCTTTTAGGCTAATACATTTTCCACCACAGGTTGGTTTCTTTGCCTTTAGTCACCTTGTTCAGAGGTATACCTATTGTTCTGTGGTATGTTTTATTATAACTTCCAACAAATTTCTGTAATTCCTCTATGTAATTATATGACTGAGCGTGTGTGAAATATCTGTACTTCTTTGACTTAATGGTCTTAATTACTCTTTCGACATAGTTGGCTTTAATTTCTGTGTTTTGCGCAAACACATGTTCGATCCGTCTCTATTTCAAAAGCGACTCTACTAATCGTGATCTAAATTCTTGTCCTTTATCGGTTCTTATTCTGCTAGGCGATCTCCCTTCAGCAAATATCAGCAGTATATTTATATTCTCCAGTGGCGATAAGCAAGACTGTTAATACCATCGTCTAAAATTGACCGTTTATCGTCGAATGGAGAGAGTCCAAGTTTATTGATGGTGATATTGTATAACTGATGATCATCAATCTGAGAAGATAAATATGCTGTAAATCAACATGTTAAGTCATTTGATGATAGACCTTCAAAGGACATTGACGTGTTTTTTTAAAGCTCACGATGATGTCTGCGACTTGTCCGGAGTGTGATATGGAATTTTCGAGAAAAGATGCTCTGCTGAGACATAAAAGAAATAGGCATAGAACAACTCAGCCGCATCCACAGAGCAGTGATGCGTATCCACCGAGCAGTCAAGCATATCCACCACCACCACCACCACCACCACCACACCACAAGTTGTTTTACAACATTCGTTCACCTTAATGGTTATTGGACCCACATTTATTGGAAAAAGTTGTTGGATGAACAGGTTATTGATTCGTGCTAAAACCATGATCAACCCACCACCAGAACGCATCATATGGTGTTACAAGAGATGGCAACCTTTGTTCAGTGAAATGCAAAGTACGATCAAAAACATAATATCTATGCAAGGTTTGCCAGAAAATCTGAATGATGACTCGTTTATTGACCCTAGATATCCCAGTTTAATCGTCATCGACGATCTGATGAGAGATACTACGAACAGTAAAGACGTGCGTGAGCTCTTCGTAGAAGGAAGTCATCATAGGAATATCAGTGTTGCATGCATATTGCAGAACGGCTTCTCAAAGGGAAAAGAAAACAGAACCATGAGTATCAATACGCAATATATAGTCTTATTTAAGAATCCAAGAGATCAAATTGGACCAGCCATACTTACCAGGCAGATGTATCCCAGTCATCCAAAGAAGTTCATGATTAAATACACAGAGGCCACAAAAAGACCATATGGATATCTGTTTATAGAACTAAAACAAAACAGACGTATTTGAGAGACTTTGAGAAAGATCATAGAAATATTGAAGAGCAAATGCCTTCTTGTGATGATTGTGGATTGATATTTGAAAACATATCCGACTTGGCTAGACATATGAATAACCATTTGAAGTGAAAAAGAGAAGACGATGAGGATGATTATAAAGAATCTAAGAAGGCACGCTTAGAAGAGCAGACTATTATTGATGAGGGGGAAGATATAGCTTTCACGAAATTAGCCTAACTCGCTAGAGAGGCAAACGAAGACAAATGGGAATCAAAGGTTGATAAATATGTGAACGATGGTCTAACTGAAGAAGAAGCAAGACTAAAAGCCAATCGAAAACTGAATGGTGTTAATTTGGATCAGTTCATGTCCAGCTATAGTACTTTAATCCAATACATACTTCAATTAAAGAATGGAAAATTACATTCTAAAGGCATCAAGGTGGTAGAAGATGGCATGGACTACCAAAAAGCCGTAAAAGTGGCCATACGAGAGTATAAACACTTGTTGGAAAATTATCTTGATGAAGTAATCGATAATGAAAATGCTGATGAAGATGCTGCTAGTGGTGATGATGATGAGGAGGAGGAGGAGGAGAAGGAGGAGGAAGAGGAGGACTCACATATATAAAATAACATTATTCTCTGTATATTTCAATTTATTTGAAATATCCACACAGTTCAGATTGCTTCTTGGGAACAATATTTAAAGAAAATATATTACGATTCGTCAAATCCAGCAAGTTTTGCCGGCCCAGATAAATTATACAGATTCGTCAGAAAAGATGGAAAATTCGTTCTAAGTAAATATAAGATAAAGAAATGGCTACAACGACAGGAACCGTATAGTCTGCAAAGACCTATAAAAAGACCAGTCAAAAGAAACAGAGTTGTTGTGATTGGCATAGACGACCAATGGGATGTAGATTTAATGGATATGACAAAATTTTCAAAATATAATCGTGGATATTACTTTATATTGGTGGCAAAAAAATCGATATCTTCTCCAAATACGTATGGCTGCGACCACTGAAGGACAAGAGAGGCGAATCTGTAATGAATGCTTTGAAAAACATATTTGCTGAAGGGAGATCGCCTAGCAGAATAAGAAACGATAAAGGCCAAGAATTTAGATCTCTTTTGAAACAGAGACGGATCGAACATTTGTTTGCACAAAACACAGAAATTAAAGCCAACTATGTCGAAAGAGTAATTAAGACCATTAAATCAAAGATGTATAGATATTTCACACACGCTCAGTCATATAATTACATAGGAGAATTACAGAAAATTGCTGGAAGTTATAATAAAGCATACCACAGAACAATAGGTATGCCTCTGAACAAGGTGACTAAAGGCAAAGAAACCAACCTGTGGTGGAAAATGTATTAGCCTAAAAAAGTTTCAACTGAAAGTAAAAGCAAGACAATACGGAAGCCTTTTTGTTTTAGAGTAGGAGATAGTCAGAATCACATATGTACGGAATATATTTGCAAGAGAATACGACGAAAAATTAACTGGTGAAATATTTAAGGTTACCCAAAGAATAATGCGCGTTGGATTCCCAATATATAGATTGAAGGATTTTCATGACGAAGAAATTAAAGGAACGTTCTATCAATCGGAATTGCAGCAAGTAGATGTACGGGACGATGGCATATATGGAAAATAGAGACAAATCTGAAGACGAAAGGAAAAGGAACAAATAAACAATATTTCATTAAATGGCTACACTGGCCACAGAAATTCAATTCGTGGATCTCTGCCCGCGATGTAAATAATCTGTGATCTTATTATAAATGAATGTAAACTATCCCGGAAAGGCTAACTTCAAGTCTCAGCAATTCACGTCCCTGCACGAGAGACAGCATACTGTTGGCCCTTTCGTGAGGTCAAATATATTATCGAGTGTTAGACGGCTCTCATGTTTTGCTTTTTAAATTATCTAGATGTATAAATGGTTGAGGTTAGGAATATGTTGTAAAGGCATGCGTGAGGATGGCTCTCCGACCCACATCTGTCTATATTGACGGAGATATTAAATTATTATATATATTTCATTTCTCATTATTTTTATATTATACCATTTCATTTCTCATTATTTTTATATTATACCATTTCATTTCTCATTATATACTATTTAATAATAATAAAAGTAATTGTATGACTTCGCTCAAAACTATTATCTCTCGCAGATTGTTTACATTTTTCACCTGGACATAAAATGTTTATTTATAGACATGTCATAGCAAGTAAAATTACGCTCTGGTGATCTGACAAGTTGAAACATGAATCAAAATATTTAAATACTGTGCTTTTTACAAATGTGAAATACTCTTTATTGAAAGAAATTAAATAGTGTTTATACTATAATCTTGTTGTATATTCCTATGGAGATCAAAGAAAGATACACTATACAACAATAATACCTTAACAAACAACATTTTATTGAAAAGATTTTCCAATCCAATATTAACATGGCACACACAACACACAAACATTGTTTGTTTTCATAATCTACACATGCCTTCCGGTGAACCCTAGGTGATTTAAATATAGACATGATGCACAAAATCGATACCAATCAAAATATTACCAATTAAATACACAAATTAATTACAATACACCAATATTAGACATATCGATTAATTGCAATACACTTATTAACATATATTAATTAATTAACCACCTAATTATGTGACGTCATAAACCTGGGAGGTTAATCCTATCCCCGTATGGTTAGTATTGACCGGAAGTCGTTAGAGTCGGCTGCTTCTCTACTACTGTCTGCTCTCTCCATTTCCCTTTCGCAGTTTGCCATGATAGAGTGACAAATCAGATGAACGCAGTTTTTAACAAGTACTTAATTAATAATACAAATGAACATTTGAGAATTTTGTTTTTATTGTAGATTTGCTGTTAGATATTTACCTGCAAAATGCAGAAGGCATCAGCAGTAAGTAATTCAATGTCGTATTATATTACGGATTTAGTTTGCTACACAAATTTTCATTGGTTCTTCATCCATGGATGTCAGTTTATATTAAGGATTTAGTTTGTTACACACATTTTTATTGGTTCTTTTACCAAGAATGTCAGTATATATTACGGATTTAGCTTGCTACACACATTTTCATTGGTTCTTCAACCATGAATGTCAGCATATATTACGGATTACAGATTGGGTATATGTTCAGTGTCCCCAAAAAAAGAATAACAACATGGCCGAAATCTTTTTGAAAATGTTTACGCTTCATTGAATCAATAGCTTAATACGGAATAATAAATGTATTCTTTCCTAATTAAATGCTGGTTTTATCCTCAAAACCGCTGTTTGAACAAACACCAAATATTACAACAGTTAATTCCGTCACAAACACCAGATTGGTTCAGTAAACACCTCTGTTCCACGGCTGTACCACAACAAAATTGAACATTACAATAAACAAGTAAAAGTGTGTTCAGCTTTGTGCCCTGAAAACTTTCGAAGTCAAAGGGGTAACAACAAATTTTTGCTTACATGTTGTTAACATTTACATCATTTAAATTGTTGCATAAACCCATTGTTTTGTTATGAAATACGAAAAATGAAACTAAAAGACACAAAATATTTAAAAAGGTTTTACATTTGAATTTGATTTATGTAAGTGATAAAAAACCCCACAAAAATGAAAATATAAAACATAAAATTGAAAATAAAAAACACAAAAATGAAAATAGAAAATAAAGAAACAAAACGAAAAAAAATTAATTAAAAAACACGTTTTTGTAATACGACAGTTGGGTTCTGTATTATATGCAACATTCCTCAGGGAATATAAATCCTAAGCCGGGAATGTCACATTATATACCCTGTCTGATAGCTGAATAACATATGATATAAGTACAATAAAAACATAGACATCACATTTAGTGCTCACGACGCGTTTCTCGAATAACATTAATCTGTTAAGCTCAAAATAAAAAGACTGGAACTCCAAGAATTAAAGTTTTTAGGAGCAAGCTACAGACAACACAATGGCCAAAAGGAAAGGGGCAAAAGGACAAACAACGATCGACAAAACACTATACACAGAAATCTATAGATTATGTCATAAAAAACTACTGTCGAATGACAATGTCAATATTATGTAATATTTAGAGTACTTTTAATTTCGTGTATGTGCTGATAAACTGATCGAGGGCGTGCCCGAGATCAGTTTATCTGCGCATACAAGAAATTAAAAGTATTCTAAATGTTTTGTATCATAACCAATCAAACGGAAGCAAATGTGTGATTGACGTCTGTCGCATTTGAGAAGACTGATCTTGGTCACGTACGCCAGCAGTCAGTGACGTGATAAAAAGTGTTTAATAGAACACGTGGTTAACGTCAAAACGTTAAATGGCAGCGAACATGACGGACGAGATCTTTTAAATGATGATATGGATGTTATGCTTTCACAGGTGGCAGAGAACATTTCATTTTTTTTTTTTTTATTGAAATTGAAAATTTTAGAGGCGAAGGTAAAATTTTGATGCGGCACACACATGACACAACTTTTCTGAAAAAATTCTTGATTTTTACAAAATTTTAGAAGAGAGCGAACAGTTTTTCATTTTTATTTTTTTTAAAGAAAATGGAAAATCTGAGGCGGTTTTTCAGCATTTTTGAAGTGCGAGGCGGCAAATTTTTTTCTAACATGGTGTGACTCAATGTCAAATATGATCACTTTTTTATTGCAAAACTGATAATTTGTCTTGTTTGAATGAAAAAAATTGCTTAGTTAATGTTAAAGCAAAAGAATTTTTCATGTGTTTTTATGTCATCTGCATGAACAAACACGTGGGGATCACCCCCTTTTTCTAACTTTCTGTTTACAAACTTATTTTCAATAAAATTTCTTTATTATTTCATCACTGTTTCCTTATTTTAACTTGTTCGTGCCAATATTCATACAATATTATGCTAACATCAAATTGCATGTGTCGACCCTATAATAGATACTAATAGTAAATAGGGTTGACATATGCAATTTGATGTTAACATAAGATTGTATGAATATTGACACGAACAAGTTAAAATAAGGAAAAAGAGATGAAATAATAAAGAAATAAAGAAATTTTTATTTTTATAAATTAGTAAACAGAAAGTAAGAAAAAGGGGGGTGGTCCATGCCACAAGCGCCTGTGGTTTTATAGTTTTGTCCAGTGTCAGATTTAAGAAAGCTTACACTTAGTACCACTTTGCACCCAAAATGTCTATCACTTTGTCAAAAAATTACAATGTGTACCAATTCAAGGCAATTGTCAAAAAAAAAAAGATACAATGTGTTTATTTCTGTGTTCTATCAAAATTAGGTCACAGTTAAAGCAAACTAAATAGAACATGCTTTGCCCAAAAATAGCTATCTTGACTCCACCTCCTGTATGGTTATCTTCATTTAGAAAATACTAAAGATCAAAGGAAAACACACTGGGTTGTGATACAATTAAAATATGTTGAACAATTTAATGCTAATCTATAATGTTTGGAATATAAAAGAGTGATCATGGGCAGAGTAAAATCATTATCCTAATTCCAGGTGCTGCATTCTCTACCCCCCGATGGTAATCATTCCCGCAATATAAGAACAGTTCAAGAAGCAGTTCTTAAACGTGATGTCAAAAGAGTATGGGAAATTCTTCACAACTGTAAGAATGAACAGGTATGATTATTAAGATTTAATCAATCTAACATAGGATTGGGGGTCATGTTTGCTTTAGTCTGCATAGAAAGATGCAACAGGGACGAAATACGTTTGTTGATGAGCTGTCATAGCAATGAAGTTGATGGATGAGGTATCATGACAATGGAGCATTATTATACGTTTTCTTCTATTTCTGTAATGCATTTATATATTTCCAACATCCTTGTAAACACCAATAATTCAAACATTATATTATTTGTATGTGTAAATATATGTTTTGTTTGTTTATATATTGCTGTCACGTGTGTAAAGTGTTGTCCTATTTGCACATGTATATTTGTACATTTGTGTATTTCTTTTCGTAATTGTACATGTGTACATTTGTGCTTTATTCGTGCAAGTGTATCCATTTCAGTTTTATTTGTGTATGTACACATTTCGTCTTGCTTTACGTGTGTATATGTTAGCCCTTTTTGTACATGTGATAATATTATTTCATTCCGGAGTACCTGAATTCGACCCCGGTTTTTAGTGGGGTTTCGTGTGGCTCAATGTTTAGTTTTCTGTGTAGTGTTTTGTTGACAATTGTTTGTCTTGGTCCTTGTATATCCTTCTTTTACTTACGTCTTCTGATTATTACATTGGTACCTTGTCCTATTTGAACATTTGTAGACATTTGACATTTTGCATGGGTAAGCTTAATTCTGTTTGTTCAGGTGTTACGATCTGCCCTTTGCTCTGCTGTTACATGTGTATATTTTAGTCCTTTCTTTCTTGTACATATGTAAATGTTTGTTCTATTTGTAAATATGATAAATGTTATTTCTGTTGGCTTAGGTGATACGATCTGCACTTTGCTCTGCTGTTTCTTTAGACGAAACATCAATGCTTCAGTCCATACTAGATCAAGTTAAACATTCAAGTAAGTAATTAAGATAATAAGATATTTTATTTGACGTTTCGTTCAGTAATAGTGGTCTTCGCGTTTCTCAATTTTTGTTTTCTTTAAGGTTTCGTAACTGTTTGTATACAGCATAGTCATGATGTAAATGAAAATTCCTGAAATAATGACCCACCAACCATGAAATAACAAAGAAATATGGAACAACGTTTGTGGCACTTTTCGTTTTCTTTTTGTAAAGAAGAGTGGGGAAGTGGGGATTGTGCTGCCGTGAACGTATGATAATTTGATTTACATCTACCTATGCAATCAATCATTAATACCAGAATTATATTTCTGAGAAATGATATGAAAATATGTTTTTGCATCGTCGGTTACTCACAGTTGATCACGCTCCGATTACTCTCTATTCATCACACGTACGTCAACGTGCAGAGAAATCATCGTTTCGTTGACAAAAAGCCTATTAATAGTTATCAATCAAAACCTATACAGAAACATGTGGACTCCCATAATTTGCAAGGAATTCCTCTCTAAATTCAAATACGTTTAAAAGCAGTGATTTGATTAACTTTCAAGATTGTTGTCGGGGCTTATCAAAATGTTTTAAATTGATCACGTGACTACCAGAACATCTCTGCCAGTTGACCCACGGGTGTTGAGTGGAGAATAATCGACGCGTGACCAGCTTTGATGTCGTTGTAATATAAACTATTAAATATGACTTGAAGCATATGGGATTTCTGTGGTATTTATATGGACAGCAGTTGCAGAAATTATTTAACCGTTTTACTTAGAAAACCGTGATATAAATGATTTATAACATGAAGTCATGCTATATCACATATATGTCGTTGATTGTTGCACGGTTCTCCGAAAGTAATGAAACTACAGTCCAGATGTAAAGCATACAATATCGTATCTGCGTGTATTATTTCATAGTTCTTAGCAGGTGCTTATATTTTGATATATATATCATGAAAAAGGTCAGAGGAAAAGAAAGCAGTCATGTTACAATTTTGTAGATAGATCTTACACAAATAATTAGGATAATTTCTTTTATTCAGACTGTATAAAAGTAGCTAAATAACATGTACAATAACTTACAAAAATATATGGCTAAGCGGCTCTGTTTACAGATGTGTCTGACAATCTGTACAAACAGAAGCATTGTCAATCTGATAGTAAGTATCTCTTTAATTACATGCTACATGCTCATTAACTTACTATCTCTTTAATTACATGCTACAGACTCATTAACTTACTATCTCTTTAATTACATGCTACAGGCTCATTAGCATACTATCTCTTTAATTACATGCTACATGCTCATTAACTTACTATCTCTTTAATTACATGCTACAGACTCATTAACTTACTATCTCTTTAATTACACGCTACAGGCTCATTAGCGTACTATCTCTTTAATTACATGCTACATGCTCATTAACTTACTATCTCTTTAATTACATGCTACAGACTCATTAACTTACTATCTCTTTAATTACATGCTACAGACTCATTGACTTACTATCTCTTTAATTACATGCTACAGGCTCATTAACTTACTATCTCTTTAATTACATGCTACAGACTCATTAACTTACTATCTCTTTAACTACATGCTACAGGTTCATTAACTTACTATCTCTTTAATTACATGCTACAGACTCATTAACTTACTATCTCTTTAACTACATGCTACAGGTTCATTAACTTACTATCTCTTTAATTACATGCTACAGACTCATTAACTTACTATCTCTGTAATTACATGCTACAGTCTCATTAACTTACTATCTCTTTAGATACATGCTACAGGCCCATTAACTTACAATCCCTTTAATTACATGCTACATGCTCATTAACTGACTATCTCTTTAATTACATGCTACATGCTCATTAACTTACTATCTCTTTAATTACATGTTACATGCTCATTAACTTACTATCTCTTTAATTACATGATACAAGTTCATTAACTTACTATCTCTTTAATTACATGATACATGCTCATTAACTTACTATCTCTTTAATTACATGCTACAGACTCATTAACTTACTATCTCGTTAATTACATGCTACATGCTCATTAACCTACTATCTCTTTAATTACATGATACATGCTCATTAACTTACTATCTATTTAATTACATGCTACTGGCTCATTAACTTACTATCTCTTTAATTACATGCTACAGGTTCATTAACTTACTATCTCTTTAATTACATGCTACAGACTCATTTACTTACTATCTTTTTAATTACATGCTACAGGCTCATTAACTTACTATCTCTTTAAGTGCATGCTACAGTTCATTAACTTACTATCTCTTTAATTACATGCTACAGACTCATTAACTTACTTACTCTTTAATTACATGCTACAGACTCATTAACTGACTATCTCTTTAATTACATGCTACATGATCATTAACTTACTATACTTTCTCTTTAATTACATGATACAGACTCATTGACTTACTATCTCTTTAATTACATGATACAAGTTCATTAACTTACTATCTCTTTAATTACATGATACAGGTTCATTAACTTACTATCTCTTTAATTACATGTTACAGGCTCATTAACTTACTATCTCTTTAATTACATGATACAAATTCATTAACTTACTATCTCTTTAATTACATGATACAAGTTCATTAACTTACTATCTCTTTAATTACATGCTACAGTTCATTAACTTACTGTACTTTCTCTTTATTTACATGATACAGGCTCATTAGCTTACTATCTCTTAAATTACATGATAGAGGTTCATTAACTTACTATCTCTTTAATGACATGCTACAGGCTCATTAACTTACTATCTCTTTAATTACATGATACACGTTCATTAACTTACTATCTCTTTAATTACATGATACAAGTTCATTAACCTACTATCTCTTTAATTACATGCTACAGTTCATTAACTTACTGTACTTTCTCTTTAATTACATGATACAGGCTCATTACCTTACCATCTCTTTAGTTACATGCTACAGGCTCATTAACTTGCCATCACTTCAATTACATGCTACAGGCTCATTAACTTACCATCTCTTCAACTACATGCTACATGCTCATTAACTTACTTTATCATCATTCCCTCCGGATATATCTTCCTGCTGGCTCCATAAGCAAAACTCGTATCAAATTCCGCGTGAGCTGAGCAGGACTTATCAACAGTCAGCAGGAGTTATCACCAAATTCTCCTAACATTTAAACGATAATTCCTGTGAAGATGGCAAAAATAGATAAAATTGATCGACACCATTAGCTAATTATTTTTTTTTAAACATTAGGAACTGTCGTGTTAGAAATATCAACAAACATCGTCCTACAAAAATGTATTTTACACAATTCTTGATAACCTCTGCTGAGACGTCATAATTTTTTTACGTCATAAGGGAGGTTGTGACCTTCGTGTTTTCTAAGCCGGAACGGCATTGGTAAACAAAACCTTGAATGAAAATGGGTGACTTTGATGTTTGTAATAAAAAAAACCCAATGAATATCACCATTAAAGGAAAAATGCAACAATCTTAACATTTATATAAACATGTAAACATGAATGGTATATTTGCAAACTATTTATGAACTACGGTTTTGGGGAAGCGTATTTTGAATATTTTGAATCATGTAATATTCCCGTAAAAATACAAATATAGATGTATCCGTGTTTATGGTTGATTTAAGGATGATAAACATGTCATCTGAATGTGAATATGATTGACACTGACAAATATCAGCCTGTTCACTCGCCAACAAACTTCATATTCTGGCTCGGCAGGCTGATATTTTCGGTATCAATCAATTCACATCCAGATAACATATACATCTCTTTACTTACATGCTACAGACTCATAGTTGTTGTCAATTATGCATGGAACAATCGTAAACCCATCAACAGATGTTTGGATATACCAGCTACATGTTAACAGTATCTTGATTTATCTTAGAAATACCATGAACTTCTTTATCACATCATTAAATATTATTGCCATCAAACAAAGATATCCATGTTAAAATATTCCACAATATTCTATACTAGGGTAGTATTACTCCAGATCATGAGGGACTGGGGTGTGGTGAGAGCTATGCCAGGCTGATATTACTCCAAATCATGGGGGAGGGTGTCGTGAGAGCTTTAACAGGATGACATTACTCCAAATCATGGGGAAGAGAGGTGTCGTGAGAGCGATCGTATAGTAGTCAAGTGTTATATTTATCAATATAATCGGTGCTAAATATCACTGCAATTCGTGTGTTGACTTCCACCCGTGGTGTGGTATACTCAATACAACTTTTTGTGAACGTATTGCCAGTGACTTATGACAAGTCGATTGATATTTCCGGCGGCGCAGATATCTCGCACCAGGAAAACTGACCGCCATGAGAACTAATTAATATTCAGTAACATCTTGTTATCTCAAATTCTGATAAGTCATTTTCAAGGATTACTCGAATTGATATTTATTTGTGTCGAATCTTTGTTGTTATATTTGTGTCGAATACTTACTGTCATACTTGTGTCGAATCTTTGCTGTAATATTTGTGTCGAATACTTACTGTAATACATGTGTCGAATGCTTGCTGTAATATTTGTGTCGAAAACTTAGTGTATTATTTGTATCAAATATTTGGTGTAATAATTGTGTCAAATACTTGCTGTAATTCAAACACTTTAACGTAAAATCACTGTCCCCTTGGACTTCGTATGTCAGTATTGTCACGTTATGCACTGACAAACCATATTCCAACTGTTAACGCAAATATTCGACGATAATGCAAACTGATTGATATGTGAATACGTTGCATATCCGGAATGTTCTATTTAGATGCCTGTCGTATCATTCTCTCTACCTTTAAAAGGGAATCCTTTTTTAAAAGAGTTTTTCCTCATCGTGGGAAAGATCTCAACTTATACTTCATTTGTAATATACAATATAATCTTTAAAGACATTTTCTTGTATTTCAGCTTCTCCTTTGCATGTTGCCTGTAGTCAGGGTAAAGAAGAAAGTGTATCACTACTTCTTATAGCAGGATTCACTGCAAATGTTCTTGATGAGTACAACAGTACGCCATTATTTTGGGCAATATATAAGAGACATAGGTCTGTTGCAGATGTTCTTCTTTCAATCGATGACATAGATGTCAATAGTGTATTATGCGATTTACCACCATCTTGTCACAGGTTAGTATGCTATGAATGTGGATGTTCACTAGTAAAGGAGGTTTTGTTTTGTTCATGTTGCATATATATATGCATTTAAAAAAAATGTTATTGCTTAGAGGGTTGACATTTTACGCACGTGTGGATGATACTTGCGTGAACGCATTATTCTACTACGAGAGGAGCTTTGAGCACATAAAACTAGTAAAACCCATTCACTGTTTAAGTCCGAATAGTGAGCGGTCATGTATTTGTGTATTATTGACTCAGAATTCATCTCTTTCTGTAATCTTTTTTTTTGTCGCATATTTTGCTTTTCATTTTATTTGTATGTAATTATTCACCAGTTCCAGTTCTAGGCCATGGGACAAGACTGTATTGATGTGGGCATCTTCTATAGGTGACTTCCAATCAATTATAGGAATCTGCAGACATAGCCCATTCCCAAATGTTGTTGATGATAGAGGGTAAGTTTTTAAACGTCTTGAAGCACATTGGTGGTGTCATTGGTAGCATGTTTACGTTGATTGTGGTAGATCGTGGGTTCGAGCTCCCGACCGGGTCAAGCCAAAGACTACAAAATAAACGTTAGGGAATACTAAAGGGGCAATAAAAAATAGACAATACAGAGAAATTGGCAATATATGGTACGCAAGACGAAGAAAAACTAAACAAAAACACGATACAAAATGTGTTCGACACCACTATGCGCAAACAAACACAAATAGCGTAAGTAGGACATGAACCCTCCTACAAACAACTGGAGGTAAAGACGAATCGAACATCGTTTTTATGCGGAAATCGTAACGGATAGCACATCATGGAACTAAGAACATAAAGCACATTATAGGACAACCAAGAAAACTAAAAAAATGAACAACACGAACCCCAACAAATTGCTCCTTTCGCCTCGTTAAACAATAATCATTCCCTTCAACTACTTTGCGGGGCATTTTTTCAGAGTAAACTGCAAACACACTTCAGTTTTATTTTCAAATACTACTAAATCAAGTAATTTTTTGTCATACTTGAGTAGCACGACCGGTGCCACTGGTGAAGCAGGAACTGTTTATCCCTCCGGAGTACCCAAGTTTACCCTGGTTATCAAGTGGTTTCCCATTCCTCAATCTTTAGTTTTCTGTGTAGTGTTTTGTATATTATTGTTTGTCCTTTTGTCTTTCTTTCTGTTGACCATTGTATTGTTTGTCCTTTTGTCTTTCTTTCTGTTGGCCATTGTATTGTGCCCTTTTGTCTTTCTTTCTGTTGGCCATTGTATTGTCTGTCTTTTTGTCTTTTTTCTGTTGGTCATTATATTGTCTGTCCTTTTGTCTTTCTTTCTGTTGGCCATTGTATTGTCTGTCCTTTTGTCTTTCTTTCTGTTGGTCATTGTATTGTCTGTCCTTTTGTCGTTTGTTCTATTGGCCAATGCAATGTTTGTCCTTTTGTCTTTCTTTCTGTTGGCCATTGTATTGTCTGTCCTTTTGTCTTTCTTTCTGTTGACCATTGTATTGTTTGTCTTTTTGTCTTTCTCTCTGTTGGCCACTGTATTGTTTCTCCTTTTGTCTTTCTTTCTGTTGGCCATTGTATTGTCTGTCCTTTTGTCTTTCTTTCTGTTGGTCATTGTATTGTATGTCCTTTTGTCTTTCTTTCTGTTGGCCATTGTATTGTCTGTCCTTTTGTCTTTCTTTCTGTTGACCATTGTATTGTATGTCCTTTTGTCTTTCTTTCTGTTGACCATTGTATTGTTTGTCCTTTTGTCTTTCTTTCTGTTAGCCATTGTATTGTGTCCTTTTGTCTTTCTTTCTGTTGACCATTGTATTGTCTGTCTTTTTGTCTTTCTTTCTGTTGGTCATTATATTTTCGGTCCTTTTGTCTTTCTTTCTGTTGGCCATTGTATTGTCTGTCCCTTTGTCTTTCTTTCTGGTGGCCATTGTATTGTATGTCCTTTTGTCTTTCTTTCTGTTGGCCATTGTATTGTCTGTCCCTTTGTCTTTCTTTCTGTTGGCCATTGTATTGTATGTCCTTTTGTCTTTCTTTCTGTTGGTCATTGTATTGTCTGTCCTTTTGTTTTTCTTTCTGTTGGCCATTGTATTGTTTGTCTTTTTGTCTTTCTTTCTGTTGGCCACTGTATTGTTTCTCCTTTTGTCTTTCTTTATGTTGGCCATTGTATTTTCTGTTCTTTTGTCCTTCTTTCTGTTGACCATTGTATTGTATGTCCTTTTGTCTTTCTTTCTGTTGGCCATTGTATTGTCTGTCCTTTTGTCTTTCTTTCTGTTGGACGTTGTATTGTCTGTCCTTTTGACTTTCTTTCTGGTGGCCATTGTATTGTTTGTCCTTTTGTTTTTCTTTCTGTTGGCCATTGTATTGTCTGTCCATTTGTCTTTCTTTCTGTTGGACATTGTATTGTCTGTCCCTTTGTCTTTCTTTCTGTTGGCCATTGTATTGCATGTCCTTTTGTCTTTCTTTCTGTTGGCCATTGTATTATTTGTCTTTTCTTTCTGTTGGCCATTGTATTGTCTGTCCTTTTATCTTTCTTTCTGTTGGTCATTATATTGTCTGTCCTTTTCACTTTCTTTCTGTTGACCATTGCATTGTTTGTCCTTTTGTCTTTCTTTCTGTTGACCATTGTATTGTTCTTTTGTCTTTCTTTCTGTTGACCATTGTATTGTATGTCTTTTTGTCTTTCTTTCTGTTGGTCATTGTATTGTTTGTCCTTTTTTCTGTCTTTCTGTTGGCCATTGTATTGTCTGTCCTTTTGTCTTTCTTTCTGTTGGCCACTGTATTGTTTCTCCTTTTGTCTTTCTTTATGTTGGCCATTGTATTTTCTGTTCTTTTGTCCTTCTTTCTGTTGACCATTGTATTGTATGTCCTTTTGTCTTTCTTTCTGTTGGCCATTGTATTGTCTGTCCTTTTGTCTTTCTTTCTGTTGGACGTTGTATTGTCTGTCCTTTTGACTTTCTTTCTGGTGGCCATTGTATTGTTTGTCCTTTTGTTTTTCTTTCTGTTGGCCATTGTATTGTCTGTCCATTTGTCTTTCTTTCTGTTGGACATTGTATTGTCTGTCCTTTTGTATTTCTTTCTGTTGGCCATTGTATTGTCTGTCCCTTTGTCTTTCTTTCTGTTGGCCATTGTATTGCATGTCCTTTTGTCTTTCTTTCTGTTGGCCATTGTATTATTTGTCTTTTCTTTCTGTTGGCCATTGTATTGTCTGTCCTTTTATCTTTCTTTCTGTTGGTCATTATATTGTCTGTCCTTTTGTTTTTCTTTCTGTTGGCCATTGTATTGTTTGTCTTTTTGTCTTTCTTTCTGTTGGCCACTGTATTGTTTCTCCTTTTGTCTTTCTTTATGTTGGCCATTGTATTTTCTGTTCTTTTGTCCTTCTTTCTGTTGACCATTGTATTGTATGTCCTTTTGTCTTTCTTTCTGTTGGCCATTGTATTGTCTGTCCTTTTGTCTATCTTTCTGTTGGACGTTGTATTGTCTGTCCTTTTGACTTTCTTTCTGGTGGCCATTGTATTGTTTGTCCTTTTGTTTTTCTTTCTGTTGGCCATTGTATTGTCTGTCCATTTGTCTTTCTTTCTGTTGGACATTGTATTGTCTGTCCTTTTGTATTTCTTTCTGTTGGCCATTGTATTGTCTGTCCCTTTGTCTTTCTTTCTGTTGGCCATTGTATTGCATGTCCTTTTGTCTTTCTTTCTGTTGGCCATTGTATTATTTGTCTTTTCTTTCTGTTGGCCATTGTATTGTCTGTCCTTTTATCTTTCTTTCTGTTGGTCATTATATTGTCTGTCCTTTTCACTTTCTTTCTGTTGACCATTGCATTGTTTGTCCTTTTGTCTTTCTTTCTGTTGACCATTGTATTGTTCTTTTGTCTTTCTTTCTGTTGACCATTGTATTGTATGTCTTTTTGTCTTTCTTTCTGTTGGTCATTGTATTGTTTGTCCTTTTTTCTGTCTTTCTGTTGGCCATTGTATTGTCTGTCCTTTTGTCTTTCTTTCTGTTGGCCACTGTATTGTTTCTCCTTTTGTCTTTCTTTATGTTGGCCATTGTATTTTCTGTTCTTTTGTCCTTCTTTCTGTTGACCATTGTATTGTATGTCCTTTTGTCTTTCTTTCTGTTGGCCATTGTATTGTCTGTCCTTTTGTCTTTCTTTCTGTTGGACGTTGTATTGTCTGTCCTTTTGACTTTCTTTCTGGTGGCCATTGTATTGTCTGTCCATTTGTCTTTCTTTCTGTTGGACATTGTATTGTCTGTCCTTTTGTATTTCTTTCTGTTGGCCATTGTATTGTCTGTCCCTTTGTCTTTCTTTCTGTTGGCCATTGTATTGCATGTCCTTTTGTCTTTCTTTCTGTTGGCCATTGTATTATTTGTCTTTTCTTTCTGTTGGCCATTGTATTGTCTGTCCTTTTATCTTTCTTTCTGTTGGTCATTATATTGTCTGTCCTTTTCACTTTCTTTCTGTTGACCATTGCATTGTTTGTCCTTTTGTCTTTCTTTCTGTTGACCATTGTATTGTTCTTTTGTCTTTCTTTCTGTTGACCATTGTATTGTATGTCTTTTTGTCTTTCTTTCTGTTGGTCATTGTATTGTTTGTCCTTTTTTCTGTCTTTCTGTTGGCCATTGTATTGTCTGTCCTTTTATCTTTCTTTCTGTTGGTCATTATATTGTCTGTCCTTTTCACTTTCTTTCTGTTGACCATTGCATTGTTTGTCCTTTTGTCTTTCTTTCTGTTGACCATTGTATTGTTCTTTTGTCTTTCTTTCTGTTGACCATTGTATTGTATGTCTTTTTGTCTTTCTTTCTGTTGGTCATTGTATTGTTTGTCCTTTTTTCTGTCTTTCTGTTGGCCATTGTATTGTCTGTCCTTTTATCTTTCTTTCTGTTGGTCATTATATTGTCTGTCCTTTTCACTTTCTTTCTGTTGACCATTGCATTGTTTGTCCTTTTGTCTTTCTTTCTGTTGACCATTGTATTGTTCTTTTGTCTTTCTTTCTGTTGACCATTGTATTGTATGTCTTTTTGTCTTTCTTTCTGTTGGTCATTGTATTGTTTGTCCTTTTTTCTGTCTTTCTGTTGGCCATTGTATTGTATGTCCTTTTGTCTTTCTTTCTGTTGGACGTTGTATTGTATGTCCTTTTATCTTTCTTTCTGTTGGTCATTATATTGTCTGTCCTTTTCACTTTCTTTCTGTTGACCATTGCATTGTTTGTCCTTTTGTCTTTCTTTCTGTTGACCATTGTATTGTTCTTTTGTCTTTCTTTCTGTTGACCATTGTATTGTATGTCTTTTTGTCTTTCTTTCTGTTGGTCATTGTATTGTTTGTCCTTTTTTCTGTCTTTCTGTTGGCCATTGTATTGTCTGTCCTTTTATCTTTCTTTCTGTTGGTCATTATATTGTCTGTCCTTTTCACTTTCTTTCTGTTGACCATTGCATTGTTTGTCCTTTTGTCTTTCTTTCTGTTGA
This sequence comes from Bathymodiolus brooksi, assembly GCA_963680875.1. Taxonomy (NCBI): domain Eukaryota; kingdom Metazoa; phylum Mollusca; class Bivalvia; order Mytilida; family Modiolidae; genus Bathymodiolus; species Bathymodiolus brooksi. The sequence goes on from OY804582.1 coordinate 42,891,923, forward strand.
CCATTGTATTGTTCTTTTGTCTTTCTTTCTGTTGACCATTGTATTGTATGTCTTTTTGTCTTTCTTTCTGTTGGTCATTGTATTGTTTGTCCTTTTTTCTGTCTTTCTGTTGGCCATTGTATTGTCTGTCCTTTTATCTTTCTTTCTGTTGGTCATTATATTGTCTGTCCTTTTCACTTTCTTTCTGTTGACCATTGCATTGTTTGTCCTTTTGTCTTTCTTTCTGTTGACCATTGTATTGTTCTTTTGTCTTTCTTTCTGTTGACCATTGTATTGTATGTCTTTTTGTCTTTCTTTCTGTTGGTCATTGTATTGTTTGTCCTTTTTTCTGTCTTTCTGTTGGCCATTGTATTGTCTGTCCTTTTGACCTTCTTTCTGTTGGTCATTGTATTGTTTGTCCTTTTGACTTTCTTTCTGTTGGCCATTGTATTGTCTGTCCTTTTGACTTTCTTTCTGTTGACCATTGTATTGTATGTCTTTTTGTCTTTCTTTCTGTTGGTCATTGTATTGTTTGTCCTTTTTTCTGTCTTTCTGTTGGCCATTGTATTGTATGTCCTTTTGTCTTTCTTTCTGTTGGACGTTGTATTGTATGTCCTTTTGTCTTTCTTTCTGTTGACCATTGTATTGTATGTCTTTTTGTCTTTCTTTCTGTTGGTCATTGTATTGTCTGTCCTTTTGTCTTTCTTTCTGTTGGCCATTGTATTGTCTGTCCTTTTATCTTTCTTTCTGTTGGTCATTATATTGTCTGTCCTTTTCACTTTCTTTCTGTTGACCATTGCATTGTTTGTCCTTTTGTCTTTCTTTCTGTTGACCATTGTATTGTTCTTTTGTCTTTCTTTCTGTTGACCATTGTATTGTTCTTTTGTCTTTCTTTCTGTTGACCATTGTATTGTATGTCTTTTTGTCTTTCTTTCTGTTGGTCATTGTATTGTTTGTCCTTTTTTCTGTCTTTCTGTTGGCCATTGTATTGTCTGTCCTTTTGTCCTTCTTTCTGTTGGTCATTGTATTGTTTGTCCTTTTGACTTTCTTTCTGTTGGCCATTGTATTGTCTGTCCTTTTGACTTTCTTTCTGTTGACCATTGTATTGTATGTCTTTTTGTCTTTCTTTCTGTTGGTCATTGTATTGTTTGTCCTTTTTTCTGTCTTTCTGTTGGCCATTGTATTGTATGTCCTTTTGTCTTTCTTTCTGTTGGACGTTGTATTGTCTGTCCTTTTGTCTTTCTTTCTGTTGGCCATTGTATTGTCTGTCCTTTTATCTTTCTTTCTGTTGGTCATTATATTGTCTGTCCTTTTCACTTTCTTTCTGTTGACCATTGCATTGTTTGTCCTTTTGTCTTTCTTTCTGTTGACCATTGTATTGTTCTTTTGTCTTTCTTTCTGTTGACCATTGTATTGTATGTCTTTTTGTCTTTCTTTCTGTTGGTCATTGTATTGTTTGTCCTTTTTTCTGTCTTTCTGTTGGCCATTGTATTGTCTGTCCTTTTATCTTTCTTTCTGTTGGTCATTATATTGTCTGTCCTTTTCACTTTCTTTCTGTTGACCATTGCATTGTTTGTCCTTTTGTCTTTCTTTCTGTTGACCATTGTATTGTTCTTTTGTCTTTCTTTCTGTTGACCATTGTATTGTATGTCTTTTTGTCTTTCTTTCTGTTGGTCATTGTATTGTTTGTCCTTTTTTCTGTCTTTCTGTTGGCCATTGTATTGTCTGTCCTTTTATCTTTCTTTCTGTTGGTCATTATATTGTCTGTCCTTTTCACTTTCTTTCTGTTGACCATTGCATTGTTTGTCCTTTTGTCTTTCTTTCTGTTGACCATTGTATTGTTCTTTTGTCTTTCTTTCTGTTGACCATTGTATTGTATGTCTTTTTGTCTTTCTTTCTGTTGGTCATTGTATTGTTTGTCCTTTTTTCTGTCTTTCTGTTGGCCATTGTATTGTCTGTCCTTTTGACTTTCTTTCTGTTGGCCATTGTATTGTCTGTCCTTTTGTCTTTCTTTCTGTTGGACATTGTATTGTATGTCCTTTTGTCTTTCTTTCTGTTGGCCATTGTATTGTCTGTCCTTTTGTCCTTCTTTCTGTTGACCATTGTATTGTCTGTCCTTTTGTCCTTCTTTCTGTTGACCATTGTATTGTATGTCCTTTTGTCTTTCTTTCTGTTGGCCATTGTATTGTATGTCCTTTTTTCTGTCTTTCTGTTGACCATTGCATTGTTTGTCCTTTTGTCTTTCTTTCTGTTGACCATTGTATTGTATGTCTTTTTGTCTTTCTTTCTGTTGGTCATTGTATTGTTTGTCCTTTTTTCTGTCTTTCTGTTGGCCATTGTATTGTATGTCCTTTTGTCTTTCTTTCTGTTGGACGTTGTATTGTATGTCCTTTTGTCTTTCTTTCTGTTGACCATTGTATTGTTTGTCTTTTTGTCTTTCTTTCTGTTGGCCATTGTATTTTCTGTTCTTTTGTCCTTCTTTCTGTTGACCATTGTATTGTCTGTCATTTTGTCTTTCTTTCTGTTGGCCATTGTATTGTCTGTCCTTTTGTCTTTCTTTCTGTTGGCCATTGTATTGTCTGTCCTTTTGTCTTTCTTTCTGTTGGCCATTGTATTGTCTTTCATTTGTCTTTCTTTCCATTGCCAATTGTATTGTCTGTCCTTTTGTCTTTCTTTCTGTTGGCCATTGTGTTGTTTGTCCTTTTGTCTTTCTTCCTGTTGACCATTGTATTGTTTTTCCTTTTGTCTTTCTTTCTGTTGGCCATTGTATTGTCTGTCCTTTTTTCTTTCTTTCTGTTGGGCATTGTATTGTCTATCCTTTTGTCTTTCTTTCTGTTGGCCATTGTATTGTTTGTCCTTTGGTCTTTCTTTCTGTTGACCATTGTATTGTCTGTCCTTTTGTCTTTCTTTCTGTTGGCCATTGTATTTTCTGTCCTTTTGTCTTTCTTTCTGTTGGCCATTGCATTGTTTGTCCTTTTGTCTTTCTTTCTGTTGGCCATTGTATTGTCTGTCATTTTGTATTTCTTTCTGTTGGCCATTGTGTTGTTTGTCCTTTTGTCTTTCTTTCTGTTGACCATTGTATTGTTTTTCCTTTTGCCTTTCTTTCTGTTGGCCATTGTATTGTCTGTCCTTTTTTCTTTCTTTCTGTTGGGCATTGTATTGTCTGTCCTTTTGTCTTAGCAGCACCAAACAATCCCACAATACCGATGCTACGGGGGTGGGGCGGTGCATACAACACAATCCGCGTAGACTTAACGTTAGTCAATCATTTATTGTCAATGTTAGGGGACATTTCACAAAAATACAATCTAGATTAACAAAATACTACCAATCCATGAAAAAAACAATGACAGAGGACATGTAGGCCTTACTCTGGCATTTCTGTGACCCCTCTCCCCTTTATAACTACTGAACACTTATGCCAACATTTCGAATCTATAATAAACAAATCAGTAGAACCACTAGCTCAATGCAACGATCACATTTAATTGTAGTATACTCCAAATAAGGAAGTTTTGACCACTTTGACATTTCTTAATTGTTTCGCCAGTCATTACGTGTTTGTCATATATATAGGCCTGTATATTCTGAAGTACTTAGAGTGATTATTATCTGATATCTTTCTGTTGACCATTGTATTGTATGTCTTTTTGTCTTTCTTTCTGTTGGTCATTGTATTGTTTGTCCTTTTTTCTGTCTTTCTGTTGGCCATTGTATTGTATGTCCTTTTGTCTTTCTTTCTGTTGGACGTTGTATTGTCTGTCCTTTTGTCTTTCTTTCTGTTGGCCATTGTATTGTCTGTCCTTTTATCTTTCTTTCTGTTGGTCATTATATTGTCTGTCCTTTTCACTTTCTTTCTGTTGACCATTGTATTGTTTGTCCTTTTTTCTGTCTTTCTGTTGGCCATTGTATTGTCTGTCCTTTTATCTTTCTTTCTGTTGGTCATTATATTGTCTGTCCTTTTCACTTTCTTTCTGTTGACCATTGCATTGTTTGTCCTTTTGTCTTTCTTTCTGTTGACCATTGTATTGTTCTTTTGTCTTTCTTTCTGTTGACCATTGTATTGTATGTCTTTTTGTCTTTCTTTCTGTTGGTCATTGTATTGTTTGTCCTTTTTTCTGTCTTTCTGTTGGCCATTGTATTGTCTGTCCTTTTATCTTTCTTTCTGTTGGTCATTATATTGTCTGTCCTTTTCACTTTCTTTCTGTTGACCATTGCATTGTTTGTCCTTTTGTCTTTCTTTCTGTTGACCATTGTATTGTTCTTTTGTCTTTCTTTCTGTTGACCATTGTATTGTATGTCTTTTTGTCTTTCTTTCTGTTGGTCATTGTATTGTTTGTCCTTTTTTCTGTCTTTCTGTTGGCCATTGTATTGTCTGTCCTTTTATCTTTCTTTCTGTTGGTCATTATATTGTCTGTCCTTTTCACTTTCTTTCTGTTGACCATTGCATTGTTTGTCCTTTTGTCTTTCTTTCTGTTGACCATTGTATTGTTCTTTTGTCTTTCTTTCTGTTGACCATTGTATTGTATGTCTTTTTGTCTTTCTTTCTGTTGGTCATTGTATTGTTTGTCCTTTTTTCTGTCTTTCTGTTGGCCATTGTATTGTCTGTCCTTTTGACTTTCTTTCTGTTGGCCATTGTATTGTCTGTCCTTTTGTCTTTCTTTCTGTTGGACATTGTATTGTATGTCCTTTTGTCTTTCTTTCTGTTGGCCATTGTATTGTCTGTCCTTTTGTCCTTCTTTCTGTTGACCATTGTATTGTCTGTCCTTTTGTCCTTCTTTCTGTTGACCATTGTATTGTATGTCCTTTTGTCTTTCTTTCTGTTGGCCATTGTATTGTATGTCCTTTTTTCTGTCTTTCTGTTGACCATTGCATTGTTTGTCCTTTTGTCTTTCTTTCTGTTGACCATTGTATTGTATGTCTTTTTGTCTTTCTTTCTGTTGGTCATTGTATTGTTTGTCCTTTTTTCTGTCTTTCTGTTGGCCATTGTATTGTATGTCCTTTTGTCTTTCTTTCTGTTGGACGTTGTATTGTATGTCCTTTTGTCTTTCTTTCTGTTGACCATTGTATTGTTTGTCTTTTTGTCTTTCTTTCTGTTGGCCATTGTATTTTCTGTTCTTTTGTCCTTCTTTCTGTTGACCATTGTATTGTCTGTCATTTTGTCTTTCTTTCTGTTGGCCATTGTATTGTCTGTCCTTTTGTCTTTCTTTCTGTTGGCCATTGTATTGTCTGTCCTTTTGTCTTTCTTTCTGTTGGCCATTGTATTGTCTTTCATTTGTCTTTCTTTCCATTGCCAATTGTATTGTCTGTCCTTTTGTCTTTCTTTCTGTTGGCCATTGTGTTGTTTGTCCTTTTGTCTTTCTTCCTGTTGACCATTGTATTGTTTTTCCTTTTGTCTTTCTTTCTGTTGGCCATTGTATTGTCTGTCCTTTTTTCTTTCTTTCTGTTGGGCATTGTATTGTCTATCCTTTTGTCTTTCTTTCTGTTGGCCATTGTATTGTTTGTCCTTTGGTCTTTCTTTCTGTTGACCATTGTATTGTCTGTCCTTTTGTCTTTCTTTCTGTTGGCCATTGTATTTTCTGTCCTTTTGTCTTTCTTTCTGTTGGCCATTGCATTGTTTGTCCTTTTGTCTTTCTTTCTGTTGGCCATTGTATTGTCTGTCATTTTGTATTTCTTTCTGTTGGCCATTGTGTTGTTTGTCCTTTTGTCTTTCTTTCTGTTGACCATTGTATTGTTTTTCCTTTTGCCTTTCTTTCTGTTGGCCATTGTATTGTCTGTCCTTTTTTCTTTCTTTCTGTTGGGCATTGTATTGTCTGTCCTTTTGTCTTAGCAGCACCAAACAATCCCACAATACCGATGCTACGGGGGTGGGGCGGTGCATACAACACAATCCGCGTAGACTTAACGTTAGTCAATCATTTATTGTCAATGTTAGGGGACATTTCACAAAAATACAATCTAGATTAACAAAATACTACCAATCCATGAAAAAAACAATGACAGAGGACATGTAGGCCTTACTCTGGCATTTCTGTGACCCCTCTCCCCTTTATAACTACTGAACACTTATGCCAACATTTCGAATCTATAATAAACAAATCAGTAGAACCACTAGCTCAATGCAACGATCACATTTAATTGTAGTATACTCCAAATAAGGAAGTTTTGACCACTTTGACATTTCTTAATTGTTTCGCCAGTCATTACGTGTTTGTCATATATATAGGCCTGTATATTCTGAAGTACTTAGAGTGATTATTATCTGATATCTCAGGTTAAAATATTTTCGAGTAACTGAACAAATCTGATTCCTAGTCAACGGGGAACTTTCCAAATGGAGAAATAGCTCCGTGCATGTGAACATTGCCATATTTGACACGGGAATCGCATTGGGCACCATAACATGGAGAACTAGGATAAAGTTCACCAAGCAGATATAAGCTTACAGAGACCATCAGCAAAACACTTTTTTCATAGATCATTGTATGTGAGAGATTTTTTAATATTTAAAGTTTTCTATGCTACATGTAATTGTTTTTCTACAGAGAAACACCTTTGCATAAAGTATGCTGGTGGGGAAATATAAACTGCGTCCTTTCCTTGTTGTCATGTGGTGCTGAAGTCGATGCACGTAATGCATATGGTGATACACCTTTATATGGAGCTTGTTGTCAAGGTCGTACTGATATTGTAGAAGTTCTTCTTCAATCAGGTGAAGTATTTTAAGCTTAAGAGTAATATACATTATCCAATCAAAAGAATATGGAGCGCGTGTGCCGATGACTCTTCCCATTTGTTGCGAACCGGAAAACACGTAAACTATATTGTGTATAATTGTTGCTACTTATTTTATTATCAAAGTATCATCTTTTTCGCTTCTTAAATGACGTATTCCGACAGAAATATATCGTTTTTAAATACTGTTATAGTGACAGCCCGAACCTTTGAGCCGTAATGAAAGCGGGAGGTTTGGTGCTTTAAAATCTGATTCAACCCACCATTTCTTTAGAAATGCCTGTACCAAGTCAGGGTCATTACGGTTTTCACAGTTTTTCGGTTGTTGACTGATTTTGTCTGATTATATACTTATGAGTTTTGACTTTCCCTTTGTAAGATTGTTCGGAGTTCGGTAATTTTGTTATTACCCTTTTTTAATGTTCTCAATTATGTTAACAATTTTATCAAATAATCCAAATCTATTCATAGTATCAAGGTTAATTAAATGTTAGATTGAATTTGACCTATCAAATGATGAGTAAACAATTTCACGAGAGATAATGAATGTAGCCGATCTACCACTTTAAAATAGGATGACTTTAAAGAACTTTTGTAGAATGTTCCTTGTATCTACCACCTATAATTGTTGTATATTCTAATGATATTATTAGATTATTAGTATTGCCACCATTTGTCCCAAAGGTATCAAAAATGGATGTGTTCATCTATATATATACGAGACAAGGTAACACTTCGATTATTGAAGCTCCATTTTTATGGAGCGGATGTGGTCGAGTGGTCTAGGGCGCTAGACTTACGGCTAAGCGATTGGTGCTGCAGTGTATCAATGGTGTGAGTTCAAATCCCATCGAGGGAAGAAAAAAAATTTGACAGCTGAAAAATCTAATTCTAACACTGTTTGGTATAATTTCCAGACGTATAGAATATTAATATTTAGTATTAACCTAGTATCACAAGTAACTTTGAGATTGAGTGGGACAGATATATTGTATGGTTGTCACTTGCTTAGACGTTTGTATAATATACTTTATTTCCTGTGACTATAATGAATTCGTCATTATCCTATACAATATATTAAAAATTGTTGAGTTAGATTGCTGTCAAATTATAATATTAAGTATATATGTACCATCTACACACGCTTAAACACATGTCTTATGTCTAATCTCTAGATTATCCTTACGAGACAAGGTAACACTTCGATTATTGAAGCTCCATTTTTATGGAGCGGATGTGGTCGAGTGTTCTAGGGCGCTGGATTTAAGGCTAAGCGGTTGGTGCTGCAGTGTATCAATGGTGTGAGTCCAAATCCCATCGAGGGAAGAACAAAAAATTGACAGCTCAAAAATCTAATTCCAACACTGTTTAGTTTAAATTTAAATTAAAAGTTCAAATTGTTCACCCCCCACCACCCTCCTCGTTCTTCACCTTGTATGTTAAAACTAGTTATAGTTACATTCTATCATTATCCTGTTAGAGATTTCCTTAAGGACAACATTAAAGCAATAAAAACCCTCTTCAATATCTGAGGTAAAATCGATAGAAAGAGGCCGAAATGTGCAAGTTTTCAAATTTGAAACTTTTTATTTTTCATCCAATTTTAATGGGTTATTAATTGGTCACTGAAAATATTGCTATTTTATTTCGAAAAGGGATAAAAAATGGTGCTAAATTCGGAAATTTTACATATTTAAAAAGTATATATAATTTTTATTTTTTATCCAATCTTAATACGGTTTTTGCAAATTTGTCATCTTGATGGATTATTGAGCAAATTTCTATTTCATTTCGAAAAGAGGTCTAAAAGGGGTCCTAATTCCGACAATAAAATACCAGTAATATACAATTCAACTGAAATAAACCTCTACATATAAAAACTAGGTAATATGGAAAGTGCCAGAAAATGGAAAAACAAAACAAAACTAGGAAAATGCCATGAACAAATAAAAAGTTTAATGTTTGTGTCTGTTATATACATGTATCATACTTATTGCTTTAAATAAGATATCTACATGCTTATTGTGATCACTGCATGGCTCAATGCACCTGCTGATGAACTTTTATTTCCAGAGTGTAACACCGGACTAGTAATCAGTGTATCTTCACTGACATGATTGCCGAGGGTAACATCCGACTGGTAGTGAGTGTTTCTTCACTAACATGATTCCAGAGGGTAGCGACCGACTAGTAATCAGTGTTCCGTCACTGACAGGATTGTCGAAGGTAACATCCGACCAGTATTCAGTGTTCCTTCACTAACATGATTCACGAGGGTAACAATCGACCTGAAGTCAGTGTTTCGTCATAAACATGATTCCCGAATATACCATCCTACCAGTAGTCAGTGTTTCATCACTGACATGACTCCATTGGGTAACATCTCACTAGTAATCAGTGTCTCTTCACTGGCATGATATCCGAGGGTAACATCCGACCAGTAGTCAGTGTTTCGTGACTGACATGACTCCGTTGGATAACATCTCATTAGTAATCAGTGTCTCTTCACTGACATGATATCCGAGGGTAACATCCGACCAGTAGTCAGTGTTTCGTGACTGACATGACTTCGTTGGGTAACATCTCACTAGTAATCAGTGTCTCTTCACTGGCATGATATCCGAGGGTAACATCCGACCAGTATGTCAGTGTTTCATCACTGATATGGTAAAGTTGCTATAATATTCTTCCAATGAACAGTAATAGTCCAATAGTTTTCACATATTCATATTTTTTCATGGTTACCATGGTATCGTCCGTTTTATTAAATATGTTTGTTGAAAAAATCAGAAAGGAAGAAAATACTTTGACGAATGTGAGCCTACAAGTACTGTGACTTTTCTTGTTTGAAATGTTTTTTTCTGTGTTTTATAGGTGCCCAAATCAATCAAAAAGCCGCCGAGGAAATAGACGATGGCTATTCGTTTGCGTCAACCCCGCTAAGAGAATGGGATGGGAAAAAACTTGCTAGATATTCCCTTTTTGCTGCAATAGAGAATAGACGTCCAGAAATAGTCTCTTTATTAATTTCATATGGAGCGAATATAGACATCAAAATATATAATAACGGAACACCTTTACATGTTGCCTGTAGTGAGGGAACGCTAGGCATGGTGAAGACACTTGTAAATAACGGTTCTTGTATAAATGCTGAAACATATTCTGGACAAACACCTCTTTTCTATTGTCTAAGGGATATTCGTGGTCGTGCTAATGTACACGGGAATCCCAGAAACTTTCATAGTCGTTACTTTTCGAATTTGTCTGAATGTATTCAGGAGGGACATGATATCATGGAATATTTAATTAAACAAGGCGCAACTTTGAGCTGTAAGGATGACAGTGGTAGAACACCACTTGAACATGCAATGATGACATATAGGGGTTTCTCAACTTTGATTTTGTTAAAATATGGTGGACGAATATCTGGTGAACATTTGGATAAATTTCCATGGACTCATAGCAGTTGGAATCTACACCTGCTGCCAAATATGCACTTTTTTCTACTTCTCTTGAGGAGCAACTTTGAATTCAGGACTTCCGCCTATTTAGAAAAAGTATCAGACTTGAAATCAAAAGGATTTGTATTAAAACTTTTGAAAAAAGTTGAACAACCGTTATCCCTCAAGGACCAATGTCGTATATCAATACGCAATATGATATCTACGGATACAGGAGTACAATTTATCAGTTCTATGAATACTCTAGGTCTTCCAAAATTACTTCAAGGGTTTTTAATGTTTGACGACATCGACGACCAATCGTTACGTTTTTGATTCCGACTACAAAAATAGATTTATAAATAACCATTGGGATAGCCAAATATATGTGGAATATTATCAAATATAAGACAATACTATGCTTATTATTATTTATGTACCAGACTTCCTCTTTACCTATGAAGTAATAATCTACCTCCTTAGTAGGTGAAAGTATTCCTTACCAGTGAGACTCCTTCTTTATTAAGTAATAGTCTTCCTCCTTACTTACTAAGTACCAGTGGCTTCCTTACTTATTAAGTGCCAGTGTTTTCCTTACTTATTAAGTGCCAGTGTTTTCCTTACTTATTAAGTACCAGTATCTTCCTTACTTATTAAATACCAGTGTCTTCCTTACTGTTTAAGTACCAGTGTCTTCCTTACTTATTAAGTGCCAGTGTCTTCCTTACTTATTAAGTACAAGTATCTTCCTTACTTATTAAGTACATGTATCTTCCTTACGGATTAAGAACCAGTGTCTTCCTTACTTATTAAGTCCCAGTGTTTTCCTTACTTATTAAGTACAAGTATCTTCCTTACTTATTAAGTACCAGTTTCTTCCTTACTTATTACGTACGAGTATCTTCCTTACTTATTAAGTACGAGTATCTTCCTTACTTATTAAGTACCAATGTATTCCTTACTTATTAAGTACCAGTATCTTCCTTACTTATTAAGTACCAGTATCTTCCGTACGTATTAAGTACGAGTATCTTCCTTACTTATTAAGTACCAGTATCTTCTTTATTTATTAAGTACCAGTGTTTTCCTTACTTATTAAGTACGAGTATCGTTCTTACTTATTAAGTACAAGTATCTTCCTTACTTATTAAGTACCAGTGTCTTCCTTACTGTTTAAGTACCAACATCTTCTTTACTTATTAGGTACGAGTATCTTCCTTACTGTTTAAGTACTAGTGTCTTCCTTACTTATTAAGTGCCAGTGTATTCCTTACTTATTAAATACCAGTATCTTCCTTACTTATTAAGTACAAGTATCTTCCTTACTTATTAAGTACCAGTTTCTTCCTTACTTATTACGTACGAGTATCTTCCTTACTTATTAAGTACGAGTATCTTCCTTACTTATTAAGTACCAGTGTATTCCTTATTTATTAAGTACCAGTATCTTCCCTACTTATTAAGTACCAGTATCTTCCGTACGTATTAAGTACGAGTATCTTCCTTACTTATTAAGTACCAGTATCGTCCTTACGTATTAAGTACGAGTATCTTCCTTACTTATTAAGTACCAGTATCTTCCTTACTTATTAAGTACCAGTATCTTCCCTACTTATTAAATACCAGTATCTTCCTTACTTATTAAGTACAAGTATCTTCCTTACTTATTAAGTACCAGTGTCCTCCTTACTTATTATATACCAGTGTCTTCCTTACTGTTTAAGTACCAGCATCTTCTTTACTTATTAGGTACGAGTATCTTCCTTACTGTTTAGGTACTAGTGTCTTCCTTACTTATTAAGTGCCATGTTTTCCTTACTTATTAAGTGTCAGTGTTTTCCTTACTTATTAAGTACCAGTATCTTCCTTACTTATTAAATACCAGTGTCTTCCTTACTGTTTAAGTACCAGTGTCTTCCTTACTTATTAAGTGCCAGTGTCTTCCTTACTTATTAAGTACAAGTATCTTCCTTACTTATTAAGTACCAGTATCTTCCTTACTGATTAAGAACCAGTTTCTTCCTTACTTATTACGTACGAGTATCTTCCTTACTTATTAAGTACGAGTATCTTCCTTACGTATTAAGTACCAGTATCTTCTTTATTTATTAAGTACCAGTATCTTCCTTACTTATCAAGTACTAGTGTCTTCCTTACTTATTAAGTACCAGTATCTTCCTTACTTATTAAATACCAGTATCTTCCTTACTTATTAAGTACAAGTATCTTCCTTACTTATTAAGTACCAGTGTCCTCCTTACTTATTATATACCAGTGTCTTCCTTACTGTTTAAGTACCAGCATCTTCTTTACTTATTAGGTACGAGTATCTTCCTTACTGTTTATGTACTAGTGTCTTCCTTACTTATTAAGTGCCAGTGTTTTCCTTACTTATTAAGTGTCAGTGTTTTCCTTACTTATTAAGTACCAGTATCTTCCTTACTTATTAAATACCAGTGTCTTCCTTACTGTTTAAGTACCAGTGTCTTCCTTACTTATTAAGTGCCAGTGTCGTCCTTACTTATTAAGTACAAGTATCTTCCTTACTTATTAAGTACCAGTATCTTCCTTACTGATTAAGAACCAGTTTCTTCCTTACTTATTACGTACGAGTATCTTCCTTACTTATTAAGTACGAGTATCTTCCTTACGTATTAAGTACCAGTGTATTACTTACTTATTAAGTACCAGTATCTTCCTTACGTATTAAGTACGAGTATCTTCCTTACTTATTAAGTACAAGTATCTTCCTTACTTATTAAGTACCAGTATCTTCCTTACTGATTAAGAACCAGTTCCTTCCTTACTTATTACGTATGAGTATCTTCCTTACTTATTAAGTGCGAGTATCTTCCTTACTTATTAAGTACCAGTGTATTCCTTATTTATTAAGTACCAGTATCTTCCTTACTTATTAAGTACCAGTGTCTTCCTTACTTATTAAGTACCAGTATCTTCCTGACGTATTAAGTACGAGTATCTTCCTTACTTATTAAGTACGAGTATCTTCCTTACTTATTAAGTACCAATATCTTCTTTATTTATTAAGTACCAGTATCTTCCTTACTTATTAAGTACGAGTATCGTCCTTACTTATTAAGTACTAGTATCTTCCTTACTTATTAAGTACCAGTGTCTTCCTTACTCATTACGTACCAGTATCTTCCTTACTTATTAAGTACAAGTATCGTCCTTACTTATTAAGTACCAGTGTCTTCCTTACTCATTACGTACCAGTATCTTCCTTACTTATTAAGTACCAGTATCGGCCTTACTTATTAAGTACCAGTATCGGCCTTACTTATTAAGTACCAGTGTCTTCCTTACTTATTAAGTACCAGTATCTTCCTTACTTATTAAGTACCAGTGTCTTCCTTACGTATTAAGTACCAGTGTCTTCCTTACTTATTAAGTACCAGTATCTTCCTTACTTATTAAGTACCAGTGTCTTCCTTACGTATTAAGTACGAGTATCTTCCTTACTTATTAAGTACCAGTATCTTCCTTACTTATTAAGTACCAGTATCTTCCTTACTTATTAAGTACCAGTATCGGCCTTACTTATTAAATACCAGTGTCTTCCTTACTTATTAAGTACCAGTGTCTTCCTTACTTATTAAGTGCCAGTGTCTTCCTTACTTATTAAGTACCAGTATCGGCCTTACTTATTAAGTACCAGTATCGGCCTTAATCCTATTCTTTCAAATGAACAGAACGAAATTATTTTTAAGCACGTGTTTGAATATATAAAGAGGTCTGAAAGGTTTCTTGTTTAAGTGGTTCACCAAATGAACAACCACACACACCATCACCACCAACCTCTCTCTCTCCTTCTCTAATTCCTTTCTTCATTCTCTGTTCTTCTTCAATTTACACATATTAATGTAAGAAATATTCATATGCATACATGCTCTATCAAATAATGTTGTAACTCATTGTATGTAGGAGAAGACTTCATAAGTTTGTTTAACTTGTGTCTTATCCTTTTTGCATATTTGAGCAAATAAAATATGTTTAAACTAAATCGGCCTTACTTATTAAATACCAGTATCGGCCTTACTTATTAAGTATCAGTGCCTTCCTTACTTATTAAGTGCCAGTCTTTTCCTTACTTATTAAGTACCAGTGTCTTCCTTACTTATTAAGTACCAGTATCGGCCTTGCTTATTAAATACCAGTGTCTTCCTTACTTATTAAGTACCAGTATCGGCCTTGCTTATTACATACCAGTATCTTCCTTATTTATTAAGTACAAGTATCTTCCTTACTTATTAAGTACCAGTGTTTTCCTTACTTATTAAGTACCAGCGTCTTCCTTACTTTTTAAGTACCAGTGTCTTCCTTACTTATTAAGTGCCAGTGTCTTCCTTACTTATTAAGTACCAGTGTATTCCTTACTTATTAAGTGCCAGTCTTTTCCTTACTTATTAAGTACCAGTGTCTTCCTTACTTATTAAATACCAGTATCGTCCTTACTTATTAAGTACCAGTATCTTCCTTACTTATTAAGTACCAGTGTTTTCCTTACTTATTAAGTGCCAGTGTCTTCCTTACTTATTAAGTGCCAGTGTCTTCCTTACTTATTAAGTGCCAGTGTCTTCCTTACTTATTAAGTGCCAGCGTCTTCCTTACTTATTAAGTACCAGTGTCTTCCTTACTTATTAAGTACCAGTATCTTCCTTACTTATTAAGTACCAGTATCTTCCTTACTTATTAAGTACCAGTATCGTCCTTACTTATTAAGTACCAGTATCTTCCTTACTTATTAAGTACCAGTATCTTCCTTACTTATTAAGTACCAGTATCGTCCTTACTTATTAAGTACTAGTGTCTTCCTTACTTATTAAGTACCAGTATCTTCCTTACTTAATAAGTACCAATATCTTCCTTACTTATTAAGTACCAGTATCTTCCTTACTTATTAAGTACCAGTATCTTCCTTACTTATTAAATACCAGTATCTTCCTTACTTATTAAGTACCAGTGTCTTCCTTACTTATTAAGTACCAGTATCATCCTTACTTATTATGTACCAGTATCTTCTTTACTTATTAAGTACCAGTATCTTCCTTACTTATTAAGTACCAGTGTCTTCCTTACTTATTAAGTACCAGTATCTTCTTTACTTATTAAGTACCAGTATCTTCCTTACTTATTAAGTACCAGTGTCTTCCTTACTTATTAAGTACCAGTATCTTCTTTACTTATTAAGTACCAGTATCATCCTTACTTATTAAGTACCAGTATCTTCCTTACTTATTAAGTACCAGTATCTTCCTTACTTAATAAGTACCAGTATCTTCCTTACTTATTAAGTACCAGTATCTTCCTTACTTATTAAGTACGAGTATCTTCCTTACTTAATAAGTACCAGTATCTTCCTTACTTATTAAGTACCAGTATCTTCCTTACTTATTAAGTACGAGTATCTTCCTTACTTAATAAGTACGAGTATCTTCCTTACTTATTAAGTACCAGTATCTTCCTTACTTATTAAGTACCAGTATCTTCCTTATTTATTAAGTACGAGTATCTTCCTTACTTAATAAGTACGAGTATCTTCCTTACTTATTAAGTACTAGTGTCTTCCTTACTTATTAAGTACTAGTGTCTTCCTTACTTATTAAGTATCAGTATCATCCTTACTTATTAAGTACGAGTATCTTCCTTACTTATTAAGTACGAGTATCTTCCTTACTTATTAAGTACGAGTATCTTCCTTACTTATTCAGTACCAGTGTCTTCCTTACTTATTAAGTGCCAGTGTCTTCCTTACTTATTAAGTACCAGTATCTTCCTTACTTATTAAGTACCAGTGTCTTCCTTATTTATTAAGTACCAGTATCATCCTTACTTATTAAGTACCAGTGTATTCCTTACTTATTAAGTACCAGTATCGTCCTTACTTATTAAGTACAAGTATCTTCCTTACTTATTAAGTACCAGTGTATTCCTTACTTATTAAGTACCAGTATCTTCCTTACTTATTAAGTACCAGTGTCTTCCTTACTTATTAAGTACCAGTATCTTCCTTACTTATTAAGTACGAGTATCTTCCTTACTTATTAAGTACGAGTATCTTCCTTACTTATTAAGTACGAGTATCTTCCTTACTTATTAAGTACGAGTATCTTCCTTACTTAATAAGTACGAGTATCTTCCTTAATTATTAAGTACCAGTATCTTCCTTACTTATTAAGTACCAGTGTCTTCCTTACTTATTAAGTACCAGTATCTTCCTTACTTATTAAGTACCAGTGTCTTCCTTATTTATTAAGTACCAGTGTATTCCTTACTTATTAAGTACCAGTGTATTCCTTACTTATTAAGTACCAGTATCTTCCTTACTTATTAAGTACCAGTATCTTCCTTACTGTTTAAGTACAAGTATCTTCCTTACTCATTACGTACCAGTATCTTCCTTACTTATTAAGTATGGCTCCACCTAAGGATGATGCAGTGGGTGATTTATTGATAGCTGTAAAATTAGAGTTTATATGGTTCATATTTTGCATTTTTATGGAAAACTCATAAAAATAATAAAAGAACGCATGTATTGACTTTGGTTGCTATGGTAACAGCTACATCATAAAATCCCTTTTATTTCAGTGTTAAAATCACTCAATTTGCACGTTTGCCACACAGATTTCTCAAAAAATATTTAATAAAATTCATAATATAATTACATACTAGTGATGTTGAAGACTTCTTCTAAAAATTAACGTATATGAAGAGGAAGTACAAGTTTGCCAATTACTGTTACCATGGCAACCAAACAGCCTCATTTCGCATCTTCAAAAAAACGCAAAAAATCAGGATTTTCATTATCTATTATCTCCTGTGAACAGGGTGAATGGTGAATGAGGCTTGTTTGTATCCGTTCAATAGACACTTATCTAAAACATATAAAAAATAATCATGTGTAGCCTCTTTATATTTTTTGGAAAAAAGCGTTTTTTGTCCCATACATTTGGTTTTTCAGCAAATACTATATAACTACATTTTTACAAAATATTTCTACTTCTCTAAAATGTATTTACTGATATTATCTTTTTCACATAACGTATAACCAAACTAACTACTAAATAAACTTTTATCCTTAAATTATGTGAATGGTTGCCATGGAAACAAAAATAAAACATTTTAAATGCATTTCATATCATGCTAAAATCATAAAATTTTCTTTTGGTCACAAAGATTTCCATATTACTGATTTTATAACTAAATGCCAAGTCTTAAACTGATAACAATGCAAATTTAAATAATGTCCATGGTTGCCATGGAAAGAAAAACAATGATTGTTACCATGGCAACCAAACAGCCTCATTTCGCATCTTCCAAAAAACAAAAACGTAAAAAAATAGGATGTTCATTATCTATTATCTCCTGTGAACAGGGTGCTATGTGAATGATGCTTGTTTGTATTTGTTCAATAGACACTTGTCGAAAACATATACAAAATAATCGTTTGTAGCCCCTTTTATTTTTTTTGGAAAAAAGTGTTTTTTGTCCCATACTTTTTTTTTTTTTTTTAGCAATTAGGTACAACTACAAATGTACATTTTTTAACAAAATATTTATACTTCTCTAAAATGTATTTACTGATATTATCATTTACACATAACTTATAACCAAACTAAATACTAAATAAACTTTTAACCTTAAATTATGTGAATGGTTGCCGTGGAAGCAAACATTAAACATTTTAAATGCATTTCATATCATGCTAAAATCATAAAATTTTCTTTTGGTCACAAAGCTTTCCATATTACTGATTTTATAACTAAATGCCAAGTCTTAAACTGATAACAATGAAAATTTAAATAATGTCCATGGAAAGAAAAACAATTATTGTTACCATGGCAACCAAACGGCCTCTCGACTAGCAGCCGCAAGTGATACAGTTTACCAGTTGCTTGTCCATGGTCGGTGGTTCTCTCCAGGTACTCCGGCTTCCACCACCACTAAAACTGGTTGCCATAACATTAGCACATAGCTGAAATATTGTTGAAAGTGGCATTAAAACACCAAAAATCAAATCAATCAAATCAAATCATGTATTGTACAATTCTAGTACTATACATTTAATGTACAATTCTAGTACTATACATTTATTGTACAATTCTAGTACTATACAGTTATTGTACAATTCTAGTACTATACATTTATTGTACAATTCTAGTACTATACATTTATTGTATGATTATAGTACTATACATTTATTGTACAATTCTAGTACTATACATTTATTGTACAATTCTAGTACTATACATTTATTGTACAATTCTAGTACTATACATTTATTGTACAATTCTAGTACTATACATTTATTGTATGATTATAGTACTATACATTTATTGTACAATTCTAGTACTATACATTTATTGTACAATTCTAGTATTATACATTTATTGTACAATTCTAGTACTATACATTTATTGTACAATTCTAGTACTATACATTTATTGTACAATTCTAGTATTATACATTTATTGTACAATTCTAGTACTATACATTTATTGTACAATTCTAGTATTATTATTTTAAGCTACTTTTTAGATACACTGTACTAAAGATTTGTTGTAGTAACAGTTTACTATAAACTTATAATACAAATATGAGGCTTGTCGTGATTACATTATAATTCATATTAAAAATATAAACCTAAAAAAAAAAAAAAACGATTAAGAAAGTTGCCATTGTTTGAAGAGCAGCAGGCCAAATTTACATGCTTATTTCAAGAACGCCAGGGATTTACAATCCTATGACTTTTCACAATGTGCCAGAGGGTTGTATCCTGTTTTTCAAATCATATTATGCAAATGACCTCTCTTTTTAACATTATAAATTCCTATGATGTAAACAGTCTATTTGTTCATAGAAACATGTACATGTTTGTTTTCCATTTCTGACATCTAGCTTGTTCATTTAGACAAATTTCTATAATAACATCACATGAAATTTTCTTCACGACAGGATAATCTGATTTGTTAACAGATGAACATAAGGAAAATATACACCAAATATTATTGACCTTTCATGCAAAAGAGAACATTAAAAACTTTTACATGGTCGGTAGACTAAAAATGAGATCAAAGTAATGCCATAAGCTTGTTTGGTTGTCCTAGGTATAAAGATGGCTCCTATGAATAATGCCAGTAATACCTATGTCTCGCCAGTCTAGAACAACATATTTACATTATTCAGAGTTCACAGAATTCATAGCTTCAACAACTTCTGACAACTTCTGTCATCTGAATAGCTGATTCTAGACCCCCATCTTCTGCTGTTTGTAAATTAAACCAAAGACCATACAATTGGTATTTAATTTGTTGCTTCTGCGCTAAGCACGCAGCATTAAGAAGAAAGAGCAAAGACCGGTTGGCTCGGAATCAGGATAATGTGTCTGAGTGGGACAACAGACTGTTGTTTCAGTGAACTAATACTATAAAAATGCAACTAAACGGACATCATCTCATTGAAAATTAACTTGTTCTCGCCATGGTATAGCTGAAAATTGTTGAGTTTGAGTTAAATAACAATCACTCACTCTACTGTTTGTTTCTTTGGGTTTCAAGACGGTAAAGAAAGTCTTGAAAAAAATGCAATCTGAATTAATGAATAGGAAGCTTAAGGAGATAGTGCAGGGTGTCAAGTCACTTTTGACAAAATATATATAGAAAATATGATTTGTTTTTAATGAAAATATACTATAGATAAATTAAAGTTATATTTAGCAAAAAATGCATAGCCTCCACCGGTCCAGCTCCCTTGTAGCAATTCCTCACCTCCTTTTAATACTGAAAAATGACAAAAAAAAAACGGTATCAGTAAACTCTGGTCTCCTATTGCTCTTTTAACAAAATAAATACAATTTGTAGTACATCTGGGTTGTGCGTAGGAAAATGTGCCTTGCATTGCATTTACTAGTTGGTCAGATGTCACAATTTCATTTCCTATGGTATTCTCATTTACATTTTCTGTTTTTTTTCTTGTCATTATCCCTTCTTCTTTTGATGTCAAAATGAATGATTCATGAACGACGAGTCCTAGTGATGATGGAGTTTTCTTGACATCATTTTCTGTGTATAGAATACCATCTCCAATTTCAAAAGATTTCCAAGCAATGACGTGTTTATCCCTATAAGACATTACAAGATGTTTTGAGTTTTGATAAACATTAACTTTTGCATTTTAAAAATGTTATAGGTTTTTACAAGTACACCACAATGCTGAGCATCCATCCTTTTTCTATGTAAAGTTTTGTACAAACTCATGATGAATGGATATCTAGTTGTTAATGTAACTGTTGTATCACAGTATGTCCTTATTTTCTTTTCGGTCACATCCAAATATTCTGATATAGCTGAAATATTGCTGAAAGTGGCGCTAAACACCAAAACTCTATTTTGTATATAATTATATTAACAAAACATTATACAGTAATCAATCCAATCCTGTAAATTTGCTATTTTTTTCAGACATTATTTTTATTATGTAAATTTAACTAAATTTTACTTTTGAAAAACTTTATCTTGTGATTATATATATAATTAAACAGCATTATCAAGAAAAAACTGATGGAACGTGCTAAAATGGGTCACGGGTCACTGTAATCGGGCGGCTGTATCGAGAAACAGATACGGTATTGAACAAATTGTTGATACTCATAAAATATTGATAATGCAATAAAATATTATGTTTGTCTTCAAGAAATATGATAGAAAACCATGTGTGAGGTTTTATGACGAAATATCTCCGATTTCTATGTAAATTTACGAGTTGAAGTTGCGGCTGTATCGAGAAACAGATACGGTGTTGAAAAAACTGTTGATACTCATAAAATATTGATAATGCAATGACATATTATGTTTGTCTTCAAGAAATATGATAGAAAACCATGTGTGAGGTTTTATGACGAAATATCTCCGATTTCTATGTAAATTTACGAGTTGAAGTTGCGGCTGTATCGAGAAACAGATACGGTGTTGAAAAAACTGTTGATACTCATAAAATATTGATAAATGCAATACAATTTTATGTTTTTCTTCAAGAAATATGATAGACAAAACCATGTGTGAAGTTTTATGACGAAATATCTCCGATTTCTATGTATATTTACGAGTTCAAGTGGGGAAACACCCACAGGTAATTTTAGCGATGTATTTTTTATCTTGGACAAGAATAATGAGCGTCCTGATTGGATGACCGATTTAAAACACACTGACTCCGCATGGTAAAAAGAAATCTATGTTATATTTATTCATTTGTTTGATTCTGGAATATTGTTGATCATTGATTTAAACAAGAAAAAAAAAGTTTAAAGAGAAAAATAAACATTTGCTGCGACTAAAGCTTAAATCAGCGTTAAAAATTGAACAAATATCAGTGGTTTTGTAAATGAGATTTATTTTAAATAGAAAATCTGAATTTATTATTTATTAATTTATTATTAATGATACAATTGTATATCTTTGGAGGGGGAGGGGGGCTATGATGACAATTTGAAATAAAAACACAGGACGGGACTGTGTCCATGATTTTGTTTCTATAGTTAATTATATGAAATATTGACATCCACACTTGCCTTTTGGACACCACATTTCTGTGTCCACACTTGTAAGAATACAAAGATTGTAGGCATACCATTTCAACAGGTAGTAAAACACCATAGTCTATGGAACGGAGATAGTCCTCTAAATGTCTTTAATTTCCTGTATGTTGATGATGAGTGCCACGTTTACTCTGCCGAAAGTCTACCACGAGTTTGTAACGATGTAATGTGCATACTGATGTTACAGTAAGAGGCTGATTCGTTGTAAAAAGTCCTACTCTACCTTTGTACCTTTGTCTTCGGGTAGAAAAATAAGCCCCAATGGCTTCTATAGACCCCTCTTCATATTCTTACATATTTGGATTCTAGTCGTGTAATAAATATATCACAGCAACTTATCATAGGTGTGTGCAAATTAACATTAATTTATGAACTTGAAATGGTTCCAGTCCTCTTCATTTAGAACCGACTTAAAAGTGTTCAAAGTTGTTGAGGTAACTGTTGAGTAACAGGTTATTACACCGATCTATCACTCTTATAGAAAATGAAGGTAATCTTTGATATCCTGCACTGTTTCCTGAAAATGAGTGACCTCTTGTTGTATTTGAGGGTACCAGTACCTTCTTTAGTTTGAAAGTACCAGTATCTTCCATACTTTTAAAGTACAAATATCTTTCTTACTTATTAAATACCAGCTTCTACCTTGTCTATAGTGTACTAGTATCCCTCTTTACTTCTGTAATACCAGTATTCCCTCTTACTTGTGAGAAGAATCATTTTATAGACGTGTGCAATATAATTGTAGAACATATGATATCAATAAAAACAAAACACCGTTTATAACATAGCAATATTTATTGTATGACAAATGATATGTAGAAAACATTAATGTGTTCTGAAAACTATGTTAATGAAATCCTTCTTCAATAGTGTACACTGATAACTGTTGTAATATACCTTCATAATTATATACATGTATTTTATCTTGGTGTATCTTGTCATTGTCATATGTTATAATAAACTTATATACTAAGCAGTATAGATAGATATATATAATATATGGATATGTACATACATATTAAATATAAATTTACAACAAATTAGAACTTCATTATTCCACTGTTTTCTCCAAATAATCTCTATTTAACAATTACTATTACATTACTATTCTAAACTAATCAAAAGCCATACTCAATGCAGGGAAATATAAAATATAATTACATTAAGGTTTTGTTGATTGTTTGGTTTATGGTTTGTCTTTATTTCAGTTGTATTGTGGCGGTCAGTTTCATTGGTGGAGGAAACCGGAGTACCCAGTGAAAACCACCGACCTGTCACAAGCCACTGACAAACTTTATCACATAATGTTGCATAGAATACACATCGCCATGAACGGGGTTCGAACTAACAAGGTTAGTGGTGATAGGCACTGATTGCACAGGTAGTTGTAAATCCAACTATCATACGATCACGGTCACGTCAGCCCCAATTACATTAAGAAAGAAAATGAAGATACGAAAGGGGCTAATCAGAAGCCATAAATCGAAGGACAGATAAAAGAAATGGTCGAAGGAGAAAGGACAAATAGATAAACAATTTGTGAAAATTGAATATTTCTGGTCGTTCTCAAAGTATCCATCCGGAAGTAAAATTCTGTAAAACTAATATCCGGAACACGTAAGGAAATCTCCCCGGAATCTTTATTGCGGAACTGGTCCATTACATCATTTAATATGAAATGAGCAAAATTAAACAAAGACAGAATTATCACATTGTTTGTATCACGATACAGGTATAAAACAGGGGCGAAGCTAATGATGACAGTATTAGGGATGTATTATATAAACATACTTTAGTAAAAAGAAAAAAATCAGATGAAACTGAATAAGACATAGAGTCAGATCTAGAATACCACTAAACATTATAAAGTAATAGACGGTAGATTACCAATTTCTCCAAATCCGTTCTCATGGTAACGATCAGAAATCGATTTTTGTCCTTATCACGAAAACAATTTTACTTTTACTAATATATTTTTATAGAATACATACAGGAATAGGATCGTCATCATAATAAAACAAATAATATAAAACTATTGTCTTAATGCTGTATTTGAGTATATTCGCGCTAACTGTTAGCGAATGTCATATATACATGTACAGCCAAACCTGCTCGTGCGGTCACCTCTATTAAGCAGTTACCTGTATTGAAATATCACATTTTTGCTGTCCTATCATAGAAAATTGTATGGTAATTGAGCCTCTTTTAAGAGGCCACCTGTCTTATAACCCCATATTTTCTTTGTCTCAAAGATGATATCTTAATACTCAATGTATATGTCCGAATCGTCATAACATCTATGACAGTTTGATTTATCACTCGTTTTCTTCATATTTTTGGCAAGGAATAATATTGGCTTCAAATAAGCATTCTGTCGCTGAAAACGTTTCCTGTTTCGGTAGAGCAAATAAAGAAATTCTTAATATTTCCCAGAATGAGTTCCAACATGTCCAATATGGATACTATCAATGATGATCATGATCGTTTTAATAAGACTAATTGTTGACAATAATAATACCAACACGTATGACCGGAACCGGAAGTCGTTGGTGGAATGATTTTACATAAATGTATTCTTTGGCTGAAAAAAGATAAGAAGTGAGATGGTGATACATCTGACGAGTGATACAACAAAAACATATTATAATTATGACAAACACATATATATATATATACATGTAAATACACTCTTACGCAAATTGGACTATTGTGGTCTAATTTTGTATCTGTCGAACCATTATCAGTGGTGGGCCATGTCAGGTTACGTTTCACTACAATCTGAGGCTCTCTAATTCCTTCATAAAAAGCTGTGTTTTTTACATAAATATTATGTAGCAATAATCGTATATTTAGTGTGTAAAATGTCATTTTGGAATAACGTTCACCAAGAACACTGAACATCGAAAGATTTGAAAGCCAAACAAATTTGAAAGTGTTTGAGAGTAATAAGTGTAGGCTCATCGCTGAAATGTGACATCTGACATGACACATTACGTCAGTGAACTGACGGATAGAACAAATGAAAACGAAGCCAACAAACACGTGATGCTCAATATATTGATATAAACACAAAGTATGTTCAGGTAAATGTTTCGGTCAAGTACAAAATAATTAATAATTATGGTTAATATATTTTCACTTGATTACAAAATTGTATGATGAATGTGCACTCGCAATTATCGTAACAACAGAGGCCACTTAAAATGGCTGTTAGAAGAAACGTTTGGTAAGACATGAAAACACGCATGTACAATGTATGTGGGTATGTGGGGAGCACAAAATTAAAACAAATAGCAATAAGCAGTAAACACCTAATTAAATTCATATTCGGTTCGGTATTGATTTGTCCAAAGCAATAGTCCAAGCTAACTTGACGTGCAGATATTATTTCGTCTTGTTCTTAAGAATTTTGAAGACACTAAAGGGGTATTTAAAAGCCGTAAATCGAAGACGGACAGACAACATAACGACCAAATGGAAAAACACAAAAGGGTAAGCAATGATCTACAAAACACTACACGGAAAACTAAAGATCGAGCAACACGGACCCCACTTAAAACCGTGCATGAACTCAGGTGATCCGGAAGGCGAAGCAGTTCCTGTTTCGCATTGGGCAACCGTCGTGTTACTCTTGTTATAAGTCATTAACTTGGGAACAGAGTTTTATTTACTTTGTTGTTTTGACGACCAGCCTGCGATAACATGAGAAAGAGTAGTAGAACATTTTCCCGTTACAGCTATTTTCGAAGAAAAGCTCTCCTCGCCTTTTGTTGTAAGAAAATATTTACTTTGAAAATCACTGCGTTTATTTCTAGAAATGATCTGCTTTTGGTCTACGGAAATATCTACTATTATTCTCAGAAAATATTGGCTTTTGTTCTAATGAAAAAAACCTCTGCTATTTGTCTAAGAAAATTGCGGTCACGAAGTAGAGATTATTACCAGAGTCTGGTGTATACTAACTTGATGGTAGGTTAGGAAAGATTGGTACCGTAGATGTTGTCCACCTCTCCTTTCAATAACGTTATATAACCAAGATAACCACTTGTATAGACCAGAGTATAATTTATCGATGAACAGTTTGACGATACCAAAGAGGTAATCAAAAGTCGTAAATCAAAAAAGGACAGATCACACAATGACCAAAACAAAAAGTTCAAAAGGACAAACAACGATGTACAAAACTTTACGATGTTTGGTTCATCTTTACCTCCAGTTGTTTGTAAGAGGGCGCATGTCTTATTTGCGTTATTTGTGTTGTTTGTGTTTGTTTACGTATAGTGGTGTCCATCGTATATTGTGTTGTGTCTTGTGCACATTATGTTGCCTGTTTGTCTCGATTGCCATTTTTTGATTTCCCCTTCAGTATTCTCTAACGTTTATTTACATAGAAAACTATAGATCGAGTAATACGAAGCCCACTAAAAACCGGGGATGAACTCATCTGCTACCTTTGTCACTATGCATGTCAACGATACTTTTTTTTCAAACCTGATTGTAAATTATTGTGTCCACATTCACCTGAAAGTTCAAGGTCTTTAGCTGTTCCCAAGAACATCACCTAGACTTCAAACTCCCACTAATGCCCAAACCTGAATCACCACCTCCATATGTTTAAATGATAACTTCAAACCGCTGTTTATTCATCGATTTTTCGCAAAGAAAAATACTCATAGATTAACTAAAATTGATATTCATTGTCACTTGAATACTGAAATTAATCATCTAATCAGTCACACTATTCAGGCTGCACTTTGCTATTCCATTTGAATTGATAGCCACCCTAATGAATGAGTTTGAAGATTGTTATGCAGTGTCTGTCTCATAGAAGACTATGTGTGTATTATCTTAATCTCTTTTCCTCACATTTACCTCGCTTACAAGACTACTAAATTAGATATCCACGTTTTTATTACTAGACTTTCATATATGACCATTACTCTTAATAACACGACGGGTACCAGATGTGAAGCAGGAGAAGTCCTTATTCTTTCGAAACACATGAGTTCTTCTCCATTTTGTATTGGTCATTGTCCCGAAATTTCAGTTTTCTGTGTTGGTCAATGGTTATTATTGTCCGTCTCTTTGTTTTTCTTTCTCTCTCTTTTTTTTCTGGGATATAATGATTTTTAGAATCTTAGAATCTTGTCTTTAAAAATATGAAAAGAATCGAATGCTTGAAATGATGTCTTAATGATATATGTATGGATTTGCTTGATAAAATGTCTCAAAAATAGCTTCAAATTTCATCAATAGTTATCCCTCTTGTCCCGTGTATTTCTCGACAAAAAATATTGCTGTGCATCTTTTCAACATTATTCTCTAGTATGCATATTAATAATGTTTTAGTGTTAAATCAGCAGTACAAGAGAACAAGTATACAAACAAGAAGTCATGTAGGTAAAAGAGGAGCACTGGGATTGGCTTACTGATGAATGTCTATCATTACTACTACTAAACGTTCGGATAATTTTGCTTTGTAACGGGCCACAATGACCACTTCTAACAAGTTGTTTTTATTAGAAGTAAAACAAACGTAAATATCTAATGTAGTGCGTACAGCACATGTCTGGAATTTCATTTATCAGGTACGCTCAATAGCCAAACAAATATAAAAGTCTTTGGGAGCAAGTAAACAGAAAGTCGTAGATACGACAGCCAAACATTCCTGAGAGAGATTGACCTTAGTTTCAATAGTAACTGTACATTTCAAACAAATTTATTATTTAGAGAGTGTGAGTGAGTAAGTGCCGTTTAACACCAATTGGGCACTTTTTCAGCTACATCATGGCTAAAGCATGTTATATTCGAGTAGATGATAATAATGTCTGCTTTGTACAATACCACCACCCTTAGTTGGATTTTTAGAGTGCTAGCTCACTGAAGCAACAATCCACGGGTAGACATGTGATGGCGTTCGACATTGACACATTATTTTGTTTTGTGATCCCTTGTTTGCATTAGGATTTATGTTGCTCAATCTTATGTTTTCTGTGTAGTGTTTTGTGATCCCTTTTTTGTATTAGGGTTCGTGTTGCTCAATCTTATGTTTTCTGTGCAGTGTTTTGTGATCCGTTGTTTGTAGTGGGGTTCGTGTTGCTCAATATTATGTTTTTTGTGTAGTGTTTTGTGATCCCTTGTTTGTATTAGGGTTCGTGTTGCTCAATCTTATGTTTTCTGTGTAGTGTTTTGTGATCCCTTGTTTGTAGTGGGGTTTGTGTTGCTGAATCTTATGTTTTCTGTGCAGTGCTTTGTGATCCCTTGTTTGTATTAGTGTTCGTGTTGCTCAATCTTATGTTTTCTGTGTAGTGTTTTGTGATCTCTTGTTTGTAGTGAGGTTCGTGTTACTCAATCTTATGTTTTCTGTGTAGTGTTTTTTGGTCCTTGTTTGTAGTAGGGTTCGTGTTCATCAATCTTATGCTTTCTGTGCAGTGTTTTGTGGTCCCTTGTTTGTATTAGGGTTCGTGTTGCTCAATCTTATGTTTTCTATGTAGTGTTTTGTGATCCCTTGTTTGTATTAAAGTTCGTGTTACTCAATCTTATGTTTTCAGCGTAGTGTTTTGTGATCCGTTGTTTGTAGTTGGGTTCGTGTTACTCAATCTTATGTTTTCTGTGTAGTGTTTTGTGATCCCTTGGTTGTAGTGGGGTTCGTATTGCTCAATCTTATGTTTTCAGCGTAGTGTTTTGTGATCCGTTGTTTGTAGTGGGATTCGTGTTGCTCAATCTTATGTTTTCTGTGTAGTGTTTTGTGATCCCTTTTTTGTATTAGGGTTCGTGTTGCTCAATCTTATGTTTTCTGTGCAGTGTTTTGTGATCTCTTGGTTGTAGTGGGTTTCGTGTTGCTCAATCTTATGTTTTCAGCGTAGTGTTTTGTGATACGTTGTTTGTAGTGAGGTTCGTGTTGCTCAATCTTATGTTTTCTGTGTAGTGTTTTGTGATCCCTTGTTTGTATTAGTGTTCGTGTTGATCAATCTTATGTTTTCTGTGTAGTGTTTTGTGATCACTTGTTTGTAGTGGGGTTCGTGTTACTCAATCTTATGTTTTCTGTGTAGTGTTTTGTGGTCCCTTGTTTGTAGTAGGGTTCGTGTTCATCAATCTTATGCTTTCTGTGCAGTGTTTTGTGATCCCTTGTTTGTATTAGGGTTCGTGTTGTTCAATCTTATGTTTTCTATGTAGTGTTTTGTGATCCCTTGTTTGTATTAGGGTTCGTGTTACTCAATCTTATGTTTTCAGCGTAGTGTTTTGTGATCCGTTGTTTGTAATTGGGTTCGTGTTACTCAAACTTATGTTTTCTGTGTAGTGTTTTGTGATCCCTTGGTTGTAGTGGGGTTCGTGTTGCTCAATCTTATGTTTTCAGCGTAGTGTTTTGTGATACGTTGTTTGTAGTGGGATTCGTGTTGCTCAATCTTATGTTTTCTGTGTAGTGTTGTGTGATCCCTTTTTTGTATTAGAGTTCGTGTTGCTCAATCTTATGTTTTCTGTGCAGTGTTTTGTGATCTCTTGGTTGTAGTGGGGTTCGTGTTGCTCAATCTTATGTTTTCAGCGTAGTGTTGTGTGATCCGTTGTTTGTAGTGGGGTTCGTGTTGCTCAATCTTATGTTTTTTGTGTAGTGGTTTGTGATCCCTTGTTTGTATTAGGGTTCGTGTTGCTCAATCTTATGTTTTCTGTGTAGTGTTTTGTGATCCCTTGTTTGTAGTGGGGTTTGTGTTGCTGAATCTTATGTTTTCTGTGCAGTGCTTTGTGATCCCTTATATGTAGTGGGGTTTGTGTTGCTCAATCTTATGTTTTCTGTGTAATGTTTTGTGATCCCTTGTTTGTATTAGTGTTCGTGTTGCTCAATCTTATGTTTTCTGTGTAGTGTTTTGTGATCTCTTGTTTGTATTGAGGTTCGTGTTACTCAATCTTATGTTTTCTGTGTAGTGTTTTTTGGTCCCTTGTTTGTAGTAGGGTTCGTGTTCATCAATCTTATGCTTTCTGTGCAGTGTTTTGTGGTCCCTTGTTTGTATTAGGGTTCGTGTTGCTCAATCTTATGTTTTCTATGTAGTGTTTTGTGATCCCTTGTTTGTATTAAAGTTCGTGTTACTCAATCTTATGTTTTCAGCGTAGTGTTTTGTGATCCGTTGTTTGTAGTTGGGTTCGTGTTACTCAATCTTATGTTTTCTGTGCAGTGTTTTGTGTTCCCTTGGTTGTAGTGGGGTTCGTATTGCTCAATCTTATGTTTTCAGCGTAGTGTTTTGTGATCCGTTGTTTGTAGTGGGATTCGTGTTGCTCAATCTTATGTTTTCTGTGTAGTGTTTTGTGATCCCTTTTTGTATTAGTGTACGTGTTGCTCAATCTTATGTTTTCTGTGCAGTGTTTTGTGATCTCTTGGTTGTAGTGGGTTTCGTGTTGCTCAATCTTATGTTTTCAGCGTAGTGTTTTGTGATCCGTTGTTTGTAGTGGGATTCGTGTTGCCCAATCTTATGTTTTCTATGTAGTGTTTTGTGATCCCTTTTTTGTATTAGGGTTCGTGTTGCTCAATCTTATGTTTTCTGTGCAGTGTTTTGTGATCTCTTGGTTGTAGTGGGGTTCGTGTTGCTCAATCTTATGTTTTTTGTGTAGTGTTTTGTGATCTCTTGGTTGTAGTGGGGTTCGTGTTGCTCAATCTTATGTTTTTTGTGTAGTGTTTTGTGATCCCTTGTTTGTATTAGGGTTCGTGTTGCTCAATCTTATGTTTTCTGTGTAGTGTGTTATGATCCTTTGTTTGTAGTGGGGTTTGTTTTGCTCAATTTTATGTTTTCCGTGCAGTGCTTTGTGATCCCTTATATGTAGTGGGGTTTGTGTTGCTCAATCTTATGTTTTCCGTGCAGTGCTTTGTGATCCCTTATATGTAGTGGGGTTTGTGTTGCTCAATCTTTTTTTTCTGTGTAGTGTTTTGTGATCCCTTGTTTGTATTAGTGTTCGTGTTGCTCAAGCTTATGTTTTCTGTGTAGTGTTTTGTGATCTCTTGTTTGTAGTGGGGTTCGTGTTACTCAATCTTATGTTTTCTGTGTAGTGTTTTGTGGTCCCTTGTTTGTAGTAGGGTTCGTGTTCATCAATCTTATGCTTTCTGTGCAGTGTTTTGTGATCCCTTGTTTGTATTAGGGTTCGTGTTGCTCAATGTTTTGTTTTCTATGTAGTGTTTTGTGATCCCTTGTTTGTATTAGGGTTGGTGTTACTCAATCTTATGTTTTCTGTGTAGTGTTTTTTGATCCCTTGTTTGTATTAGGGTTCGTGTTGCTCAATCTTATGTTTTCTGTGCAGTGTTTTGTGATCTCTTGGTTGTAGTGGGGTTCGTGTTGGTCAATCTTATGTTTTCTGCGTAGTGTTTTGTGATCCGTTGTTTGTATTAGAGTTCGTGTTACTCAATCCTATGTTTTCTGTGTAGTGTTTTGTGATCCCTTGTTTGTATAAAGGTTCGTGTTACTCAATCTTATGTTTTCTGTGAATTACTTTGTGATCCCTTGTTTGTAGTAGGGTTCGTGTTGCTCAATCTTATGTTTTCTGTGCAGTGTTTTGTGATCCGTTGTTTGTAGTGGGGTTCGTGTTGCTCAATCTTATGTTTTTTGTGTAGTGTTTTGTGATCCCTTGTTTGTATTAGATTTCGTGTTGCTCAATCTTATGTTTTCCGTGCAATGCTTTGTGATCCCTTATATGTAGTGGGGTTTGTGTTGCTCAATCTTATGTTTTCCGTGCTGTGCTTTGTGATCCCTTATATTTAGTGGGGTTTGTGTTGCTCAATCTTATGTTTTCTGCGTAGTGTTTTGTGATCCGTTGTTTGTATTAGAGTTCGTGTTACTCAATCTTATGTTTTCTGTGTAGTGTTTTGTGATCCCTTGTTTGTATTAGGGTTCGTGTTACTCAATCTTATGTTTTCTGTGTAGTGTTTTGCGATCCCTTGTTTGTATTAGGGTTCGTGTTGCTCAATCTTATGTTTTCTGTGCAGTGTTTTGTGATCCCTTGGTTGTAGTGGGGTTCGTATTGCTCAATCTTATGTTTTCAGAGTAGTGTTTTGTGATCCATTGTTTGTAGTGGGATTCGTGTTGCTCAATCTTAAGTTTTCTGTGTAGTGTTTTGTGATCCCGTTTTTGTATTAGGGTTCGTGTTGCTCAATCTTATGTTTTCTGTGCAGTGTTTTGTGATCTCTTGGTTGTAGTGGGGTTCGTGTAACTCAATCTTATGTTTTTTGTGTAGTGTTTTGTGATCCCTTGTTTGTATTAGTGTTCGTGTTGATCAATCTTATGTTTTCGGTGTAGTGTTTTGTGATCACTTGTTTGTAGTGGGGTTCGTGTTACTCAATCGTATGTTTTCTGTGTAGTGTTTTGTGGTCCCTTGTTTGTAGTAGGGTTCGTGTTCATCAATCTTATGCTTTCTGTGCAGTGTTTTGTGGTCTCTTGTTTGTATTAGGGTTCGTGTTGCTCAATCTTATGTTTTCAGCGTAGTATTTTGTGATCCGTTGTTTGTAGTGGGATTCGTGTTGCTCAATCTTATGTTTTCTGTGTAGCGTTTTGTGATCCCTTTTTTGTATTAGGGTTCGTGTTGCTCAATCTTATGTTTTCTGTGCAGTGTTTTGTGATATCTTGGATGTAGTGGGGTTCGTGTTGCTCAATCTTATGTTTTTTGTGTAGTGTTTTGTGATCCCTTGTTTGTATTAGGGTTCGTGTTGCTCAATCTTATGTTTTCTGTGTAGTGTGTTGTGATCCTTTGTTTGTAGTGGGTTTGTGTTGCTCAATCTTATGTTTTCCGTGCAGTGCTTTGTGATCCCTTATATGTAGTGGGGTTTGTGTTGCTCAATCTTTTTTTTCTGTGTAGTGTTTTGTGATCCCTTGTTTTGTATTAGTGTTCGTGTTGCTCAAGCTTATGTTTTCTGTGTAGTGTTTTGTGATCCCTTGTTTGTAGTGGGGTTCGTGTTACTCAATCTTATTTTTTTTTGTGTAGTGTTTTGTGGTCCCTTGTTTGTAGTAGGGTTCGTGTTCATCAATCTTATGCTTTCTGTGCAGTGTGTTGTGATCCCTTGTTTGTATTAGGGTTCGTGTTGCTCAATGTTTTGTTTTCTATGTAGTGTTTTGTGATCCCTTGTTTGTATTAGGGTTCGTGTTACTCAATCTTATGTTTTCTGTGTAGTGTTTTGTGATCCCTTGTTTGTATTAGGGTTCGTGTTGCTGAATCTTATGTTTTCTGTGCAGTGTTTTGTGATCTCTTGGTTGTAGTGGGGTTCGTGTTGCTCAATCTTATGTATTCTGCGTAGTGTTTTGTGATCCGTTGTTTGTATTAGGGTTCATGTTACTCAATCTTATGTTTTCTGTGTAGTGTTTTGTGATCCCTTGTTTGTATTAGGGTTCGTGTTGCTCAATCTTATGTTTTCTGTGAATTACTTTGTGATCCCTTGTTTGTAGTAGGGTTCGTGTTGCTCAATCTTATGTTTTCTGTGCAGTGTTTTGTGATTCGTTGTTTGTAGTGGGGTTCGTGTTGCTCAATCTTATGTTTATTGTGTAGTGTTTTGTGATCCCTTGTTTGTATTAGGGTTCGTGTTGCTCAATCTTATGTTTTCTTAGTAGTGTGTTGTGATCCTTTGTTTGTAGTGGGGTTTGTGTTACTCAATCTTATGTTTTCCGTGCAGTGCTTTGTGATCCCTTATATGTAGTGGGGTTTGTGTTGCTCAATCTTATGTTTTCCGTGCTGTGCTTTGTGATCCCTTATATGTAGTGGGGTTTGTGTTGCTCAATCTTTTTTTTCTGTGTAGTGTTTTGTGATCCCTTGTTTGTATTGGTGTTCGTGTTGCTCAAGCTTATGTTTTATGTGTAGTGTTTTGTGATCTCTTGTTTGTAGTTGGGTTCGTGTTACTCAATCTTATGTTTTCTGTGCAGTGTTTTGTGATCCCTTGTTTGTATTAGGGTTCGTGTTGCTCAATGTTTTGTTTTCTATGTAGTGTTTTGTGATCCCTTGTTTGTATTAGGGTTCGTGTTACTCAATCTTATGTTTTCTGTGTAGTGTTTTGTGATCCCTTGTTTGTATTAGGGTTCGTGTTTCTCAATCTTATGTTTTCTGTGCAATGTTTTGTGATCTCTTGGTTGTAGTGGGGTTCGTGTTGCTCAATCTTATGTTTTCTGCGTAGTGTTTTGTGATCCGTTGTTTGTATTAGAGTTCGTGTAACTCAATCTTATGTTTTATGTGTAGTGTTTTGTGATCCCTTGTTTGAATTAGGGTTCGTGTTGCTCAATCTTATGTTTTCTGTGTAGTGTTTTGTGATCCTTTGTTTGTAGTGGGGTTTGTGTTGCTCAATCTTATGTTTTCTGTGCAGTGCTTCTTGATCCCTTATATGTAGTGGGTTTGTGTTGCTCAATTTGATGGTTTCCGTGCAGTGCTTTGTGATCCCTTATATGTAGTTGGGTTTGTGTTGCTCAATCTTTTTTTTCTGTGTAGTGTTTTGTGATCCCTTGTTTGTATTAGTGTTCGTGTTGCTCAAGCTTATGTTTTCTGTGTAGTGTTTTGTGATCTCTTGTTTGTAGTGGGGTTCGTGTTACTCAATCTTATGTTTTCTGCGTAGTGTTTTGTGATCCGTTGTTTGTATTAGAGTTCGTGTTACTCAATCCTATGTTTTCTGTGTAATGTTTTGTGATCCCTTGTTTGTAGTAGGGTTCGTGTTCATCAATCTTATGCTTTCTGTGCAGTCTTTTGTGATCCCTTGTTTGTATTAGGGTTCGTGTTGCTCAATGTTTTGTTTTCTATGTAGTGTTTTGTGATCCCTTGTTTGTATTAGGGTTCGTGTTACTCAATCTTATGTTTTCTGTGTAGTGTTTTGTGATCCCTTGTTTGTATTAGGGTTCGTGTTGCTCAATCTTATGTTTTCTGTGCAGTGTTTTGTGAGCTCTTGGTTGTAGTGGGGTTCGTGTTGCTCAATCTTATGTTTTCTGCGTAGTGTTTTGTGATCCGTTGTTTGTATTAGAGTTCGTGTTACTCAATCCTATGTTTTCTGTGTAATGTTTTGTGATCCCTTGTTTGTATTAGGGTTCGTGTTACTCAATCTTAAGTTTTCTGTGTAGTGTTTTGTGATCCCTTGTTTGTATTAGGGTTCGTGTTGCTCAATCTTATGTTTTCTGTGAATTACTTTGTGATCCCTTGTTTGTAGTAGGGTTCGTGTTGCTCAATCATTTTTTTCTGTGCAGTATTTTGTGATCCCTTGTTTGTATTAGTGTTCGTGTTGCTCAAGCTTATGTTTTCTGTGTAGTGTTTTGTGATCTCTTGTTTGTAGTGGGGTTCGTGTTACTCAATCTTATGTTTTCTGTGTAGTGTTTTGTGGTCCCTTGTTTCTAGTAGGGTTCGTGTTCCTCAATCTTATGCTTTCTGTGCAGTGTTTTGTGATCCCTTGTTTGTAATAGGGTTCGTGTAGCGCAATGTTTTGTTTTCTGTGTAGTGTTTTGTGATCCCTTGTTTGTATTAGGGTTCGTGTTACTCAATCTTATGTTTTCTGTGTAGTGTTTTGTGATCCCTTGTTTGTATTAGGGTTCGTGTTGCTCAATCTTATGTTTTCTGTGCAGTGTTTTGTGATCTCTTGGTGGTAGTGGGGTTCGTGTTGCTCAATCTTATGTTTTCTGCGTAGTGTTTTGTGATCCCTTGTTTGTATTAGGGTTCGTGTTGCTCAATGTTTTGTTTTCTATGTAGTGTTTTGTGATCCCTTGTTTGTATTAGGGTTCGTGTTACTCAATCTTATGTTTTCTGTGTAGTGTTTGTGATCCCTTGTTTGTATTAGGGTTCGTGTTGCTCAATCTTATGTTTTCTGTGCAGTGTTTTGTGATCTCTTGGTTGTAGTGGGGTTCGTGTTGCTCAATCTTATGTTTTCTGTGTAGTGTTTTGTGATCCGTTGTTTGTATTAGAGTTCGTGTTACTCAATCCTATGTTTTCTGTGTAATGTTTTGTGATCCTTTGTTTGTATTAGGGTTCGTGTTACTCAATCTTATGTTTTCTGTGTAGTGTTTTGTGATCCCTTGTTTGTATTAGGGTTCGGGTTGCTCAATCTTATGTTTTCTGTGAATTACTTTGTGATCCCTTGTTTGTAGTAGGGTTCGTGTTGCTCAATCTTATGTTTTCTGTGCAGTGTTTTGTGATCCGTTGTTTGTAGTGGGGTTCGTGTTGCTCAATCTCATGTTTTTTGTGTAGTGTTTTGTGATCCCTTGTTTGTATTAGGGTTCGTGTTGCTCAATCTTATGTTTTCTGTGCAGTGTTTTGTGATCTCTTGGTTGTAGTGGGGTTCGTGTTGCTCAATCTTATGTATTCTGCGTAGTGTTTTGTGATCCGTTGTTTGTATTAGAGTTCGTGTTACTCAATCCTATGTTTTCTGTGTAGTGTTTTGTGATCCCTTGTTTGTATTAGGGTTCGTGTTACTCAATCTTATGTTTTCTGTGTAGTGTTTTGTGATCCCTTGTTTGTATTAGGGTTCGTGTTGCTCAATCTTATGTTTTCTGTGTAGTGTTTTGTGGTCCCTTGTTTGTAGTATGGTTCGTGTTCATCAATCTTATGCTTTCTGTGCAGTGTTTTGTGGACCCTTGTTTGTATTAGGGTTCGTGTTGTTCAATCTTATGTTTTCTATGTAGTGTTTTGTGATCCCTTGTTTGTATTAGGGTTCGTGTTACTCAATCTTATGTTTTCTGTGTAGTGTTTTGTGATCCCTTGTTTGTATTAGGGTTCGTGTTGCTCAATCTTATGTTTTCTGTGCAGTGTTTTGTGATCTCTTGGTTGTAGTGGGGTTCGTGTTGCTCAATCTTATGTTTTCAGCGTAGTGTTTTGTGATACGTTGTTTGTAGTGGGGTTCGTGTTGCTCAATCTTATGTTTTTTGTGTAGTGTTTTTTGATCACTTGTTTGTAATGGGGTTCGTGTTACTCAATCTTATGTTTTATGTGTAGTGTTTTGTGATCACTTGTTTGTAGTGGGGTTCGTGTTACTCAATCTTATGTTTTCTGTGTAGTGTTTTGTGGTCCCTTGTTTGTAGTAGGGTTCGTGTTCATCAATCTTATGCTTTCTGTGCAGTGTTTTGTGGACCCTTGTTTGTATTAGGGTTCGTGTTGTTCAATCTTATGTTTTCTATGTAGTGTTTTGTGATCCCTTGTTTGTATTAGGGTTCGTGTTACTCAATCTTATGTTTTCATCGTAGTGTTTTGTGATCCGATGTTTGTAGTTGGGTTCGTGTTACTCAATCTTATGTTTTCTGTGTAGTGTTTTGTGATCTCTTGGTTGTAGTGGGGTTCGTGTTGCTCAATCTTATGTTTTCAGAGTAGTGTTTTGTGATCCGTTTTTTGTAGTGGAATTCGTGTTGCTCAATCTTATGTTTTCTGTGCAGTGTTTTGTGATCTCTTGGTTGTAGTGGGGTTCGTGTTGCTCAATCTTATGTTTTCTGCGTAGTGTTTTATGATCCGTTGTTCGTAGTGGGGTTCGTGTTGCTCAATCTTATGTTTTTTGTGTAGTGTTTTGTGATCCCTTGTTTGTATTAGGGTTCGTGTTGCTCAATCTTATGTTTTCTGTGTAGTGTGTTGTGATCCTTTGTTTGTAGTGGGGTTTGTGTTGCTCAATCTTATGTTTTCCGTGCAGTGCTTTGTGATCCCTTATATGTAGTGGGGTTTGTGTTGCTCAATCTTATGTTTTCCGTGCTGTGCTTTGTGATCCCTTATATGTAGTTGGGTTTGTGTTGCTCAATCTTTTTTTTCTGTGTAGTGTTTTGTGATCCCTTGTTTGTATTAGTGTTCGTGTTGCTCAAGCTTATGTTTTCTGTGTAGTGTTTTGTGATCTCTTGTTTGTAGTGGGGTTCGTGTTACTCAATCTTATGTTTTCTGTGCAGTGTTTTGTGGTCCCTTGTTTGTAGAAGGGTTCGTGTTCATCAATCTTATGCTTTCTGTGCAGTGTTTTGTGATCCCTTGTTTGTATTAGGGTTCGTGTTGCTCAATCTTATGTTTTCTGTGCAGTGTTTTGTGAGCTCTTGGTTGTAGTGGGGTTCGTGTTGCTCAATCTTATGTTTTCTGCGTAGTGTTTTGTGATCCGTTGTTTGTATTAGAGTTCGTGTTACTCAATCCTATGTTTTCTGTGTAATGTTTTGTGATCCCTTGTTTGTATTAGGGTTCGTGTTACTCAATCTTAAGTTTTCTGTGTAGTGTTTTGTGATCCCTTGTTTGTATTAGGGTTCGTGTTGCTCAATCTTATGTTTTCTGTGAATTACTTTGTGATCCCTTGTTTGTAGTAGGGTTCGTGTTGCTCAATCTTATGTTTTCTGTGCAGTGTTTTGTGATCCGTTGTTTGTAGTGGGGTTCGTGTTGCTCAATCTTATGTTTTTTGTGTAGTGTTTTGTGATCCCTTGTTTGTATTAGGGTTCGTGCTGCTCAATCTTATCTTTTTTGTGTAGTGTGTTGTGATCCGTTGTTTGTAGTGGGGTTTGTGTTGCTCAATCTTATGTTTTCCGTGCAGTGCTTTGTGATCCCTTATATGTAGTGGGGTTTGTGTTGCTCAATCTTATGTTTTCCGTGCTGTGCTTTGTGATCCCTTATATGTAGTGGGGTTTGTGTTGCTCAATCATTTTTTTCTGTGCAGTATTTTGTGATCCCTTGTTTGTATTAGTGTTCGTGTTGCTCAAGCTTATGTTTTCTGTGTAGTGTTTTGTGATCTCTTGTTTGTAGTGGGGTTCGTGTTACTCAATCTTATGTTTTCTGTGTAGTGTTTTGTGGTCCCTTGTTTGTAGTAGGGTTCGTGTTCATCAATCTTATGCTTTCTGTGCAGTGTTTTGTGATCCCTTGTTTGTAATAGGGTTCGTGTAGCTCAATGTTTTGTTTTCTGTGTAGTGTTTTGTGATCCCTTGTTTGTATAAGGGTTCGTGTTACTCAATCTTATGTTTTCTGTGTAGTGTTTTGTGATCCCTTGTTTGTATTAGGGTTCGTGTTGCTCAATCTTATGTTTTCTGTGCAGTGTTTTGTGATCTCTTGGTTGTAGTGGGGTTCGTGTTGCTCAATCTTATGTTTTCTGCGTAGTGTTTTGTGATCCCTTGTTTGTATTAGGGTTCGTGTTGCTCAATGTTTTGTTTTCTATGTAGTGTTTTGTGATCCCTTGTTTGTATTAGGGTTCGTGTTACTCAATCTTATGTTTTCTTTGTAGTGTTTTGTGATCCCTTGTTTGTATTAGGGTTCGTGTTACTCAATCTTATGTTTTCTGTGCAGTGTTTTGTGATCTCTTGGTTGTAGTGGGGTTCGTGTTGCTCAATCTTATGTTTTCTGCGTAGTGTTTTGTGATCCGTTGTTTGTATTAGAGTTCGTGTTACTCAATCCTATGTTTTCTGTGTAATGTTTTGTGATCCCTTGTTTGTATTAGGGTTCGTGTTACTCAATCTTAAGTTTTATGTGTAGTGTTTTGTGATCCCTTGTTTGTATTAGGGTTCGGGTTGCTCAATCTTATGTTTTCTGTGAATTACTTTGTGATCCCTTGTTTGTAGAAGGGTTCGTGTTGCTCAATCTTATGTTTTCTGTGCAGTGTTTTGTGATCCGTTGTTTGTAGTGGGGTTCGTGTTGCTCAATCTTATGTTTTTTGTGTAGTGTTTTGTGATCCCTTGTTTGTATTAGGGTTCGTGTTGCTCAATCTTATGTTTTCTGTGTAGTGTGTTGTGATTCGTTGTTTGTAGTGGGGTTTGTGTTGCTCAATCTTATGTTTTCCGTGCAGTGCTTTGTGATCCCTTATATGTAGTGGGATTTGTGTTGCTCAATCTTATGTTTTCCGTGCTGTGCTTTGTGATCCCTTATATGTAGTGGGGTTTGTGTTGCTCAATCATTTTTTTCTGTGCAGTATTTTGTGATCCCTTGTTTGTATTAGTGTTCGTGTTGCTCAAGCTTATGTTTTCTGTGTAGTGTTTTGTGATCTCTTGTTTGTAGTGGGGTTCGTGTTACTCAATCTTATGTTTTCTGTGTAGTGTTTTGTGGTCCCTTGTTTGTAGTAGGGTTCGTGTTCATCAATCTTATGCTTTCTGTGCAGTGTTTTGTGATCCCTTGTTTGTATTAGGGTTCGTGTAGCTCAATGTTTTGTTTTCTATGTAGTGTTTTGTGATCCCTTGTTTGTATAGGGGTTCGTGTTACTCAATCTTATGTTTTCTGTGTAGTGTTTTGTGATCCCTTGTTTGTATTAGGGTTCGTGTTGCTCAATCTTATGTTTTCTGTGCAGTGTTTTGTGATCTCTTGGTTGTAGTGGGGTTCGTGTTGCTCAATCTTATGTTTTCTGCGTAGTGTTTTGTGATCCGTTGTTTGTATTAGAGTTCGTGTTACTCAATCTTATGTTTTCTGTGTAGTGTTTTGTGATCCCTTGTTTGTATTAGGGTTCGTGTTACTCAATCTTTTGTTTTCTGTGTAGTGTTTTGTGATCCTTATTTGTATTAGGGTTCGTGTTGCTCAATCTTATGTTTTCTGTGCAGTGTTTTGTGATCCCTTGGTTGTAGTGGGGTTCGTATTGCTCAATCTTATGTTTTCAGCGTAGTGTTTTGTGATCCATTGTTTGTAGTGGGATTCGTGTTGCTCAATCTTATGTTTTCTGTGTAGTGTTTTGTGATCCCTTGTTTGTAATAGGGTTCGTGTAGCTCAATGTTTTGTTTTCTGTGTAGTGTTTTGTGATCCCTTGTTTGTATAAGGGTTCGTGTTACTCAATCTTATGTTTTCTGTGTAGTGTTTTGTGATCCCTTGTTTGTATTAGGGTTCGTGTTGCTCAATCTTATGTTTTCTGCGTAGTGTTTTGTGATCCCTTGTTTGTATAAGGGTTCGTGTTG
Source organism: Bathymodiolus brooksi (assembly GCA_963680875.1). Lineage (NCBI taxonomy): Eukaryota > Metazoa > Mollusca > Bivalvia > Mytilida > Modiolidae > Bathymodiolus > Bathymodiolus brooksi. Next base: position 42,932,488 of record OY804582.1, read on the forward strand.
CTCAATGTTTTGTTTTCTATGTAGTGTTTTGTGATCCCTTGTTTGTATTAGGGTTCGTGTTACTCAATCTTATGTTTTCTGTGTAGTGTTTTGTGATCCCTTGTTTGTATTAGGGTTCGTGTTGCTCAATCTTATGTTTTCTGTGCAGTGTTTTGTGATCTCTTGGTTGTAGTGGGGTTCGTGTTGCTCAATCTTATGTTTTCTGCGTAGTGTTTTATGATCCGTTGTTCGTAGTGGGGTTCGTGTTGCTCAATCTTATGTTTTTTGTGTAGTGTTTTGTGATCCCTTGTTTGTATTAGGGTTCGTGTTGCTCAATCTTATGTTTTCTGTGTAATGTGTTGTGATCCTTTGTTTGTAGTGGGGTTTGTGTTGCTCAATCTTATGTTTTCCGTGCAGTGCTTTGTGATCCCTTATATGTAGTGGGGTTTGTGTTGCTCAATCTTATGCTTTCCGTGCAGTGCTTTGTGATCCCTTATATGTAGTTGGGTTTGTGTTGCTCAATCTTTTTTTTCTGTGTAGTGTTTTGTGATCCCTTGTTTGTATTAGTGTTCGTGTTGCTCAAGCTTATGTTTTCTGTGTAGTGTTTTGTGATCTCTTGTTTGTAGTGGGGTTCGTGTTACTCAATCTTATGTTTTCTGTGTAGTGTTTTGTGGTCCCTTGTTTGTAGAAGGGTTCGTGTTCATCAATCTTATGCTTTCTGTGCAGTCTTTTGTGATCCCTTGTTTGTATTAGGGTTCGTGTTGCTCAATGTTTTGTTTTCTATGTAGTGTTTTGTGATCCCTTGTTTGTATTAGGGTTCGTGTTACTCAATCTTATGTTTTCTGTGTAGTGTTTTGTGATCCCTTGTTTGTATTAGGGTTCGTGTTGCTCAATCTTATGTTTTCTGTGCAGTGTTTTGTGAGCTCTTGGTTGTAGTGGGGTTCGTGTTGCTCAATCTTATGTTTTCTGCGTAGTGTTTTGTGATCCGTTGTTTGTATTAGAGTTCGTGTTACTCAATCCTATGTTTTCTGTGTAATGTTTTGTGATCCCTTGTTTGTATTAGGGTTCGTGTTACTCAATCTTAAGTTTTCTGTGTAGTGTTTTGTGATCCCTTGTTTGTATTAGGGTTCGTGTTGCTCAATCTTATGTTTTCTGTGAATTACTTTGTGATCCCTTGTTTGTAGTAGGGTTCGTGTTGCTCAATCATTTTTTTCTGTGCAGTATTTTGTGATCCCTTGTTTGTATTAGTGTTCGTGTTGCTCAAGCTTATGTTTTCTGTGTAGTGTTTTGTGATCTCTTGTTTGTAGTGGGGTTCGTGTTACTCAATCTTATGTTTTCTGTGTAGTGTTTTGTGGTCCCTTGTTTCTAGTAGGGTTCGTGTTCCTCAATCTTATGCTTTCTGTGCAGTGTTTTGTGATCCCTTGTTTGTAATAGGGTTCGTGTAGCGCAATGTTTTGTTTTCTGTGTAGTGTTTTGTGATCCCTTGTTTGTATAAGGGTTCGTGTTACTCAATCTTATGTTTTCTGTGTAGTGTTTTGTGATCCCTTGTTTGTATTAGTGTTCGTGTTGCTCAATCTTATGTTTTCTGTGCAGTGTTTTGTGATCTCTTGGTGGTAGTGGGGTTCGTGTTGCTCAATCTTATGTTTTCTGCGTAGTGTTTTGTGATCCCTTGTTTGTATTAGGGTTCGTGTTGCTCAATGTTTTGTTTTCTATGTAGTGTTTTGTGATCCCTTGTTTGTATTAGGGTTCGTGTTACTCAATCTTATGTTTTCTGTGTAGTGTTTGTGATCCCTTGTTTGTATTAGGGTTCGTGTTGCTCAATCTTATGTTTTCTGTGCAGTGTTTTGTGATCTCTTGGTTGTAGTGGGGTTCGTGTTGCTCAATCTTATGTTTTCTGTGTAGTGTTTTGTGATCCGTTGTTTGTATTAGAGTTCGTGTTACTCAATCCTATGTTTTCTGTGTAATGTTTTGTGATCCTTTGTTTGTATTAGGGTTCGTGTTACTCAATCTTATCTTTTCTGTGTAGTGTTTTGTGATCCCTTGTTTGTATTAGGGTTCGGGTTGCTCAATCTTATGTTTTCTGTGAATTACTTTGTGATCCCTTGTTTGTAGTAGGGTTCGTGTTGCTCAATCTTATGTTTTCTGTGCAGTGTTTTGTGATCCGTTGTTTGTGGTGGGGTTCGTGTTGCTCAATCTCATGTTTTTTGTGTAGTGTTTTGTGATCCCTTGTTTGTATTAGGGTTCGTGTTGCTCAATCTTATGTTTTCTGTGCAGTGTTTTGTGATCTCTTGGTTGTAGTGGGGTTCGTGTTGCTCAATCTTATGTATTCTGCGTAGTGTTTTGTGATCCGTTGTTTGCATTAGAGTTCGTGTTACTCAATCCTATGTTTTCTGTGTAGTGTTTTGTGATCCCTTGTTTGTATTAGGGTTCGTGTTACTCAATCTTATGTTTTCTGTGTAGTGTTTTGTGATCCCTTGTTTGTATTAGGGTTCGTGTTGCTCAATCTTATGTTTTCTGTGTAGTGTTTTGTGGTCCCTTGTTTGTAGTATGGTTCGTGTTCATCAATCTTATGCTTTCTGTGCAGTGTTTTGTGGACCCTTGTTTGTATTAGGGTTCGTGTTGTTCAATCTTATGTTTTCTATGTAGTGTTTTGTGATCCCTTGTTTGTATTAGGGTTCGTGTTACTCAATCTTATGTTTTCTGTGTAGTGTTTTGTGATCCCTTGTTTGTATTAGGGTTCGTGTTGCTCAATCTTATGTTTTCTGTGCAGTGTTTTGTGATCTCTTGGTTGTAGTGGGGTTCGTGTTGCTCAATCTTATGTTTTCAGCGTAGTGTTTTGTGATACGTTGTTTGTAGTGGGGTTCGTGTTGCTCAATCTTATGTTTTTTGTGTAGTGTTTTTTGATCACTTGTTTGTAATGGGGTTCGTGTTACTCAATCTTATGTTTTATGTGTAGTGTTTTGTGATCACTTGTTTGTAGTGGGGTTCGTGTTACTCAATCTTATGTTTTCTGTGTAGTGTTTTGTGGTCCCTTGTTTGTAGTATGGTTCGTGTTCATCAATCTTATGCTTTCTGTGCAGTGTTTTGTGGACCCTTGTTTGTATTAGGGTTCGTGTTGTTCAATCTTATGTTTTCTATGTAGTGTTTTGTGATCCCTTGTTTGTATTAGGGTTCGTGTTACTCAATCTTATGTTTTCATCGTAGTGTTTTGTGATCCGATGTTTGTAGTTGGGTTCGTGTTACTCAATCTTATGTTTTCTGTGTAGTGTTTTGTGATCTCTTGGTTGTAGTGGGGTTCGTGTTGCTCAATCTTATGTTTTCAGAGTAGTGTTTTGTGATCCGTTTTTTGTAGTGGAATTCGTGTTGCTCAATCTTATGTTTTCTGTGCAGTGTTTTGTGATCTCTTGGTTGTAGTGGGGTTCGTGTTGCTCAATCTTATGTTTTCTGCGTAGTGTTTTATGATCCGTTGTTCGTAGTGGGGTTCGTGTTGCTCAATCTTATGTTTTTTGTGTAGTGTTTTGTGATCCCTTGTTTGTATTAGGGTTCGTGTTGCTCAATCTTATGTTTTCTGTGTAGTGTGTTGTGATCCTTTGTTTGTAGTGGGGTTTGTGTTGCTCAATCTTATGTTTTCCGTGCAGTGCTTTGTGATCCCTTATATGTAGTGGGGTTTGTGTTGCTCAATCTTATGTTTTCCGTGCTGTGCTTTGTGATCCCTTATATGTAGTTGGGTTTGTGTTGCTCAATCTTTTTTTTCTGTGTAGTGTTTTGTGATCCCTTGTTTGTATTAGTGTTCGTGTTGCTCAAGCTTATGTTTTCTGTGTAGTGTTTTGTGATCTCTTGTTTGTAGTGGGGTTCGTGTTACTCAATCTTATGTTTTCTCTGCAGTGTTTTGTGGTCCCTTGTTTGTAGAAGGGTTCGTGTTCATCAATCTTATGCTTTCTGTGCAGTGTTTTGTGATCCCTTGTTTGTATTAGGGTTCGTGTTGCTCAATCTTATGTTTTCTGTGCAGTGTTTTGTGAGCTCTTGGTTGTAGTGGGGTTCGTGTTGCTCAATCTTATGTTTTCTGCGTAGTGTTTTGTGATCCGTTGTTTGTATTAGAGTTCGTGTTACTCAATCCTATGTTTTCTGTGTAATGTTTTGTGATCCCTTGTTTGTATTAGGGTTCGTGTTACTCAATCTTAAGTTTTCTGTGTAGTGTTTTGTGATCCCTTGTTTGTATTAGGGTTCGTGTTGCTCAATCTTATGTTTTCTGTGAATTACTTTGTGATCCCTTGTTTGTAGTAGGGTTCGTGTTGCTCAATCTTATGTTTTCTGTGCAGTGTTTTGTGATCCGTTGTTTGTAGTGGGGTTCGTGTTGCTCAATCTTATGTTTTTTGTGTAGTGTTTTGTGATCCCTTGTTTGTATTAGGGTTCGTGCTGCTCAATCTTATCTTTTTTGTGTAGTGTGTTGTGATCCGTTGTTTGTAGTGGGGTTTGTGTTGCTCAATCTTATGTTTTCCGTGCAGTGCTTTGTGATCCCTTATATGTAGTGGGGTTTGTGTTGCTCAATCTTATGTTTTCCGTGCTGTGCTTTGTGATCCCTTATATGTAGTGGGGTTTGTGTTGCTCAATCATTTTTTTCTGTGCAGTATTTTGTGATCCCTTGTTTGTATTAGTGTTCGTGTTGCTCAAGCTTATGTTTTCTGTGTAGTGTTTTGTGATCTCTTGTTTGTAGTGGGGTTCGTGTTACTCAATCTTATGTTTTCTGTGTAGTGTTTTGTGGTCCCTTGTTTGTAGTAGGGTTCGTGTTCATCAATCTTATGCTTTCTGTGCAGTGTTTTGTGATCCCTTGTTTGTAATAGGGTTCGTGTAGCTCAATGTTTTGTTTTCTGTGTAGTGTTTTGTGATCCCTTGTTTGTATAAGGGTTCGTGTTACTCAATCTTATGTTTTCTGTGTAGTGTTTTGTGATCCCTTGTTTGTATTAGGGTTCGTGTTGCTCAATCTTATGTTTTCTGTGCAGTGTTTTGTGATCTCTTGGTTGTAGTGGGGTTCGTGTTGCTCAATCTTATGTTTTCTGCGTAGTGTTTTGTGATCCCTTGTTTGTATTAGGGTTCGTGTTGCTCAATGTTTTGTTTTCTATGTAGTGTTTTGTGATCCCTTGTTTGTATTAGGGTTCGTGTTACTCAATCTTAAGTTTTCTGTGTAGTGTTTTGTGATCCCTTGTTTGTATTAGGGTTCGTGTTGCTCAATCTTATGTTTTCTGTGAATTACTTTGTGATCCCTTGTTTGTAGTAGGGTTCGTGTTGCTCAATCTTATGTTTTCTGTGCAGTGTTTTGTGATCCGTTGTTTGTAGTGGGGTTCGTGTTGCTCAATCTTATGTTTTTTGTGTAGTGTTTTGTGATCCCTTGTTTGTATTAGGGTTCGTGCTGCTCAATCTTATCTTTTTTGTGTAGTGTGTTGTGATCCGTTGTTTGTAGTGGGGTTTGTGTTGCTCAATCTTATGTTTTCCGTGCAGTGCTTTGTGATCCCTTATATGTAGTGGGGTTTGTGTTGCTCAATCTTATGTTTTCCGTGCTGTGCTTTGTGATCCCTTATATGTAGTGGGGTTTGTGTTGCTCAATCATTTTTTTCTGTGCAGTATTTTGTGATCCCTTGTTTGTATTAGTGTTCGTGTTGCTCAAGCTTATGTTTTCTGTGTAGTGTTTTGTGATCTCTTGTTTGTAGTGGGGTTCGTGTTACTCAATCTTATGTTTTCTGTGTAGTGTTTTGTGGTCCCTTGTTTGTAGTAGGGTTCGTGTTCATCAATCTTATGCTTTCTGTGCAGTGTTTTGTGATCCCTTGTTTGTAATAGGGTTCGTGTAGCTCAATGTTTTGTTTTCTGTGTAGTGTTTTGTGATCCCTTGTTTGTATAAGGGTTCGTGTTACTCAATCTTATGTTTTCTGTGTAGTGTTTTGTGATCCCTTGTTTGTATTAGGGTTCGTGTTGCTCAATCTTATGTTTTCTGTGCAGTGTTTTGTGATCTCTTGGTTGTAGTGGGGTTCGTGTTGCTCAATCTTATGTTTTCTGCGTAGTGTTTTGTGATCCCTTGTTTGTATTAGGGTTCGTGTTGCTCAATCTTATGTTTTCTGTGCAGTGTTTTGTGATCTCTTGGTTGTAGTGGGGTTCGTGTTGCTCAATCTTATGTTTTCTGCGTAGTGTTTTGTGATCCGTTGTTTGTATTAGAGTTCGTGTTACTCAATCCTATGTTTTCTGTGTAATGTTTTGTGATCCCTTGTTTGTATTAGGGTTCGTGTTACTCAATCTTATGTTTTCTGTGTAGTGTTTTGTGATCCCTTGTTTGTATTAGGGTTCGTGTTGCTCAATCTTATGTTTTCTGTGCAGTGTTTTGTGATCCCTTGTTTGTATAAGGGTTCGTGTTACTCAATCTTATGTTTTCTGTGTAGTGTTTTGTGATCCCTTGTTTGTATTAGGGTTCGTGTTGCTCAATCTTATGTTTTCTGTGCAGTGTTTTGTGATCCCTTGTTTGTAATAGGGTTCGTGTAGCTCAATGTTTTGTTTTCTGTGTAGTGTTTTGTGATCCCTTGTTTGTATAAGGGTTCGTGTTACTCAATCTTATGTTTTCTGTGTAGTGTTTTGTGATCCCTTGTTTGTATTAGGGTTCGTGTTGCTCAATCTTATGTTTTCTGTGCAGTGTTTTGTGATCTCTTGGTTGTAGTGGGGTTCGTGTTGCTCAATCTTATGTTTTCTGCGTAGTGTTTTGTGATCCCTTGTTTGTATTAGGGTTCGTGTTGCTCAATCTTATGTTTTCTGTGCAGTGTTTTGTGATCTCTTGGTTGTAGTGGGGTTCGTGTTGCTCAATCTTATGTTTTCTGCGTAGTGTTTTGTGATCCGTTGTTTGTATTAGAGTTCGTGTTACTCAATCCTATGTTTTCTGTGTAATGTTTTGTGATCCCTTGTTTGTATTAGGGTTCGTGTTACTCAATCTTAAGTTTTATGTGTAGTGTTTTGTGATCCCTTGTTTGTATTAGGGTTCGGGTTGCTCAATCTTATGTTTTCTGTGAATTACTTTGTGATCCCTTGTTTGTAGAAGGGTTCGTGTTGCTCAATCTTATGTTTTCTGTGCAGTGTTTTGTGATCCGTTGTTTGTAGTGGGGTTCGTGTTGCTCAATCTTATGTTTTTTGTGTAGTGTTTTGTGATCCCTTGTTTGTATTAGGGTTCGTGTTGCTCAATCTTATGTTTTCTGTGTAGTGTGTTGTGATTCGTTGTTTGTAGTGGGGTTTGTGTTGCTCAATCTTATGTTTTCCGTGCAGTGCTTTGTGATCCCTTATATGTAGTGGGGTTTGTGTTGCTCAATCTTATGTTTTCCGTGCTGTGCTTTGTGATCCCTTATATGTAGTGGGGTTTGTGTTGCTCAATCATTTTTTTCTGTGCAGTATTTTGTGATCCCTTGTTTGTATTAGGGTTCGTGTAGCTCAATGTTTTGTTTTCTATGTAGTGTTTTGTGATCCCTTGTTTGTATAGGGGTTCGTGTTACTCAATCTTATGTTTTCTGTGTAGTGTTTTGTGATCCCTTGTTTGTATTAGGGTTCGTGTTGCTCAATCTTATGTTTTCTGTGCAGTGTTTTGTGATCTCTTGGTTGTAGTGGGGTTCGTGTTGCTCAATCTTATGTTTTCTGCGTAGTGTTTTGTGATCCGTTGTTTGTATTAGAGTTCGTGTTACTCAATCTTATGTCTTCTGTGTAGTGTTTTGTGATCCCTTGTTTGTATTAGGGTTCGTGTTACTCAATCTTATGTTTTCTGTGTAGTGTTTTGTGATCCCTTATTTGTATTAGGGTTCGTGTTGCTCAATCTTATGTTTTCTGTGCAGTGTTTTGTGATCCCTTGGTTGTAGTGGGGTTCGTATTGCTCAATCTTATGTTTTCAGCGTAGTGTTTTGTGATCCATTGTTTGTAGTGGGATTCGTGTTGCTCAATCTTATGTTTTCTGTGTAGTGTTTTGTGATCCCTTGTTTGTAATAGGGTTCGTGTAGCTCAATGTTTTGTTTTCTGTGTAGTGTTTTGTGATCCCTTGTTTGTATAAGGGTTCGTGTTACTCAATCTTATGTTTTCTGTGTAGTGTTTTGTGATCCCTTGTTTGTATTAGGGTTCGTGTTGCTCAATCTTATGTTTTCTGCGTAGTGTTTTGTGATCCCTTGTTTGTATAAGGGTTCGTGTTGCTCAATGTTTTGTTTTCTATGTAGTGTTTTGTGATCCCTTGTTTGTATTAGGGTTCGTGTTACTCAATCTTATGTTTTCTGTGTAGTGTTTTGTGATCCCTTGTTTGTATTAGGGTTCGTGTTGCTCAATCTTATGTTTTCTGTGCAGTGTTTTGTGATCTCTTGGTTGTAGTGGGGTTCGTGTTGCTCAATCTTATGTTTTCTGCGTAGTGTTTTGTGATCCGTTGTTTGTATTAGAGTTCGTGTTACTCAATCCTATGTTTTCTGTGTAATGTTTTGTGATCCCTTGTTTGTATTAGGGTTCGTGTTACTGAATCTTAAGTTTTCTGTGTAGTGTTTTGTGATCCCTTGTTTGTATTAGGGTTCGGGTTGCTCAATCTTATGTTTTCTGTGAATTACTTTGTGATCCCTTGTTTGTAGTAGGGTTCGTGTTGCTCAATCTTATGTTTTCTGTGCAGTGTTTTGTGATCCGTTGTTTGTAGTGGGGTTCGTGTTGCTCAATCTTATGTTTTTTGTGTAGTGTTTTGTGATCCCTTGTTTGTAGTGGGGTTTGTGTTGCTCAATCTTATGTTTTCCGTGCAGTGCTTTGTGATCCCTTATATGTAGTGGGGTTTGTGTTGCTCAATCTTATGTTTTCCGTGCTGTGCTTTGTGATCACTTATATGTAATGGGGTTTGTGTTGCTCAATCATTTTTTTCTGTGCAGTATTTTGTGATCCCTTGTTTGTATTAGTGTTCGTGTTGCTCAAGCTTATGTTTTCTGTGTAGTGTTTTGTGATCTCTTGTTTGTAGTGGGGTTCGTGTTACTCAATCTTATGTTTTCTGTGTAGTGTTTTGTGGTCCCTTGTTTGTAGTAGGGTTCGTGTTCATCAATCTTATGCTTTCTGTGCAGTGTTTTGTGATCCCTTGTTTGTATTAGGGTTCGTTTAGCTCAATGTTTTGTTTTCTATGTAGTGTTTTGTGATCCCTTGTTTGTATAGGGGTTCGTGTTACTCAATCTTATGTTTTCTGTGTAGTGTTTTGTGATCCCTTGTTTGTATTAGGGTTCGTGTTGCTCAATCGTATGTTTTCTGTGCAGTGTTTTGTGATCTCTTGGTTGTAGTGGGGTTCGTGTTGCTCAATCTTATGTTTTCTGCGTAGTGTTTTGTGATCCGTTGTTTGTATTAGAGTTCGTGTTACTCAATCTTATGTTTTCTGTGTAGTGTTTTGTGATCCCTTGTTTGTATTAGGGTTCGTGTTACTCAATCTTATGTTTTCTGTGTAGTGTTTTGTGATCCCTTATTTGTATTAGGGTTCGTGTTGCTCAATATTATGTTTTCTGTGAATTACTTTGTGATCCCTTGTTTGTAGTAGGGTTCGTGTTGCTCAATCTTATGTTTTCTGTGCAGTGTTTTGTGATCCCTTGGTTGTAGTGGGGTTCGTATTGCTCAATCTTATGTTTTCAGCGTAGTGTTTTGTGATCCATTGTTTGTAGTGGGATTCTTGTTGCTCAATCTTATGTTTTCTGTGTAGTGTTTTGTGATCCCTTTTTGTATTAGGGTTCGTGTTGCTCAATCTTATGTTTTCTGTGCAGTGTTTTGTGAACTCTTGGTTGTAGTGGGGTTCGTGTTGCTCAATCTTATGTTTTTTGTGTAGTGTTTTGTGATCCATTGTTTGTATTAGTGTTCGTGTTGATCAATCTTATGTTTTCTGTGTAGTGTTTTGTGATCACTTGTTTGTAGTGGGGTTCGTGTTACTCAATCGTATGTTTTCTGTGTAGTTTGTTGTGGTCCCTTGTTTGTAGTAGGGTTCGTGTTCATCAATCTTATGTTTTCCGTGCTGTGCTTTGTGATCACTTATATGTAGTGGAGTTTGTGTTGCTCAATCATTTTTTTCTGTGCAGTATTTTGTGATCCCTTGTTTGTATTAGTGTTCGTGTTGCTCAAGCTTATGTTTTCTGTGTAGTGTTTTGTGATCTCTTGTTTGTAGTGGGGTTCGTGTTACTCAATCTTATGTCTTCTCTGTATTGTTTTGTGGTCCCTTGTTTGTATTATGGTTCGTGTTGCTCAATGTTTTGTTTTCTATGTAGTGTTTTGTGATCCCTTGTTTGTATTAGGGTTCGTGTTACTCAATCTTATGTTTTCTGTGTAGTGTTTTGTGATCCCTTGTTTGTATTAGGGTTCGTGTTGCTCAATCTTATGTTTTCTGTGCAGTGTTTTGTGATCTCTTGGTTGTAGTGGGGTTCGTGTTGCTCAATCTTATATTTTCTGCGTAGTGTTTTGTGATCCGATGTTTGTATTAGAGTTCGTGTTACTCAATCTTATGTTTTCTGTGTAGTGTTTTGTGATCCCTTGTTTGTATTAGGGTTCGTGTTACTCAATCTTATGTTTTTTGTGTAGTGTTTTGTGATCCCTTGTTTGTATTAGGGTTCGTGTTGCTCAATCTTATGTTTTCTGTGTAGTGTGTTGTGATCGTTGTTTGTAGTGGGGTTTGTGTTGCTCAATCTTATGTTTTCCGTGCAGTGCTTTGTGATCCTTTATATGTAGTGGGGTTCGTGTTGCTCAATCTTATGTTTTCTGTGCAGTGTTTTGTGATCTCTTGGTTGTAGTGGGGTTCGTGTTGCTCAATCTTATGTATTCTGCGTAGTGTTTTGTGATCCGTTGTTTGTATTAGGGTTCGTGTTGCTCAATCTTATGTTTTCTGTGAATTACTTTGTGGTCCCTTGTTTGTAGTAGGGTTCGTGTTCATCAATCTTATGCTTTCTGTGCAGTATTTTGTGATCCCTTGTTGGTATTAGGGTTCGTGTTGCTCAATGTTTTGTTTTCTATGTAGTGTTTTGTGATCCCATGTTTGTATTAGGGTTCGTGTTACTCAATCTTATGTTTTCTGTGTAGTGTTTTGTGATCCCTTGTTTGTATTAGGGTTCGTGTTGCTCAATCTTATGTTTTCTGTGCAGTGTTTTGTGATCTCTTGGTTGTAGTGGGGTTCGTGTTGCTCAATCCTATGTTTTCAGCGTAGTGTTTTGTGATACGTTGTTTGTAGTGGGGTTCGTGTTGCTCAATCTTATGTTTTTTGTGTAGTGTTTTGTGATCACTTGTTTGTATTAGGGTTCGTGTTACTCAATCTTATGTTTTCTGTGTAGTGTTTTGTGATCACTTGTTTGTAGTGGGGTTCGTGTTACTCAATCTTATGATTTCTGTGTAGTGTTTTGTGGTCCCTTGTTTGTAGTAGGGTTCGTGTTCATCAATCTTATGCTTTCTGTGCAGTGTTTTGTGGTCCCTTGTTTGAATTAGGGTTCGTGTTGTTCAATCTTATGTTTTCTATGTAGTGTTTTGTGATCCCTTGTTTGTATTAGGGTTCGTGTTACTCAATCTTATGTTTTCAGCGTAGTGTTTTGTGATCCGATGTTTGTAGTTGGGTTCGTGTTACTCAATCTTATGTTTTCTGTGTAGTGTTTTGTGATCCCTTGGTTGTAGTGGGGTTCGTGTTGCTCAATCTTATGTTTTCAGCGTAGTGTTTTGTGATCCGTTTTTTGTAGTGGAATTCGTGTTGCTCAATCTTATGTTTTCTGTGCAGTGTTTTGTGATCTCTTGGTTGTAGTGGGGTTCGTGTTGCTCAATCTTATGTTTTCTGCGTAGTGTTTTATGATCCGTTGTTCGTAGTGGGGTTCGTGTTGCTCAATCTTATGTTTTTTGTGTAGTGTTTTGTGATCCCTTGTTTGTATTAGGGTTCGTGTTGCTCAATCTTATGTTTTCTGTGTAGTGTGTTGTGATCCTTTGTTTGTAGTGGGGTTTGTGTTGCTCAATCTTATGTTTTCCGTGCAGTGCTTTGTGATTCCTTATATGTAGTGGGGTTTGTGTTGCTCAATCTTATGTTTTCCGTGCAGTGCTTTGTGATCTCTTATATGTAGTTGGGTTTGTGTTGCTCAATCTTTTTTTTCTGTGTAGTGTTTTGTGATCCCTTGTTTGTATTAGTGTTCGTGTTGCTCAAGCTAATGTTTTCTGTGTAGTGTTTTGTGATCTCTTGTTTGTAGTGGGGTTCGTGTTACTCAATCTTATGTTTTCTGTGTAGTGTTTTGTGGTCCCTTGTTTGTATTAGGGTTCGTGTTCATCAATCTTATGCTTTCTGTGCAGTGTTTTGTGATCCCTTGTTTGTATTAGGGTTCGTGTTACTCAATCTTATGTTTTCTGTGTAGTGTTTTGTGATCCCTTGTTTGTATTAGGGTTCGTGTTGCTTAATCTTATGTTTTCTGTGCAGTGTTTTGTGAGCTCTTGGTTGTAGTGGGGTTCGTGTTGCTCAATCTTATGTTTTTTGCGTAGTGTTTTGTGATCCGTTGTTTGTATTAGAGTTCGGGTTACTCAATCCTATGTTTTCTGTGTAATGTTTTGTGATCCCTTGTTTTTATTAGGGTTCGTGTTACTCAATCTTAAGTTTTCTGTGTAGTGTTTTGTGATCCCTTGTTTGTATTAGGGTTCGTGTTGCTCAATCTTATGTTTTCTGTGAATTACTTTGTGATCCCTTGTTTGTAGTAGGGTTCGTGTTGCTCAATCTTATGTTTTCTGTGCAGTGTTTTGTGATCCGTTGTTTGTAGTGGGGTTCGTGTTGCTCAATCTTAAGTTTTTTGTGTAGTGTTTTGTGATCCCTTGTTTGTATTAGGGTTCGTGTTGCTCAATCTTATGTTTTCTGTGTAGTGTGTTGTGATCCGTTGTTTGTAGTGGGGTTTGTGTTGCTCAATCTTATGTTTTCCGTGCAGTTCTTTGTGATCACTTATATGTAGTGGGGTTTGTGTTGCTCAATCTTATGTTTTCCGTGCTGTGCTTTGTGATCCCTTATATGTAGTGGGGTTTGTGTTGCTCAATCATTTTTTTCTGTGCAGTATTTTGTGATCCCTTGTTTGTATTAGTGTTCGTGTTGCTCAAGCTTATGTTTTCTGTGTAGTGTTTTGTGATCTCATGTTTGTAGTGGGGTTCGTGTTACTCAATTTTATGTTTTCTGTGTAGTGTTTTGTGGTCCCTTGTTTGTAGTAGGGTTCGTGTTCAACAATCTTATGCTTTCTGTGTAGTGTTTTGTGATCCCTTGTTTGTAATAGGGTTCGTGTAGCTCAATGTTTTGTTTTCTGTGTAGTGTTTTGTGATCCCTTGTTTGTATAAGGGTTCGTGTTACTCAATCTTATGTTTTCTGTGTAGTGTTTTGTGATCCCTTGTTTGTATTAGGGTTCGTTTTGCTCAATCTTATGTTTTCTGTGCAGTGTTTTGTGATCTCTTGGTTGTAGTGGGGTTCGTGTTGCTCAATCTTATGTTTTCTGCGTAGTGTTTTGTGATCCCTTGTTTGTATTAGGGTTCGTGTTGCTCAATGTTTTGTTTTCTATGTAGTGTTTTGTGATCCCTTGTTTGTATTAGGGTTCGTGTTACTCAATCTTATGTTTTCTGTGTAGTGTTTTGTGATCCCTTGTTTGTATTAGGGTTCGTGTTGCTCAATCTTATGTTTTCTGTGCAGTGTTTTGTGATCTCTTGGTTGTAGTGGGGTTCGTGTTGCTCAATCTTATGTTTTCTGCGTAGTGTTTTGTGATCGGTTGTTTGTATTAGAGTTCGTGTTACTCAATCCTATGTTTTCTGTGTAATGTTTTGTGATCCCTTGTTTGTATTAGGGTTCGTGTTACTCAATCTTAAGTTTTCTGTGTAGTGTTTTGTGATCCCTTGTTTGTATTAGGGTTCGGGTTGCTCAATCTTATGTTTTCTGTGAATTATTTTGTGATCCCTTGTTTGTAGTAGGGTTTGTGTTGCTCAATCTTATGTTTTCTGTGCAGTGTTTTGTGATCCGTTGTTTGTAGTGGAGTTCGTGTTGCTCAATCTTATGTTTTTTGTGTAGTGTTTTGTGATCCCTTGTTTGTATTAGGGTTCGTGTTGCTCAATCTTATGTTTTCTGTGTAGTGTGTTGTGATCCGTTGTTTGTAGTGGGGTTTGTGTTGCTCAATCTTATGTTTTCCGTGCAGTGCTTTGTGATCCCTTATATGTAGTGGGGTTTGTGTTGCTCAATCTTATGTTTTCCGTGCTGTGCTTTGTGATCACTTTTATGTAGTGGGGTTTGTGTTGCTCAATCATTTTTTTCTGTGCAGTATTTTGTGATCCCTTGTTTGTATTAGTGTTCGTGTTGCTCAAGCTTATGTTTTCTGTGTAGTGTTTTGTGATCTCTTGTTTGTAGTGGGGTTCGTGTTACTCAATCTTATGTTTTCTGTGTAGTGTTTTGTGGTCCCTTGTTTGTAGTAGGGTTCGTGTTGATCAATCTTATGCTTTCTGTGCAGTCTTTTGTGATCCCTTGTTTGTATTAGGGTTCGTGTAGCTCAATGTTTTGTTTTCTATGTAGTGTTTTGTGATCCCTTGTTTGTATAAGGGTTCGTGTTACTCAATCTTATGTTTTCTGTGTAGTGTTTTGTGATCCCTTGTTTGTATTAGGGTTCGTGTTGCTCAATCTTATGTTTTCTGTGCAGTGTTTTGTGATCTCTTGGTTGTAGTGGGGTTCGTGTTGCTCAATCTTATGTTTTCTGTGCAGTGTTTTGTGATCCGTTGTTTGTATTAGAGTTCGTGTTACTCAATCTTATGTTTTCTGTGTAGTGTTTTGTGATCCCTTGTTTGTATTAGGGTTCGTGTTACTCAATCTTATGTTTTCTGTGTAGTGTTTTGTGATCCCTTATTTGTATTAGGGTTCGTGTTGCTCAATATTATGTTTTCTGTGAATTACTTTGTGATCCTTTGTTTGTAGTAGGGTTCGTGTTGCTCAATCTTATGTTTTCTGTGCAGTGTTTTGTGATCCCTTGGTTGTAGTGGGGTTCGTATTGCTCAATCTTATGTTTTCAGCGTAGTGTTTTGTGATCCATTGTTTGTAGTGGGATTCGTGTTGCTCAATCTTATGTTTTCTGTGTAGTGTTTTGTGATCCCTTTTTGTATTAGGGTTCGTGTTGCTCAATCTTATGTTTTCTGTGCAGTGTTTTGTGATCTCTTGGTTGTAGTGGGGTTCGTGTTGCTCAATCTTATGTTTTTTGTGTAGTGTTTTGTGATCCATTGTTTGTATTAGTGTTCGTGTTGATCAATCTTATGTTTTCTGTGTAGTGTTTTGTGATCACTTGTTTGTAGTGGGGTTCGTGTTACTCAATCGTATGTTTTCTGTGTAGTTTTTTGTGGTCCCTTGTTTGTAGTAGGGTTCGTGTTCATCAATCTTATGCTTTCTGTGCAGTGTTTTGTGGTCCCTTGTTTGTATTAGGGTTCGTGTTGCTCAATCTTATGTTTTCTATGTAGTGTTTTGTGATCCCTTGTTTGTATTAGGGTTCGTGTTACTCAATCTTATGTTTTCAGCGTAGTGTTTTGTGATTCGTTGTTTGTAGTTGAGTTCGTGTTACTCAATCTTATGTTTTCTGTGTAGTGTTTTGTGATCCCTGGGTTGTAGTGGGGTTCGTGTTGCTCAATCTTTTGTTTTCAGCGTAGTGTTTTGTGATCCGTTGTATGTAGTGGGATTCGTGTTGCTCAATCTTATGTTTTCTGTGTAGTGTTTTGTGATCCCTTTTTTGTATTAGGGTTCGTGTTGCTCAATCTTATGTTTTCTGTGCAGTGTTTTGTGAGCTCTTGGTTGTAGTGGGGTTCGTGTTGCTCAATCTTATGTTTTCTGCGTAGTGTTTTGTGATCCGTTGTTTGTATTAGAGTTCGTGTTACTCAATCCTATGTTTTCTGTGTAATGTTTTGTGATCCCTTGTTTGTATTAGGGTTCGTGTTACTCAATCTTAAGTTTTCTGTGTAGTGTTTTGTGATCCCTTGTTTGTATTAGGGTTCGTGTTGCTCAATCTTATGTTTTCTGTGAATTACTTTGTGATCCCTTGTTTGTAGTAGGGTTCGTGTTGCTCAATCTTATGTTTTCTGTGCAGTGTTTTGTGATCCGTTGTTTGTAGTGGGGTTCGTGTTGCTCAATCTTATGTTTTTTGTGTAGTGTTTTGTGATCCCTTGTTTGTATTAGGGTTCGTGTTGCTCAATCTTATGTTTTCTGTGTAGTGTGTTGTGATCCCTTATATGTAGTGGGGTTTGTGTTGCTCAATCTTATGTTTTCCGTGCAGTGCTTTGTGATCCCTTATATGTAGTGGGGTTTGTGTTGCTCAATCTTATGTTTTCCGTGCTGTGCTTTGTGATCCCTTATATGTAGTGGGGTTTGTGTTGCTCAATCATTTTTTTCTGTGCAGTATTTTGTGATCCCTTGTTTGTATTAGTGTTCGTGTTGCTCAAGCTTATGTTTTCTGTGTAGTGTTTTGTGATCTCATGTTTGTAGTGGGGTTCATGTTACTCAATTTTATGTTTTTTGTGTAGTGTTTTGTGGTCCCTTGTTTGTAGTAGGGTTCGTGTTCATCAATCTTATGCTTTCTGTGCAGTGTTTTGTGATCCCTTGTTTGTAATAGGGTTCGTGTAGCTCAATGTTTTGTTTTCTGTGTAGTGTTTTGTGATCCCTTGTTTGTATAAGGGTTCGTGTTACTCAATCTTATGTTTTCTGTGTAGTGTTTTGTGATCCCTTGTTTGTATTAGGGTTCGTGTTGCTCAATCTTATGTTTTCTGCGTAGTGTTTTGTGATCCCTTGTTTGTATTAGGGTTCGTGTTACTCAATCTTAAGTTTTCTGTGTAGTGTTTTGTGATCCCTTGTTTGTATTAGGGTTCGTGTTGCTCAATCTTATGTTTTCTGTGAATTACTTTGTGATCCCTTGTTTGTAGTAGGGTTCGTGTTGCTCAATCTTATGTTTTCTGTGCAGTGTTTTGTGATCCGTTGTTTGTAGTGGGGTTCGTGTTGCTCAATCTTAAGTTTTTTGTGTAGTGTTTTGTGATCCCTTGTTTGTATTAGGGTTCGTGTTGCTCAATCTTATGTTTTCTGTGTAGTGTGTTGTGATCCGTTGTTTGTAGTGGGGTTTGTGTTGCTCAATCTTATGTTTTCCGTGCAGTTCTTTGTGATCACTTATATGTAGTGGGGTTTGTGTTGCTCAATCTTATGTTTTCCGTGCTGTGCTTTGTGATCCCTTATATGTAGTGGGGTTTGTGTTGCTCAATCATTTTTTTCTGTGCAGTATTTTGTGATCCCTTGTTTGTATTAGTGTTCGTGTTGCTCAAGCTTATGTTTTCTGTGTAGTGTTTTGTGGTCCCTTGTTTGTAGTAGGGTTCGTGTTCAACAATCTTATGCTTTCTGTGTAGTGTTTTGTGATCCCTTGTTTGTAATAGGGTTCGTGTAGCTCAATGTTTTGTTTTCTGTGTAGTGTTTTGTGATCCCTTGTTTGTATAATGGTTCGTGTTACTCAATCTTATGTTTTCTGTGTAGTGTTTTGTGATCCCTTGTTTGTATTAGGGTTCGTTTTGCTCAATCTTATGTTTTCTGTGCAGTGTTTTGTGATCTCTTGGTTGTAGTGGGGTTCGTGTTGCTCAATCTTATGTTTTCTGCGTAGTGTTTTGTGATCCCTTGTTTGTATTAGGGTTCGTGTTGCTCAATGTTTTGTTTTCTATGTAGTGTTTTGTGATCCCTTGTTTGTATTAGGGTTCGTGTTACTCAATCTTATGTTTTCTGTGTAGTGTTTTGTGATCCCTTGTTTGTATTAGGGTTCGTGTTGCACAATCTTATGTTTTCTGTGCAGTGTTTTGTGATCTCTTGGTTGTAGTGGGGTTCGTGTTGCTCAATCTTATGTTTTCTGCGTAGTGTTTTGTGATCGGTTGTTTGTATTAGAGTTCGTGTTACTCAATCCTATGTTTTCTGTGTAATGTTTTGTGATCCCTTGTTTGTATTAGGGTTCGGGTTACTCAATCTTAAGTTTTCTGTGTAGTGTTTTGTGATCCCTTGTTTGTATTAGGGTTCGGGTTGCTCAATCTTATGTTTTCTGTGAATTACTTTGTGATCCCTTGTTTGTAGTAGGGTTTGTGTTGCTCAATCTTATGTTTTCTGTGCAGTGTTTTGTGATCCGTTGTTTGTAGTGGAGTTCGTGTTGCTCAATCTTATGTTTTTTGTGTAGTGTTTTGTGATCCCTTGTTTGTATTAGGGTTCGTGTTGCTCAATCTTATGTTTTCTGTGTAGTGTGTTGTGATCCGTTGTTTGTAGTGGGGTTTGTGTTGCTCAATCTTATGTTTTCCGTGCAGTGCTTTGTGATCCCTTATATGTAGTGGGGTTTGTGTTGCTCAATCTTATGTTTTCCGTGCTGTGCTTTGTGATCACTTTTATGTAGTGGGGTTTGTGTTGCTCAATCATTTTTTTCTGTGCAGTATTTTGTGATCCCTTGTTTGTATTAGTGTTCGTGTTGCTCAAGCTTATGTTTTCTGTGTAGTGTTTTGTGATCTCTTGTTTGTAGTGGGGTTCGTGTTACTCAATCTTATGTTTTCTGTGTAGTGTTTTGTGGTCCCTTGTTTGTAGTAGGGTTCGTGTTGATCAATCTTATGCTTTCTGTGCAGTGTTTTGTGATCCCTTGTTTGTATTAGGGTTCGTGTAGCTCAATGTTTTGTTTTCTATGTAGTGTTTTGTGATCCCTTGTTTGTATAAGGGTTCGTGTTACTCAATCTTATGTTTTCTGTGTAGTGTTTTGTGATCCCTTGTTTGTATTAGGGTTCGTGTTGCTCAATCTTATGTTTTCTGTGCAGTGTTTTGTGATCTCTTGGTTGTAGTGGGGTTCGTGTTGCTCAATCTTATGTTTTCTGTGCAGTGTTTTGTGATCCGTTATTTGTATTAGAGTTCGTGTTACTCAATCTTATGTTTTCTGTGTAGTGTTTTGTGATCCCTTGTTTGTATTAGGGTTCGTGTTACTCAATCTTATGTTTTCTGTGTAGTGTTTTGTGATCCCTTATTTGTATTAGGGTTCGTGTTGCTCAATATTATGTTTTCTGTGAATTACTTTGTGATCCTTTGTTTGTAGTAGGGTTCGTGTTGCTCAATCTTATGTTTTCTGTGCAGTGTTTTGTGATCCCTTGGTTGTAGTGGGGTTCGTATTGCTCAATCTTATGTTTTCAGCGTAGTGTTTTGTGATCCATTGTTTGTAGTGGGATTCGTGTTGCTCAATCTTATGTTTTCTGTGTAGTGTTTTGTGATCCCTTTTTGTATTAGGGTTCGTGTTGCTCAATCTTATGTTTTCTGTGCAGTGTTTTGTGATCTCTTGGTTGTAGTGGGGTTCGTGTTGCTCAATCTTATGTTTTTTGTGTAGTGTTTTGTGATCCATTGTTTGTATTAGTGTTCGTGTTGATCAATCTTATGTTTTCTGTGTAGTGTTTTGTGATCACTTGTTTGTAGTGGGGTTCGTGTTACTCAATCGTATGTTTTCTGTGTAGTTTTTTGTGGTCCCTTGTTTGTAGTAGGGTTCGTGTTCATCAATCTTATGCTTTCTGTGCAGTGTTTTGTGGTCCCTTGTTTGTATTAGGGTTCGTGTTGCTCAATCTTATGTTTTCTATGTAGTGTTTTGTGATCCCTTGTTTGTATTAGGGTTCGTGTTACTCAATCTTATGTTTTTAGCGTAGTGTTTTGTGATTCGTTGTTTGTAGTTGAGTTCGTGTTACTCAATCTTATGTTTTCTGTGTAGTGTTTTGTGATCCCTGGGTTGTAGTGGGGTTCGTGTTGCTCAATCTTTTGTTTTCAGCGTAGTGTTTTGTGATCCGTTGTATGTAGTGGGATTCGTGTTGCTCAATCTTATGTTTTCTGTGTAGTGTTTTGTGATCCCTTTTTTGTATTAGGGTTCGTGTTGCTCAATCTTATGTTTTCTGTGCAGTGTTTTGTGAGCTCTTGGTTGTAGTGGGGTTCGTGTTGCTCAATCTTATGTTTTCTGCGTAGTGTTTTGTGATCCGTTGTTTGTATTAGAGTTCGTGTTACTCAATCCTATGTTTTCTGTGTAATGTTTTGTGATCCCTTGTTTGTATTAGGGTTCGTGTTACTCAATCTTAAGTTTTCTGTGTAGTGTTTTGTGATCCCTTGTTTGTATTAGGGTTCGTGTTGCTCAATCTTATGTTTTCTGTGAATTACTTTGTGATCCCTTGTTTGTAGTAGGGTTCGTGTTGCTCAATCTTATGTTTTCTGTGCAGTGTTTTGTGATCCGTTGTTTGTAGTGGGGTTCGTGTTGCTCAATCTTATGTTTTTTGTGTAGTGTTTTGTGATCCCTTGTTTGTATTAGGGTTCGTGTTGCTCAATCTTATGTTTTCTGTGTAGTGTGTTGTGATCCCTTATATGTAGTGGGGTTTGTGTTGCTCAATCTTATGTTTTCCGTGCAGTGCTTTGTGATCCCTTATATGTAGTGGGGTTTGTGTTGCTCAATCTTATGTTTTCCGTGCTGTGCTTTGTGATCCCTTATATGTAGTGGGGTTTGTGTTGCTCAATCATTTTTTTCTGTGCAGTATTTTGTGATCCCTTGTTTGTATTAGTGTTCGTGTTGCTCAAGCTTATGTTTTCTGTGTAGTGTTTTGTGATCTCATGTTTGTAGTGGGGTTCATGTTACTCAATTTTATGTTTTTTGTGTAGTGTTTTGTGGTCCCTTGTTTGTAGTAGGGTTCGTGTTCATCAATCTTATGCTTTCTGTGCAGTGTTTTGTGATCCCTTGTTTGTAATAGGGTTCGTGTAGCTCAATGTTTTGTTTTCTGTGTAGTGTTTTGTGATCCCTTGTTTGTATAAGGGTTCGTGTTACTCAATCTTATGTTTTCTGTGTAGTGTTTTGTGATCCCTTGTTTGTATTAGGGTTCGTGTTGCTCAATCTTATGTTTTCTGCGTAGTGTTTTGTGATCCCTTGTTTGTATAAGGGTTCGTGTTGCTCAATGTTTTGTTTTCTATGTAGTGTTTTGTGATCCCTTGTTTGTATTAGGGTTCGTGTTACTCAATCTTATGTTTTCTGTGTAGTGTTTTGTGATCCCTTGTTTGTATTAGGGTTCGTGTTGCTCAATCTTATGTTTTCTGTGCAGTGTTTTGTGATCTCTTGGTTGTAGTGGGGTTCGTGTTGCTCAATCTTATGTTTTCTGCGTAGTGTTTTGTGATCCGTTGTTTGTATTAGAGTTCGTGTTACTCAATCCTATGTTTTCTGTGTAATGTTTTGTGATCCCTTGTTTGTATTAGGGTTCGTGTTACTCAATCTTAAGTTTTCTGTGTAGTGTTTTGTGATCCCTTGTTTGTATTAGGGTTCGGGTTGCTCAATCTTATGTTTTCTGTGAATTACTTTGTGATCCCTTGTTTGTAGTAGGGTTCGTGTTGCTCAATCTTATGTTTTCTGTGCAGTGTTTTGTGATCCGTTGTTTGTAGTGGGGTTCGTGTTGCTCAATCTTATGTTTTTTGTGTAGTGTTTTGTGATGCCTTGTTTGTAGTGGGGTTTGTGTTGCTCAATCTTATGTTTTCCGTGCAGTGCTTTGTGATCCCTTATATGTAGTGGGGTTTGTGTTGCTCAATCTTATGTTTTCCGTGCTGTGCTTTGTGATCACTTATATGTAGTGGGGTTTGTGTTGCTCAATCATTTTTTTCTGTGCAGTATTTTGTGATCCCTTGTTTGTATTAGTGTTCGTGTTGCTCAAGCTTATGTTTTCTGTGTAGTGTTTTGTGATCTCTTGTTTGTAGTGGGGTTCGTGTTACTCAATCTTATGTTTTCTGTGTAGTGTTTTGTGGTCCCTTGTTTGTAGTAGGGTACGTGTTGATCAATCTTATGCTTTCTGTGCAGTGTTTTGTGATCCCTTGTTTGTATTAGGGTTCGTGTAGCTCAATGTTTTGTTTTCTATGTAGTGTTTTGTGATCCCTTGTTTGTATAAGGGTTCGTGTTACTCAATCTTATGTTTTCTGTGTAGTGTTTTGTGATCCCTTGTTTGTATTAGGGTTCGTGTTGCTCAATCTTATGTTTTCTGTGCAGTGTTTTGTGATCTCTTGGTTGTAGTGGGGTTCGTGTTGCTCAATCTTATGTTTTCTGCGTAGTGTTTTGTGATCCGTTGTTTGTATTAGAGTTCGTGTTACTCAATCTTATGTTTTCTGTGTAGTGTTTTGTGATCCCTTGTTTGTATTAGGGTTCGTGTTACTCAATCTTAAGTTTTCTGTGTAGTGTTTTGTGATCCCTTATTTGTATTAGGGTTCGTGTTGCTCAATATTATGTTTTCTGTGAATTACTTTGTGATCCCTTGTTTGTAGTAGGGTTCGTGTTGCTCAATCTTATGTTTTCTGTGCAGTGTTTTGTGATCCCTTGGTTGTAGTGGGGTTCGTATTGCTCAATCTTATGTTTTCAGCGTAGTGTTTTGTGATCCATTGTCTGTAGTGGGGTTCGTGTTGCTCAATCTTATGTTTTCTGTGTAGTGTTTTGTGATCCCTTTTTGTATTAGGGTTCGTGTTGCTCAATCTTATGTTTTCTGTGCAGTGTTTTGTGATCTCTTGGTTGTAGTGGGGTTCGTGTTGCTCAATCTTATGTTTTTTGTGTAGTGTTTTGTGATCCATTGTTTGTATTAGTGTTCGTGTTGATCAATCTTATGTTTTCTGTGTAGTGTTTTGTGATCACTTGTTTGTAGTGGGGTTCGTGTTACTCAATCGTATGTTTTCTGTGTAGTTTTTTGTGGTCCCTTGTTTGTAGTAGGGTTCGTGTGCATCAATCTTATGGTTTCTGTGCAGTGTTTTGTGGTCCCTTGTTTGTATTAGGGTTCGTGTTGCTCAATCTTATGTTTTCTATGTAGTGTTTTGTGATCCCTTGTTTGTATTAGGGTTCGTGTTACTCAATCTTATGTTTTCAGCGTAGTGTTTTGTGATCCGTTGTTTGTAGTTGGGTTCGTGTTACTCAATCTTATGTTTTCTGTGTAGTGTTTTGTGATCCCTGGGTTGTAGTGGGGTTCGTGTTGCTCAATCTTATGTTTTCAGCGTAGTGTTTTGTGATCCGTTGTTTGTAGTGGGATTCGTGTTGCTCAATCTTATGTTTTCTGTGCAGTGTTTTGTGATACATTTTTTGTATTAGGGTTCGTGTTGCTCAATCTTATGTTTTCTGTGCAGTGTTTTGTGATCTCTTGGTTGTTGTGGCGTTCGTGTTGCTCAATCTTATGTTTTCTGCGTAGTGTTTTGTGATCCGTTGTTTGTATTAGAGTTCGTGTTACTCAATCCTATGTTTTCTGTGTAATGTTTTGTGATCCCTTGTTTGTATTAGGGTTCGTGTTACTCAATCTTAAGTTTTCTGTGTAGTGTTTTGTGATCCCTTGTTTGTATTAGGGTTCGTGTTGCTCAATCTTATGTTTTCTGTGAATTACTTTGTGATCCCTTGTTTGTAGTACGGTTCGTGTTGCTCAATCTTATGTTTTCTGTGCAGTGTTTTGTGATCCGTTGTTTGTAGTGGGGTTCGTGTTGCTCAATCTTATGTTTTTTGTGTAGTGTTTTGTGATCCCTTGTTTGTATTAGGGTTCGTGTTGCTCAATCTTATGTTTTCTGTGTAGTGTGTTGTGATCCGTTGTTTGTAGTGGGGTTTGTGTTGCTCAATCTTATGTTTTCCGTGCATTGCTTTGTGATCCCTTATATGTAGTGGGGTTTGTGTTGCTCAATCTTATGTTTTCCGTGCTGTGCTTTGTGATCCCTTATATGTAGTGGGGTTTGTGTTGCTCAATCATTTTTTTCTGTGCAGTATTTTGTGATCCCTTGTTTGTATTAGTGTTCGTGTTGCTCAAGCTTATGTTTTCTGTGTAGTGTTTTGTGATCTCATGTTTGTAGTGGGGTTCGTGTTACTCAATTTTATGTTTTTTGTGTAGTGTTTTGTGGTCCCTTGTTTGTAGTAGGGTTCGTGTTCATCAATCTTATGCTTTCTGTGCAGTGTTTTGTGATCCCTTGTTTGTAATAGGGTTCGTGTAGCTCAATGTTTTGTTTTCTGTGTAGTGTTTTGTGATCCCTTGTTTGTATAAGGGTTCGTGTTACTCAATCTTATGTTTTCTGTGTAGTGTTTTGTGATCCCTTGTTTGTATTAGGGTTCGTGTTGCTCAATCTTATGTTTTCTGCGTAGTGTTTTGTGATCCCTTGTTTGTATAAGGGTTCGTGTTGCTCAATGTTTTGTTTTCTATGTAGTGTTTTGTGATCCCTTGTTTGTATTAGGGTTCGTGTTGCTCAATGTTATGTTTTCTGTGCAGTGTTTTGTGTTCTCTTGGTTGTAGTGGGGTTCGTGTTGCTCAATCTTATGTTTTCTGCGTAGTGTTTTGTGATCCGTTGTTTGTATTAGAGTTCGTGTTACTCAATCCTATGTTTTCTGTGTAATGTTTTGTGATCCTTTGTTTGTATTAGGGTTCGTGTTACTCAATCTTAAGTTTTCTGTGTAGTGTTTTGTGATCCCTTGTTTGTATTAGGGTTCGGGTTGCTCAATCTTATGTTTTCTGTGAATTACTTTGTGATCCCTTGTTTGTAGTAGGGTTCGTGTTGCTCAATCTTATGTTTTCTGTGCAGTGTTTTGTGATCCGTTGTTTGTAGTGGGGTTCGTGTTGCTCAATCTTATGTTTTTTGTGTAGTGTTTTGTGATCCCTTGTTTGTAGTGGGGTTTGTGTTGCTCAATCTTATGTTTTCCGTGCAGTGCTTTGTGATCCCTTATATGTAGTGGGGTTTGTGTTGCTCAATCTTATGTTTTCCGTGCTGTGCTTTGTGATCACTTATATGTAGTGGGGTTTGTGTTGCTCAATCATTTTTTTCTGTGCAGTATTTTGTGATCCCTTGTTTGTATTAGTGTTCGTGTTGCTCAAGCTTATGTTTTCTGTGTAGTGTTTTGTGATTTCTTGTTTGTAGTGGGGTTCGTGTTACTCAATCTTATGTTTTCTGTGTAGTGTTTTGTGGTCCCTTGTTTGTAGTAGGGTTCGTGTTCATCAATCTTATGCTTTCTGTGCAGTGTTTTGTGATCCCTTGTTTGTATTAGGGTTCGTGTAGCTCAATGTTTTGTTTTCTATGTAGTGTTTTGTGATCCCTTGTTTGTATAAGGGTTCGTGTTACTCAATCTTATGTTTTCTGTGTAGTGTTTTGTGATCCCTTGTTTGTATTAGGGTTCGTGTTGCTCAATCTTATGTTTTCTGTGCAGTGTTTTGTGATCTCTTGGTTGTAGTGGGGTTCGTGTTGCTCAATCTTATGTTTTCTGCGTAGTGTTTTGTGATCCGTTGTTTGTATTAGAGTTCGTGTTACTCAATCTTATGTTTTCTGTGTAGTGTTTTGTGATCCCTTGTTTTAATTAGGGTTCGTGTTACTCAATCTTAAGTTTTCTGTGTAGTGTTTTGTGATCCCTTATTTGTATTAGGGTTCGTGTTGCTCAATATTATGTTTTCTGTTAATTACTTTGTGATCCCTTGTTTGTAGTAGGGTTCGTGTTGCTCAATCTTATGTTTTCTGTGCAGTGTTTTGTGATCCCTTGGTTGTAGTGGGGTTCGTATTGCTCAATCTTATGTTTTCAGCGTAGTGTTTTGTGATCCATTGTTTGTAGTGGGATTCGTGTTGCTCAATCTTATGTTTTCTGTGTAGTGTTTTGTGATCCCTTTTTGTATTAGGGTTCGTGTTGCTCAATCTTATGTTTTCTGTGCAGTGTTTTGTGATCTCTTGGTTGTAGTGGGGTTCGTGTTGCTCAATCTTATGTTTTTTGTGTAGTGTTTTGTGATCCATTGTTTGTATTAGTGTTCGTGTTGATCAATCTTATGTTTTCTGTTTAGTGTTTTGTGATCACTTGTTTGTAGTGGGGTTCGTATTACTCAATCGTATGTTTTCTGTGTAGTTTTTTGTGGTCCCTTGTTTGTAGTAGGGTTCGTGTTCATCAATCTTATGCTTTCTGTGCAGTGTTTTGTGGTCCCTTGTTTGTATTAGGGTTCGTGTTGCTCAGTCTTATGTTTTCTATGTAGTGTTTTGTGATCCCTTGTTTGTATTAGGGTTCGTGTTACTCAATCTTATGTTTTCAGCGTAGTGTTTTGTGATCCGTTGTTTGTAGTTGGGTTCGTGTTACTCAATCTTATGTTTTCTGTGTAGTGTTTTGTGATCCCTGGGTTGTAGTGGGGTTCGTGTTGCTCAATCTTATGTTTTCAGCGTAGTGTTTTGTGATCCGTTGTTTGTAGTGGGATTCGTGTTGCTCAATCTTATGTTTTCTGTGCAGTGTTTTGTGATCCCTTTTTTGTATTAGGGTTCGTGTTGCTCAATCTTATGTTTTCTGTGCAGTGTTTTGTGATCTCTTGGTTGTAGTGGGGTTCGTGTTGCTCAATCTTATGTTTTCAGCGTAGTGTTTTATGATCCGTTGTTTGTAGTGGGATTCGTGTTGCTCAATCTTATGTTTTTTGTGTAGTGTTTTGTCATCCCTTGTTTGTATTAGGGTTCGTGTTGCTCAATCTTATGTTTTCTGTGTAGTGTGTTGTGATCCTTTGTTTGTAGTGGGGTTTGTGTTACTCAATCTTATGTTTTCCGTGCAGTGCTTTGTGATCCCTTATATGTAGTGGGGCTTGTGTTGCTCAATCTTATGTTTTCTGTGCAGTGCTTTGTGATCCCTTATATGTAGTGGGGTTTGTGTTGCTCAATCTTTTTTTTCTGTGTAGTGTTTTGTGATCTCTTGTTTGTAGTGGGGTTGGTGTTACTCAATCTTATGTTTTCTGTGTAGTGTTTTGTGGTCCCTTGTTTGTAGTAGGGTTCGTGTTCATCAATCTTATGCTTTCTGTGCAGTGTTTTGTGATCCCTTGTTTGTATTAGGGTTCGTGTTGCTCAATGTTTTGTTTTCTATGTAGTGTTTTGTGATCCCTTGTTTGTATTAGGGTTCGTGTTACACAATCTTATGTTTTCTGTGTAGTGTTTTGTGATCCCTTGTTTGTATTAGGGTTCGTGTTGCTCAATCTTATGTTTTCTGTGCAGTGTTTTGTGATCTCTTGGTTGTAGTGGGGATCGTGTTGCTCAATCTTATGTATTCTGTGTAGTGTTTTGTGATCCGTTGTTTGTATTAGAGTTCGTGTTACTCAATCCTATGTTTTCTGTGTAATGTTTTGTGATCCCTTGTTTGTATTAGGGTTCGTGTTACTCAATCTTATGTTTTCTGTGTAGTGTTTTGTGATCCCTTGTTTGTATTAGGGTTCGTGTTGCTCAATCTTATGTTTTCTGTGAATTACTTTGTGATCCCTTGTTTGTAGTAGGATTCGTGTTGCTCAATCTTATGTTTTCTGTGCAGTGTTTTGTGATCCGTTGTTTGTAGTGGGGTTCGTGTTGCTCAATCTTATGTTTACTGTGTAGTGTTTTGTGATCCCTTTTTTGTATTAGGGTTCGTGTTGCTCAATCTTATGTTTTCTGTGTAGTGTTTTGTGATCTCTTGTTTGTAGTGGGGTTGTTGTTACTCAATCTTATGTTTTCTGTGTAGTGTTTTGTGGTCCCTTGTTTGTAGTAGCGTTCGTGTTCATCAATCTTATGCTTTCTGTGCAGTGTTTTGTGATCCCTTGTTTGTATTAGGGTTCGTGTTGCTCAATGTTTTGTTTTCTATGTAGTGTTTTGTGATCCCTTGTTTGTATTAGGGTTCGTGTTACACAATCTTATGTTTTCTGTGTAGTGTTTAGTGATCCCTTGTTTGTATTAGGGTTCGTGTTGCTCAATCTTATGTTTTCTGTGCAGTGTTTTGTGATCTCTTGGTTGTAGTGGGGATCGTGTTGCTCAATCTTATGTATTCTGTGTAGTGTTTTGTGATCCGTTGTTTGTATTAGAGTTCGTGTTACTCAATCCTATGTTTTCTGTGTAATGTTTTGTGATCCCTTGTTTGTATTAGGGTTCGTGTTACTCAATCTTATGTTTTCTGTGTAGTGTTTTGTGATCCCTTGTTTGTATTAGGGTTCGTGTTGCTCAATCTTATGTTTTCTGTGAATTACTTTGTGATCCCTTGTTTGTAGTAGGATTCGTGTTGCTCAATCTTATGTTTTCTGTGCAGTGTTTTGTGATCCGTTGTTTGTAGTGGGGTTCGTGTTGCTCAATCTTATGTTTACTGTGTAGTGTTTTGTGATCCCTTTTTTGTATTAGTGTTCGTGTTACTCAATCTTATGTTTTCCGTGCAGTGCTTTGTGATCCCTTATATGTAGTGGGGTTTGTGTTGCTCAATCTTATGTTTTCCGTGCAGTGCTTTGTGATCCCTTATATGTAGTGGGGTTTGTGTTGCTCAATCTTATGTTTTCGTGCAGTGCTTCGTGATCCCTTATATGTAGTGGGTTTGTGTTGCTCAATCTGATGGTTTCCGTGCAGTGCTTTGTGATCCCTTATATGTAGTGGGGTTTGTGTTGCTCAATCTTTTTTTTCTGTGTAGTGTTTTGTGATGCCTTGTTTGTATTAGGGTTCGTGTTGCTCAAGCTTATGTTTTCTGTGTCGTGTTTTGTGATCTCTTGTTTGTAGTGGGGTTCGTTTTACTCAATGTTATGTTTTCTGTGTAGTGTTTTGTGGTCCCTTGTTTGTAGTAGGGTTCGTGTTCATCAATCTTATGCTTTCTGTGTAGTGTTTTGTGATCCCTTTTTTGCATTAGGGTTCGTGTTGCTCAATCTTATGCTTTCTGTGCAGTGTTTTGTGATCTCTTGGTTGTAGTGGGGTTCGTATTGCTCAATCTTATGTTTTTTGTGTAGTGTTTTGTGATCCATTGCTTGTATTAGTGTTCGTGTTGATCAATCTTATGTTTTCTGTGTAGTGTTTTGTGATCACTTGTTTGTAGTGGGGTTCGTGTTACTCAATCGTATGTTTTCTGTGTAGTGTTTTGTGGTCCCTTGTTTGTAGTAGGGTTCGTGTTCATCAATCTTATGCTTTCTGTGCAGTGTTTTGTGGTCCCTTGTTTGTATTAGGGTTCGTGTTGCTCAATCTTATGTTTTCTATGTAGTGTTTTGTGATCCTTTGTTTGTATTAGGGTTCGTGTTACTCAATCTTATGTTTTCAGCGTAGTGTTTTGTGATCCGTTGTTTGTAGTTGGGTTCGTGTTACTCAATCTTATGTTTTCTTTGTAGTGTTTTGTGATCCCTGTGTTGTAGTGGGGTTCGTGTTGCTCAATCTTATGTTTTCAGCGTAGTGTTTTGTGATCCGTTGTTTGTAGTGGGATTCGTGTTGCTCAATCTTATGTTTTCTGTGCAGTGTTTGTGATCCCTTTTTTGTATTAGGGTTCGTGTTGCTCAATCTTATGTTTTCTGTGCAGTGTTTTGTGATCCCTTTTTTGTATTAGAGTTGGTGTTACTCAATCTTATGTTTTCTGTGTAGTGTTTTGTGATCCCTTGTTTGTATTAGGGTTCGTGTTACTCAATCTTATGTTTTCTGTGAATTACTTTGTGATCCCTTGTTTGTAGTAGGGTTCGTGTTGCTCAATCTTATGTTTTCTGTGCAGTGTTTTGTGATCCCTTGGTTGTAGTGGGGTTCGTATTGCTCAATCTTATGTTTTCAGCGTAGTGTTTTGTGATCCATTTTTTGTAGTGGGATTCGTGTTGCTCAATCTTATGTTTTCTGTGTAGTGTTTTGTGATCCCTTTTTTGTATTAGGGTTCGTGTTGCTCAATCTTATGTTTTCTGTGCAGTGTTTTGTGATCTCTTGGTTGTAGTGGGGTTCGTGTTGCTCAATCTTATGTTTTTTGTGTAGTGTTTTTTGATCCATTGTTTGTATTAGTGTTCGTGTTGATCAATCTTATGTTTTCTGTGTAGTGTTTTGTGATCACTTGTTTGTAGTGGGGTTCGTGTTACTCAATCTTATGTTTTCTTTGTAGTGTTTTGTGATCCCTGTGTTGTAGTGGGGTTCGTGTTGCTCAATCTTATGTTTTCAGCGTAGTGTTTTGTGATCCGTTGTTTGTAGTGGGATTCGTGTTGCTCAATCTTATGTTTTCTGTGTAGTGTTTTGTGATCCCTTTTTTGTATTAGGGTTCGTGTTGCTCAATCTTATGTTTTCTGTGCAGTGTTTTGTGATCCCTTTTTTGTATTAGAGTTCGTGTTACTCAATCTTATGTTTTCTGCGTAGTGTTTTGTGATCCCTTGTTTGTATTAGGGTTCGTGTTACTCAATCTTATGTTTTCTGTGAATTACTTTGTGATCCCTTGTTTGTAGTAGGGTTCGTGTTGCTCAATCTTATGTTTTCAGCGTAGTGTTTTGTGATCCATTGTTTGTAGTGGGATTCGTGTTGCTCAATCTTATGTTTTCTGTGTAGTGTTTTGTGATCCCTTTTTTGTATTAGGGTTCGTGTTGCTCAATCTTATGTTTTCTGTGCAGTGTTTTGTGATCTCTTGGTTGTAGTGGGGTTCGTGCTGCTCAATCTTATGTTTTTTGTGTAGTGTTTTGTGATCCATTGTTTGTATTAGTGTTCGTGTTGATCAATCTTATGTTTTCTGTGTAGTGTTTTGTGGTCCCTTGTTTGTAGTAGGGTTCGTGTTCATCAATCTTATGCTTTCTGTGCAGTGTTTTGTGGTCCCTTGTTTGTATTAGGGTTCGTGTTGCTCAATCTTATGTTTTCTATGTAGTGTTTTGTGATCCCTTGTTTGTATTAGGGTTCGTGTTACTCAATCTTATTTTTCAGCGTAGTGTTTTGTGATCCGTTGTTTGTAGTTGGGTTCGTGTTACTCAATCTTATGTTTTCTGTGTAGTGTTTTGTGATCACTGGGTTGTAGTGGGGTTCATGTTGCTCAATCTTATGTTTTCTGTGTAGTGTTTTGTGATCCCTTTTTTGTATTAGGGTTCGTGTTGCTCAATCTTATGTTTTCTGTGCAGTGTTTTGTGATCTCTTGGTTGTAGTTGGGTTCGTGTTGCTCAATCTTATGTTTTCAGCGTAGTGTTTTATGATCCGTTGTTTGTAGTGGGGTTCGTGTTGCTCAATCTTATGTTTTTGTGTAGTGTTTTGTGATCCCTTGTTTGTATTAGGGTTCGTGTTGCTCAATCTTATGTTTTCTGTGTAGTGTGTTGTGATCCTTTGTTTATAGTGGGGTTTGTGTTGCTCAATCTTATGTTTTCCGTGCAGTGCTTTGTGATCCCTTATATGTAGTGGGGTTTGTGTTGCTCAATCTTATGTTTTCTGTGCAGTGCTTTGTGATCCCTTATATGTAGTGGGGTTTGTGTTGCTCAATCTTTGTTTTCTGTGTAGTGTTTTGTGATCCCTTGTTTGTATTAGTGTTCGTCTTGCGCAAGCTTATGTTTTCTGTGTAGTGTTTTGTGATCTCTTGTTTGTAGTGGGGTTCGTGTTACCCAATCTTATGTTTTCTGTGTAGTGTTTTGTGGTCCCTTATTTGTAGTAGGGTTCGCGTTCATCAATCTTATGCTTTCTGTGCAGTGTTTTGTGATCCCTTGTTTGTATTAGGGTTCGTGTTGCTCAATGTTTTGCTTTCTATGTAGTGTTTTGTGATCCCTTGTTTGTATTAGGGTTCGTGTTACTCAATCTTATGTTTTCTGTGTAGTGTTTTGTGATCCCTTGTTTGTATTAGGGTTCGTGTTCCTCAATCTTATGTTTTCTTTGCAGTGTTTTGTGATCTCTTGGTTGTAGTGGGGATCGTGTTGCTCAATCTTATGTTTTCTGTGAATTACTTTGTGATCCCTTGTTTGGAGTAGGGTTCGTGTTGCTCAATCTTATGTTTTCTGTGCAGTGTTTTGTGATCCGTTGTTTGTAGTGGGGTTCGTGTTGCTCAATCTTATGTTTATTGTGTAGTGCTTTGTGATCCCTTATATGTAGTGGGGTTTGTGTTGCTCAATCTTATGTTTTCCGTGCTGTGCTTTGTGATCCCTTATATGTAGTGGGGTTTGTGTTGCTCAATCTTTTTTTTCTGTGTATTGTTTTGTGATCCCTTGTTTGTATTAGTGTTCGTGTTACTCAAGCTTATGTTTTCTGTGTAGTGTTTTGTGATCTCTTGTTTGTAGTGGGGTTCGTGTTACTCAATCTTATGTTTTCTGTGCAGTGTTTTGTGATCCCTTGTTTGTATTAGGGTTCGTGTTGCTCAATGTTTTGTTTTCTATGTAGTGTTTTGTGATCCCTTGTTTGTATTAGGGTTCGTGTTACTCAATCTTATGTTTTCTGTGTAGTGTTTTGTGATCCCTTGTTTGTATTAAGGTTCGTGTTGCTCAATCTTATGTTTTCTGTGTAGTGTTTTGTGATCCTTTGTTTGTAGTGGGGTTTGTGTTGCTCAATCTTATGTTTTCCGTGCAGTGTTTCGTGATCCCTTATATGTAGTGGGTTTGTGTTGCTCAATCTGATGGTTTCAGTGCAGTGCTTTGTGATCCCTTATATGTAGTGGGGTTTGTGTTGCTCAATCGTTTTTTTCTGTGTGGTGTTTTGTGATCCCTTGTTTGTATTAGTGTTCGTGTTGCTCAAGCTTATGCTTTCTGTGTCTTTTTTTGTGATCTCTTGTTTGTAGTGGGGTTCGTGTTACTCAATGTTATGTTTTCTGTGTAGTGTTTTGTGGTCCCTTGTTTGTAGTAGGGTTCGTGTTCATCAATCTTATGCTTTCTGTGCAGTTTTTTGTGATCCCTTGTTTGTATTATGGTTCGTGTTGCTCAATGTTTTGTTTTCTATGTAGTGTTTTGTGATCCCTTGTTTGTATTAGGGTTCGTGTTACTCAATCTTATGTTTTCTGTGTAGTGTTTTGTGATCCCTTGTTTGTATTAGGGTTCGTGTTGCTCAATCTTATGTTTTCTGTGCAGTGTTTTGTGATCTCTTGGTTGTAGTGGGGTTTGTGTTACTCAATCTTATGTTTTCCGTGCAGTGCTTTGTGATCCCTTATATGTAGTGGTGTTTGTGTTGCTAAATCTTATGTTTTCGTGCTGTGCTTTGTGATCCCTTATATGTAGTGCGTTTGTGTTGCTCAATCTTTTTTTTCGGTGTAGTGTTTTGTGATCCCTTGTTTGTATTAGTGTTCGTGTTGCTCAAGCTAATGTTTTCTGTGTAGTGTTTTGTGATCTCTTGTTTGTAGTGGGGTTCGTGTTACTCAATCTTGTGTTTTCTGCGCAGTGTTTTGTGATCCCTTGTTTGCATTAGGGTTCGTGTTGCTCAATGTTTTGTTTTCTATGTAGTGTTTTGTGATCCCTTGTTTGTATTAGGGTTCGTGTTACTCAATCTTATGTTTTCTGTGTAGTGTTTTGTGATCCCTTGTTTGTATTAGGGTTCGTGTTTCTCAATCTTATGTTTTCTGTGCAGTGTTTTGTGATCTCTTGGTTGTAGTGGGGTTCATGTTGCTCAATCTTATGTTTTCTGCGTAGTGTTTTGTGATCCGTTGTTTGTATTAGAGTTCGTGTTACTCAATCTTATGTTTTCTGTGTAGTGTTTTGTGATCCCTTGTTTGTATAAGGGTTCGTGTTGCTCAATCTTATGTTTTCTGTGTAGTGTTTTGTGATCCTTTGTTTGTAGTGGGGTTTGTGTTGCTCAATCTTATGTTTTCCGTGCAGTGCTTTGTGATCCCTTATATGTAGTGGGGTTTGTGTTGCTCAATCTTTTTTTTCTGTGCAATGTTTTGTGATCTCTTGGCTGTAGAGGGGTTCGTGTTGCTCAATCTTATGTTTTCTGCGTAGTGTTTTGTCATCCGTTGTTTGTAGTGGGGTTGGTGTTGCTCAATCTTATGTTTTCTTTGTAGTGTTTTGTGATCCCTTGTTTGTAGTAGGGTTCGTGTTACTCAATCTTATGTTTTCAGTGTAGTGTTTTATGATCCCTTGTTTGTATTAGGGTTCGTGTTACTCAATTTTATGTTTTTTGTGTAGTATTTTGTGATCCCTTGTTTGTATTAGGGTTCGTGTTACTCAATCTTGTGTTTTCTGTGTAGTATTTTGCGGTCCCTTGTTTGTATTAAGGTTCGTGTTACTCAATCTTATGTTTTCTGTAGTGTTTTGTGATCCCTTGTTTGTATTAGGGTTCGTGTTGCTCAATCTTATGTTTTCTGTGCAGTATTTTGTCATCCCTTGGTTGTAGTGAGGTTCGTTTTACTCAATCTTATGCTTTCTGTGCAGTGTTTTGTGATCTCTTGGTTGTAGTGGGGTTCGTGTTGCTCAATCTTTTGTTTTCTGCGTAGTGTTTTGTGATCCCTTGTTTGTCGTGGGGTTCGTGTTACTCAATCTTATGTTTTCTGTGTAGTATTTTGCCGTCCCTTGTTTGTATTAGGGTTCGTGTTGCTCAATCTTATGTTTTCTGTGTAGTGTTTTGTGATCCCTTGTTTGTATTAGGGTTCGCGTTACTCAATCTTATGTTTTCTGTGTAATGTTTTGTGGACCCTTGTTTATATTAGGGTTCGTGTTGTTCAATCTCATGCTTTCTGTGCAGTATTGTGTGATCCCTTGTTTGTAGTAGGGTTCGGGTTGCTCAATCTTATGTTTTCTGTGCAGTGTTTTGTGATCTCTTGGTTGTAGTGGGGTTCGTGTTGCTCAATCTTATGTTTTCTGCGTAGTGTTTTGTGATCCGTTGTTTGTAGTGGGGTTCGTGTTGCTCAATCTTATGTTTTCTGTGTAGTGTTTTGTGATCCCTTGTTTGTATTAGGGTTCGTGTTGCTCAATCTTATGTTTTCTGTGCATTGTTTTGTCATCCCGTGGTTGTAGTGGGGTTCGTCTTACTCAATCTTATGCTTTCTGTGTAGTGTTTTGTGATCCGTTGTTTGTAGTGGGTTTCGTGTTACTCAATCTTATGTTTTCTGTGTAGTATTTTGTGGTTCCTTGTTTGTATTAGGGTTCGTGTTGGTCAATCTTATGTTTTCTGTGTAGTGTTTTGTGATCCCTTGTTTGTATTAGGTTTCGTGTTACTCAATCTTATGTTTTGTGTGAAGTGTTTTATCATCCCTTGGTTGCAGTGTGGTTCGTGTTATTCAATCTTATGCTTTCTGTGTAGTGTTTTATGATCCCTTGTTTGTAGTGTTGTTTGTGTTACCCAATCTTATGTTTTCTGTGTAGTATTTTGTGATTCCTTGTTTGTATTAGGGTTCGTGTTGCTCAATCTTATGTTTTCTGTGTAGTGTTTTGTGATCCCTTGTTTGTATTAGGGTTCGTGTTACTCAATCTTATGTTTTCTGTGTAGTTTTTTGTGATCCCTTGTTTGTATTAGGGTTCGTGTTGCTCAATCTTATGTTTTCTGCGTAGTATTTTGTGGTTCCTTGTTAGTATTTGGGTTCGTGTTGTTCAATCTTATATTTTCTGTGTAGTTTTTTGTGATCCCTTGTTTGTATTAGGGTTCGTGTTACTCAATCTTATGTTTTCTGTGCAGTGATTGTCATCCCTTGGTTGTAGTGGGGTTCGTCTTACTCAATCTTATGCTTTCTGTGTAGTGTTTTGTGATCCCTTGTTTGTAGTGGGGTTCGTGTTGCTCAATCTTATGTTTTCTGTGCAGTGTTTTGTCATCCCTTGGTTGTAGTGAGGTTCGTTTTACTCAATCTTATGCTTTCTGTGTAGTGTTTTGTGATCCCTTGTTTGTCGTGGGGTTCGTGTTACTCAATCTTATGTTTTATGTGTAGTATTTTGCGGTCCCTTGTTTGTATTAGGGTTCGTGTTGCTCAATCTTATGTTTTCTGCGTAGTGTTTTGTGATCCCTTGTTTGTATTAGGGTTCGCGTTACTCAATCTTATGTTTTCTGTGTAATGTTTTGTGGACCCTTGTTTGTATTAGGGTTCGTGTTGTTCAATCTCATGCTTTCTGTGCAGTATTGTGTGATCCCTTGTTTGTAGTAGGGTTCGGGTTGCTCAATCTTATGTTTTCTGTGCAGTGTATTGTGATCTCTTGGTTGTAGTGGGGTTTGTGTTGCTCAATCTTATGTTTTCTGCGTAGTGTTTTATGATCCGTTGTTTGTAGTGGGGTTCGTGTTGCTCAATCTTATGTTTTCTGTGTAGTGTTTTGTGATCCCTTGTTTGTATTAGGGTTCGTGTTGCTCAATCTTATGTTTTCTGTGCATTGTTTTGTCATCCCGTGGTTGTAGTGGGGTTCGTCTTACTCAATCTTATGCTTTCTGTGTAGTGTTTTGTGATCCGTTGTTTGTAGTGGGGTTCGTGTTACTCAATCTTATGTTTTCTGTGTAGTATTTTGTGGTTCCTTGTTTGTATTAGGGTTCGTGTTGGTCAATCTTATGTTTTCTGTGTAGTGTTTTGTGATCCCTTGTTTGTATTAGGTTTCGTGTTACTCAATCTTATGTTTTCTGTGCAGTGTTTTGTCATCCCTTGGTTGTAGTGGGGTTCGTGTTATTCAATCTTATGCTTTCTGTGTAGTGTTTTATGATCCCTTGTTTGTAGTGTGGTTTGTGTTACCCAATCTTATGTTTTCTGTGTAGTATTTTGTGGTTCCTTGTTTGTATTAGGGTTCGTGTTGCTCAATCTTATGTTTTCTGTGTAGTGTTTTGTGATCCCTTGTTTGTATTAGGGTTCGTGTTACTCAATCTTATGTTTTCTGTGTAGTTTTTTGTTATCCCTTGTTTGTATTAGGGTTCGTGTTGCTCAATCTTATGTTTTCTGCGTAGTATTTTGTGGTTCCTTGTTAGTATTTGGGTTCGTGTTGTTCTATCTTATGTTTTCTGTGTAGTTTTTTGTGATCCCTTGTTTGTATTAGGGTTCGTGTTACTCAATCTTATGTTTTCTGTGCAGTGTTTGTCATCCCTTGGTTGTAGTGGGGTTCGTCTTACTCAATCTTATGCTTTCTGTGTAGTGTTTTGTGATCCCTTGTTTGTAGTGAGGTTCGTGTTACTCAATCTTATGTTTTCTGTGTAGTATTTTGTGGTTCCTTGTTTGTATTAGGGTTCGTGTTACTCAATCTTATGTTTTCTGTGTAATATTTGGTGATCCCTTGTTTGTATTAGTGTTCGTGTTACTCAATCTTATGTTTTCTGTGCAGTGTTTTGTGATCTCTTGATTGTGGTGGGTTCGTGTTGCTCAATCTTATGTTTTCTGCGTAGTGTTTTGTGATCCGTTGTTTGTAGTGGGGTTCGTGTTACTCAATCTTATGTTTTCTGTGCAGTGTTTTGTGATCTCTTGATTGTGGTGGGTTCGTGTTGCTCAATCTTATGTTTTCTGCGTAGTTTTTTGTGATCCGTTGTTTGTATTAGGGTTCGTGTTACTCAATCTTATGTTTTCTGTGCAGTGTTTGTCATCCCTTGGTTGTAGTGGGGTTCGTCTTACTCAATCTTATGCTTTCTGTGTAGTGTTTTGTGATCCCTTGTTTGTAGTGGGGTTCGTGTTACTCAATCTTATGTTTTCTGTGTAGTATTTTGTGGTTCCTTGTTTGTATTAGGGTTCGTGTTACTCAATCTTATGTTTTCTGTGTAATATTTGGTGATCCCTTGTTTGTATTAGTGTTCGTGTTACTCAATCTTATGTTTTCTGTGCAGTGTTTTGTGATCTCTTGATTGTGGTGGGTTCGTGTTGCTCAATCTTATGTTTTCTGCGTAGTGTTTTGTGATCCCTTGTTTGTATTAGGGTTCGCGTTATTCAATCTTATGTTTTCTGTGTAATGTTTTGTGGACCCTTGTTTGTATTAGGTTTCGTGTTGTTCAATCTCATGCTTTCTGTGCAGTATTGTGTGATTCCTTGTTTGTAGTAGGGTTCGGGTTGCTCAATCTTATGTTTTCTGTGCAGTGTTTTGTGATCCCTTGTTTGTATTAGGGTTCGTGTGGCTCAATCTTATGTTTTCTGTGCAGTGTTTTGTCATCCCGTGGTTGTAGTGGGGTTCGTCTTACTCAATCTTATGCTTTCTGTGTAGTGTTTTGTGATCCCTTGTTTATAGTGGGGTTCGTGTTACTCAATCTTATGTTTTCTGTGTAGTATTTTGTTGTTCGTTGTTTGTATTAGGGTTCGTGTTGGTCAATCTTATGTTTTCTGTGTAGTGTTTTGTGATCCCTTGTTTGTAGTATGGTTCGTGTTACTCAATCTTATGTTTTCTGTGTAGTATTTTGTGGTTCCTTGTTTGTATTTGGGTTCGTGTTGCTCAATCTTATGTTTTCTGTGTAGTATTTTGTGATCCCTTGTTTGTAGTAGTGTTCGTGTTCATCAATCTTATGCTTTCTGTGTAGTGTTTTGTGGTCCCTTGTTTGTATTAAGGTTAGTGTTGCTCAATGCTATGTTTTCTGCGTAGTATTTTGTGGTTCCTTGTTTGTATTAGGGTTCGTGTATCTCAATCTTATGTTTTCTGTGTACTATATTGTGATCCCTTGTTTGTATTAGTGTTCGTGTTACTCAATCTTATGTTTTCTGCGTAGTGTTTTATGATCCGTTGTTTGTAGTGGGGTTCGTGTTGCTCAATCTTATGTTTTCTGTGTAGTGTTTTGTGATCCCTTGTTTGTATTAGGGTTCGTGTTGCTCAATCTTATGTTTTCTGTGCATTGTTTTGTCATCCCGTGGTTGTAGTGGGGTTCGTCTTACTCAATCTTATGCTTTCTGTGTAGTGTTTTGTGATCCGTTGTTTGTAGTGGGGTTCGTGTTACTCAATCTTATGTTTTCTGTGTAGTATTTTGTGGTTCCTTGTTTGTATTAGGGTTCGTGTTGGTCAATCTTATGTTTTCTGTGTAGTGTTTTGTGATCCCTTGTTTGTATTAGGTTTCGTGTTACTCAATCTTATGTTTTGTGTGAAGTGTTTTATCATCCCTTGGTTGTAGTGGGGTTCGTGTTATTCAATCTTATGCTTTCTGTGTAGTGTTTTATGATCCCTTGTTTGTAGTGTGGTTTGTGTTACCCAATCTTATGTTTTCTGTGTAGTATTTTGTGGTTCCTTGTTTGTATTAGGGTTCGTGTTGCTCAATCTTATGTTTTCTGTGTAGTGTTTTGTGATCCCTTGTTTGTATTAGGGTTCGTGTTACTCAATCTTATGTTTTCTGTGTAGTTTTTTGTTATCCCTTGTTTGTATTAGGGTTCGTGTTGCTCAATCTTATGTTTTCTGCGTAGTATTTTGTGGTTCCTTGTTAGTATTTGGGTTCGTGTTGTTCAATCTTATGTTTTCTGTGTAGTTTTTTGTGATCCCTTGTTTGTATTAGGGTTCGTGTTACTCAATCTTATGTTTTCTGTGTAGTATTTTGTGATCCCTTGTTTGTATTAGGGTTCGTGTTACTCAATCTTATGTTTTCTGTGCAGTGTTTGTCATCCCTTGGTTGTAGTGGGGTTCGTCTTACTCAATCTTATGCTTTCTGTGTAGTGTTTTGTGATCCCTTGTTTGTAGTGGGGTTCGTGTTACTCAATCTTATGTTTTCTGTGTAGTATTTTGTGGTTCCTTGTTTGTATTAGGGTTCGTGTTACTCAATCTTATGTTTTCTGTGTAATATTTGGTGATCCCTTGTTTGTATTAGTGTTCGTGTTACTCAATCTTATGTTTTCTGTGCAGTGTTTTGTGATCTCTTGATTGTGGTGGGTTCGTGTTGCTCAATCTTATGTTTTCTGCGTAGTGTTTTGTGATCCGTTGTTTGTAGTGGGGTTCGTGTTACTCAATCTTATGTTTTCTGTGCAGTGTTTTGTGATCTCTTGATTGTGGTGGGTTCGTGTTGCTCAATCTTATGTTTTCTGCGTAGTGTTTTGTGATCCGTTGTTTGTATTAGGGTTCGTGTTACTCAATCTTATGTTTTCTGTGCAGTGTTTGTCATCCCTTGGTTGTAGTGGGGTTCGTCTTACTCAATCTTATGCTTTCTGTGTAGTGTTTTGTGATCCCTTGTTTGTAGTGGGGTTCGTGTTACTCAATCTTATGTTTTCTGTGTAGTATTTTGTGGTTCCTTGTTTGTATTAGGGTTCGTGTTACTCAATCTTATGTTTTCAGTGTAATATTTGGTGATCCCTTGTTTGTATTTGTGTTCGTGTTACTCAATCTTATGTTTTCTGTGCAGTGTTTTGTGATCTCTTGATTGTGGTGGGTTCGTGTTGCTCAATCTTATGTTTTCTGTGTAGTGTTTTGTGATCCCTTGTTTGTATTAGGGTTCGCGTTATTCAATCTTATGTTTTCTGTGTAATGTTTTGTGGACCCTTGTTTGTATTAGGGTTCGTGTTGTTCAATCTCATGCTTTCTGTGCAGTATTGTGTGATTCCTTGTTTGGAGTAGGGTTCGGGTTGCTCAATCTTATGTTTTCTGTGCAGTGTTTTGTGATCCCTTGTTTGTATAAGGGTTCGTGTGGCTCAATCTTATGTTTTCTGTGCAGTGTTTTGTCATCCGGTGGTTGTAGTGGGGTTCGTCTTACTCAATCTTATGCTTTCTGTGTAGTGTTTTGTGATCCCTTGTTTATAGTGGGGTTCGTGTTACTCAATCTTATGTTTTCTGTGTAGTATTTTGTTGTTCGTAGTTTGTATTAGGGTTCGTGTTGGTCAATCTTATGTTTTCTGTGTAGTGTTTTGTGATCCCTTGTTTTTATTAGGGTTCGTGTTACTCAATCTTATGCTTTCTGTGTAGTGTTTTATGATCCCTTGTTTGTAGTGTGGTTCGTGTTACTCAATCTTATATTTTCTGTGTAGTATTTTGTGGTTCCTTGTTTGTATTTGGGTTCGTGTTGCTCAATCTTATGTTTTCTGTGTAGTATTTTGTGATCCCTTGTTTGTAGTAGTGTTCGTGTTCATCAATCTTATGCTTTCTGTGCAGTGTTTTGTGGTCCCTTGTTTGTATTAAGGTTAGTGTTGCTCAATGCTATGTTTTCTGCGTAGTATTTTGTGGTTCCTTGTTTGTATTAGGGTTCGTGTATCTCAATCTTATGTTTTCTGTGTACTATTTTGTGATCCCTTGTTTGTATTAGTGTTCGTGTTACTCAATCTTATGTTTTCTGTGCAGTGTTTTGTGATCTCTTGATTGTGGTGGGTTCGTGTTGCTCAATCTTATGTTTTCTGTGTAGTGTTTTGTGATTCCTTGTTTGTATTTGGGTTCGTGTTACTGAATCTTATGTTTTCTGTGTAGTGTTTTAGTGATCCCTTGTTTGTATTAGGGTTCGTGTTACTCAATCTTATGTTTGCTGTGCAGTGTTTTGTCATCCCTTGGTTGTAGTGGGGTTCGTGTTACTCAATCTTATGTTTTCTGTGTAGTGTTTTGTGATCACCCGTCTGTCGTGTTACTCAATCTTATGTTTTCTGTGTAGTATTTTGTGGTCCCTTGTTTGTATTAGGGTTCGTGTTGTTCAATCTTATGTTTTCTGTGTAGTGTTTTGTGATCCCTTGTTTGTATAAGGGTTCGTGTTACTCAATCTTATATTTTCTGTGTAGTGTTTTGTGGTCCCTTGTTTGTATTAGGGTTCGTGTTGTTCAATCTCATGCTTTCTGTGCAGTGTTTTGTGATCCCTTGTTTGTAGTAGGGTTCGAGTTGCTCAATCTTATGTTTTCTGTGCCTTGTTTTGTGATCTCTTGGTTGTAGTGGGGTTCGTGTTGTTCAATCTTATGTTTTCTGTGCAGTGTTTTGTCATCCCTTGGTTGTAGTGGGGTTCGTTTTGCTCAATCTTATTTTTTCTGTGTAGTGTTTTGTGATCCCTTGTTTGTATTAGGGTTTGTGTTGCTCAATCTTATGTTTTCTGTGTAGTGTTTTATGATCCCTTGTTTGTATTAGGTTCGTTTTACTCAATCTTATGTTTTGTGTGCAGTGTTTTGTCATCCCCTGGTTGTAGTGGGGTTCGTGTTACTCAATCTTATGTTTTCTGTGTAGTATTTTGAGGTTCCTTGTTTGTATTAGTGTTCGTGTTGCTCAATCTTATGTTTTCTGTGTAGTGTTTTGTGATCCCTTGTTTGTATTAGGGTTCGTGTTACTCAATCTTATGTTTTCTATGTATTTTTTTTGTGATCCCTTGTTTGTATTAGGGTTCGTGTTGCTCAATCTTATGTTTTCTGCGTAGTATTTGTGGTTCCTTGTTTGTATTTGGGTTCGTGTTGGTCAATCTTATGTTTTCTGTGTAATGTTTTGTGATCCCTGTTTGTATTAGGGTTCGTGTTGCTCAATCTTATGTTTTCTGTGCAGTGTTTTGTCATTCCTTGGTTGTAGTGGGGTTCGTGTTGTTCAATCTTATGTTTTCTGTGCAGTGTTTTGTCATCCCTTGGTTGTAGTGGGGTTCGCGTTGCTCAATCTTATTTTTTTTGTGTAGTGTTTTGTGATCCCTTGTTTGTATTAGGGTTCGTGTTGCTCAATCTTATGTTTTCTGTGTAGTGTTTTGTGATCCCTTGTTTGTATTAGGTTCGTGTTACTCAATCTTATGTTTTGTGTGCAGTGTTTTGTCATCCCTTGGTTGTAGTGGGGTTCGTGTTACTCAATCTTATGCTTTCTGCGTAGTGTTTTGTGATCCCTTGTTTGTATTAGGGTTCGCGTTATTCAATCTTATGTTTTCTGTGTAATGTTTTGTGGACCCTTGTTTGTATTAGGGTTCGTGTTGTTCAATCTCATGCTTTCTGTGCAGTATTGTGTGATTCCTTGTTTGTAGTAGGGTTCGGGTTGCTCAATCTTATGTTTTCTGTGCAGTGTTTTGTGATCCCTTGTTTGTATTAGGGTTCGTGTGGCTCAATCTTATGTTTTCTGTGCAGTGTTTTGTCATCCCTTGGTTGTAGTGGGGTTCGTCTTACTCAATCTTATGCTTTCTGTGTAGTGTTTTGTGATCCCTTGTTTATAGTGGGGTTCGTGTTACTCAATCTTATGTTTTCTGTGTAGTATTTTGTTGTTCGTTGTTTGTATTAGGGTTCGTGTTGGTCAATCTTATGTTTTCTGTGTAGTGTTTTGTGATCCCTTGTTTTTATTAGGGTTCGTGTTACTCAATCTTATGCTTTCTGTGTAGTGTTTTATGATCCCTTGTTTGTAGTGTGGTTCGTGTTACTCAATCTTATGTTTTCTGTGTAGTATTTTGTGGTTCCTTGTTTGTATTTGGGTTCGTGTTGCTCAATCTTATGTTTTCTGTGTAGTATTTTGTGATCCCTTGTTTGTAGTAGTGTTCGTGTTCATCAATCTTATGCTTTCTGTGTAGTGTTTTGTGGTCCCTTGTTTGTATTAAGGTTAGTGTTGCTCAATGCTATGTTTTCTGCGTAGTATTTTGTGGTTCCTTGTTTGTATTAGGGTTCGTGTATCTCAATCTTATGTTTTCTGTGTACTATTTTGTGATCCCTTGTTTGTATTAGTGTTCGTGTTACTCAATCTTATGTTTTCTGCGTAGTGTTTTATGATCCGTTGTTAGTAGTGGGGTTCGTGTTGCTCAATCTTATGTTTTCTGTGTAGTGTTTTGTGATCCCTTGTTTGTATTAGGGTTCGTGTTGCCCAATCTTATGTTTTCTGTGCATTGTTTTGTCATCCCGTGGTTGTAGTGGGGTTCGTCTTACTCAATCTTATGCTTTCTGTGTAGTGTTTTGTGATCCGTTGTTTGTAGTGGGGTTCGTGTTACTCAATCTTATGTTTTCTGTGTAGTATTTTGTGGTTCCTTGTTTGTATTAGGGTTCGTGTTGGTCAATCTTATGTTTTCTGTGTAGTGTTTTGTGATCCCTTGTTTGTATTAGGTTTCGTGTTACTCAATCTTATGTTTTGTGTGAAGTGTTTTATCATCCCTTGGTTGTAGTGGGGTTCGTGTTATTCAATCTTATGCTTTCTGTGTAGTGTTTTATGATCCCTTGTTTGTAGTGTGGTTTGTGTTACCCAATCTTATGTTTTCTGTGTAGTATTTTGTGGTTCCTTGTTTGTATTAGGGTTCGTGTTGCTCAATCTTATGTTTTCTGTGTAGTGTTTTGTGATCCCTTGTTTGTATTAGGGTTCGTGTTACTCAATCTTATGTTTTCTGTGTAGTTTTTTGTTATCCCTTGTTTGTATTAGGGTTCGTGTTGCTCAATCTTATGTTTTCTGCGTAGTATTTTGTGGTTCCTTGTTAGTATTTGGGTTCGTGTTGTTCAATCTTATGTTTTCTGTGTAGTTTTTTGTGATCCCTTGTTTGTATTAGGGTTCGTGTTACTCAATCTTATGTTTTCTGTGCAGTGTTTGTCATCCCTTGGTTGTAGTGGGGTTCGTCTTACTCAATCTTATGCTTTCTGTGTAGTGTTTTGTGATCCCTTGTTTGTAGTGGGGTTCGTGTTACTCAATCTTATGTTTTCTGTGTAGTATTTTGTGGTTCCTTGTTTGTATTAGGGTTCGTGTTACTCAATCTT
The DNA here is from genome assembly GCA_963680875.1 of Bathymodiolus brooksi. Taxonomy (NCBI): domain Eukaryota; kingdom Metazoa; phylum Mollusca; class Bivalvia; order Mytilida; family Modiolidae; genus Bathymodiolus; species Bathymodiolus brooksi. Next base: position 42,976,575 of record OY804582.1, read on the forward strand.
ATGTTTTCTGTGTAATATTTGGTGATCCCTTGTTTGTATTAGTGTTCGTGTTACTCAATCTTATGTTTTCTGTGCAGTGTTTTGTGATCTCTTGATTGTGGTGGGTTCGTGTTGCTCAATCTTATGTTTTCTGCGTAGTGTTTTGTGATCCGTTGTTTGTAGTGGGGTTCGTGTTACTCAATCTTATGTTTTCTGTGCAGTGTTTTGTGATCTCTTGATTGTGGTGGGTTCGTGTTGCTCAATCTTATGTTTTCTGCGTAGTGTTTTGTGATCCGTTGTTTGTATTAGGGTTCGTGTTACTCAATCTTATGTTTTCTGTGCAGTGTTTGTCATCCCTTGGTTGTAGTGGCGTTCGTCTTACTCAATCTTATGCTTTCTGTGTAGTGTTTTGTGATCCCTTGTTTGTAGTGGGGTTCGTGTTACTCAATCTTATGTTTTCTGTGTAGTATTTTGTGGTTCCTTGTTTGTATTAGGGTTCGTGTTACTCAATCTTATGTTTTCTGTGTAATATTTGGTGATCCCTTGTTTGTATTTGTGTTCGTGTTACTCAATCTTATGTTTTCTGTGCAGTGTTTTGTGATCTCTTGATTGTTGTGGGTTCGTGTTGCTCAATCTTATGTTTTCTGTGTAGTGTTTTGTGATCCCTTGTTTGTATTAGGGTTCGCGTTATTCAATCTTATGTTTTCTGTGTAATGTTTTGTGGACCCTTGTTTGTATTAGGGTTCGTGTTGTTCAATCTCATGCTTTCTGTGCAGTATTGTGTGATTCCTTGTTTGGAGTAGGGTTCGGGTTGCTCAATCTTATGTTTTCTGTGCAGTGTTTTGTGATCCCTTGTTTGTATTAGGGTTCGTGTGGCTCAATCTTATGTTTTCTGTGCAGTGTTTTGTCATCCCGTGGTTGTAGTGGGGTTCGTCTTACTCAATCTTATGCTTTCTGTGTAGTGTTTTGTGATCCCTTGTTTATAGTGGGGTTCGTGTTACTCAATCTTATGTTTTCTGTGTAGTATTTTGTTGTTCGTTGTTTGTATTAGGGTTCGTGTTGGTCAATCTTATGTTTTCTGTGTAGTGTTTTGTGATCCCTTGTTTTTATTAGGGTTCGTGTTACTCAATCTTATGCTTTCTGTGTAGTGTTTTATGATCCCTTGTTTGTAGTGTGGTTCGTGTTACTCAATCTTATGTTTTCTGTGTAGTATTTTGTGGTTCCTTGTTTGTATTTGGGTTCGTGTTGCTCAATCTTATGTTTTCTGTGTAGTATTTTGTGATCCCTTGTTTGTAGTAGTGTTCGTGTTCATCAATCTTATGCTTTCTGTGCAGTGTTTTGTGGTCCCTTGTTTGTATTAAGGTTAGTGTTGCTCAATGCTATGTTTTCTGCGTAGTATTTTGTGGTTCCTTGTTTGTATTAGGGTTCGTGTATCTCAATCTTATGTTTTCTGTGTACTATTTTGTGATCCCTTGTTTGTATTAGTGTTCGTGTTACTCAATCTTATGTTTTCTGTGCAGTGTTTTGTGATCTCTTGATTGTGGTGGGTTCGTGTTGCTCAATCTTATGTTTTCTGTGTAGTGTTTTGTGATTCCTTGTTTGTATTTGGGTTCGTGTTACTGAATCTTATGTTTTCTGTGTAGTGTTTTGTGATCCCTTGTTTGTATTAGGGTTCGTGTTACTCAATCTTATGTTTGCTGTGCAGTGTTTTGTCATCCCTTGGTTGTAGTGGGGTTCGTGTTACTCAATCTTATGTTTTCTGTGTAGTGTTTTGTGATCACCCGTCTGTCGTGTTACTCAATCTTATGTTTTCTGTGTAGTATTTTGTGGTCCCTTGTTTGTATTAGGGTTCGTGTTGTTCAATCTTATATTTTCTGTGTAGTGTTTTGTGGTCCCTTGTTTGTATTAGGGTTCGTGTTGTTCAATCTCATGCTTTCTGTGCAGTGTTTTGTGATCCCTTGTTTGTAGTAGGGTTCGAGTTGCTCAATCTTATGTTTTCTGTGCAGTGTTTTGTGATCTCTTGGTTGTAGTGGGGTTCGTGTTGTTCAATCTTATGTTTTCTGTGCAGTGTTTTGTCATCCCTTGGTTGTAGTGGGGTTCGTTTTGCTCAATCTTATTTTTTCTGTGTAGTGTTTTGTGATCCCTTGTTTGTATTAGGGTTCGTGTTGCTCAATCTTATGTTTTGTGTGCAGTGTTTTGTCATCCCCTGGTTGTAGTGGGGTTCGTGTTACTCAATCTTATGCTTTATGTGTAGTGTTTTGTGATCCCTTGTTTGTAGTGGGGTTCGTGTTACTCAATCTTATGTTTTCTGTGTAGTATTTTGAGGTTCCTTGTTTGTATTAGTGTTCGTGTTGCTCAATCTTATGTTTTCTGTGTAGTGTTTTGTGATCCCTTGTTTGTATTAGGGTTCGTGATACTCAATCTTATGTTTTCTATGTATTTTTTTTGTGATCCCTTGTTTGTATTAGGGTTCGTGTTGCTCAATCTTATGTTTTCTGCGTAGTATTTGTGGTTCCTTGTTTGTATTTGGGTTCGTGTTGGTCAATCTTATGTTTTCTGTGTAATGTTTTGTGATCCCTGTTTGTATTAGGGTTCGTGTTGCTCAATCTTATGTTTTCTGTGCAGTGTTTTGTCATTCCTTGGTTGTAGTGGGGTTCGTGTTGTTCAATCTTATGTTTTCTGTGCAGTGTTTTGTCATCCCTTGGTTGTAGTGGGGTTCGTGTTGCTCAATCTTATTTTTTCTGTGTAGTGTTTTGTGATCCCTTGTTTGTATTAGGGTTCGTGTTGCTCAATCTTATGTTTTCTGTGTAGTGTTTTGTGATCCCTTGTTTGTATTAGGTTCGTGTTACTCAATCTTATGTTTTGTGTGCAGTGTTTTGTCATCCCTTGGTTGTAATGGGGTTCGTGTTACTCAATCTTATGCTTTCTGTGTAGTGTTTTGTGATCCCTTGTTTGTATAAGGGTTCGTGTTACTCAATCTTATGTTTTCTGTGTAGTATTTTGAGGTTCCTTGTTTGTATTAGTGTTCGTGTTGCTCAATCTTATGTTTTCTGTGTAGTGTTTTGTGATCCGTTGTTTGTATTAGGGTTCGTGTTACTCAATCTTATGTTTTCTATGTAGTTTTTTTGTGATCCTTTGTTTGTATTAGGGTTCGTGTTGCTCAATCTTATGTTTTCTGCGTAGTATTTTGTGGTTCCTTGTTTGTATTTGGGTTCGTGTTGGTCAATCTTATGTTTTCTGTGTAATGTTTTGTGATCCCTTGTTTGTATTAGGGTTCGTGTTACTCAATCTTATGTTTTCTGTGTAGTGTTTTGTCATCCCTTGGTTGTAGTGGGGTTCGTCTTACTCAATCTTATGCTTTCTGTGTAGTGTTTTGTGATCCCTTGTTTGTAGTGGGGTTCGTGTTACTCAATCTTATATTTTCTCTGTAGTATTTTGTGGTTCCTTGTTTGTATTAGGGTTCGTGTTACTCAATCTTATGTTTTCTGTGTAATATTTTGTGATCCCTTGTTTGTATTAGTGTTAGTGTTACTCAATCTTATGTTTTCTGTGCAGTGTTTTGTGATCTCTTGGTTGTGGTGGGTTCGTGTTGCTCAATCTTATGTTTTCTGCGTAGTGTTTTGTGATCCGTTGTTTGTAGTAGGGTTGGTGTTGCTCAATCTTATGTTTTCTGTGTAGTGTTTTGTGATCCCTTGTTTGTAGTAGGGTTCGTGTTACTCAATCTTATGTTTTCTGTGTAGTGTTTTGTGATCCCTTGTTTGTAGTAGGGTTCGTGTTACTCAATATTATATTTTCTGTGTAGTGTTTTGTGGTCCCTTGTTTGTATTAGGGTTCGTGTTGTTCAATCTCATGCTTTCTGTGCAGTATTTTGTGATCCCTTGTTTGTATTAGGGTTCGTGTTGCTCAATCTTATGTTTTCTGTGCAGTGTTTTGTCATCCCTTGGTTGTAGTGGGGTTCGTGTTGCTCAATCTTATTTTTTCTGTGTAGTGTTTTGTGATCCCTTGTTTGTATTAGGGTTCGTGTTGCTCAATCTTATGTTTTCTGTGTAGTGTTTTGTGATCCCTTGTTTGTATTAGGGTTCGTGTTACTCAATCGTATGTTTTGTGTGCAGTGTTTTGTCATCCCTTGGTTGTAGTGGGGTTCGTGTTACTCAATCTTATGCTTTCTGTGTAGTGTTTTGTGATCCCTTGTTTGTAGTGGGGTTCCTGTTACTCAATCGTATGTTTTCTGTGTAGTATTTTGTGGTTCCTTGTTTGTATTAGTGTTCGTGTTGCTCAATCTTATGTTTTCTGTGTAGTGTTTTGTGATCCCTTGTTTGTATTAGGGTTAGTGTTACTCAATCTTATGTTTTTTATGTAGTTTTTTTGTGATCCCTTGTTTGTATTAGGGTTCGTGTTGCTCAATCTTATGTTTTCTGCGTAGTATTTTGTGGTTCCTTGTTTGTATTTGGGTTCGTGTTGGTCAATCTGATGTTTTCTGTGTAATGTTTTGTGATCCCTTGTTTGTATTAGGGTTCGTGTTGTTCAATCTCATGCTTTCTGTGCAGTATTTTGTGATCCCTTGTTTGTAGTAGGGTTCGAGTTGCTCAATCTTATGTTTTCTGTGCATTGTTTTGTGATCTCTTGGTTGTAGTGGGGTTCGTGTTGTTCAATCTTATGTTTTCTGTGCAGTGTTTTGTCATCCCTTGGTTGTAGTGGGGTTCGTGTTGCTCAATCTTATTTTTTCTGTGTAGTGTTTTGTGATCCCTTGTTTGTATTAGAGTTTGTGTTGCTCAATCTTATGTTTTCTGTGTAGCGTTTTGTGATCCCTTGTTTGTATTAGGTTCGTTTTACTCAATCTTATGTTTTGTGTGCAGTGTTTTGTCATCCCCTGGTTGTATTGGGGTTCGTGTTACTCAATCTTATGCTTTATGTGTAGTGTTTTGTGATCTCTTGTTTGTAGTGGGGTTCGTGTTACTCAATCTTATGTTTTGTGTGCAGTGTTTTGTCATCCCTTGGTTGTATTGTGGTTCGTGTTACTCAATCTTATGCTTTCTGTGTAGTGTTTTGTGATCCCTTGTTTGTAGTGGGGTTCGTGTTACTCAATCTTATGTTTTCTGTGTAGTATTTTGAGGTTCCTTGTTTGTATTAGTGTTCGTGTTGCTCAATCTTATGTTTTCTGTGTAGTGTTTTGTGATCCCTTGTTTGTATTAGGGTTCGGGTTACTCAATCTTATGTTTTCTATGTATTTTTTTTGTGATCCCTTGTTTGTATTAGGGTTCGTGTTGCTCAATCTTATGTTTTCTGCGTAGTATTTTGTGGTTCCTTGTTTGTATTTGGGTTCGTGTTGGTCAATCTTATGTTTTCTGTGTAATGTTTTGTGATCCCTTGTTTGTATTAGGTTTCGTGTTACTCAATCTTATGTTTTTTGTGCAGTGCTTTGTCATCCCTTGGTTGTAGTGGGGTTCGTCTTACTCAATCTTATGCTTTCTGTGTAGTGTTTTGTGATCCCTTGTTTGTAGTGGGGTTCGTGTTACTCAATCTTATATTTTCTCTGTAGTATTTTGTGGTTCCTTGTTTGTATTAGGGTTCGTGTTACTCAATCTTATGTTTTCTGTGTAATATTTTGTGATCCCTTGTTTGTATTAGTGTTCGTGTTACTCAATCTTATGTTTTCTGTGCAGTGTTTTGTGATCTCTTGGTTGTGGTGGGTTGGTGTTGCTCAATCTTATGTTTTCTGCGTAGTGTTTTGTGATCCATTGTTTGTAGTAGGGTTGGTGTTGCTCAATCTTATGTTTTCTGTGTAGTGTTTTGTGATCCCTTGTTTGTAGTAGGGTTCGTATTACTCAATCTTATGTTTTCTGTGTAGTGTTTTGTGATCCCTTGTTTGTATTAGGGTTCGTGTTACTCAATCTTATATTTTCTGTGTAGTGTTTTGTGGTCCCTTGTTTGTATTAGGGTTCGTGTTGTTCAATCTCATGCTTTCTGTGCAGTATTTTGTGATCCCTTGTTTGTAGTAGGGTTCGAGTTGCTCAATCTTATGTTTTCTGTGCAGTGTTTTGTGATCTCTTGGTTGTAGTGGGGTTCGTGTTGCTCAATCTTATGTTTTCTGTGCAATGTTTTGTCATCCCTTGGTTGTAGTGGGGTTCGTGTTGCTCAATCTTATTTTATCTGTGTAGTGTTTTGTGATCCCTTGTTTGTATTAGGGTTCGAGTTGCTCAATCTTATGTTTTCTGTGTAGTATTTTGTGATCCCTTGTTTGTATTAGGGTTCGTGTTACTCAATCTTATGTTTTGTGTGCAGTGTTTTGTCATCCCTTGGTTGTAGTGGGGTTCGTGTTACTCAATCTTATGCTTTCTGTGTAGTGTTTTGTGATCCCTTGTTTGTAGTGGGGTTCGTGTTACTCAATCTTATGTTTTCTGTGTAGTATTTTGTGGTTCCTTGTTTGTATTTGGGTTCGTGTTGGTCAATCTTATGTTTTCTGTGTAATGTTTTGTGATCCCTTGTTTGTATTAGGGTTCGTGTTACTCAATCTTATGATTTCTGTGCAGTGTTTTGTCATCCCTTGGTTGTAGTGGGGTTCGTGTTACTCAATCTTATGCTTTCTGTGTAGAGTTTTGTGATCCCTTGTTTGTAGTGGGGTTCGTGTTACTCAATCTTATGTTTTCTGCGTTGTATTTTGTGGTCCCTTGTTTGTATTTGGGTTCGTGTAGGTCAATCTTATGTTTTCTGTGTAGTTTTTTGTGATCCCTTGTTTGTATTAGGGTTCGTGTTACTCAATCTGATGTTTTCTGCGTAGTATTTTGTGGTTCCTTGTTTGTATTTGGGTTCGTGTTGGTCAATCTTATGTTTTCTGTGTAATGTTTTGTGATCCCTTTTTTGTATAAGGGTTCGTGTTACTCAATCTTATGTTTTCTGTGCAGTGTTTTGTCATCCCTTGGTTGTAGTGGGGTTCGTGTTACTCAATCGTATGCTTTCTGTGTAGTGTTTTGTGATCCCTTGTTTGTAGTGGGGTTCGTGTTACTCAATCTTATGTTTTCTGTGTAGTATTTTGTGGTTCCTTATTTGTATTAGGGTTCTTGTTACTCAATCTTATGCTTTCTGTGTAGTATTTTGTGATCCCTTGTTTGTATTAGGGTTCGTGTTACTCAATCTTATGTTTTCTGTGCAGTGTTTTGTCATCCCTTGGTTGTAGTGGGGTTCGTCTTACTCAATCTTATGCTTTCTGTGTAGTGTTTTGTGATCCCTTGTTTGTAGTGGGGTTCGTGTTACTCAATCTTATGTTTTCTGTGTAGTATTTTGTGGTTCCTTGTTTGTATTAGGGTTCGTGTTACTCAATCTTATGTTTTCTGTGTAATATTTTGTGATCCCTTGTTTGTATTAGTGTTCGTGTTACTCAATCTTATGTTTTCTCTGCAGTGTTTTGTGATCTCTTGGTTGTGGTGGGTTCGTGTTGCTCAATCTTATGTTTTCTGCGTAGTGCTTGTGATCCGTTGTTTGTAGTAGGGTTGGTGTTGCTCAATCTTATGTTTTCTGTGTAGTGTTTTGTGATCCCTGGTTTGTAGTAGGGTTCGTGTTACTCATTCTTATGTTTTCTGTGTAGTGCTCTGTGATCCCTTGTTTGTATTAGGGTTCGTGTTACTCAATCTTATGTTTTCTGTGTAGTGTATTGTGATCCCTTGTTTGTATTAGGGTTCGTGTTGCTCAATCTTATGTTTTCTGTGCAGTGTTTTGTCATCCCTTGGTTGTAGTGGGGTTCGTGTTACTCAATCTTATGCTTTCTGTGTAGTGTTTTGTGATCCCTTGTCTGTCGTGGGGTTCGTGTTACTCAATCTTATGTTTTCTGTGTAGTGTTTTGTGATCCCTTGTTTGTATTAGTGTTCGTGTTACTCAATCTTATATTTTCTGTGTAGTGTTTTGTGATCCCTTGTTTGTATTAGGGTTCGTGTTGTTCAATCTCATGCTTTCTGTGCAGTATTTTGTGATCCCTTGTTTGTAGTAGGGTTCGAGTTGCTCAATCTTATGTTTTCTGTGCAGTGTTTTGTGATCTCTTGATTGTGGTGGGTTCGTGTTGCTCAATCTTATGTTTTCTGTGTAGTGTTTTGTGATCCCTTGTTTGTATTAGGGTTCGCGTTATTCAATCTTATGTTTTCTGTGTAATGTTTTGTGGACCCTTGTTTGTATTAGGGTTCGTGTGGTTCAATCTCATGCTTTCTGTGCAGTATTGTTTGATTCCTTGTTTGTAGTAGGGTTCGGGTTGCTCAATCTTATGTTTTCTGTGCAGTGTTTTGTGATCCCTTGTTTGTATTAGGGTTCGTGTGGCTCAATCTTATGTTTTCTGTGCAGTGTTTTGTCATCCAGTGGTTGTAGTGGGGTTCGTCTTACTCAATCTTATGCTTTCTGTGTAGTGTTTTGTGATCCCTTGTTTATAGTGGGGTTCGTGTTACTCAATCTTATGTTTTCTGTGTAGTATTTTGTTGTTCGTTGTTTGTATTAGGGTTCGTGTTGGTCAATCTTATGTTTTCTGTGTAGTGTTTTGTGATCCCTTGTTTTTATTAGGGTTCGTGTTACTCAATCTTATGCTTTCTGTGTAGTGTTTTATGATCCCTTGTTTGTAGTGTGGTTCGTGTTACTCAATCTTATGTTTTCTGTGTAGTATTTTGTGGTTCCTTGTTTGTATTTGGGTTCGTGTTGCTCAATCTTATGTTTTCTGTGTAGTATTTTGTGATCCCTTGTTTGTAGTAGTGTTCGTGTTCATCAATCTTATGCTTTCTGTGCAGTGTTTTGTGGTCCCTTGTTTGTATTAAGGTTAGTGTTGCTCAATGCTATGTTTTCTGCGTAGTATTTTGTGGTTCCTTGTTTGTATTAGGGTTCGTGTATCTCAATCTTATGTTTTCTGTGTACTATTTTGTGATCCCTTGTTTGTATTAGTGTTCGTGTTATTCAATCTTATGTTTTCTGTGCAGTGTTTTGTCATCCCTTGGTTGTAGTGGGGTTCGTGTTACTCAATCTTATGCTTTCTGTGTAGTGTTTTGTGATCCCTTGTTTGTAGTGGGGTTCGTGTTACTCAGTTTTATGATTTCTGTGTAGTATTTTGTGGTTCCTTGTTTGTATTTGGGTTCGTGTTGGTCAATCTTATGTTTTCTGTGTAATGTTTTGTGATCCCTTGTTTGTATTAGGGTTCGTGTTACTCAATCTTATGTTTTCTGTGCAGTGTTTTGTCATCCCTTGGCTGTAGTGGGGTTCGTGTTACTCAATCTTATGCTTTCTGTGTAGAGTTTTGTGATCCCTTGTTTGTAGTGGGGTTCGTGTTACTCAATCTTATGTTTTCTGCGTTGTATTTTGTGGTCCCTTGTTTGTATTTGGGTTCGTGTAGGTCAATCTTATGTTTTCTGTGTAGTTTTTTGTGATCCCTTGTTTGTATTAGGGTTCGTGTTACTCAATCTGATGTTTTCTGCGTAGTATTTTGTGGTTCCTTGTTTGTATTTGGGTTCGTGTTGGTCAATCTTATGTTTTCTGTGTAATGTTTTGTGATCCCTTTTTTGTATAAGGGTTCGTCTTACTCAATCTTATGTTTTCTGTGCAGTGATTTGTCATCCCTTGGTTGTAGTGGGGTTCGTGTTACTCAATCGTATGCTTTCTGTGTAGTGTTTTGTGATCCCTTGTTTGTAGTGGGGTTCGTGTTACTCAATCTTATGTTTTCTGTGTAGTATTTTGTGGTTCCTTATTTGTATTAGGGTTCGTGTTACTCAATCTTATGCTTTCTGTGTAGTATTTTGTGATCCCTTGTTTGTATTAGGGTTCGTGTTACTCAATCTTATGTTTTCTGTGCAGTGTTTTGTCATCCCTTGGTTGTAGTGGGGTTCGTCTTACTCAATCTTATGCTTTCTGTGTAGTGTTTTGTGATCCCTTGTTTGTAGTGGGGTTCGTGTTACTCAATCTTATGTTTTCTGTGTAGTATTTTGTAGTTCCTTGTTTGTATTAGGGTTCGTGTTACTCAATCTTATGTTTTCTGTGTAATATTTTGTGATCCCTTGTTTGTATTAGTGTTCCTGTTACTCAATCTTATGTTTTCTCTGCAGTGTTTTGTGATCTCTTGGTTGTGGTGGGTTCGTGTTGCTCAATCTTATGTTTTCTGCGTAGTGCTTGTGATCCGTTGTTTGTAGTAGGGTTGGTGTTGCTCAATCTTATGTTTTCTGTGTAGTGTTTTGTGATCCCTTGTTTGTAGTAGGGTTCGTGTTACTCAATCTTATGTTTTCTGTGTAGTGTTCTGTGATCCCTTGTTTGTATTAGGGTTCGTGTTACTCAATCTTATGTTTTCTGTGTAGTGTATTGTGATCCCTTGTTTGTATTAGGGTTCGTGTTGCTCAATCTTATGTTTTCTGTGCAGTGTTTTGTCATCCCTTGGTTGTAGTGGGGTTCGTGTTACTCAATCTTATGCTTTCTGTGTAGTGTTTTGTGATCCCTTGTCTGTCGTGGGGTTCGTGTTACTCAATCTTATGTTTTCTGTGTAGTGTTTTGTGATCCCTTGTTTGTATTAGTGTTCGTGTTACTCAATCTTATATTTTCTGTGCAGTGTTTTGTGATCCCTTGTTTGTATTAGGGTTCGTGTTGTTCAATCTCATGCTTTCTGTGCAGTATTTTGTGATCCCTTGTTTGTAGTAGGGTTCGAGTTGCTCAATCTTATGTTTTCTGTGCAGTGTTTTGTGATCTCTTGATTGTGGTGGGTTCGTGTTGCTCAATCTTATGTTTTCTGTGTAGTGTTTTGTGATCCCTTGTTTGTATTAGGGTTCGCGTTATTCAATCTTATGTTTTCTGTGTAATGTTTTGTGGACCCTTGTTTGTATTAGGGTTCGTGTTGTTCAATCTCATGCTTTCTGTGCAATATTGTGTGATTCCTTGTTTGTAGTAGGGTTCGGGTTGCTCAATCTTATGTTTTCTGTGCAGTGTTTTGTGATCCCTTGTTTGTATTAGGGTTCGTGTGGCTCAATCTTATGTTTTCTGTGCAGTGTTTTGTCATCCCGTGGTTGTAGTGGGGTTCGTCTTACTCAATCTTATGCTTTCTGTGTAGTGTTTTGTGATCCCTTGTTTATAGTGGGGTTCGTGTTACTCAATCTTATGTTTTCTGTGTAGTATTTTGTTGTTCGTTGTTTGTATTAGGGTTCGTGTTGGTCAATCTTATGTTTTCTGTGTAGTGTTTTGTGATCCCTTGTTTTTATTAGGGTTCGTGTTACTCAATCTTATGCTTTCTGTGTAGTGTTTTATGATCCCTTGTTTGTAGTGTGGTTCGTGTTACTCAATCTTATGTTTTCTGTGTAGTATTTTGTGGTTCCTTGTTTGTATTTGGGTTCGTGTTGCTCAATCTTATGTTTTCTGTGTAGTATTTTGTGATCCCTTGTTTGTAGTAGTGTTCGTGTTCATCAATCTTATGCTTTCTGTGCAGTGTTTTGTGGTCCCTTGTTTGTATTAAGGTTAGTGTTGCTCAATGCTATGTTTTCTGCGTAGTATTTTGTGGTTCCTTGTTTGTATTAGGGTTCGTGTATCTCAATCTTATGTTTTCTGTGTACTATTTTGTGATCCCTTGTTTGTATTAGTGTTCGTGTTACTCAATCTTATGTTTTCTGTGCAGTGTTTTGTGATCTCTTGATTGTGGTGGGTTCGTGTTGCTCAATCTTATGTTTTCTGTGTAGTGTTTTGTGATTCCTTGTTTGTATTTGGGTTCGTGTTACTGAATCTTATGTTTTCTGTGTAGTGTTTTGTGATCCCTTGTTTGTATTAGGGTTCGTGTTACTCAATCTTATGTTTTCTGTGTAATATTTTGTGATCCCTTGTTTGTATTAGTGTTCGTGTTACTCAATCTTATGTTTTCTGTGTAGTGTTTTGTGGTCCCTTGTTTGTATTAGGGTTCGTGTTGTTCAATCTCATGCTTTCTGTGCAGTATTTTGTGATCCCTTGTTTGTAGTAGGGTTCGAGTTGCTCAATCTTATGTTTTCTGTGCAGTGTTTTGTGATCTCTTGGTTGTAGTGGGGTTCGTGTTGCTCAATCTTATGTTTTCTGTGCAGTGTTTTGTCATCCCTTGGTTGTAGTGGGGTTCGTGTTGCTCAATCTTATTTTTTCTGTGTAGTGTTTTGTGATCCCTTGTTTGTATTAGGGTTCGTGTTGCTCAATCTTATGTTTTCTGTGTAGTATTTTGTGATCCCTTGTTTGTATTAGGGTTCGTGTTACTCAATCTTATGTTTTGTGTGCAGTGTTTTGTCATCCCTTGGTTGTAGTGGGGTTCGTGTTACTCAATCTTATGTTTTCTGTGTAATATTTTGTGATCCCTTGTTTGTATTAGTGTTCGTGTTACTCAATCTTATGTTTTCTCTGCAGTGTTTTGTGATCTCTTGGTTGTGGTGGGTTCGTGTTGCTCAATCTTATGTTTTCTGCGTAGTGCTTGTGATCCGTTGTTTGTAGTAGGGTTGGTGTTGCTCAATCTTATGTTTTCTGTGTAGTGTTCTGTGATCCCTTGTTTGTATTAGGGTTCGTGTTACTCAATCTTATGTTTTCTGTGTAGTGTATTGTGATCCCTTGTTTGTATTAGGGTTCGTGTTGCTCAATCTTATGTTTTCTGTGCAGTGTTTTGTCATCCCTTGGTTGTAGTGGGGTTCGTGTTACTCAATCTTATGCTTTCTGTGTAGTGTTTTGTGATCCCTTGTCTGTCGTGGGGTTCGTGTTACTCAATCTTATGTTTTCTGTGTAGTGTTTTGTGATCCCTTGTTTGTATTAGTGTTCGTGTTACTCAATCTTATATTTTCTGTGCAGTGTTTTGTGATCCCTTGTTTGTATTAGGGTTCGTGTTGTTCAATCTCATGCTTTCTGTGCAGTATTTTGTGATCCCTTGTTTGTAGTAGGGTTCGAGTTGCTCAATCTTATGTTTTCTGTGCAGTGTTTTGTGATCTCTTGATTGTGGTGGGTTCGTGTTGCTCAATCTTATGTTTTCTGTGTAGTGTTTTGTGATCCCTTGTTTGTATTAGGGTTCGCGTTATTCAATCTTATGTTTTCTGTGTAATGTTTTGTGGACCCTTGTTTGTATTAGGGTTCGTGTTGTTCAATCTCATGCTTTCTGTGCAGTATTGTGTGATTCCTTGTTTGTAGTAGGGTTCGGGTTGCTCAATCTTATGTTTTCTGTGCAGTGTTTTGTGATCCCTTGTTTGTATTAGGGTTCGTGTGGCTCAATCTTATGTTTTCTGTGCAGTGTTTTGTCATCCCGTGGTTGTAGTGGGGTTCGTCTTACTCAATCTTATGCTTTCTGTGTAGTGTTTTGTGATCCCTTGTTTATAGTGGGGTTCGTGTTACTCAATCTTATGTTTTCTGTGTAGTATTTTGTTGTTCGTTGTTTGTATTAGGGTTCGTGTTGGTCAATCTTATGTTTTCTGTGTAGTGTTTTGTGATCCCTTGTTTTTATTAGGGTTCGTGTTACTCAATCTTATGCTTTCTGTGTAGTGTTTTATGATCCCTTGTTTGTAGTGTGGTTCGTGTTACTCAATCTTATGTTTTCTGTGTAGTATTTTGTGGTTCCTTGTTTGTATTTGGGTTCGTGTTGCTCAATCTTATGTTTTCTGTGTAGTATTTTGTGATCCCTTGTTTGTAGTAGTGTTCGTGTTCATCAATCTTATGCTTTCTGTGCAGTGTTTTGTGGTCCCTTGTTTGTATTAAGGTTAGTGTTGCTCAATGCTATGTTTTCTGCGTAGTATTTTGTGGTTCCTTGTTTGTATTAGGGTTCGTGTATCTCAATCTTATGTTTTCTGTGTACTATTTTGTGATCCCTTGTTTGTATTAGTGTTCGTGTTACTCAATCTTATGTTTTCTGTGCAGTGTTTTGTGATCTCTTGATTGTGGTGGGTTCGTGTTGCTCAATCTTATGTTTTCTGTGTAGTGTTTTGTGATTCCTTGTTTGTATTTGGGTTCGTGTTACTGAATCTTATGTTTTCTGTGTAGTGTTTTGTGATCCCTTGTTTGTATTAGGGTTCGTGTTACTCAATCTTATGTTTTCTGTGTAATATTTTGTGATCCCTTGTTTGTATTAGTGTTCGTGTTACTCAATCTTATGTTTTCTGTGTAGTGTTTTGTGGTCCCTTGTTTGTATTAGGGTTCGTGTTGTTCAATCTCATGCTTTCTGTGCAGTATTTTGTGATCCCTTGTTTGTAGTAGGGTTCGAGTTGCTCAATCTTATGTTTTCTGTGCAGTGTTTTGTGATCTCTTGGTTGTAGTGGGGTTCGTGTTGTTCAATCTCATGCTTTCTGTGCAGTATTGTGTGATTCCTTGTTTGTATTAGGGTTCGTGTTGCTCAATCTTATGTTTTCTGTGTAGTATTTTGTGATCCCTTGTTTGTATTAGGGTTCGTGTTACTCAATCTTATGTTTTGTGTGCAGTGTTTTGTCATCCCTTGGTTGTAGTGGGGTTCGTGTTACTCAATCGTATGCTTTCTGTGTAGTGTTTTGTGATCCCTTGTTTATAGTGGGGTTCGTGTTACTCAATCTTATTTTTTCTGTGTAGTATTTTGTTGTTCGTTGTTTGTATTAGGGTTCGTGTTGGTCAATCTTATGTTTTCTGTGTAGTGTTTTGTGATCCCTTGTTTGTATTAGGGTTCGCGTTATTCAATCTTATGTTTTCTGTGTAATGTTTTGTGGACCCTTGTTTGTATTAGGGTTCGTGTTGTTCAATCTCATGCTTTCTGTGCAGTATTGTGTGATTCCTTGTTTGTAGTAGGGTTCGGGTTGCTCAATCTTATGTTTTCTGTGCAGTTTTTTGTGATCCCTTGTTTGTATTAGGGTTCGTGTGGCTCAATCTTATGTTTTCTGTGCAGTGTTTTGTCATCCCGTGGTTGTAGTGGGGTTCGTCTTACTCAATCTTATGCTTTCTGTGTAGTGTTTTGTGATCCCTTGTTTATAGTGGGGTTCGTGTTACTCAATCTTATGTTTTCTGTGTAGTATTTTGTTGTTCGTTGTTTGTATTAGGGTTCGTGTTACTCAATCTTATGTTTTCTGTGTAGTGTATTGTGATCCCTTGTTTGTATTAGGGTTCGTGTTGCTCAATCTTATGTTTTCTGTGCAGTGTTTTGTCATCCCTTGGTTGTAGTGGGGTTCGTGTTACTCAATCTTATGCTTTCTGTGTAGTGTTTTGTGATCCCTTGTCTGTCGTGGGGTTCGTGTTACTCAATCTTATGTTTTCTGTGTAGTGTTTTGTGATCCCTTGTTTGTATTAGTGTTCGTGTTACTCAATCTTATATTTTCTGTGCAGTGTTTTGTGATCCCTTGTTTGTATTAGGGTTCGTGTTGTTCAATCTCATGCTTTCTGTGCAGTATTTTGTGATCCCTTGTTTGTAGTAGGGTTCGAGTTGCTCAATCTTATGTTTTCTGTGCAGTGTTTTGTGATCTCTTGATTGTGGTGGGTTCGTGTTGCTCAATCTTATGTTTTCTGTGTAGTGTTTTGTGATCCCTTGTTTGTATTAGGGTTCGCGTTATTCAATCTTATGTTTTCTGTGTAATGTTTTGTGGACCCTTGTTTGTATTAGGGTTCGTGTTGTTCAATCTCATGCTTTCTGTGCAGTATTGTGTGATTCCTTGTTTGTAGTAGGGTTCGGGTTGCTCAATCTTATGTTTTCTGTGCAGTGTTTTGTGATCCCTTGTTTGTATTAGGGTTCGTGTGGCTCAATCTTATGTTTTCTGTGCAGTGTTTTGTCATCCCGTGGTTGTAGTGGGGTTCGTCTTACTCAATCTTATGCTTTCTGTGTAGTGTTTTGTGATCCCTTGTTTATAGTGGGGTTCGTGTTACTCAATCTTATGTTTTCTGTGTAGTATTTTGTTGTTCGTTGTTTGTATTAGGGTTCGTGTTGGTCAATCTTATGTTTTCTGTGTAGTGTTTTGTGATCCCTTGTTTTTATTAGGGTTCGTGTTACTCAATCTTATGCTTTCTGTGTAGTGTTTTATGATCCCTTGTTTGTAGTGTGGTTCGTGTTACTCAATCTTATGTTTTCTGTGTAGTATTTTGTGGTTCCTTGTTTGTATTTGGGTTCGTGTTGCTCAATCTTATGTTTTCTGTGTAGTATTTTGTGATCCCTTGTTTGTAGTAGTGTTCGTGTTCATCAATCTTATGCTTTCTGTGCAGTGTTTTGTGGTCCCTTGTTTGTATTAAGGTTAGTGTTGCTCAATGCTATGTTTTCTGCGTAGTATTTTGTGGTTCCTTGTTTGTATTAGGGTTCGTGTATCTCAATCTTATGTTTTCTGTGTACTATTTTGTGATCCCTTGTTTGTATTAGTGTTCGTGTTACTCAATCTTATGTTTTCTGTGCAGTGTTTTGTGATCTCTTGATTGTGGTGGGTTCGTGTTGCTCAATCTTATGTTTTCTGTGTAGTGTTTTGTGATTCCTTGTTTGTATTTGGGTTCGTGTTACTGAATCTTATGTTTTCTGTGTAGTGTTTTGTGATCCCTTGTTTGTATTAGGGTTCGTGTTACTCAATCTTATGTTTTCTGTGTAATATTTTGTGATCCCTTGTTTGTATTAGTGTTCGTGTTACTCAATCTTATGTTTTCTGTGTAGTGTTTTGTGGTCCCTTGTTTGTATTAGGGTTCGTGTTGTTCAATCTCATGCTTTCTGTGCAGTATTTTGTGATCCCTTGTTTGTAGTAGGGTTCGAGTTGCTCAATCTTATGTTTTCTGTGCAGTGTTTTGTGATCTCTTGGTTGTAGTGGGGTTCGTGTTGTTCAATCTCATGCTTTCTGTGCAGTATTGTGTGATTCCTTGTTTGTATTAGGGTTCGTGTTGCTCAATCTTATGTTTTCTGTGTAGTATTTTGTGATCCCTTGTTTGTATTAGGGTTCGTGTTACTCAATCTTATGTTTTGTGTGCAGTGTTTTGTCATCCCTTGGTTGTAGTGGGGTTCGTGTTACTCAATCGTATGCTTTCTGTGTAGTGTTTTGTGATCCCTTGTTTATAGTGGGGTTCGTGTTACTCAATCTTATTTTTTCTGTGTAGTATTTTGTTGTTCGTTGTTTGTATTAGGGTTCGTGTTGGTCAATCTTATGTTTTCTGTGTAGTGTTTTGTGATCCCTTGTTTGTATTAGGGTTCGCGTTATTCAATCTTATGTTTTCTGTGTAATGTTTTGTGGACCCTTGTTTGTATTAGGGTTCGTGTTGTTCAATCTCATGCTTTCTGTGCAGTATTGTGTGATTCCTTGTTTGTAGTAGGGTTCGGGTTGCTCAATCTTATGTTTTCTGTGCAGTTTTTTGTGATCCCTTGTTTGTATTAGGGTTCGTGTGGCTCAATCTTATGTTTTCTGTGCAGTGTTTTGTCATCCCGTGGTTGTAGTGGGGTTCGTCTTACTCAATCTTATGCTTTCTGTGTAGTGTTTTGTGATCCCTTGTTTATAGTGGGGTTCGTGTTACTCAATCTTATGTTTTCTGTGTAGTATTTTGTTGTTCGTTGTTTGTATTAGGGTTCGTGTTGGTCAATCTTATGTTTTCTGTGTAGTGTTTTGTGATCCCTTGTTTTTATTAGGGTTCGTGTTACTCAATCTTATGCTTTCTGTTTAGTGTTTTATGATCCCTTGTTTGTAGTGTGGTTCGTGTTACTCAATCTTATGTTTTCTGTGTAGTATTTTGTGGTTCCTTGTTTGTATTTGGGTTCGTGTTACTCAATCGTATGCTTTCTGTGTAGTGTTTTGTGATCCCTTGTTTGTAGTGGGGTTCGTGTTACTCAATCTTATGTTTTCTGTGTAGTATTTTGTGGTTCCTTATTTGTATTAGGGTTCGTGTTACTCAATCTTATGCTTTCTGTGTAGTATTTTGTGATCCCTTGTTTGTATTAGGGTTCGTGTTACTCAATCTTATGTTTTGTGTGCAGTGTTTTGTCATCCCTTGGTTGTAGTGGGGTTCGTGTTACTCAATCGTATGCTTTCTGTGTAGTGTTTTGTGATCCCTTGTTTATAGTGGGGTTCGTGTTACTCAATCTTATTTTTTCTGTGTAGTATTTTGTTGTTCGTTGTTTGTATTAGGGTTCGTGTTGGTCAATCTTATGTTTTCTGTGTAGTGTTTTGTGATCCCTTGTTTGTATTAGGGTTCGCGTTATTCAATCTTATGTTTTCTGTGTAATGTTTTGTGGACCCTTGTTTGTATTAGGGTTCGTGTTGTTCAATCTCATGCTTTCTGTGCAGTATTGTGTGATTCCTTGTTTGTAGTAGGGTTCGGGTTGCTCAATCTTATGTTTTCTGTGCAGTTTTTTGTGATCCCTTGTTTGTATTAGGGTTCGTGTGGCTCAATCTTATGTTTTCTGTGCAGTGTTTTGTCATCCCGTGGTTGTAGTGGGGTTCGTCTTACTCAATCTTATGCTTTCTGTGTAGTGTTTTGTGATCCCTTGTTTATAGTGGGGTTCGTGTTACTCAATCTTATGTTTTCTGTGTAGTATTTTGTTGTTCGTTGTTTGTATTAGGGTTCGTGTTGGTCAATCTTATGTTTTCTGTGTAGTGTTTTGTGATCCCTTGTTTTTATTAGGGTTCGTGTTACTCAATCTTATGCTTTCTGTTTAGTGTTTTATGATCCCTTGTTTGTAGTGTGGTTCGTGTTACTCAATCTTATGTTTTCTGTGTAGTATTTTGTGGTTCCTTGTTTGTATTTGGGTTCGTGTTACTCAATCGTATGCTTTCTGTGTAGTGTTTTGTGATCCCTTGTTTGTAGTGGGGTTCGTGTTACTCAATCTTATGTTTTCTGTGTAGTATTTTGTGGTTCCTTATTTGTATTAGGGTTCGTGTTACTCAATCTTATGCTTTCTGTGTAGTATTTTGTGATCCCTTGTTTGTATTAGGGTTCGTGTTACTCAATCTTATGTTTTCTGTGCAGTGTTTTGTCATCCCTTGGTTGTAGTGGGGTTCGTCTTACTCAATCTTATGCTTTCTGTGTAGTGTTTTGTGATCCCTTGTTTGTAGTGGGGTTCGTGTTACTCAATCTTATGTTTTCTGTGTAGTATTTTGTAGTTCCTTGTTTGTATTAGGGTTCGTGTTACTCAATCTTATGTTTTCTGTGTAACATTTTGTGATCCCTTGTTTGTATTAGTGTTCGTGTTACTCAATCTTATGTTTTCTCTGCAGTGTTTTGTGATCTCTTGGTTGTGGTGGGTTCGTGTTGCTCAATCTTATGTTTTCTGCGTAGTGCTTGTGATCCGTTGTTTGTATTAGGGTTGGTGTTGCTCAATCTTATGTTTTCTGTGTAGTGTTTTGTGATCCCTGGTTTGTAGTAGGGTTCGTGTTACTCAATCTTATGTTTTCTGTGTAGTGTTCTGTGATCCCTTGTTTGTATTAGGGTTCGTGTTACTCAATCTTATGTTTTCTGTGTAGTGTATTGTGATCCCTTGTTTGTATTAGGGTTCGTGTTGCTCAATCTTATGTTTTCTGTGCAGTGTTTTGTCATCCCTTGGTTGTAGTGGGGTTCGTGTTACTCAATCTTATGCTTTCTGTGTAGTGTTTTGTGATCCCTTGTCTGTCGTGGGGTTCGTGTTACTCAATCTTATGTTTTCTGTGTAGTGTTTTGTGATCCCTTGTTTGTATTAGGGTTCGCGTTATTCAATCTTATGTTTTCTGTGTAATGTTTTGTGGACCCTTGTTTGTATTAGGGTTCGTGTTGTTCAATCTCATGCTTTCTGTGCAGTATTGTGTGATTCCTTGTTTGTAGTAGGGTTCGGGTTGCTCAATCTTATGTTTTCTGTGCAGTGTTTTGTGATCCCTTGTTTGTATTAGGGTTCGTGTGGCTCAATCTTATGTTTTCTGTGCAGTGTTTTGTCATCCCGTGGTTGTAGTGGGGTTCGTCTTACTCAATCTTATGCTTTCTGTGTAGTGTTTTGTGATCCCTTGTTTATAGTGGGGTTCGTGTTACTCAATCTTATGTTTTCTGTGTAGTATTTTGTTGTTCGTTGTTTGTATTAGGGTTCGTGTTGGTCAATCTTATGTTTTCTGTGTAGTGTTTTGTGATCCCTTGTTTTTATTAGGGTTCGTGTTACTCAATCTTATGCTTTCTGTGTAGTGTTTTATGATCCCTTGTTTGTAGTGTGGTTCGTGTTACTCAATCTTATGTTTTCTTTGTAGTATTTTGTGGTTCCTTGTTTGTATTTGGGTTCGTGTTGCTCAATCTTATGTTTTCTGTGTAGTATTTTGTGATCCCTTGTTTGTAGTAGTGTTCGTGTTCATCAATCTTATGCTTTCTGTGCAGTGTTTTGTGGTCCCTTGTTTGTATTAAGGTTAGTGTTGCTCAATGCTATGTTTTCTGCGTAGTATTTTGTGGTTCCTTGTTTGTATTAGGGTTCGTGTATCTCAATCTTATGTTTTCTGTGTACTATTTTGTGATCCCTTGTTTGTATTAGTGTTCGTGTTACTCAATCTTATGTTTTCTGTGCAGTGTTTTGTGATCTCTTGATTGTGGTGGGTTCGTGTTGCTCAATCTTATGTTTTCTGCGTAGTGTTTTGTGATTCCTTGTTTGTATTTGGGTTCGTGTTACTGAATCTTATGTTTTCTGTGTAGTGTTTTGTGATCCCTTGTTTGTATTAGGGTTCGTGTTACTCAATCTTATGTTTTCTGTGTAATATTTTGTGTTCCCTTGTTTGTATTAGTGTTCGTGTTACTCAATCTTATGTTTTCTGTGCAGTGTTTTGTGATCTCTTGGTTGTGGTGGGTTCGTGTTGCTCAATCTTATGTTTTCTGCGTAGTGTTTTGTGATCCATTGTTTGTAGTAGGGTTGGTGTTGCTCAATCTTATGTTTTCTGTGTAGTGTTTTGTGATCCCTTGTTTATAGTGGGGTTCGTGTTACTCAATCTTATGTTTTCTGTGTAGTATTTTGTTGTTCGTTGTTTGTATTAGGGTTCGTGTTGGTCAATCTTATGTTTTCTGTGTAGTGTTTTGTGATCCCTTGTTTTTATTAGGGTTCGTGTTACTCAATCTTATGCTTTCTGTGTAGTGTTTTATGATCCCTTGTTTGTAGTGTGGTTCGTGTTACTCAATCTTATGTTTTCTGTGTAGTATTTTGTGGTTCCTTGTTTGTATTTGGGTTCGTGTTGCTCAATCTTATGTTTTCTGTGTAGTATTTTGTGATCCCTTGTTTGTAGTAGTGTTCGTGTTACTCAATCTTATGTTTTCTGTGCAGTGTTTTGTGATCTCTTGATTGTGGTGGGTTCGTGTTGCTCAATCTTATGTTTTCTGTGTAGTGTTTTGTGATTCCTTGTTTGTATTTGGGTTCGTGTTACTGAATCTTATGTTTTCTGTGTAGTGTTTTGTGATCCCTTGTTTGTATTAGGGTTCGTGTTACTCAATCTTATGTTTTCTGTGTAATATTTTGTGATCCCTTGTTTGTATTAGTGTTCGTGTTACTCAATGTTATGTTTTCTGTGCAGTGTTTTGTGATCTCTTGGTTGTGGTGGGTTCGTGTTGCTCAATCTTATGTTTTCTGCGTAGTGTTTTGTGATCCATTGTTTGTAGTAGGGTTGGTGTTGCTCAATCTTATGTTTTCTGTGTAGTGTTTTGTGATCCCTTGTTTGTAGTAGGGTTCGTATTACTCAATCTTATGTTTTCTGTGTAGTGTTTTGTGATCCCTTGTTTGTATTAGGGTTCGTGTTACTCAATCTTATATTTTCTGTGTAGTGTTTTGTGGTCCCTTGTTTGTATTTGGGTTCGTGTTGCTCAATCTTATGTTTTCTGTGTAGTATTTTGTGATCCCTTGTTTGTAGTAGTGTTCGTGTTCATCAATCTTATGCTTTCTGTGCAGTGTTTTGTGGTTCCTTGTTTGTATTAAGGTTAGTGTTGCTCAATGCTATGTTTTCTGCGTAGTATTTTGTGGTTCCTTGTTTGTATTAGGGTTCGTGTATCTCAATCTTATGTTTTCTGTGTACTATTTTGTGATCCCTTGTTTGTATTAGTGTTCGTGTTACTCAATCTTATGTTTTCTGTGCAGTGTTTTGTGATCCCTTGGTTGTAGTGGGGTTCGTGTTACTCAATCTTATGCTTTCTGTGTAGTGTGTTGTGATCCCTTGTTTGTAGTGGGGTTCGTGTTACTCAATCTTATGTTTTCTGTGTAGTATTTTGTGGTTCCTTGTTTGTATTTGGGTTCGTGTTACTCAATCTTATGTTTTCTCTGCAGTGTTTTGTGATCTCTTGGTTGTGGTGGGTTCGTGTTGCTCAATCTTATGTTTTCTGCGTAGTGCTTGTGATCCGTTGTTTGTATTAGGGTTGGTGTTGCTCAATCTTATGTTTTCTGTGTAGTGTTTTGTGATCCCTGGTTTGTAGTAGGGTTCGTGTTACTCAATCTTATGTTTTCTGTGTAGTGTTCTGTGATCCCTTGTTTGTATTAGGGTTCGTGTTACTCAATCTTATGTTTTCTGTGTAGTGTATTGTGATCCCTTGTTTGTATTAGGGTTCGTGTTGCTCAATCTTATGTTTTCTGTGCAGTGTTTTGTCATCCCTTGGTTGTAGTGGGGTTCGTGTTACTCAATATTATGCTTTCTGTGTAGTGTTTTGTGATCCCTTGTCTGTCGTGGGGTTCGTGTTACTCAATCTTATTTTTTCTGTGTAGTGTTTTGTGATCCCTTGTTTGTATTAGTGTTCGTGTTACTCAATCTTATATTTTCTGTGTAGTGTTTTGTGATCCCTTGTTTGTATTAGGGTTCGTGTTGTTCAATCTCATGCTTTCTGTGCCGTATTTTGTGATCCCTTGTTTGTAGTAGGGTTCGAGTTGCTCAATCTTATGTTTTCTGTGCAGTGTTTTGTGATCTCTTGATTGTGGTGGGTTCGTGTTGCTCAATCTTATGTTTTCTGTGTAGTGTTTTGTGATCCCTTGTTTGTATTAGGGTTCGCGTTATTCAATCTTATGTTTTCTGTGTAATGTTTTGTGGACCCTTGTTTGTATTAGGGTTCGTGTTGTTCAATCTCATGCTTTCTGTGCAGTATTGTGTGATTCCTTGTTTGTAGTAGGGTTCGGGTTGCTCAATCTTATTTTTTCTGTGCAGTGTTTTGTGATCCCTTGTTTGTATTAGGGTTCGCGTTATTCAATCTTATGTTTTCTGTGTAATGTTTTGTGGACCCTTGTTTGTATTAGGGTTCGTGTTGTTCAATCTCATGCTTTCTGTGCAGTATTGTGTGATTCCTTGTTTGTAGTAGGGTTCGGGTTGCTCAATCTTATGTTTTCTGTGCAGTGTTTTGTGATCCCTTGTTTGTATTAGGGTTCGTGTGGCTCAATCTTATGTTTTCTGTGCAGTGTTTTGTCATCCCGTGGTTGTAGTGGGGTTCGTCTTACTCAATCTTATGCTTTCTGTGTAGTGTTTTGTGATCCCTTGTTTATAGTGGGGTTCGTGTTACTCAATCTTATGTTTTCTGTGTAGTATTTTGTTGTTCGTTGTTTGTATTAGGGTTCGTGTTGGTCAATCTTATGTTTTCTGTGTAGTGTTTTGTGATCCCTTGTTTGTATTAGGGTTCGCGTTATTCAATCTTATGTTTTCTGTGTAATGTTCTGTGGACCCTTGTTTGTATTAGGGTTCGTGTTGTTCAATCTCATGCTTTCTGTGCAGTATTGTGTGATTCCTTGTTTGTAGTAGGGTTCGGGTTGCTCAATCTTATGTTTTCTGTGCAGTGTTTTGTGATCCCTTGTTTGTATTAGGGTTCGTGTGGCTCAATCTTATGTTTTCTGTGCAGTGTTTTGTCATCCCGTGGTTGTAGTGGGGTTCGTGTTACTCAATCTTATGTTTTCTGTGTAGTATTTTGTTGTTCGTTGTTTGTATTAGGGTTCGTGTTGGTCAATCTTATGTTTTCTGTGTAGTGTTTTGTGATCCCTTGTTTTTATTAGGGTTCGTGTTACTCAATCTTATGCTTTCTGTGTAGTGTTTTATGATCCCTTGTTTGTAGTGTGGTTCGTGTTACTCAATCTTATGTTTTCTGCGTAGTATTTTGTGGTTCCTTGTTTGTATTAGGGTTCGTGTATCTCAATCTTATGTTTTCTGTGTACTATTTTGTGATCCCTTGTTTGTATTAGTGTTCGTGTTACTCAATCTTATGTTTTCTGTGCAGTGTTTTGTGATCTCTTGATTGTGGTGGGTTCGTGTTGCTCAATCTTATGTTTTCTGTGTAGTGTTTTGTGATTCCTTGTTTGTATTTGAGTTCGTGTTACTGAATCTTATGTTTTCTGTGTAGTGTTTTGTGATCCCTTGTTTGTATTAGGGTTCGTGTTACTCAATCTTATGTTTTCTGTGCAGTGTTTTGTGATCTCTTGGTTGTGGTGGGTTCGTGTTGCTCAATCTTATGTTTTCTGCGTAGTGTTTTGTGATCCATTGTTTGTAGTAGGGTTGGTGTTGCTCAATCTTATGTTTTCTGTGTAGTGTTTTGTGATCCCTTGTTTATAGTGGGGTTCGTGTTACTCAATCTTATATTTTCTGTGTAGTATTTTGTTGTTCGTTGTTTGTATTAGGGTTCATGTTGGTCAATCTTATGTTTTCTGTGTAGTGTTTTGTGATCCCTTGTTTTTATTAGGGTTCGTGTTACTCAATCTTATGCTTTCTGTGTAGTGTTTTATGATCCCTTGTTTGTAGTGTGGTTCGTGTTACTCAATCTTATGTTTTCTGTGTAGTATTTTGTGGTTCCTTGTTTGTATTTGGGTTCGTGTTGCTCAATCTTATGTTTTCTGTGTAGTATTTTGTGATCCCTTGTTTGTAGTAGTGTTCGTGTTCATCAATCTTATGCTTTCTGTGTAGTGTTTTGTGGTCCCTTGTTTGTATTAAGGTTAGTGTTGCTCAATGCTATGTTTTCTGCGTAGTATTTTGTGGTTCCTTGTTTGTATTAGGGTTCGTGTATCTCAATCTTATGTTTTCTGTGTACTATTTTGTGATCCCTTGTTTGTATTAGTGTTCGTGTTACTCAATCTTATGTTTTCTGTGCAGTGTTTTGTGATCTCTTGATTGTGGTGGGTTCGTGTTGCTCAATCTTATGTTTTCTGTGTAGTGTTTTGTGATTCCTTGTTTGTATTTGGGTTCGTGTTACTGAATCTTATGTTTTCTGTGTAGTGGTTTGTGATCCCTTGTTTGTATTAGGGTTCGTGTTACTCAATCTTATGTTTTCTGTGTAATATTTTGTGATCCCTTGTTTGTATTAGTGTTCGTGTTACTCAATCTTATGTTTTCTGTGCAGTGTTTTGTGATCTCTTGGTTGTGGTGGGTTCGTGTTGCTCAATCTTATGTTTTCTACGTAGTGTTTTGTGATCCATTGTTTGTAGTAGGGTTGGTGTTGCTCAATCTTATGTTTTCTGTGTAGTGTTTTGTGATCCCTTGTTTGTAGTAGGGTTCGTATTACTCAATCTTATGTTTTCTGTGTAGTGTTTTGTGATCCCTTGTTTGTATTAGGGTTCGTGTTACTCAATCTTATATTTTCTGTGTAGTGTTTTGTGGTCCCTTGTTTGTATTAGGGTTCGTGTTGTTCAATCTCATGCTTTCTGTGCAGTATTTTGTGATCCCTTGTTTGTAGTAGGGTTCGAGTTGCTCAATCTTATGTTTTCTGTGCAGTGTTTTGTGATCTCTTGGTTGTAGTGGGGTTCGTGTTGCTCAATCTTATGTTTTCTGTGCAGTGTTTTGTCATCCCTTGGTTGTAGTGGGGTTCGTGTTGCTCAATCTTATTTTTTCTGTGTAGTGTTTTGTGATCCCTTGTTTGTATTAGGGTTCGTGTTGCTCAATCTATGTTTTCTGTGTAGTATTTTGTGATCCCTTGTTTGTATTAGGGTTCGTGTTACTCAATCTTATGTTTTGTGTGCAGTGTTTTGTCATCCCTTGGTTGTAGTGGGGTTCGTGTTACTCAATCTTATGCTTTCTGTGTAGTGTTTTGTGATCCCTTGTTTGTAGTGGGGTTCGTGTTACTCAATCTTATGTTTTCTGTGTATTATTTTGTGGTTCCTTGTTTGTATTTGGGTTCGTGTTGGTCAATCTTATGTTTTCTGTGTAATGTTTTGTGATCCCTTGTTTGTATTAGGGTTCGTGTTACTCAATCTTATGTTTTCTGTGCAGTGTTTTGTCATCCCTTGGTTGTAGTGGGGTTCGTGTTACTCAATCTTATGCTTTCTGTGTAGAGTTTTGTGATCCCTTGTTTGTAGTGGGGTTCGTGTTACTCAATCTTATGTTTTCTGCGTTGTATTTTGTGGTCCCTTGTTTGTATTTGGGTTCGTGTAGGTCAATCTTATGTTTTCTGTGTAGTTTTTTGTGATCCCTTGTTTGTATTAGGGTTCGTGTTACTCAATCTGATGTTTTCTGCGTAGTATTTTGTGGTTCCTTGTTTGTATTTGGGTTCGTGTTGGTCAATCTTATGTTTTCTGTGTAATGTTTTGTGATCCCTTTTTTGTATAAGGGTTCGTGTTGCTCAATCTTATGTTTTCTGTGCAGTGTTTTGTCATCCCTTGGTTGTAGTGGGGTTCGTGTTACTCAATCTTATGTTTTCTGTGTAGTATTTTGTAGTTCCTTGTTTGTATTAGGGTTCGTGTTACTCAATCTTATGTTTTCTGTGCAGTGTTTTGTCATCCCTTGGTTGTAGTGGGGTTCGTCTTACTCAATCTTATGCTTTCTGTGTAGTATTTTGTGGTTCCTTATTTGTATTAGGGTTCGTGTTACTCAATCTTATGCTTTCTGTGTAGTATTTTGTGATCCCTTGTTTGTATTAGGGTTCGTGTTACTCAATCTTATGTTTTCTGTGCAGTGTTTTGTCATCCCTTGGTTGTAGTGGGGTTCGTCTTACTCAATCTTATGCTTTCTGTGTAGTGTTTTGTGATCCCTTGTTTGTAGTGGGGTTCGTGTTACTCAATCTTATGTTTTCTGTGTAGTATTTTGTAGTTCCTTGTTTGTATTAGGGTTCGTGTTACTCAATCTTATGTTTTCTGTGTAATATTTTGTGATCCCTTGTTTGTATTAGTGTTCGTGTTACTCAATCTTATGTTTTCTCTGCAGTGTTTTGTGATCTCTTGGTTGTGGTGGGTTCGTGTTGCTCAATCTTATGTTTTCTGCGTAGTGCTTGTGATCCGTTGTTTGTAGTAGGGTTGGTGTTGCTCAATCTTATGTTTTCTGTGTAGTGTTTTGTGATCCCTGGTTTGTAGTAGGGTTCGTGTTACTCAATCTTATGTTTTCTGTGTAGTGTTTTGTGATCCCTTGTTTGTATTAGGGTTCGTGTTACTCAATCTTATGTTTTCTGTGTAGTGTATTGTGATCCCTTGTTTGTATTAGGGTTCGTGTTGCTCAATCTTATGTTTTCTGTGCAGTGTTTTGTCATCCCTTGGTTGTAGTGGGGTTCGTGTTACTCAATCTTATGCTTTCTGTGTAGTGTTTTGTGATCCCTTGTCTGTCGTGGGGTTCGTGTTACTCAATCTTATGTTTTCTGTGTAGTGTTTTGTGATCCCTTGTTTGTATTAGTGTTCGTGTTACTCAATCTTATATTTTCTGTGTAGTGTTTTGTGATCCCTTGTTTGTATTAGGGTTCGTGTTGTTCAATCTCATGCTTTCTGTGCAGTATTTTGTGATCCCTTGTTTGTAGTAGGGTTCGAGTTGCTCAATCTTATGTTTTCTGTGCAGTGTTTTGTGATCTCTTGATTGTGGTGGGTTCGTGTTGCTCAATCTTATGTTTTCTGTGTAGTTTTTTGTGATCCCTTGTTTGTATTAGGGTTCGTGTTACTCAATCTGATGTTTTCTGCGTAGTATTTTGTGGTTCCTTGTTTGTATTTGGGTTCGTGTTGGTCAATCTTATGTTTTCTGTGTAATGTTTTGTGATCTCTTTTTTGTATAAGGGTTCGTGTTGCTCAATCTTATGTTTTCTGTGCAGTGTTTTGTCATCCCTTGGTTGTAGTGGGGTTCGTGTTACTCAATCGTATGCTTTCTGTGTAGTGTTTTGTGATCCCTTGTTTGTAGTGGGGTTCGTGTTACTCAATCTTATGTTTTCTGTGTAGTATTTTGTGGTTCCTTATTTGTATTAGGGTTCGTGTTACTCAATCTTATGCTTTCTGTGTAGTATTTTGTGATCCCTTGTTTGTATTAGGGTTCGTGTTACTCAATCTTATGTTTTCTGTGCAGTGTTTTGTCATCCCTTGGTTGTAGTGGGGTTCGTCTTACTCAATCTTATGCTTTCTGTGTAGTGTTTTGTGATCCCTTGTTTGTAGTGGGGTTCGTGTTACTCAATCTTATGTTTTCTGTGTAGTATTTTGTAGTTCCTTGTTTGTATTAGGGTTCGTGTTACTCAATCTTATGTTTTCTGTGTAATATTTTGTGATCCCTTGTTTGTATTAGTGTTCGTGTTACTCAATCTTATGTTTTCTCTGCAGTGTTTTGTGATCTCTTGGTTGTGGTGGGTTCGTGTTGCTCAATCTTATGTTTTCTGCGTAGTGCTTGTGATCCGTTGTTTGTAGTAGGGTTGGTGTTGCTCAATCTTATGTTTTCTGTGTAGTGTTTTGTGATCCCTGGTTTGTAGTAGGGTTCGTGTTACTCAATCTTATGTTTTCTGTGTAGTGTTCTGTGATCCCTTGTTTGTATTAGGGTTCGTGTTACTCAATCTTATGTTTTCTGTGTAGTGTATTGTGATCCCTTGTTTGTATTAGGGTTCGTGTTGCTCAATCTTATGTTTTCTGTGCAGTGTTTTGTCATCCCTTGGTTGTAGTGGGGTTCGTGTTACTCAATCTTATGCTTTCTGTGTAGTGTTTTGTGATCCCTTGTCTGTCGTGGGGTTCGTGTTACTCAATCTTATGTTTTCTGTGTAGTGTTTTGTGATCCCTTGTTTGTATTAGTGTTCGTGTTACTCAATCTTATATTTTCTGTGTAGTGTTTTGTGATCCCTTGTTTGTATTAGGGTTCGTGTTGTTCAATCTCATGCTTTCTGTGCAGTATTTTGTGATCCCTTGTTTGTAGTAGGGTTCGAGTTGCTCAATCTTATGTTTTCTGTACAGTGTTTTGTGATCTCTTGATTGTGGTGGGTTCGTGTTGCTCAATCTTATGTTTTCTGTGTAGTGTTTTGTGATCCCTTCTTTGTATTAGGGTTCGCGTTATTCAATCTTATGTTTTCTGTGTAATGTTTTGTGGACCCTTGTTTGTATTAGGGTTCGTGTTGTTCAATCTCATGCTTTCTGTGCAGTATTGTGTGATTCCTTGTTTGTAGTAGGGTTCGGGTTGCTCAATCTTATGTTTTCTGTGCAGTGTTTTGTGATCCCTTGTTTGTATTAGGGTTCGCGTTATTAAATCTTATGTTTTCTGTGTAATGTTTTGTGGACCCTTGTTTGTATTAGGGTTCGTGTTGTTCAATCTCATGCTTTCTGTGCAGTATTGTGTGATTCCTTGTTTGTAGTAGGGTTCGGGTTGCTCAATCTTATGTTTTCTGTGCAGCGTTTTGTGATCCCTTGTTTGTATTAGGGTTCGTGTGGCTCAATCTTATGTTTTCTGTGCAGTGTTTTGTCATCCCGTGGTTGTAGTGGGGTTCGTCTTACTCAATCTTATGCTTTCTGTGTAGTGTTTTGTGATCCCTTGTTTATAGTGGGGTTCGTGTTACTCAATCTTATGTTTTCTGTGTAGTATTTTGTTGTTCGTTGTTTGTATTAGGGTTCGTGTTGGTCAATCTTATGTTTTCTGTGTAGTGTTTTGTGATCCCTTGTTTGTATTAGGGTTCGCGTTATTCAATCTTATGTTTTCTGTGTAATGTTTTGTGGACCCTTGTTTGTATTAGGGTTCGTGTTGTTCAATCTCATGCTTTTTGTGCAGTATTGTGTGATTCCTTGTTTGTAGTAGGGTTCGGGTTGCTCAATCTTATGTTTTCTGTGCAGTGTTTTGTGATCCCTTGTTTGTATTAGGGTTCGTGTGGCTCAATCTTATGTTTTCTGTGCAGTGTTTTGTCATCCCGTGGTTGTAGTGGGGTTCGTCTTACTCAATCTTATGCTTTCTGTGTAGTGTTTTGTGATCCCTTGTTTATAGTGGGGTTCGTGTTACTCAATCTTATGTTTTCTGTGTAGTATTTTGTTGTTCGTTGTTTGTATTAGGGTTCGTGTTGGTCAATCTTATGTTTTCTGTGTAGTGTTTTGTGATCCCTTGTTTTTATTAGGGTTCGTGTTACTCAATCTTATGCTTTCTGTGTAGTGTTTTATGATCCCTTGTTTGTAGTGTGGTTCGTGTTACTCAATCTTATGTTTTCTGCGTAGTATTTTGTGGTTCCTTGTTTGTATTAGGGTTCGTGTATCTCAATCTTATGTTTTCTGTGTACTATTTTGTGATCCCTTGTTTGTATTAGTGTTCGTGTTACTCAATCTTATGTTTTCTGTGCAGTGTTTTGTGATCTCTTGATTGTGGTGGGTTCGTGTTGCTCAATCTTATGTTTTCTGTGTAGTGTTTTGTGATTCCTTGTTTGTATTTGGGTTCGTGTTACTGAATCTTATGTTTTCTGTGTAGTGTTTTGTGATCCCTTGTTTGTATTAGGGTTCGTGTTACTCAATCTTATGTTTTCTGTGTAATATTTTGTGATCCCTTGTTTGTATTAGTGTTCGTGTTACTCAATCTTATGTTTTCTGTGCAGTGTTTTGTGATCTCTTGGTTGTGGTGGGTTCGTGTTGCTCAATCTTATGTTTTCTGCGTAGTGTTTTGTGATCCATTGTTTGTAGTAGGGTTGGTGTTGCTCAATCTTATGTTTTCTGTGTAGTGTTTTGTGATCCCTTGTTTGTAGTAGGGTTCGTATTACTCAATCTTATGTTTTCTGTGTAGTGTTTTGTGATCCCTTGTTTGTATTAGGGTTCGTGTTACTCAATCTTATATTTTCTGTGTAGTGTTTTGTGGTCCCTTGTTTGTATTAGGGTTCGTGTTGTTCAATCTCATGCTTTCTGTGCAGTATTTTGTGATCCCTTGTTTGTAGTAGGGTTCGAGTTGCTCAATCTTATGTTTTCTGTGCAGTGTTTTGTGATCTCTTGGTTGTAGTGGGGTTCGTGTTGCTCAATCTTATGTTTTCTGTGCAGTGTTTTGTCATCCCTTGGTTGTAGTGGGGTTCGTGTTGCTCAATCTTATTTTTTCTGTGTAGTGTTTTGTGATCCCTTGTTTGTATTAGGGTTCGTGTTGCTCAATCTTATGTTTTCTGTGTAGTATTTTGTGATCCCTTGTTTGTATTAGGGTTCGTGTTACTCAATCTTATGTTTTGTGTGCAGTGTTTTGTCATCCCTTGGTTGTAGTGGGGTTCGTGTTACTCAATCTTATGCTTTCTGTGTAGTGTTTTGTGATCCCTTGTTTGTAGTGGGGTTCGTGTTACTCAATCTTATGTTTTCTGTGTAGTATTTTGTGGTTCCTTGTTTGTATTTGGGTTCGTGTTGGTCAATCTTATGTTTTCTGTGTAATGTTTTGTGATCCCTTGTTTGTATTAGGGTTCGTGTTACTCAATCTTATGGTTTCTGTGCAGTGTTTTGTCATCCCTTGGTTGTAGTGGGGTTCGTGTTACTCAATCTTATGCTTTCTGTGTAGAGTTTTGTGATCCCTTGTTTGTAGTGGGGTTCGTGTTACTCAATCTTATGTTTTCTGCGTTGTATTTTGTGGTCCCTTGTTTGTATTTGGGTTCGTGTAGGTCAATCTTATGTTTTCTGTGTAGTTTTTTGTGATCCCTTGTTTGTATTAGGGTTCGTGTTACTCAATCTGATGTTTTCTGCGTAGTATTTTGTGGTTCCTTGTTTGTATTTGGGTTCGTGTTGGTCAATCTTATGTTTTCTGTGTAATGTTTTGTGATCCCTTTTTTGTATAAGGGTTCGTGTTACTCAATCTTATGTTTTCTGTGCAGTGTTTTGTCATCCCTTGGTTGTAGTGGGGTTCGTGTTACTCAATCGTATGCTTTCTGTGTAGTGTTTTGTGATCCCTTGTTTGTAGTGGGGTTCGTGTTACTCAATCTTATGTTTTCTGTGTAATATTTTGTGATCCCTTGTTTGTATTAGTGTTCGTGTTACTCAATCTTATGTTTTCTCTGCAGTGTTTTGTGATCTCTTGGTTGTGGTGGGTTCGTGTTGCTCAATCTTATGTTTTCTGCGTAGTGCTTGTGATCCGTTGTTTGTAGTAGGGTTGGTGTTGCTCAATCTTATGTTTTCTGTGTAGTGTTTTGTGATCCCTGGTTTGTAGTAGGGTTCGTGTTACTCAATCTTATGTTTTCTGTGTAGTGTTCTGTGATCCCTTGTTTGTATTAGGGTTCGTGTTACTCAATCTTATGTTTTCTGTGTAGTGTATTGTGATCCCTTGTTTGTATTAGGGTTCGTGTTGCTCAATCTTATGTTTTCTGTGCAGTGTTTTGTCATCCCTTGGTTGTAGTGGGGTTCGTGTTACTCAATCTTATGCTTTCTGTGTAGTGTTTTGTGATCCCTTGTCTGTCGTGGGGTTCGTGTTACTCAATCTTATGTTTTCTGTGTAGTGTTTTGTGATCCCTTGTTTGTATTAGTGTTAGTGTTACTGAATCTTATATTTTCTGTGTAGTGTTTTGTGATCCCTTGTTTGTATTAGGGTTCGTGTTGTTCAATCTCATGCTTTCTGTGCAGTATTTTGTGATCCCTTGTTTGTATTAGGGTTCGTGTTACTCAATCTTATGTTTTCTGTGCAGTGTTTTGTCATCCCTTGGTTGTAGTGGGGTTCGTCTTACTCAATCTTATGCTTTCTGTGTAGTGTTTTGTGATCCCTTGTTTGTATTGGGGTTCGTGTTACTCAATCTTATGTTTTCTGTGTAGTATTTTGTAGTTCCTTGTTTGTATTAGGGTTCGTGTTACTCAATCTTATGATTTCTGTGTAATATTTTGTGATCCCTTGTTTGTATTAGTGTTCGTGTTACTCAATCTTATGTTTTCTCTGCAGTGTTTTGTGATCTCTTGGTTGTGGTGGGTTCGTGTTGCTCAATTTATGTTTTCTGCGTAGTGCTTGTGATCCGTTGTTTGTAGTAGGGTTGGTGTTGCTCAATCTTATGTTTTCTGTGTAGTGTTTTGTGATCCCTTGTTTGTATTAGGGTTCGCGTTATTCAATCTTATGTTTTCTGTGTAATGTTTTGTGGACCCTTGTTTGTATTAGGGTTCGTGTTGTTCAATCTCATGCTTTCTGTGCAGTATTGTGTGATTCCTTGTTTGTAGTAGGGTTCGGGTTGCTCAATCTTATGTTTTCTGTGCAGTGTTTTGTGATCCCTTGTTTGTATTAGGGTTCGCGTTATTAAATCTTATGTTTTCTGTGTAATGTTTTGTGGACCCTTGTTTGTATTAGGGTTCGTGTTGTTCAATCTCATGCTTTCTGTGCAGTATTGTGTGATTCCTTGTTTGTAGTAGGGTTCGGGTTGCTCAATCTTATGTTTTCTGTGCAGCGTTTTGTGATTCCTTGTTTGTATTAGGGTTCGTGTGGCTCAATCTTTTGTTTTCTGTGCAGTGTTTTGTCATCCCGTGGTTGTAGTGGGGTTCGTCTTACTCAATCTTATGCTTTCTGTGTAGTGTTTTGTGATCCCTTGTTTATAGTGGGGTTCGTGTTACTCAATCTTATGTTTTCTGTGTAGTATTTTGTTGTTCGTTGTTTGTATTAGGGTTCGTGTTGGTCAATCTTATGTTTTCTGTGTAGTGTTTTGTGATCCCTTGTTTGTATTAGGGTTCGCGTTATTCAATCTTATGTTTTCTGTGTAATGTTTTGTGGACCCTTGTTTGTATTAGGGTTCGTGTTGTTCAATCTCATGCTTTCTGTGCAGTATTGTGTGATTCCTTGTTTGTAGTAGGGTTCGGGTTGCTCAATCTTATTTTTTCTGTGCAGTGTTTTGTGATCCCTTGTTTGTATTAGGGTTCGTGTGGCTCAATCTTATGTTTTCTGTGCAGTGTTTTGTCATCCCGTGGTTGTAGTGGGGTTCGTCTTACTCAATCTTATGCTTTCTGTGTAGTGTTTTGTGATCCCTTGTTTATAGTGGGGTTCGTGTTACACAATCTTATGTTTTCTGTGTAGTATTTTGTTGTTCGTTGTTTGTATTAGGGTTCGTGTTGGTCAATCTTATGTTTTCTGTGTAGTGTTTTGTGATCCCTTGTTTTTATTAGGGTTCGTGTTACTCAATCTTATGCTTTCTGTGTAGTGTTTTATGATCCCTTGTTTGTAGTGTGGTTCGTGTTACTCAATCTTATGTTTTCTGCGTAGTATTTTGTGGTTCCTTGTTTGTATTAGGGTTCGTGTATCTCAATCTTATGTTTTCTGTGTACTATTTTGTGATCCCTTGTTTGTATTAGTGTTCGTGTTACTCAATCTTATGTTTTCTGTGCAGTGTTTTGTGATCTCTTGATTGTGGTGGGTTCGTGTTGCTCAATCTTATGTTTTCTGTGTAGTGTTTTGTGATTCCTTGTTTGTATTTGGGTTCGTGTTACTGAATCTTATGTTTTCTGTGTAGTGTTTTGTGATCCCTTGTTTGTATTAGGGTTCGTGTTACTCAATCTTATGTTTTCTGTGTAATATTTTGTGATCCCTTGTTTGTATTAGTGTTCGTGTTACTCAATCTTATGTTTTCTGTGCAGTGTTTTGTGATCTCTTGGTTGTGGTGGGTTCGTGTTGCTCAATCTTATGTTTTCTGCGTAGTGTTTTGTGATTCATTGTTTGTAGTAGGGTTGGTGTTGCTCAATCTTATGTTTTCTGTGTAGTGTTTTGTGATCCCTTGTTTGTAGTAGGGTTCGTATTACTCAATCTTATGTTTTCTGTGTAGTGTTTTGTGATCCCTTGTTTGTATTAGGGTTCGTGTTACTCAATCTTATATTTTCTGTGTAGTGTTTTGTGGTCCCTTGTTTGTATTAGGGTTCGTGTTGTTCAATCTCATGCTTTCTGTGCAGTATTTTGTGATCCCTTGTTTGTAGTAGGGTTCGAGTTGCTCAATCTTATGTTTTCTGTGCAGTGTTTTGTGATCTCTTGGTTGTAGTGGGGTTCGTGTTGCTCAATCTTATGTTTTCTGTGCAGTGTTTTGTCATCCCTTGGTTGTAGTGGGGTTCGTGTTGCTCAATCTTATTTTCTCTGTGTAGTGTTTTGTGATCCCTTGTTTGTATTAGGGTTCGTGTTGCTCAATCTTATGTTTTCTGTGTAGTATTTTGTGATCCCTTGTTTGTATTAGGGTTCGTGTTACTCAATCTTATGTTTTGTGTGCAGTGTTTTGTCATCCCTTGGTTGTAGTGGGGTTCGTGTTACTCAATCTTATGCTTTCTGTGTAGTGTTTTGTGATCCCCTGTTTGTAGTGGGGTTCGTGTTACTCAATCTTATGTTTTCTGTGTAGTATTTTGTGGTTCCTTGTTTGTATTTGGGTTCGTGTTGGTCAATCTTATGTTTTCTGTGTAATGTTTTGTGATCCCTTGTTTGTATTAGGGTTCGTGTTACTCAATCTTATGTTTTCTGTGCAGTGTTTTGTCATCCCTTGGTTGTAGTGGGGTTCGTGTTACTCAATCTTATGCTTTCTGTGTAGAGTTTTGTGATCCCTTGTTTGTAGTGGGGTTCGTGTTACTCAATCTTATGTTTTCTGCGTTGTATTTTGTGGTCCCTTGTTTGTATTTGGGTTCGTGTTGGTCAATCTTATGTTTTCTGTGTAGTTTTTTGTGATCCCTTGTTTGTATTAGGGTTCGTGTTACTCAATCTGATGTTTTCTGCGTAGTATTTTGTGGTTCCTTGTTTGTATTTGGGTTCGTGTTGGTCAATCTTATGTTTTCTGTGTAATGTTTTGTGATCCCTTTTTTGTATAAGGGTTCGTGTTATTCAATCTTATGTTTTCTGTGCAGTGTTTTGTCATCCCTTGGTTGTAGTGGGGTTCGTGTTACTCAATCGTATGCTTTCTGTGTAGTGTTTTGTGATCCCTTGTTTGTAGTGGGGTTCGTGTTACTCAATCTTATGTTTTCTGTGTAGTATTTTGTGGTTCCTTATTTGTATTAGGGTTCGTGTTACTCAATCTTATGCTTTCTGTGTAGTATTTTGTGATCCCTTGTTTGTATTAGGGTTCGTGTTACTCAATCTTATGTTTTCTGTGCAGTGTTTTGTCATCCCTTGGTTGTAGTGAGGTTCGTCTTACTCAATCTTATGCTTTCTGTGTAGTGTTTTGTGATCCCTTGTTTGTAGTGGGGTTCGTGTTACTCAATCTTATGTTTTCTGTGTAGTATTTTGTAGTTCCTTGTTTGTATTAGGGTTCGTGTTACTCAATCTTATGCTTTCTGTGTAATATTTTGTGATCCCTTGTTTGTATTAGTGTTCGTGTTACTCAATCTTATGTTTTCTCTGCAGTGTTTTGTGATCTCTTGGTTGTGGTGGGTTCGTGTTGCTCAATCTTATGTTTTCTGCGTAGTGCTTGTGATCCGTTGTTTGTAGTAGGGTTGGTGTTGCTCAATCTTATGTTTTCTGTGTAGTGTTTTGTGATCCCTGGTTTGTAGTAGGGTTCGTGTTACTCAATCTTATGTTTTCTGTGTAGTGTTCTGTGATCCCTTGTTTGTATTAGGGTTCGTGTTACTCAATCTTATGTTTTCTGTGTAGTGTATTGTGATCCCTTGTTTGTATTAGGGTTCGTGTTGCTCAATCTTATGTTTTCTGTGCAGTGTTTTGTCATCCCTTGGTTGTAGTGGGGTTCGTGTTACTCAATCTTATGCTTTCTGTGTAGTGTTTTGTGATCCCTTGTCTGTCGTGGGGTTTGTGTTACTCAATCTTATGTTTTCTGTGTAGTGTTTTGTGATCCCTTGTTTGTATTAGTGTTCGTGTTACTCAATCTTATATTTTCTGTGTAGTGTTTTGTGATCCCTTGTTTGTATTAGGGTTCGTGTTGTTCAATCTCATGCTTTCTGTGCAGTATTTTGTGATCCCTTGTTTGTAGTAGGGTTCGAGTTGCTCAATCTTATGTTTTCTGTGCAGTGTTTTGTGATCTCTTGATTGTGGTGGGTTCGTGTTGCTCAATCTTATGTTTTCTGTGTAGTGTTTTGTGATCCCTTGTTTGTATTAGGGTTCGCGTTATTCAATCTTATGTTTTCTGTGTAATGTTTTGTGGACCCTTGTTTGTATTAGGGTTCGTGTTGTTCAATCTCATGCTTTCTGTGCAGTATTGTGTGATTCCTTGTTTGTAGTAGGGTTCGGGTTGCTCAATCTTATGTTTTCTGTGCAGTGTTTTGTGATCCCTTGTTTGTATTAGGGTTCGCGTTATTCAATCTTATGTTTTCTGTGTAATGTTTTGTGGGCCCTTGTTTGTATTAGGGTTCGGGTTGTTCAATCTCATGCTTTCTGTGCAGTATTGTGTGATTCCTTGTTTGTAGTAGGGTTCGGGTTGCTCAATCTTATGTTTTCTGTGCAGTGTTTTGTGATCCCTTGTTTGTATTAGGGTTCGTGTGGCTCAATCTTATGTTTTCTGTGCAGTGTTTTGTCATCCCGTGGTTGTAGTGGGGTTCGTCTTACTCAATCTTATGCTTTCTGTGTAGTGTTTTGTGATCCCTTGTTTATAGTGGGGTTCGTGTTACTCAATCTTATGTTTTCTGTGTAGTATTTTGTGATCCCTTGTTTGTATTAGTGTTCGTGTTACTCAATCTTATGTTTTCTGTGCAGTGTTTTGTGATCTCTTGATTGTGGTGGGTTCGTGTTGCTCAATCTTATGTTTTCTGTGTAGTGTTTTGTGATTCCTTGTTTGTATTTGGGTTCGTGTTACTGAATCTTATGTTTTCTGTGTAGTGTTTTGTGATCCCTTGTTTGTATTAGGGTTCGTGTTACTCAATCTTATGTTTTCTGTGTAATATTTTGTGATCCCTTGTTTGTATTAGTGTTCGTGTTACTCAATCTTATGTTTTCTGTGCAGTGTTTTGTGATCTCTTGGTTGTGCTGGGTTCGTGTTGCTCAATCTTATGTTTTCTGTGCAGTGTTTTGTCATCCATTGTTTGTAGTAGGGTTGGTGTTGCTCAATCTTATGTTTTCTGTGTAGTGTTTTGTGATCCCTTGTTTGTAGTAGGGTTCGTATTACTCAATCTTATGTTTTCTGTGTAGTGTTTTGTGATCCCTTGTTTGTATTAGGGTTCGTGTTACTCAATCTTATGTTTTGTGTGCAGTGTTTTGTCATCCCTTTGTTGTAGTGGGGTTCGTGTTACTCAATCTTATGCTTTCTGTGTAGTGTTTTGTGATCCCTTGTTTGTAGTGGGGTTCGTGTTACTCAATCTTATGTTTTCTGTGTAGTTTTTTGTGGTTCCTTGTTTGTATTTGGGTTCGTGTTGGTCAATCTTATGTTTTCTGTGTAATGTTTTGTGATCCCTTGTTTGTATTAGGGTTCGTGTTACTCAATCTTATGTTTTCTGTGCAGTGTTTTGTCATCCCTTGGTTGTAGTGGGGTTCGTGTTACTCAATCTTATGCTTTCTGTGTTGAGTTTTGTGATCCCTTGTTTGTAGTGGGGTTCGTGTTACTCAATCTTATGTGTTCTGCGTTGTATTTTGTGGTCCCTTGTTTGTATTTGGGTTCGTGTAGGTCAATCTTATGTTTTCTGTGTAGTTTTTTGTGATCCCTTGTTTGTATTAGGGTTCGTGTTACTCAATCTGATGTTTTCTGCGTAGTATTTTGTGGTTCCTTGTTTGTATTTGGGTTCGTGTTGGTCAATCTTATGTTTTCTGTGTAATGTTTTGTGATCCCTTTTTTGTATAAGGGTTCGTGTTACTCAATCTTATGTTTTCTGTGCAGTGTTTTGTCATCCCTTGGTTGTAGTGGGGTTCGTGTTACTCAATCGTATGCTTTCTGTGTAGTGTTTTGTGATCCCTTGTTTGTAGTGGGGTTCGTGTTACTCAATCTTATGTTTTCTGTGTAGTGTTTTGTGATCCCTTGTTTGTAGTGGGGTTCGTGTTACTCAATCTTATGTTTTCTGTGTAGTATTTTGTGGTTCCTTATTTGTATTAGGGTTCGTGTTACTCAATCTTATGCTTTCTGTGTAGTATTTTGTGATCCCTTGTTTGTATTAGGGTTCGTGTTACTCAATCTTATGTTTTCTGTGCAGTGTTTTGTCATCCCTTGGTTGTAGTGGGGTTCGTCTTACTCAATCTTATGCTTTCTGTGTAGTGTTTTGTGATCCCTTGTTTATAGTGGGGTTCGTGTTACTCAATCTTATGTTTTCTGTGTAGTATTTTGTGATCCCTTGTTTGTATTAGTGTTCGTGTTACTCAATCTTATGTTTTCTGTGCAGTGTTTTGTGATCTCTTGATTGTGGTGGGTTCGTGTTGCTCAATCTTATGTTTTCTGTGTAGTGTTTTGTGATTCCTTGTTTGTATTTGGGTTCGTGTTACTGAATCTTATGTTTTCTGTGTAGTGTTTTGTGATCCCTTGTTTGTATTAGGGTTCGTGTTACTCAATCTTATGTTTTCTGTGTAATATTTTGTGATTCCTTGTTTGTATTAGTGTTCGTGTTACTCAATCTTATGTTTTCTGTGCAGTGTTTTGTGATCTCTTGGTTGTGGTGGGTTCGTGTTGCTCAATCTTATGTTTTCTGTGCAGTGTTTTGTCATCCATTGTTTGTAGTAGGGTTGGTGTTGCTCAATCTTATGTTTTCTGTGTAGTGTTTTGTGATCCCTTGTTTGTAGTAGGGTTCGTATTACTCAATCTTATGCTTTCTGTGTAGTGTTTTGTGATCCCTTGTTTGTAGTGGGGTTCGTGTTACTCAATCTTATCTTTTCTGTGTAGTTTTTTGTGGTTCCTTGTTTGTATTTGGGTTCGTGTTGGTCAATCTTATGTTTTCTGTGTAATGTTTTGTGATCCCTTGTTTGTATTAGGGTTCGTGTTACTCAATCTTATGTTTTCTGTGCAGTGTTTTGTCATCCCTTGGTTGTAGTGGGGTTCGTGTTACTCAATCTTATGCTTTCTGTGTTGAGTTTTGTGATCCCTTGTTTGTAGTGGGGTTCGTGTTACTCAATCTTATGTGTTCTGCGTTGTATTTTGTGGTCCCTTGTTTGTATTTGGGTTCGTGTAGGTCAATCTTATGTTTTCTGTGTAGTTTTTTGTGATCCCTTGTTTGTATTAGGGTTCGTGTTACTCAATCTGATGTTTTCTGCGTAGTATTTTGTGGTTCCTTGTTTGTATTTGGGTTCGTGTTGGTCAATCTTATGTTTTCTGTGTAATGTTTTGTGATCCCTTTTTTGTATAAGGGTTCGTGTTACTCAATCTTATGTTTTCTGTGCAGTGTTTTGTCATCCCTTGGTTGTAGTGGGGTTCGTGTTACTCAATCGTATGCTTTCTGTGTAGTGTTTTGTGATCCCTTGTTTGTAGTGGGGTTCGTGTTACTCAATCTTATGTTTTCTGTGTAGTGTTTTGTGATCCCTTGTTTGTAGTGGGGTTCGTGTTACTCAATCTTATGTTTTCTGTGTAGTATTTTGTGGTTCCTTATTTGTATTAGGGTTCGTGTTACTCAATCTTATGCTTTCTGTGTAGTATTTTGTGATCCCTTGTTTGTATTAGGGTTCGTGTTACTCAATCTTATGTTTTCTGTGCAGTGTTTTGTCATCCCTTGGTTGTAGTGGGGTTCGTCTTACTCAATCTTATGCTTTCTGTGTAGTGTTTTGTGATCCCTTGTTTATAGTGGGGTTCGTGTTACTCAATCTTATGTTTTCTGTGTAGTATTTTGTGATCCCTTGTTTGTATTAGTGTTCGTGTTACTCAATCTTATGTTTTCTGTGCAGTGTTTTGTGATCTCTTGATTGTGGTGGGTTCGTGTTGCTCAATCTTATGTTTTCTGTGTAGTGTTTTGTGATTCCTTGTTTGTATTTGGGTTCGTGTTACTGAATCTTATGTTTTCTGTGTAGTGTTTTGTGATCCCTTGTTTGTATTAGGGTTCGTGTTACTCAATCTTATGTTTTCTGTGTAATATTTTGTGATTCCTTGTTTGTATTAGTGTTCGTGTTACTCAATCTTATGTTTTCTGTGCAGTGTTTTGTGATCTCTTGGTTGTGGTGGGTTCGTGTTGCTCAATCTTATGTTTTCTGTGCAGTGTTTTGTCATCCATTGTTTGTAGTAGGGTTGGTGTTGCTCAATCTTATGTTTTCTGTGTAGTGTTTTGTGATCCCTTGTTTGTAGTAGGGTTCGTATTACTCAATCTTATGTTTTCTGTGTAGTGTTTTGTGATCCCTTGTTTGTATTAGGGTTCGTGTTACTCAATCTTATGTTTTGTGTGCAGTGTTTTGTCATCCCTTGGTTGTAGTGGGGTTCGTGTTACTCAATCTTATGCTTTCTGTGTAGTGTTTTGTGATCCCTTGTTTGTAGTGGGGTTCGTGTTACTCAATCTTATGTTTTCTGTGTAGTATTTTGTGGTTCCTTGTTTGTATTTGGGTTCGTGTTGGTCAATCTTATGTTTTCTGTGTAATGTTTTGTGATCCCTTGTTTGTATTAGGGTTCGTGTTACTCAATCTTATGTTTTCTGTGCAGTGTTTTGTCATCCCTTGGTTGTAGTGGGGTTCGTGTTACTCAATCTTATGCTTTCTGTGTAGAGTTTTGTGATCCCTTGTTTGTAGTGGGGTTCGTGTTACTCAATCTTATGTGTTCTGCGTTGTATTTTGTGGTCCCTTGTTTGTATTTGGGTTCGTGTAGGTCAATCTTATGTTTTCTGTGTAGTTTTTTGTGATCCCTTGTTTGTATTAGGGTTCGTGTTACTCAATCTGATGTTTTCTGTGTAGTATTTTGTGGTTCCTTGTTTGTATTTGGGTTCGTGTTGGTCAATCTTATGTTTTCTGTGTAATGTTTTGTGATCCCTTGTTTGTATTAGGGTTCGTGTTACTCAATCTTATGTTTTCTGTGCAGTGTTTTGTCATCCCTTGGTTGTAGTGGGGTTCGTGTTACTCAATCGTATGCTTTCTGTGTAGTGTTTTGTGATCCCTTGTTTGTAGTGGGGTTCGTGTTACTCAATCTTATGTTTTCTGTGCAGTGTTTTGTGATCCCTTGTTTGTAGTGGGGTTCGTGTTACTCAATCTTATGTTTTCTGTGTAGTATTTTGTGGTTCCTTATTTGTATTAGGGTTCGTGTTACTCAATCTTATGCTTTCTGTGTAGTATTTTGTGATCCCTTGTTTGTATTAGGGTTCGTGTTACTCAATCTTATGTTTTCTGTGCAGTGTTTTGTCATCCCTTGGTTGTAGTGGGGTTCGTCTTACTCAATCTTATGTTTTGTGTGCAGTGTTTTGTCATCCCTTGGTTGTAGTGGGGTTCGTCTTACTCAATCTTATGCTTTCTGTGTAGTGTTTTGTGATCCCTTGTTTGTAGTGGGGTTCGTGTTACTCAATCTTATGTTTTCTGTGTAGTATTTTGTAGTTCCTTGTTTGTATTAGGGTTCGTGTTACTCAATCTTATGCTTTCTGTGTAATATTTTGTGATCCCTTGTTTGTATTAGTGTTCGTGTTACTCAATCTTATGTTTTCTCTGCAGTGTTTTGTGATCTCTTGGTTGTGGTGGGTTCGTGTTGCTCAATCTTATGTTTTCTGCGTAGTGCTTGTGATCCGTTGTTTGTAGTAGGGTTGGTGTTGCTCAATCTTATGTTTTCTGTGTAG
This sequence comes from Bathymodiolus brooksi, assembly GCA_963680875.1. Lineage (NCBI taxonomy): Eukaryota > Metazoa > Mollusca > Bivalvia > Mytilida > Modiolidae > Bathymodiolus > Bathymodiolus brooksi. Next base: position 43,019,053 of record OY804582.1, read on the forward strand.
TGTTTTGTGATCCCTGGTTTGTAGTAGGGTTCGTGTTACTCAATCTTATGTTTTCTGTGTAGTGTTCTGTGATCCCTTGTTTGTATTAGGGTTCGTGTTACTCAATCTTATGTTTTCTGTGTAGTGTATTGTGATCCCTTGTTTGTATTAGGGTTCGTGTTGCTCAATCTTATGTTTTCTGTGCAGTGTTTTGTCATCCCTTGGTTGTAGTGGGGTTCGTGTTACTCAATCTTATGCTTTCTGTGTAGTGTTTTGTGATCCCTTGTCTGTCGTGGGGTTCGTGTTACTCAATCTTATGTTTTCTGTGTAGTGTTTTGTGATCCCTTGTTTGTATTAGTGTTCGTGTTACTCAATCTTATATTTTCTGTGTAGTGTTTTGTGATCCCTTGTTTGTATTAGGGTTCGTGTTGTTCAATCTCATGCTTTCTGTGCAGTATTTTGTGATCCCTTGTTTGTAGTAGGGTTCGAGTTGCTCAATCTTATGTTTTCTGTGCAGTGTTTTGTGATCTCTTGATTGTGGTGGGTTCGTGTTGCTCAATCTTATGTTTTCTGTGTAGTGTTTTGTGATCCCTTGTTTGTATTAGGGTTCGCGTTATTCAATCTTATGTTTTCTGTGTAATGTTTTGTGGACCCTTGTTTGTATTAGGGTTCGTGTTGTTCAATCTCATGCTTTCTGTGCAGTATTGTGTGATTCCTTGTTTGTAGTAGGGTTCGGGTTGCTCAATCTTATGTTTTCTGTGCAGTGTTTTGTGATCCCTTGTTTGTATTAGGGTTCGCGTTATTCAATCTTATGTTTTCTGTGTAATGTTTTGTGGGCCCTTGTTTGTATTAGGGTTCGTGTTGTTCAATCTCATGCTTTCTGTGCAGTATTGTGTGATTCCTTGTTTGTAGTAGGGTTCGGGTTGCTCAATCTTATGTTTTCTGTGCAGTGTTTTGTGATCCCTTGTTTGTATTAGGGTTCGTGTGGCTCAATCTTATGTTTTCTGTGCAGTGTTTTGTCATCCCGTGGTTGTAGTGGGGTTCGTCTTACTCAATCTTATGCTTTCTGTGTAGTGTTTTGTGATCCCTTGTTTATAGTGGGGTTCGTGTTACTCAATCTTATGTTTTCTGTGTAGTATTTTGTGATCCCTTGTTTGTATTAGTGTTCGTGTTACTCAATCTTATGTTTTCTGTGCAGTGTTTTGTGATCTCTTGATTGTGGTGGGTTCGTGTTGCTCAATCTTATGTTTTCTGTGTAGTGTTTTGTGATTCCTTGTTTGTATTTGGGTTCGTGTTACTGAATCTTATGTTTTCTGTGTAGTGTTTTGTGATCCCTTGTTTGTATTAGGGTTCGTGTTACTCAATCTTATGTTTTCTGTGTAATATTTTGTGATCCCTTGTTTGTATTAGTGTTCGTGTTACTCAATCTTATGTTTTCTGTGCAGTGTTTTGTGATCTCTTGGTTGTGGTGGGTTCATGTTGCTCAATCTTATGTTTTCTGTGCAGTGTTTTGTCATCCATTGTTTGTAGTAGGGTTGGTGTTGCTCAATCTTATGTGTTCTGTGTAGTGTTTTGTGATCCCTTGTTTGTAGTAGGGTTCGTATTACTCAATCTTATGTTTTCTGTGTAGTGTTTTGTGATCCCTTGTTTGTATTAGGGTTCGTGTTACTCAATCTTATATTTTCTGTGTAGTGTTTTGTGGTCCCTTGTTTGTATTAGGGTTCGTGTTGTTCAATCTCATGCTTTCTGTGCAGTATTTTGTGGTCCCTTGTTTGTAGAAGGGTTCGAGTTGCTCAATCTTATGTTTTCTGTGCAGTGTTTTGTGATCTCTTGGTTGTAGTGGGGTTCGTGTTGCTCAATCTTATGTTTTCTGTGCAGTGTTTTGTCATCCCTTGGTTGTAGTGGGGTTCGTGTTGCTCAATCTTATTTTTTCTGTGTAGTGTTTTGTGATCCCTTGTTTGTATTAGGGTTCGTGTTGCTCAATCTTATGTTTTCTGTGTAGTATTTTGTGATCCCTTGTTTGTATTAGGGTTCGTGTTACTCAATCTTATGTTTTCTGTGCAGTGTTTTGTCATCCCGTGGTTGTAGTGGGGTTCGTGTTACTCAATCTTATGCTTTCTGTGTAGTGTTTTGTGATCCCTTGTTTGTAGTGGGGTTCGTGTTACTCAATCTTATGTTTTCTGTGTAGTATTTTGTGGTTCCTTGTTTGTATTTGGGTTCGTGTTGGTCAATCTTATGTTTTCTGTGTAATGTTTTGTGATCCCTTGTTTGTATTAGGGTTCGTGTTACCCAATCTTATGTTTTCTGTGCAGTGTTTTGTCATCCCTTGGTTGTAGTGGGGTTCGTGTTATTCAATCTTATGCTTTCTGTGTAGAGTTTTGTGATCCCTTGTTTGTAGTGGGGTTCGTGTTACTCAATCTTATGTTTTCTGCGTTGTATTTTGTGGTCCCTTGTTTGTATTTGGGTTCGTGTAGGTCAATCTTATGTTTTCTGTGTAGTTTTTTGTGATCCCTTGTTTGTATTAGGGTTCGTGTTACTCAATCTGATGTTTTCTGCGTAGTATTTTGTGGTTCCTTGTTTGTATTTGGGTTCGTGTTGGTCAATCTTATGTTTTCTGTGTAATGTTTTGTGATCCCTTTTTTGTATAAGGGTTCGTGTTACTCAATCTTATGTTTTCTGTGTAGTATTTTGTGGTTCCTTATTTGTATTAGGGTTCGTGTTACTCAATCTTATGCTTTCTGTGTAGTATTTTGTGATCCCTTGTTTGTATTAGGGTTCGTGTTACTCAATCTTATGTTTTCTGTGCAGTGTTTTGTCATCCCTTGGTTGTAGTGGGGTTCGTGTTACTCAATCTTATGTTTTCTGTGTAGTATTTTGTGGTTCCTTATTTGTATTAGGGTTCATGTTACTCAATCGTATGCTTTCTGTGTAGTGTTTTGTGATCCCTTGTTTGTAGTGGGGTTCGTGTTACTCAATCTTATGTTTTCTGTGTAGTATTTTGTGGTTCCTTATTTGTATTAGGGTTCGTGTTACTCAATCTTATGCTTTCTGTGTAGTATTTTGTGATCCCTTGTTTGTATTAGGGTTCGTGTTACTCAATCTTATGTTTTCTGTGCAGTGTTTTGTCATCCCTTGGTTGTAGTGGGGTTCGTCTTACTCAATCTTATGTTTTCTGTGTAGTGTTTTGTGATCCCTTGTTTGTATTAGGGTTCGCGTTATTCAATCTTATGTTTTCTGTGTAATGTTTTGTGGACCCTTGTTTGTATTAGGGTTCGTTTTGTTCAATCTCATGCTTTCTGTGCAGTATTGTGTGATCCCTTGTTTGTATTAGGGTTCGCGTTATTCAATCTTATGTTTTCTGTGTAGTGTTTTGTGATCCCTTGTTTGTATTAGGGTTCGTGTTACTCAATCTTATGTTTTCTGTGTAATATTTTGTGATCCCTTGTTTGTATTAGTGTTCGTGTTCATCAATCTTATGCTTTCTGTGCAGTGTTTTGTGGTCCCTTGTTTGTATTAAGGTTAGTGTTGCTCAATGCTATGTTTTCTGCGTAGTATTTTGTGGTTCCTTGTTTGTATTAGGGTTCGTGTTACTCAATCTTATGTTTTCTGTGCAGTGTTTTGTGATCCCTTGGTTGTAGTGGGGTTCGTGTTACTCAATCTTATGCTTTCTGTGTAGTGTTTTGTGATCCCTTGTTTGTAGTGGGGTTCGTGTTACTCAATCTTATGTTTTCTGTGTAGTATTTTGTGGTTCCTTGTTTGTATTTGGGTTCGTGTTACTCAATCTTATGTTTTCTGTGTAGTGTTTTGTGATCCCTTGTTTGTATTAGGGTTCGTGTTGTTCAATCTCATGCTTTCTGTGCAGTATTTTGTGATCCCTTGTTTGTAGTAGGGTTCGAGTTGCTCAATCTTATGTTTTCTGTGCAGTGTTTTGTGATCTCTTGATTGTGGTGGGTTCGTGTTGCTCAATCTTATGTTTTCTGTGTAGTGTTTTGTGATCCCTGGTTTGTAGTAGGGTTCGTGTTACTCAATCTTATGTTTTCTGTGTAGTGTTCTGTGATCCCTTGTTTGTATTAGGGTTCGTGTTACTCAATCTTATGTTTTCTGTGTAGTGTATTGTGATCCCTTGTTTGTAGTGGGGTTCGTGTTACTCAATCTTATGCTTTCTGTGTAGTGTTTTGTGATCCCTTGTCTGTCGTGGGGTTCGTGTTACTCAATCTTATGTTTTCTGTGTAGTGTTTTGTGATCCCTTGTTTGTATTAGTGTTCGTGTTACTCAATCTTATATTTTCTGTGTAGTGTTTTGTGATCCCTTGTTTGTATTAGGGTTCGTGTTGTTCAATCTCATGCTTTCTGTGCAGTATTTTGTGATCCCTTGTTTGTAGTAGGGTTCGAGTTGCTCAATCTTATGTTTTCTGTGCAGTGTTTTGTGATCTCTTGATTGTGGTGGGTTCGTGTTGCTCAATCTTATGTTTTCTGTGTAGTGTTTTGTGATCCCTTGTTTGTATTAGGGTTCGTGTTATTCAATCTTATGTTTTCTGTGTAATGTTTTGTGGACCCTTGTTTGTATTAGGGTTCGTGTTGTTCAATCTCATGCTTTCTGTGCAGTATTGTGTGATTCCTTGTTTGTAGTAGGGTTCGGGTTGCTCAATCTTATGTTTTCTGTGCAGTGTTTTGTTATCCCTTGTTTGTATTAGGGTTCGTGTGGCTCAATCTTATGTTTTCTGTGCAGTGTTTTGTCATCCCGTGGTTGTAGTGGGGTTCGTCTTACTCAATCTTATGTTTTCTGTGTAGTATTTTGTAGTTCCTTGTTTGTATTAGGGTTCGTGTTACTCAATCTTATGTTTTCTGTGTAATATTTTGTGATCCCTTGTTTGTATTAGTGTTCGTGTTACTCAATCTTATGTTTTCTCTGCAGTGTTTTGTGATCTCTTGGTTGTGGTGGGTTCGTGTTGCTCAATCTTATGTTTTCTGCGTAGTGCTTGTGATCCGTTGTTTGTAGTAGGGTTGGTGTTGCTCAATCTTATGTTTTCTGTGTAGTGTTTTGTGATCCCTGGTTTGTAGTAGGGTTCGTGTTACTCAATCTTATGTTTTCTGTGTAGTGTTCTGTGATCCCTTGTTTGTATTAGGGTTCGTGTTACTCAATCTTATGTTTTCTGTGTAGTGTATTGTGATCCCTTGTTTGTATTAGGGTTCGTGTTGCTCAATTTTATGTTTTCTGTGTAGTGTTTTGTGATCCCTTGTTTGTATTAGGGTTCGTGTTGTTCAATCTCTTGCTTTCTGTGCAGTATTTTGTGATCCCTTGTTTGTAGCAGGGTTCGAGTTGCTCAATCTTATGTTTTCTGTGCAGTGTTTTGTGATCCCTTGTTTGTATTAGGGTTCGTGTTGCTCAATCTTATGTTTTCTGTGTAGTATTTTGTGATCCCTTGTTTGTATTAGGGTTCGTGTTACTCAATCTTATGTTTTCTGTGCAGTGTTTTGTCATCCCGTGGTTGTAGTGGGGTTCGTGTTACTCAATCTTATGCTTTCTGTGTAGTGTTTTGTGATCCCTTGTTTGTAGTGGGGTTCGTGTTACTCAATCTTATGTTTTCTGTGTAGTATTTTGTGGTTCCTTGTTTGTATTTGGGTTCGTGTTGGTCAATCTTATGTTTTCTGTGTAATGTTTTGTGATCCCTTGTTTGTATTAGGGTTCGTGTTACCCAATCTTATGTTTTCTGTGCAGTGTTTTGTCATCCCTTGGTTGTAGTGGGGTTCGTGTTATTCAATCTTATGCTTTCTGTGTAGAGTTTTGTGATCCCTTGTTTGTAGTGGGGTTCGTGTTACTCAATCTTATGTTTTCTGCGTTGTATTTTGTGGTCCCTTGTTTGTATTTGGGTTCGTGTAGGTCAATCTTATGTTTTCTGTGTAGTTTTTTGTGATCCCTTGTTTGTATTAGGGTTCGTGTTACTCAATCTGATGTTTTCTGCGTAGTATTTTGTGGTTCCTTGTTTGTATTTGGGTTCGTGTTGGTCAATCTTATGTTTTCTGTGTAATGTTTTGTGATCCCTTTTTTGTATAAGGGTTCGTGTTACTCAATCTTATGTTTTCTGTGTAGTATTTTGTGGTTCCTTATTTGTATTAGGGTTCGTGTTACTCAATCTTATGCTTTCTGTGTAGTATTTTGTGATCCCTTGTTTGTATTAGGGTTCGTGTTACTCAATCTTATGTTTTCTGTGCAGTGTTTTGTCATCCCTTGGTTGTAGTGGGGTTCGTGTTACTCAATCTTATGTTTTCTGTGTAGTATTTTGTGGTTCCTTATTTGTATTAGGGTTCATGTTACTCAATCGTATGCTTTCTGTGTAGTGTTTTGTGATCCCTTGTTTGTAGTGGGGTTCGTGTTACTCAATCTTATGTTTTCTGTGTAGTATTTTGTGGTTCCTTATTTGTATTAGGGTTCGTGTTACTCAATCTTATGCTTTCTGTGTAGTATTTTGTGATCCCTTGTTTGTATTAGGGTTCGTGTTACTCAATCTTATGTTTTCTGTGCAGTGTTTTGTCATCCCTTGGTTGTAGTGGGGTTCGTCTTACTCAATCTTATGTTTTCTGTGTAGTGTTTTGTGATCCCTTGTTTGTATTAGGGTTCGCGTTATTCAATCTTATGTTTTCTGTGTAATGTTTTGTGGACCCTTGTTTGTATTAGGGTTCGTGTTGTTCAATCTCATGCTTTCTGTGCAGTATTGTGTGATCCCTTGTTTGTATTAGGGTTCGCGTTATTCAATCTTATGTTTTCTGTGTAGTGTTTTGTGATCCCTTGTTTGTATTAGGGTTCGTGTTACTCAATCTTATGTTTTCTGTGTAATATTTTGTGATCCCTTGTTTGTATTAGTGTTCGTGTTCATCAATCTTATGCTTTCTGTGCAGTGTTTTGTGGTCCCTTGTTTGTATTAAGGTTAGTGTTGCTCAATGCTATGTTTTCTGCGTAGTATTTTGTGGTTCCTTGTTTGTATTAGGGTTCGTGTTACTCAATCTTATGTTTTCTGTGCAGTGTTTTGTGATCCCTTGGTTGTAGTGGGGTTCGTGTTACTCAATCTTATGCTTTCTGTGTAGTGTTTTGTGATCCCTTGTTTGTAGTGGGGTTCGTGTTACTCAATCTTATGTTTTCTGTGTAGTATTTTGTGGTTCCTTGTTTGTATTTGGGTTCGTGTTACTCAATCTTATGTTTTCTGTGTAGTGTTTTGTGATCCCTTGTTTGTATTAGGGTTCGTGTTGTTCAATCTCATGCTTTCTGTGCAGTATTTTGTGATCCCTTGTTTGTAGTAGGGTTCGAGTTGCTCAATCTGATGTTTTCTGTGCAGTGTTTTGTGATCTCTTGATTGTGGTGGGTTCGTGTTGCTCAATCTTATGTTTTCTGTGTAGTGTTTTGTGATCCCTGGTTTGTAGTAGGGTTCGTGTTACTCAATCTTATGTTTTCTGTGTAGTGTTCTGTGATCCCTTGTTTGTATTAGGGTTCGTGTTACTCAATCTTATGTTTTCTGTGTAGTGTATTGTGATCCCTTGTTTGTAGTGGGGTTCGTGTTACTCAATCTTATGCTTTCTGTGTAGTGTTTTGTGATCCCTTGTCTGTCGTGGGGTTCGTGTTACTCAATCTTATGTTTTCTGTGTAGTGTTTTGTGATCCCTTGTTTGTATTAGTGTTCGTGTTACTCAATCTTATATTTTCTGTGTAGTGTTTTGTGATCCCTTGTTTGTATTAGGGTTCGTGTTGTTCAATCTCATGCTTTCTGTGCAGTATTTTGTGATCCCTTGTTTGTAGTAGGGTTCGAGTTGCTCAATCTTATGTTTTCTGTGCAGTGTTTTGTGATCTCTTGATTGTGGTGGGTTCGTGTTGCTCAATCTTATGTTTTCTGTGTAGTGTTTTGTGATCCCTTGTTTGTATTAGGGTTCGCGTTATTCAATCTTATGTTTTCTGTGTAATGTTTTGTGGACCCTTGTTTGTATTAGGGTTCGTGTTGTTCAATCTCATGCTTTCTGTGCAGTATTGTGTGATTCCTTGTTTGTAGTAGGGTTCGGGTTGCTCAATCTTATGTTTTCTGTGCAGTGTTTTGTGATCCCTTGTTTGTATTAGGGTTCGTGTGGCTCAATCTTATGGTTTCTGTGCAGTGTTTTGTCATCCCGTGGTTGTAGTGGGGTTCGTCTTACTCAATCTTATGTTTTCTGTGTAGTATTTTGTAGTTCCTTGTTTGTATTAGGGTTCGTGTTACTCAATCTTATGTTTTCTGTGTAATATTTTGTGATCCCTTGTTTGTATTAGTGTTCGTGTTACTCAATCTTATGTTTTCTCTGCAGTGTTTTGTGATCTCTTGGTTGTGGTGGGTTCGTGTTGCTCAATCTTATGTTTTCTGCGTAGTGCTTGTGATCCGTTGTTTGTAGTAGGGTTGGTGTTGCTCAATCTTATGTTTTCTGTGTAGTGTTTTGTGATCCCTGGTTTGTAGTAGGGTTCGTGTTACTCAATCTTATGTTTTCTGTGTAGTGTTCTGTGATCCCTTGTTTGTATTAGGGTTCGTGTTACTCAATCTTATGTTTTCTGTGTAGTGTATTGTGATCCCTTGTTTGTATTAGGGTTCGTGTTGCTCAATTTTATGTTTTCTGTGTAGTGTTTTGTGATCCCTTGTTTGTATTAGGGTTCGTGTTGTTCAATCTCATGCTTTCTGTGCAGTATTTTGTGATCCCTTGTTTGTAGCAGGGTTCGAGTTGCTCAATCTTATGTTTTCTGTGCAGTGTTTTGTGATCTCTTGATTGTGGTGGGTTCGTGTTGCTCAATCTTATGTTTTCTGTGTAGTGTTTTGTGATCCCTGGTTTGTAGTAGGGTTCGTGTTACTCAATCTTATGTTTTCTGTGTAGTGTTCTGTGATCCCTTGTTTGTATTAGGGTTCGTGTTACTCAATCTTATGTTTTCTGTGTAGTGTATTGTGATCCCTTGTTTGTAGTGGGGTTCGTGTTACTCAATCTTATGCTTTCTGTGTAGTGTTTTGTGATCCCTTGTCTGTCGTGGGGTTCGTGTTACTCAATCTTATGTTTTCTGTGTAGTGTTTTGTGATCCCTTGTTTGTAGTAGTGTTCGTGTTACTCAATCTTATATTTTCTGTGTAGTGTTTTGTGATCCCTTGTTTGTATTAGGGTTCGTGTTGTTCAATCTCATGCTTTCTGTGCAGTATTTTGTGATCCCTTGTTTGCAGTAGGGTTCGAGTTGCTCAATCTTATGTTTTCTGTGCAGTGTTTTGTGATCTCTTGATTGTGGTGGGTTCGTGTTGCTCAATCTTATGTTTTCTGTGTAGTGTTTTGTGATCCCTTGTTTGTATTAGGGTTCGCGTTATTCAATCTTATGTTTTCTGTGTAATGTTTTGTGGACCCTTGTTTGTATTAGGGTTCGTGTTGTTCAATCTCATGCTTTCTGTGCAGTATTGTGTGATTCCTTGTTTGTAGTAGGGTTCGGGTTGCTCAATCTTATGTTTTCTGTGCAGTGTTTTGTGATCCCTTGTTTGTATTAGGGTTCGTGTGGCTCAATCTTATGTTTTCTGTGCAGTGTTTTGTCATCCCGTGGTTGTAGTGGGGTTCGTCTTACTCAATCTTATGTTTTCTGTGTAGTATTTTGTAGTTCCTTGTTTGTATTAGGGTTCGTGTTACTCAATCTTATGTTTTCTGTGTAATATTTTGTGATCCCTTGTTTGTATTAGTGTTCGTGTTACTCAATCTTATGTTTTCTCTGCAGTGTTTTGTGATCTCTTGGTTGTGGTGGGTTCGTGTTGCTCAATCTTATGTTTTCTGCGTAGTGCTTGTGATCCGTTGTTTGTAGTAGGGTTGGTGTTGCTCAATCTTATGTTTTCTGTGTAGTGTTTTGTGATCCCTGGTTTGTAGTAGGGTTCGTGTTACTCAATCTTATGTTTTCTGTGTAGTGTTCTGTGATCCCTTGTTTGTATTAGGGTTCGTGTTACTCAATCTTATGTTTTCTGTGTAGTGTATTGTGATCCCTTGTTTGTATTAGGGTTCGTGTTGCTCAATCTTATGTTTTCTGTGCAGTGTTTTGTCATCCCTTGGTTGTAGTGGGGTTCGTGTTACTCAATCTTATGCTTTCTGTGTAGTGTTTTGTGATCCCTTGTCTGTCGTGGGGTTCGTGTTACTCAATCTTATGTTTTCTGTGTAGTGTTTTGTGATCCCTTGTTTGTATTAGTGTTCGTGTTACTCAATCTTATATTTTCTGTGTAGTGTTTTGTGATCCCTTGTTTGTATTAGGGTTCGTGTTGTTCAATCTCATGCTTTCTGTGCAGTATTTTGTGATCCCTTGTTTGTAGTAGGGTTCGTGTTACTCAATCTTATGTTTTCTGTGCAGTGTTCTGTGATCCCTTGTTTGTATTAGGGTTCGTGTTACTCAATCTTATGTTTTCTGTGTAGTGTATTGTGATCCCTTGTTTGTATTAGGGTTCGTGTTACTCAATCTTATGTTTTCTGTGTAGTGTATTGTGATCCCTTGTTTGTATTAGGGTACGTGTTGCTCAATCTTATGTTTTCTGTGCAGTGTTTTGTCATCCCTTGGTTGTAGTGGGGTTCGTGTTACTCAATCTTATGCTTTCTGTGTAGTGTTTTGTAGTTCCTTGTTTGTATTAGGGTTCGTGTTACTCAATCTTATGTTTTCTGTGTAATATTTTGTGATCCCTTGTTTGTATTAGTGTTCGTGTTACTCAATCTTATGTTTTCTCTGCAGTGTTTTGTGATCTCTTGGTTGTGGTGGGTTCGTGTTGCTCAATCTTATGTTTTCTGCGTAGTGCTTGTGATCCGTTGTTTGTAGTAGGGTTGGTGTTGCTCAATCTTATGTTTTCTGTGTAGTGTTTTGTGATCCCTGGTTTGTAGTAGGGTTCGTGTTACTCAATCTTATGTTTTCTGTGTAGTGTTCTGTGATCCCTTGTTTGTATTAGGGTTCGTGTTACTCAATCTTATGTTTTCTGTGTAGTGTATTGTGATCCCTTGTTTGTATTAGGGTTCGTGTTGCTCAATCTTATGTTTTCTGTGCAGTGTTTTGTCATCCGTTGGTTGTAGTGGGGTTCGTGTTACTCAATCTTATGCTTTCTGTGTAGTGTTTTGTGATCCCTTGTCTGTCGTGGGGTTCGTGTTACTCAATCTTATGTTTTCTGTGTAGTGTTTTGTGATCCCTTGTTTGTATTAGTGTTCGTGTTACTCAATCTTATATTTTCTGTGTAGTGTTTTGTGATCCCTTGTTTGTATTAGGGTTCGTGTTGTTCAATCTCATGCTTTCTGTGCAGTATTTTGTGATCCCTTGTTTGTAGTAGGGTTCGAGTTGCTCAATCTTATGTTTTCTGTGCAGTGTTTTGTGATCTCTTGGTTGTAGTGGGGTTCGTGTTGCTCAATCTCATGTTTTCTGTGCAGTGTTTTGTCATTCCTTGGTTGTAGTGGGGTTCGTGTTGCTCAATCTTAATTTTTCTGTGTAGTGTTTTGTGATCCCTTGTTTGTATTAGGATTCGTGTTGCTCAATCTTATGTTTTCTGTGTAGTGTTTTGTGATCCCTTGTTTGTATTAGGGTTCGTGTTACTCAATCTTATGTTTTGTGTGCAGTGTTTTGTCATCCCTTGGTTGTAGTGGGATTCGTGTTACTCAATCTTATACTTTCTGTGTAGTGTTTTGTGATCCCTTGTTTGTAGTGGTGTTCGTGTTACTCAATCGTATGTTTTCTGTGTAGTATTTTGTGGTTCCTTGTTTGTATTAGTGTTCGTGTTGCTCAATCTTATGTTTTCTGTGTAGTGTTTTGTGATCCCTTGTTTGTATTAGGGTTCGTGTTACTCAATCTTATGTTTTTTATGTAGTTTTTTTGTGATCCCTTGTTTGTATTAGGGTTCGTGTTGCTCAATCTTATGTTTTCTGCGTAGTATTTTGTGGTTCCTTGTTTGTATTTGGGTTCGTGTTACTCAATCTTATGTTTTCTGTGTAATGTTTTGTGATCCCTTGTTTGTATTAGGGTTCGTGTTACTGAATCTTATGTTTTCTGTGCAGTGTTTTGTCATCCCTTGGTTGTAGTGGGGTTCGTCTTACTCAATCTTATGCTTTCTGTGTAGTGTTTTGTGATCCCTTGTTTGTAGTGGGCTTCGTGTTACTCAATCTTATGTTTTCTGTGTAGTGTTTTTTGGTTCCTTGTTTGTATTTGGGTTCGTGTTACTCAATCTTATGTTTTTTGCGTTGTATTTTGTGGTTCCTTGTTTGTATTTGGGTTCGTGTTGGTTAATCTTATGTTTTCTGTGTAGTTTATTGTGATCCCTTGTTTGTATTAGGGTTCGTGTTGCTCAATCTTATGTTTTCTGCGTAGTATTTTGTGGTTCCTTGTTTGTATTTGGGTTCGTGTTGGTCAATCTTATGTTTTCTGTGTAATGTTTTGTGATCCCTTGTTTGTATTAGGGTTCGTGTTACTCAATCTTATGTTTTCTGTGCAGTGTTTTGTCATCCATTGTTTGTAGTAGGGTTGGTGTTGCTCAATCTTATGTTTTCTGTGCAGTGTTTTGTCATCCATTGTTTGTAGTAGGGTTGGTGTTGCTCAATCTTATGTTTTCTGTGTAGTGTTTTGTGATCCCTTGTTTGTAGTAGGGTTCGTATTACTCAATTTTATGTTTTCTGTGTAGTGTTTTGTGATCCCTTGTTTGTATTAGGGTTCGTGTTACTCAATCTTATATTTTCTGTGTAGTGTTTTGTGGTCCCTTGTTTGTATTAGGGTTCGTGTTGTTCAATCTCATGCTTTCTGTGCAGTATTTTGTGATCCCTTGTTTGTAGAAGGGTTCGAGTTGCTCAATCTTATGTTTTCTGTGCAGTGTTTTGTGATCTCTTGGTTGTAGTGGGGTTCGTGTTGCTCAATCTTATGTTTTCTGTGCAGTGTTTTGTCATCCCTTGGTTGTAGTGGGGTTCGTGTTGCTCAATCTTATTTTTTCTGTGTAGTGTTTTGTGATCCCTTGTTTGTATTAGGGTTCGTGTTGCTCAATCTTATGTTTTCTGTGTAGTATTTTGTGATCCCTTGTTTGTATTAGGGTTCGTGTTACTCAATCTTATGTTTTCTGTGCAGTGTTTTGTCATCCCGTGGTTGTAGTGGGGTTCGTGTTACTCAATCTTATGCTTTCTGTGTAGTGTTTTGTGATCCCTTGTTTGTAGTGGGGTTCGTGTTACTCAATCTTATGTTTTCTGTGTAGTATTTTGTGGTTCCTTGTTTGTATTTGGGTTCGTGTTGGTCAATCTTATGTTTTCTGTGTAATGTTTTGTGATCCCTTGTTTGTATTAGGGTTCGTGTTACCCAATCTTATGTTTTCTGTGCAGTGTTTTGTCATCCCTTGGTTGTAGTGGGGTTCGTGTTATTCAATCTTATGCTTTCTGTGTAGAGTTTTGTGATCCCTTGTTTGTAGTGGGGTTCGTGTTACTCAATCTTATGTTTTCTGCGTTGTATTTTGTGATCCCTTGTTTGTATTTGGGTTCGTGTAGGTCAATCTTATGTTTTCTGTGTAGTTTTTTGTGATCCCTTGTTTGTATTAGGGTTCGTGTTACTCAATCTGATGTTTTCTGCGTAGTATTTTGTGGTTCCTTGTTTGTATTTGGGTTCGTGTTGGTCAATCTTATGTTTTCTGTGTAATGTTTTGTGATCCCTTTTTTGTATAAGGGTTCGTGTTACTCAATCTTATGTTTTCTGTGCAGTGTTTTGTCATCCCTTGGTTGTAGTGGGGTTCGTGTTACTCAATCTTATGTTTTCTGTGTAGTATTTTGTGGTTCCTTATTTGTATTAGGGTTCGTGTTACTCAATCTTATGCTTTCTGTGTAGTATTTTGTGATCCCTTGTTTGTATTAGGGTTCGTGTTACTCAATCTTATGTTTTCTGTGCAGTGTTTTGTCATCCCTTGGTTGTAGTGGGGTTCGTGTTACTCAATCTTATGTTTTCTGTGTAGTATTTTGTGGTTCCTTATTTGTATTAGGGTTCATGTTACTCAATCGTATGCTTTCTGTGTAGTGTTTTGTGATCCCTTGTTTGTAGTGGGGTTCGTGTTACTCAATCTTATGTTTTCTGTGTAGTATTTTGTGGTTCCTTATTTGTATTAGGGTTCGTGTTACTCAATCTTATGCTTTCTGTGTAGTATTTTGTGATCCCTTGTTTGTATTAGGGTTCGTGTTACTCAATCTTATGTTTTCTGTGCAGTGTTTTGTCATCCCTTGGTTGTAGTGGGGTTCGTCTTACTCAATCTTATGTTTTCTGTGTAGTGTTTTGTGATCCCTTGTTTGTATTAGGGTTCGCGTTATTCAATCTTATGTTTTCTGTGTAATGTTTTGTGGACCCTTGTTTGTATTAGGGTTCGTGTTGTTCAATCTCATGCTTTCTGTGCAGTATTGTGTGATCCCTTGTTTGTATTAGGGTTCGCGTTATTCAATCTTATGTTTTCTGTGTAGTGTTTTGTGATCCCTTGTTTGTATTAGGGTTCGTGTTACTCAATCTTATGTTTTCTGTGTAATATTTTGTGATCCCTTGTTTGTATTAGTGTTCGTGTTCATCAATCTTATGCTTTCTGTGCAGTGTTTTGTGGTCCCTTGTTTGTATTAAGGTTAGTGTTGCTCAATGCTATGTTTTCTGCGTAGTATTTTGTGGTTCCTTGTTTGTATTAGGGTTCGTGTTACTCAATCTTATGTTTTCTGTGCAGTGTTTTGTGATCCCTTGGTTGTAGTGGGGTTCGTGTTACTCAATCTTATGCTTTCTGTGTAGTGTTTTGTGATCCCTTGTTTGTAGTGGGGTTCGTGTTACTCAATCTTATGTTTTCTGTGTAGTATTTTGTGGTTCCTTGTTTGTATTTGGGTTCGTGTTACTCAATCTTATGTTTTCTGTGTAGTGTTTTGTGATCCCTTGTTTGTATTAGGGTTCGTGTTGTTCAATCTCATGCTTTCTGTGCAGTATTTTGTGATCCCTTGTTTGTAGTAGGGTTCGAGTTGCTCAATCTTATGTTTTCTGTGCAGTGTTTTGTGATCTCTTGATTGTGGTGGGTTCGTGTTGCTCAATCTTATGTTTTCTGTGTAGTGTTTTGTGATCCCTGGTTTGTAGTAGGGTTCGTGTTACTCAATCTTATGTTTTCTGTGTAGTGTTCTGTGATCCCTTGTTTGTATTAGGGTTCGTGTTACTCAATCTTATGTTTTCTGTGTAGTGTATTGTGATCCCTTGTTTGTAGTGGGGTTCGTGTTACTCAATCTTATGCTTTCTGTGTAGTGTTTTGTGATCCCTTGTCTGTCGTGGGGTTCGTGTTACTCAATCTTATGTTTTCTGTGTAGTGTTTTGTGATCCCTTGTTTGTATTAGTGTTCGTGTTACTCAATCTTATATTTTCTGTGTAGTGTTTTGTGATCCCTTGTTTGTATTAGGGTTCGTGTTGTTCAATCTCATGCTTTCTGTGCAGTATTTTGTGATCCCTTGTTTGTAGTAGGGTTCGAGTTGCTCAATCTTATGTTTTCTGTGCAGTGTTTTGTGATCTCTTGATTGTGGTGGGTTCGTGTTGCTCAATCTTATGTTTTCTGTGTAGTGTTTTGTGATCCCTTGTTTGTATTAGGGTTCGCGTTATTCAATCTTATGTTTTCTGTGTAATGTTTTGTGGACCCTTGTTTGTATTAGGGTTCGTGTTGTTCAATCTCATGCTTTCTGTGCAGTATTGTGTGATTCCTTGTTTGTAGTAGGGTTCGGGTTGCTCAATCTTATGTTTTCTGTGCAGTGTTTTGTGATCCCTTGTTTGTATTAGGGTTCGTGTGGCTCAATCTTATGTTTTCTGTGCAGTGTTTTGTCATCCCGTGGTTGTAGTGGGGTTCGTCTTACTCAATCTTATGTTTTCTGTGTAGTATTTTGTAGTTCCTTGTTTGTATTAGGGTTCGTGTTACTCAATCTTATGTTTTCTGTGTAATATTTTGTGATCCCTTGTTTGTATTAGTGTTCGTGTTACTCAATCTTATGTTTTCTCTGCAGTGTTTTGTGATCTCTTGGTTGTGGTGGGTTCGTGTTGCTCAATCTTATGTTTTCTGCGTAGTGCTTGTGATCCGTTGTTTGTAGTAGGGTTGGTGTTGCTCAATCTTATGTTTTCTGTGTAGTGTTTTGTGATCCCTGGTTTGTAGTAGGGTTCGTGTTACTCAATCTTATGTTTTCTGTGTAGTGTTCTGTGATCCCTTGTTTGTATTAGGGTTCGTGTTACTCAATCTTATGTTTTCTGTGTAGTGTATTGTGATCCCTTGTTTGTATTAGGGTTCGTGTTGCTCAATCTTATGTTTTCTGTGTAGTGTTTTGTGATCCCTTGTTTGTATTAGGGTTCGTGTTGTTCAATCTCATGCTTTCTGTGCAGTATTTTGTGATCCCTTGTTTGTAGCAGGGTTCGAGTTGCTCAATCTTATGTTTTCTGTGCAGTGTTTTGTGATCTCTTGATTGTGGTGGGTTCGTGTTGCTCAATCTTATGTTTTCTGTGTAGTGTTTTGTGATCCCTGGTTTGTAGTAGGGTTCGTGTTACTCAATCTTATGTTTTCTGTGTAGTGTTCTGTGATCCCTTGTTTGTATTAGGGTTCGTGTTACTCAATCTTATGTTTTCTGTGTAGTGTATTGTGATCCCTTGTTTGTAGTGGGGTTCGTGTTACTCAATCTTATGCTTTCTGTGTAGTGTTTTGTGATCCCTTGTCTGTCGTGGGGTTCGTGTTACTCAATCTTATGTTTTCTGTGTAGTGTTTTGTGATCCCTTGTTTGTATTAGTGTTCGTGTTACTCAATCTTATATTTTCTGTGTAGTGTTTTGTGATCCCTTGTTTGTATTAGGGTTCGTGTTGTTCAATCTCATGCTTTCTGTGCAGTATTTTGTGATCCCTTGTTTGTAGTAGGGTTCGAGTTGCTCAATCTTATGTTTTCTGTGCAGTGTTTTGTGATCTCTTGATTGTGGTGGGTTCGTGTTGCTCAATCTTATGTTTTCTGTGTAGTGTTTTGTGATCCCTTGTTTGTATTAGGGTTCGCGTTATTCAATCTTATGTTTTCTGTGTAATGTTTTGTGGACCCTTGTTTGTATTAGGGTTCGTGTTGTTCAATCTCATGCTTTCTGTGCAGTATTGTGTGATTCCTTGTTTGTAGTAGGGTTCGGGTTGCTCAATCTTATGTTTTCTGTGCAGTGTTTTGTGATCCCTTGTTTGTATTAGGGTTCGTGTGGCTCAATCTTATGTTTTCTGTGCAGTGTTTTGTCATCCCGTGGTTGTAGTGGGGTTCGTCTTACTCAATCTTATGTTTTCTGTGTAGTATTTTGTAGTTCCTTGTTTGTATTAGGGTTCGTGTTACTCAATCTTATGTTTTCTGTGTAATATTTTGTGATCCCTTGTTTGTATTAGTGTTCGTGTTACTCAATCTTATGTTTTCTCTGCAGTGTTTTGTGATCTCTTGGTTGTGGTGGGTTCGTGTTGCTCAATCTTATGTTTTCTGCGTAGTGCTTGTGATCCGTTGTTTGTAGTAGGGTTGGTGTTGCTCAATCTTATGTTTTCTGTGTAGTGTTTTGTGATCCCTGGTTTGTAGTAGGGTTCGTGTTACTCAATCTTATGTTTTCTGTGTAGTGTTCTGTGATCCCTTGTTTGTATTAGGGTTCGTGTTACTCAATCTTATGTTTTCTGTGTAGTGTATTGTGATCCCTTGTTTGTATTAGGGTTCGTGTTGCTCAATCTTATGTTTTCTGTGCAGTGTTTTGTCATCCCTTGGTTGTAGTGGGGTTCGTGTTACTCAATCTTATGCTTTCTGTGTAGTGTTTTGTGATCCCTTGTCTGTCGTGGGGTTCGTGTTACTCAATCTTATTTTTTCTGTGTAGTGTTTTGTGATCCCTTGTTTGTATTAGTGTTCGTGTTACTCAATCTTATATTTTCTGTGTAGTGTTTTGTGATCCCTTGTTTGTATTAGGGTTCGTGTTGTTCAATCTCATGCTTTCTGTGCAGTATTTTGTGATCCCTTGTTTGTAGTAGGGTTCGTGTTACTCAATCTTATGTTTTCTGTGCAGTGTTCTGTGATCCCTTGTTTGTATTAGGGTTCGTGTTACTCAATCTTATGTTTTCTGTGTAGTGTATTGTGATCCCTTGTTTGTATTAGGGTTCGTGTTACTCAATCTTATGTTTTCTGTGTAGTGTATTGTGATCCCTTGTTTGTATTAGGGTAGGTGTTGCTCAATCTTATGTTTTCTGTGCAGTGTTTTGTCATCCCTTGGTTGTAGTGGGGTTCGTGTTACTCAATCTTATGCTTTCTGTGTAGTGTTTTGTAGTTCCTTGTTTGTATTAGGGTTCGTGTTACTCAATCTTATGTTTTCTGTGTAATATTTTGTGATCCCTTGTTTGTATTAGTGTTCGTGTTACTCAATCTTATGTTTTCTCTGCAGTGTTTTGTGATCTCTTGGTTGTGGTGGGTTCGTGTTGCTCAATCTTATGTTTTCTGCGTAGTGCTTGTGATCCGTTGTTTGTAGTAGGGTTGGTGTTGCTCAATCTTATGTTTTCTGTGTAGTGTTTTGTGATCCCTGGTTTGTAGTAGGGTTCGTGTTACTCAATCTTATGTTTTCTGTGTAGTGTTCTGTGATCCCTTGTTTGTATTAGGGTTCGTGTTACTCAATCTTATGTTTTCTGTGTAGTGTATTGTGATCCCTTGTTTGTATTAGGGTTCGTGTTGCTCAATCTTATGTTTTCTGTGCAGTGTTTTGTCATCCCTTGGTTGTAGTGGGGTTCGTGTTACTCAATCTTATGCTTTCTGTGTAGTGTTTTGTGATCCCTTGTCTGTCGTGGGGTTCGTGTTACTCAATCTTATGTTTTCTGTGTAGTGTTTTGTGATCCCTTGTTTGTATTAGTGTTCGTGTTACTCAATCTTATATTTTCTGTGTAGTGTTTTGTGATCCCTTGTTTGTATTAGGGTTCGTGTTGTTCAATCTCATGTTTTCTGTGCAGTATTTTGTGATCCCTTGTTTGTAGTAGGGTTCGAGTTGCTCAATCTTATGTTTTCTGTGCAGTGTTTTGTGATCTCTTGGTTGTAGTGGGGTTCGTGTTGCTCAATCTCATGTTTTCTGTGCAGTGTTTTGTCATTCCTTGGTTGTAGTGGGGTTCGTGTTGCTCAATCTTAATTTTTCTGTGTAGTGTTTTGTGATCCCTTGTTTGTATTAGGATTCGTGTTGCTCAATCTTATGTTTTCTGTGTAGTGTTTTGTGATCCCTTGTTTGTATTAGGGTTCGTGTTACTCAATCTTATGTTTTGTGTGCAGTGTTTTGTCATCCCTTGGTTGTAGTGGGATTCGTGTTACTCAATCTTATACTTTCTGTGTAGTGTTTTGTGATCCCTTGTTTGTAGTGGTGTTCGTGTTACTCAATCGTATGTTTTCTGTGTAGTATTTTGTGGTTCCTTGTTTGTATTAGTGTTCGTGTTGCTCAATCTTATGTTTTCTGTGTAGTGTTTTGTGATCCCTTGTTTGTATTAGGGTTCGTGTTACTCAATCTTATGTTTTTTATGTAGTTTTTTTGTGATCCCTTGTTTGTATTAGGGTTCGTGTTGCTCAATCTTATGTTTTCTGCGTAGTATTTTGTGGTTCCTTGTTTGTATTTGGGTTCGTGTTACTCAATCTTATGTTTTCTGTGTAATGTTTTGTGATCCCTTGTTTGTATTAGGGTTCGTGTTACTGAATCTTATGTTTTCTGTGCAGTGTTTTGTCATCCCTTGGTTGTAGTGGGGTTCGTCTTACTCAATCTTATGCTTTCTGTGTAGTGTTTTGTGATCCCTTGTTTGTAGTGGGCTTCGTGTTACTCAATCTTATGTTTTCTGTGTAGTGTTTTTTGGTTCCTTGTTTGTATTTGGGTTCGTGTTACTCAATCTTATGTTTTTTGCGTTGTATTTTGTGGTTCCTTGTTTGTATTTGGGTTCGTGTTGGTTAATCTTATGTTTTCTGTGTAGTTTATTGTGATCCCTTGTTTGTATTAGGGTTCGTGTTGCTCAATCTTATGTTTTCTGCGTAGTATTTTGTGGTTCCTTGTTTGTATTTGGGTTCGTGTTGGTCAATCTTATGTTTTCTGTGTAATGTTTTGTGATCCCTTGTTTGTATTAGGGTTCGTGTTACTCAATCTTATGTTTTCTGTGCAGTGTTTTGTCATCCATTGTTTGTAGTAGGGTTGGTGTTGCTCAATCTTATGTTTTCTGTGCAGTGTTTTGTCATCCATTGTTTGTAGTAGGGTTGGTGTTGCTCAATCTTATGTTTTCTGTGTAGTGTTTTGTGATCCCTTGTTTGTAGTAGGGTTCGTATTACTCAATCTTATGTTTTCTGTGTAGTGTTTTGTGATCCCTTGTTTGTATTAGGGTTCGTGTTACTCAATCTTATATTTTCTGTGTAGTGTTTTGTGGTCCCTTGTTTGTATTAGGGTTCGTGTTGTTCAATCTCATGCTTTCTGTGCAGTATTTTGTGATCCCTTGTTTGTAGAAGGGTTCGAGTTGCTCAATCTTATGTTTTCTGTGCAGTGTTTTGTGATCTCTTGGTTGTAGTGGGGTTCGTGTTGCTCAATCTTATGTTTTCTGTGCAGTGTTTTGTCATCCCTTGGTTGTAGTGGGGTTCGTGTTGCTCAATCTTATTTTTTCTGTGTAGTGTTTTGTGATCCCTTGTTTGTATTAGGGTTCGTGTTGCTCAATCTTATGTTTTCTGTGTAGTATTTTGTGATCCCTTGTTTGTATTAGGGTTCGTGTTACTCAATCTTATGTTTTCTGTGCAGTGTTTTGTCATCCCGTGGTTGTAGTGGGGTTCGTGTTACTCAATCTTATGCTTTCTGTGTAGTGTTTTGTGATCCCTTGTTTGTAGTGGGGTTCGTGTTACTCAATCTTATGTTTTCTGTGTAGTATTTTGTGGTTCCTTGTTTGTATTTGGGTTCGTGTTGGTCAATCTTATGTTTTCTGTGTAATGTTTTGTGATCCCTTGTTTGTATTAGGGTTCGTGTTACCCAATCTTATGTTTTCTGTGCAGTGTTTTGTCATCCCTTGGTTGTAGTGGGGTTCGTGTTATTCAATCTTATGTTTTCTGTGTAGAGTTTTGTGATCCCTTGTTTGTAGTGGGGTTCGTGTTACTCAATCTTATGTTTTCTGCGTTGTATTTTGTGATCCCTTGTTGGTATTTGGGTTCGTGTAGGTCAATCTTATGTTTTCTGTGTAGTTTTTTGTGATCCCTTGTTTGTATTAGGGTTCGTGTTACTCAATCTGATGTTTTCTGCGTAGTATTTTGTGGTTCCTTGTTTGTATTTGGGTTCGTGTTGGTCAATCTTATGTTTTCTGTGTAATGTTTTGTGATCCCTTTTTTGTATAAGGGTTCGTGTTACTCAATCTTATGTTTTCTGTGCAGTGTTTTGTCATCCCTTGGTTGTAGTGGGGTTCGTGTTACTCAATCTTATGTTTTCTGTGTAGTATTTTGTGGTTCCTTATTTGTATTAGGGTTCGTGTTACTCAATCTTATGCTTTCTGTGTAGTATTTTGTGATCCCTTGTTTGTATTAGGGTTCGTGTTACTCAATCTTATGTTTTCTGTGCAGTGTTTTGTCATCCCTTGGTTGTAGTGGGGTTCGTGTTACTCAATCTTATGTTTTCTGTGTAGTATTTTGTGGTTCCTTATTTGTATTAGGGTTCATGTTACTCAATCGTATGCTTTCTGTGTAGTGTTTTGTGATCCCTTGTTTGTAGTGGGGTTCGTGTTACTCAATCTTATGTTTTCTGTGTAGTATTTTGTGGTTCCTTATTTGTATTAGGGTTCGTGTTACTCAATCTTATGCTTTCTGTGTAGTATTTTGTGATCCCTTGTTTGTATTAGGGTTCGTGTTACTCAATCTTATGTTTTCTGTGCAGTGTTTTGTCATCCCTTGGTTGTAGTGGGGTTCGTCTTACTCAATCTTATGTTTTCTGTGTAGTGTTTTGTGATCCCTTGTTTGTATTAGGGTTCGCGTTATTCAATCTTATGTTTTCTGTGTAATGTTTTGTGGACCCTTGTTTGTATTAGGGTTCGTGTTGTTCAATCTCATGCTTTCTGTGCAGTATTGTGTGATCCCTTGTTTGTATTAGGGTTCGCGTTATTCAATCTTATGTTTTCTGTGTAGTGTTTTGTGATCCCTTGTTTGTATTAGGGTTCGTTTTACTCAATCTTATGTTTTCTGTGTAATATTTTGTGATCCCTTGTTTGTATTAGTGTTCGTGTTCATCAATCTTATGCTTTCTGTGCAGTGTTTTGTGGTCCCTTGTTTGTATTAAGGTTAGTGTTGCTCAATGCTATGTTTTCTGCGTAGTATTTTGTGGTTCCTTGTTTGTATTAGGGTTCGTGTTACTCAATCTTATGTTTTCTGTGCAGTGTTTTGTGATCCCTTGGTTGTAGTGGGGTTCGTGTTACTCAATCTTATGCTTTCTGTGTAGTGTTTTGTGATCCCTTGTTTGTAGTGGGGTTCGTGTTACTCAATCTTATGCTTTCTGTGTAGTATTTTGTGGTTCCTTGTTTGTATTTGGGTTCGTGTTACTCAATCTTATGTTTTCTGTGTAGTGTTTTGTGATCCCTTGTTTGTATTAGGGTTCGTGTTGTTCAATCTCATGCTTTCTGTGCAGTATTTTGTGATCCCTTGTTTGTAGTAGGGTTCGAGTTGCTCAATCTTATGTTTTCTGTGCAGTGTTTTGTGATCTCTTGATTGTGGTGGGTTCGTGTTGCTCAATCTTATGTTTTCTGTGTAGTGTTTTGTGATCCCTGGTTTGTAGTAGGGTTCGTGTTACTCAATCTTATGTTTTCTGTGTAGTGTTCTGTGATCCCTTGTTTGTATTAGGGTTCGTGTTACTCAATCTTATGTTTTCTGTGTAGTGTATTGTGATCCCTTGTTTGTAGTGGGGTTCGTGTTACTCAATCTTATGCTTTCTGTGTAGTGTTTTGTGATCCCTTGTCTGTCGTGGGGTTCGTGTTACTCAATCTTATGTTTTCTGTGTAGTGTTTTGTGATCCCTTGTTTGTATTAGTGTTCGTGTTACTCAATCTTATATTTTCTGTGTAGTGTTTTGTGATCCCTTGTTTGTATTAGGGTTCGTGTTGTTCAATCTCATGCTTTCTGTGCAGTATTTTGTGATCCCTTGTTTGTAGTAGGGTTCGAGTTGCTCAATCTTATGTTTTCTGTGCAGTGTTTTGTGATCTCTTGATTGTGGTGGGTTCGTGTTGCTCAATCTTATGTTTTCTGTGTAGTGTTTTGTGATCCCTTGTTTGTATTAGGGTTCGCGTTATTCAATCTTATGTTTTCTGTGTAATGTTTTGTGGACCCTTGTTTGTATTAGGGTTCGTGTTGTTCAATCTCATGCTTTCTGTGCAGTATTGTGTGATTCCTTGTTTGTAGTAGGGTTCGGGTTGCTCAATCTTATGTTTTCTGTGCAGTGTTTTGTGATCCCTTGTTTGTATTAGGGTTCGTGTGGCTCAATCTTATGTTTTCTGTGCAGTGTTTTGTCATCCCGTGGTTGTAGTGGGGTTCGTCTTACTCAATCTTATGTTTTCTGTGTAGTATTTTGTAGTTCCTTGTTTGTATTAGGGTTCGTGTTACTCAATCTTATGTTTTCTGTGTAATATTTTGTGATCCCTTGTTTGTATTAGTGTTCGTGTTACTCAATCTTATGTTTTCTCTGCAGTGTTTTGTGATCTCTTGGTTGTGGTGGGTTCGTGTTGCTCAATCTTATGTTTTCTGCGTAGTGCTTGTGATCCGTTGTTTGTAGTAGGGTTGGTGTTGCTCAATCTTATGTTTTCTGTGTAGTGTTTTGTGATCCCTGGTTTGTAGTAGGGTTCGTGTTACTCAATCTTATGTTTTCTGTGTAGTGTTCTGTGATCCCTTGTTTGTATTAGGGTTCGTGTTACTCAATCTTATGTTTTCTGTGTAGTGTATTGTGATCCCTTGTTTGTATTAGGGTTCGTGTTGCTCAATCTTATGTTTTCTGTGTAGTGTTTTGTGATCCCTTGTTTGTATTAGGGTTCGTGTTGTTCAATCTCATGCTTTCTGTGCAGTATTTTGTGATCCCTTGTTTGTAGCAGGGTTCGAGTTGCTCAATCTTATGTTTTCTGTGCAGTGTTTTGTGATCTCTTGATTGTGGTGGGTTCGTGTTGCTCAATCTTATGTTTTCTGTGTAGTGTTTTGTGATCCCTGGTTTGTAGTAGGGTTCGTGTTACTCAATCTTATGTTTTCTGTGTAGTGTTCTGTGATCCCTTGTTTGTATTAGGGTTCGTGTTACTCAATCTTATGTTTTCTGTGTAGTGTATTGTGATCCCTTGTTTGTAGTGGGGTTCGTGTTACTCAATCTTATGCTTTCTGTGTAGTGTTTTGTGATCCCTTGTCTGTCGTGGGGTTCGTGTTACTCAATCTTATGTTTTCTGTGTAGTGTTTTGTGATCCCTTGTTTGTATTAGTGTTCGTGTTACTCAATCTTATATTTTCTGTGTAGTGTTTTGTGATCCCTTGTTTGTATTAGGGTTCGTGTTGTTCAATCTCATGCTTTCTGTGCAGTATTTTGTGATCCCTTGTTTGTAGTAGGGTTCGAGTTGCTCAATCTTATGTTTTCTGTGCAGTGTTTTGTGATCTCTTGATTGTGGTGGGTTCGTGTTGCTCAATCTTATGTTTTCTGTGTAGTGTTTTGTGATCCCTTGTTTGTATTAGGGTTCGCGTTATTCAATCTTATGTTTTCTGTGTAATGTTTTGTGGACCCTTGTTTGTATTAGGGTTCGTGTTGTTCAATCTCATGCTTTCTGTGCAGTATTTTGTGATCCCTTGTTTGTAGTAGGGTTCGGGTTGCTCAATCTTATGTTTTCTGTGCAGTGTTTTGTGATCCCTTGTTTGTATTAGGGTTCGTGTGGCTCAATCTTATGTTTTCTGTGCAGTGTTTTGTCATCCCGTGGTTGTAGTGGGGTTCGTCTTACTCAATCTTATGTTTTCTGTGTAGTATTTTGTAGTTCCTTGTTTGTATTAGGGTTCGTGTTACTCAATCTTATGTTTTCTGTGTAATATTTTGTGATCCCTTGTTTGTATTAGTGTTCGTGTTACTCAATCTTATGTTTTCTCTGCAGTGTTTTGTGATCTCTTGGTTGTGGTGGGTTCGTGTTGCTCAATCTTATGTTTTCTGCGTAGTGCTTGTGATCCGTTGTTTGTAGTAGGGTTGGTGTTGCTCAATCTTATGTTTTCTGTGTAGTGTTTTGTGATCCCTGGTTTGTAGTAGGGTTCGTGTTACTCAATCTTATGTTTTCTGTGTAGTGTTCTGTGATCCCTTGTTTGTATTAGGGTTCGTGTTACTCAATCTTATGTTTTCTGTGTAGTGTATTGTGATCCCTTGTTTGTATTAGGGTTCGTGTTGCTCAATCTTATGTTTTCTGTGCAGTGTTTTGTCATCCCTTGGTTGTAGTGGGGTTCGTGTTACTCAATCTTATGCTTTCTGTGTAGTGTTTTGTGATCCCTTGTCTGTCGTGGGGTTCGTGTTACTCAATCTTATGTTTTCTGTGTAGTGTTTTGTGATCCCTTGTTTGTATTAGTGTTCGTGTTACTCAATCTTATATTTTCTGTGTAGTGTTTTGTGATCCCTTGTTTGTATTAGGGTTCGTGTTGTTCAATCTCATGCTTTCTGTGCAGTATTTTGTGATCCCTTGTTTGTAGTAGGGTTCGTGTTACTCAATCTTATGTTTTCTGTGCAGTGTTCTGTGATCCCTTGTTTGTATTAGGGTTCGTGTTACTCAATCTTATGTTTTCTGTGTAGTGTATTGTGATCCCTTGTTTGTATTAGGGTTCGTGTTACTCAATCTTATGTTTTCTCTGTAGTGTATTGTGATCCCTTGTTTGTATTAGGGTAGGTGTTGCTCAATCTTATGTTTTCTGTGCAGTGTTTTGTCATCCCTTGGTTGTAGTGGGGTTCGTGTTACTCAATCTTATGCTTTCTGTGTAGTGTTTTGTAGTTCCTTGTTTGTATTAGGGTTCGTGTTACTCAATCTTATGTTTTCTGTGTAATATTTTGTGATCCCTTGTTTGTATTAGTGTTCGTGTTACTCAATCTTATGTTTTCTCTGCAGTGTTTTGTGATCTCTTGGTTGTGGTGGGTTCGTGTTGCTCAATCTTATGTTTTCTGCGTAGTGCTTGTGATCCGTTGTTTGTAGTAGGGTTGGTGTTGCTCAATCTTATGTTTTCTGTGTAGTGTTTTGTGATCCCTGGTTTGTAGTAGGGTTCGTGTTACTCAATCTTATGTTTTCTGTGTAGTGTTCTGTGATCCCTTGTTTGTATTAGGGTTCGTGTTACTCAATCTTATGTTTTCTGTGTAGTGTATTGTGATCCCTTGTTTGTATTAGGGTTCGTGTTGCTCAATCTTATGTTTTCTGTGCAGTGTTTTGTCATCCCTTGGTTGTAGTGGGGTTCGTGTTACTCAATCTTATGCTTTCTGTGTAGTGTTTTGTGATCCCTTGTCTGTCGTGGGGTTCGTGTTACTCAATCTTATGTTTTCTGTGTAGTGTTTTGTGATCCCTTGTTTGTATTAGTGTTCGTGTTACTCAATCTTATATTTTCTGTGTAGTGTTTTGTGATCCCTTGTTTGTATTAGGGTTCGTGTTGTTCAATCTCATGCTTTCTGTGCAGTATTTTGTGATCCCTTGTTTGTAGTAGGGTTCGAGTTGCTCAATCTTATGTTTTCTGTGCAGTGTTTTGTGATCTCTTGGTTGTAGTGGGGTTCGTGTTGCTCAATCTCATGTTTTCTGTGCAGTGTTTTGTCATTCCTTGGTTGTAGTGGGGTTCGTGTTGCTCAATCTTAATTTTTCTGTGTAGTGTTTTGTGATCCCTTGTTTGTATTAGGATTCGTGTTGCTCAATCTTATGTTTTCTGTGTAGTGTTTTGTGATCCCTTGTTTGTATTAGGGTTCGTGTTACTCAATCTTATGTTTTGTGTGCAGTGTTTTGTCATCCCTTGGTTGTAGTGGGATTCGTGTTACTCAATCTTATACTTTCTGTGTAGTGTTTTGTGATCCCTTGTTTGTAGTGGTGTTCGTGTTACTCAATCGTATGTTTTCTGTGTAGTATTTTGTGGTTCCTTGTTTGTATTAGTGTTCGTGTTGCTCAATCTTATGTTTTCTGTGTAGTGTTTTGTGATCCCTTGTTTGTATTAGGGTTCGTGTTACTCAATCTTATGTTTTTTATGTAGTTTTTTTGTGATCCCTTGTTTGTATTAGGGTTCGTGTTGCTCAATCTTATGTTTTCTGCGTAGTATTTTGTGGTTCCTTGTTTGTATTTGGGTTCGTGTTACTCAATCTTATGTTTTCTGTGTAATGTTTTGTGATCCCTTGTTTGTATTAGGGTTCGTGTTACTGAATCTTATGTTTTCTGTGCAGTGTTTTGTCATCCCTTGGTTGTAGTGGGGTTCGTCTTACTCAATCTTATGCTTTCTGTGTAGTGTTTTGTGATCCCTTGTTTGTAGTGGGCTTCGTGTTACTCAATCTTATGTTTTCTGTGTAGTGTTTTTTGGTTCCTTGTTTGTATTTGGGTTCGTGTTACTCAATCTTATGTTTTTTGCGTTGTATTTTGTGGTTCCTTGTTTGTATTTGGGTTCGTGTTGGTTAATCTTATGTTTTCTGTGTAGTTTATTGTGATCCCTTGTTTGTATTAGGGTTCGTGTTGCTCAATCTTATGTTTTCTGCGTAGTATTTTGTGGTTCCTTGTTTGTATTTGGGTTCGTGTTGGTCAATCTTATGTTTTCTGTGTAATGTTTTGTGATCCCTTGTTTGTATTAGGGTTCGTGTTACTCAATCTTATGTTTTGTGTGCAGTGTTTTGTCATCCCTTGGTTGTAGTGGGATTCGTGTTACTCAATCTTATGTTTTCTGTGTAGTATTTTGTGGTTCCTTGTTTGTATTAGGGTTCGTGTTACTCAATCTTATGTTTACTGTGTAGTATTTTGTGATCCCTTGTTTGTATTAGGGTTCGTGTTACTCAATCTTATGTTTTCTGTGTAGTGTTTTGTGATGCCTTGTTTGTAGTAGGGTTCGTGTTGCTCAATCTTAAGTATTATGTGTAGTGCTTTGCGGTCCCTTGTTTGTAGTGGGGTTCGTGCTCAATCGTAACTTCTCTGTGTAATAATTTATGATCCCTTCGTTGTATTGTCTTTTTGTTCTCTTTACAGAATGGGAAGGTCACTGCATTGCCAGTCATTCTTTGATTTGATATCTTCAAACGTTCTTAGTTTGCTTGATTAAAACGATTAAGAAGGATAAATGACATCTTGTTTTACATAGATAGGTCTACTAGTGAATTCGTATTTCTCTGAGACAAATTGTTTTAAGAATTTAGGAAAATGGCGGACATAGTACATGTATATAGACAATATTAGTGCAGTGTCAAAAAATATATCGGTTATGTGTATACAGCTTAAAACCGAGATAAAGTTGAGGTTGGCCAAGTTTTTCCCTTGTTTTGAACGAGTTCACAGTGATGAATTGCTTTTGAAGATCGTTATACAGTGTCAGTCTCATAGATGACTTTGTGTGTATTGTCTTAATCTCTTTCTTTTCATATTTACAAGATTACTAAATTAGATCTACATTTTTATAACTAGACTTTCATATTTGACCATTACTCTTTATAACATGCGATGTAGTGGTCGTAATCACATCGGTGGTGTAATGGTTAGTGTGCTCACATCGAGTGTGGGGGATCATGGGTTCGAGCACCGATTGGATAAAACCTAAGATTCTTAAAATTGACATTTGTTTGCCTTTCCACTAAGAACGTAGCATTAATGAGAAAGAGTAAAGACTGGTTGGATAGGAATCAGTATAATGTGTTCGAGTGGGGGCGACATGTCTATCCGTAGACTGTTGTTTCAGTAAGCTAGCACTATAAGAATCCAACTAAACGTGTTGGTCTAGTACAAGTTGGACTTCATCATTCAAAATTAACGTGTTCTCTCAATGATATAGCTGAAAATATACTGAGTTGGCGCTAAACATCATAACCCTCATAATAACCCGATTAATAACACGACGGGTATCATATGTGGAGCAGTAAAACTTCTTAACCTTTCGGAGCGCCTGGGTTTATCTCCGTTTTTCTATTGTTCAATGTTTCTCAATTTTTCAATTTTAGTTTTCTGTGTTTGTCAACGTTGTTTATTTTTATTTTAATCTTTTTTCTCTTTTTATTTGAGGGGCGAGGGGCGGATTATTGTGTTTGTATTCCTATTTTGATATTATGATTTTTAGAGTCTTAGAATATTGTCCTTTAAGTCCTGATTGAAATGATATCCTAATGATATATTTATTTGCTTGATAAAATGTCTCATAATAGCTTCAAATTTGTACCGTGTTTTTCTCCACCAAAGTTATTGCTGTGCATCTTTTCATCGTTTTTCTGTAGTATACATATTAATGGAGGTTTCTAACGTTAAATCAGCAGTACAAGAGAACAAGTATACAAACAAGAAGTCAAGTAGGTAAAAGAGGAGCACTGGGATTGGCTTACTGATGAATGTCTATCATTACTACTACTAAACGTTCGAATATTTTTGCTTTGTTACGGGCCACAATGACCATTTCTAACAAGTTGTTTTTATTAGAAGTAAAACAAACGTCAATATCTAATGTAGTGCGTACAACACATGTCTGGAATTTCATTTATCAGGTACGCTCAATAGCCAAACAAATATAAAAGTCTTTGGGAGCAAGTAAACAGAAAGTCGTAGATACGACAGCCAAACATTCCTGGGAGAGATTGACCTTAGTTTCAATAGTAACTGTACATTTCAAACAAATTTATTATTTAGAGAGTGTGAGTGATTAAGTGCCGTTTAACACCAATTGGGCACTTTTTCAGCTACATCATGGCTAAAGCATGTTATATTCGAGTAGATGATAATAATGTCTGCTTTGTACTATACCACTACCCTTAGTTGGATTATTAGAGTGCTAGCTCACTGAAGCAACAAACCGCGGGTAGACATGTCGTGGCGTTCGACACTGACACATTATTCAGAGTCCTAGCCAACCAGTCTTTGCTCTTTCTCCTTAATGCTGTGTGCTTAGCGGAGAAGTAACAAATAGCAAATTTATGAGTCTCTGGTTTGATCCTACGGGGTTCGAACTCTCGATATCACGCACTCTTGGTGAGTACATTTTTAGAAGTTATTCAATTATTTGAAAATGGGGTTGTATACTTCTGAGTTCATAATGTAAATGTATTTTAAATTGTGTTTATAAAATATAATCAGTGCACGAAAGATAATGGGGAGATTTTTTACTTACACGTATTTCAATTACAATGTGTCGTTCTAATGAAACATCATATAGTCCATTATTATCTAGATCTTTATGGAAAAACCTAGTGTTACGTGAAAGAAAAAAAGAAGAACAACAAAAACATATCATCGTTATAAAATTATTATTTTTACAATGTTGAAAGGTAACAACGCGACGGCCATTATTATCTAGATCTTCATAGGAGAATCTTGAATGAAAATTAAAAATAACCTATCAATTTTCACCGTTAGAAAATCAGTATTTTTACAATGGTGAAACGTAACAAGACGACCCTTTACAATATATTGTATTTGTAGATACACGATATCTTCGACAGTTCTTTAATTTTGCTTTAAAAACGGTTCAGTCCTTTGAAAATCATCCAGGTATAAAAAATAAATAGTGCTGCTGTACTTCCTGATATAAAATAACACAGGGGACATAACCAGATTGTTATTATGGTTGGGTGAGATTCACATGGATATCAACAGGTTTGTTTATATTTTCTTTCAATTAGAAGATGAAGCTTAAAGACAAAAACAGTAAAGTTAAGAAATAAAAAACATACAAAGCAAATTGGAAAAATGTGTTACATATATTCATGTACGCAGCTATCTCAAAACTATTGATCGAATGACTAGTATTAAAATATTCAGTAGACTGTAACATGAACACATATTATGTGATTACTATTTTATTTTTGTCTTGATCACCTGGTATATTAACAGGATCAGGTTTTTACGTAGTCTACGTAGTAAAATCCCCTGGAAAGGGGATGTCCTCTATTTGTGAGGAACGATTAACGAAATTTATAACACTCTATAAGAACGAGACGTAATTGATGGCTATCAATCTCCTTTCATGTATAAGACAATTGTACAGCTGATCATGAGGAGCCAGTATTTGTTAGAAGTCCTCATTAGCTTACCAATTACAAGGATCTATTATATCCCCAGCCCTAGTGACAAATAAAACTTCCGCCTATGATTATGTTCATCCAAGATTCACATGGTGACTCATTCCCAGCTCTGTGTGACAAACACAACTTCCGCCTGTATGCTCACCTAAGTGTCACATTCTCCAGCCCCATGTGTCAAACGCAACTTCCTCCTGTATGCTCACCCAGGTGTCACATGTTGATCCCCAGCTCCCTGTGACAAGCACAACGTCTGTCTGCATGCTCATCCAAGTGTCACGTGTTGATCCCCAGCTCCCTGTGACAAACACAGCTTCCGCCTGTATATTCACATAAGTGTCGCATGTTGACTTATCCACAGCCCCCTGGGACAAACACAACTTCCGCCCATAAGTTCACTTAAGCGTCACATGTTTCCATTACATCCCCAGCTCCCTTTGACAAATACAACTTTCGCCTATATGCTCACCCAAGTGTCACATGTTTCCATTACATCCCCAGCTCCCTGTGACAAACACAACTTCCGCCTGTAAGTTCACTCAAGAGTCACATGTTGATTTATATGTTGTATTGGATTTCATCTTGGTATTGTCAATACTACAGCTCAAATACTGTTCATGATACATTTTCATCCGAACAACATACATGTAATTTACTATTCACAATGGAACATACCAGTCGGGGATTCAGAAGGAACGCATTGGCTGCTCACCCCTCCCCCCTAAAAGTTGGAAAGTATATGCTATACAGTATTCAATTTAAAATTTGAAATCAGAAAAATAATAATAACTGTAATTCGTCAAACCTCTGGAACTTCAAGGGCCCTACAACCTTTTGTCCCCCTATTGGGGGTCTGCATTTCATCCCATTGGGCCAATAACGGTCCAGAACATCGCTAGTTTTCAACCATTACAACCCAAATTTCATTCAGTGTTGATGTATATTCATTATAATTCATGTTGTGTCTTGTTTATTTTGGTTCAGATTATGTCCATTGCTGATATTCAATATGCACAATCTTATTGAATTGCATTGTGTAAATATTTATAACTTTCAATTGTTCAAATATCATTTGTCATTCTTCAAGCATTTTTTATATTTTTCATCACTGCTATAATATTCTTAACCTTACACAAACAGTAACAACTATGTTAATTGGTACTATACATTATTTTATGTCTTTATGCATCTTTAATTATTGTATTATGCACAAATCATACACATATCACATGCAATAAATTCAGTACCCTCAGACATCTTTAAAATTATCATGTTTTTGAATTGCTCTCTAATTCCATTAATATTTACTTTTTATATCAAAATTAAAATTTATTTCCAAATTTCAACTGCACCACTTTTCACTTGCACCGACCTTAAGGTAAATATCGCGACCTACTTAATATCAAATAAAATGACCGAGACTTCTTATCTTGATTTTTTGAGAAACACGGGTATTACATAGCATGAATATTAATATAACTCAATACAGAGGAAGTATCGGTCAACATTATACTGTTTCACGTACTCCTATGACGCGAAAAAGACTTAGTTATTTAGATGTATTATGTATTAGTCTTTTTGACATACATGGTTTACGGGTATTGCCGATTGCTATTTTCTTATTTTTCGTTCCTCTTCTAAACGAAAGCAACTCCCTTTATGTGAACAAAGGTACACAAAATATATTAAAGCAGAATCGAACGTTGATGTGCCTTAATAACTTTGCTTACTTTTGTATAGTTTTGTGCATTCTATTGATTATATCGGGCGTCGAACAAAATTCAGGTCCTTCTCTATCAGAATCATCTCGTAGTTTTAGCAGTGTGAGCGATCTGTCATTCGACTGCAGTTTTTTCAAAAATAATGTCTCATTTCTTCATTTAAACGTACAAAGTATTGTTCCACAATTAGATATAATTACGGCCGAATATTCTAGTTATGACATTTTGTCCTTTACTGAGAGTTGGCTAAAGCAGAATATTAATGACGAAACGTTAAAACTTCCGGGTTATAAATTCCCCCCCGTTTCCGACGGGACAGACAAAATAAGACGGGAGGTGGACTTATTATCTATGTTAAGGAATACATTAATTGTATTGTCAGACCTGACTTACAAATCGATAACATAGAATGTCTTTGGATAGAAATTAAATTTAAAAACAAAAAGTTTTATATGGAACCTTTCATATTCCCCCTGATAGTGGGTCACAATCGTGGCTGGATATTGAACAATCAATTGATCTTGCATTAAATAGTAATCATGATATAATCATTGTTGGAGATTTTAACAATAACCAATTAAATAATAATACTAATAATAAGACAAGATCACTGTTAACTCAATACAGTTTTTACCAGCTTATTGACGAACCGACTTATATTACTGAGCATCCACGTTGGACCTGTTAATAGTTAATGACCACCATAATATTGTATTCTCAGAGGTCGGCGCCCCATTGTTAAACCAAACACGTTACCATTGACCTATTATAGGATTTCTTAATCATTATGTCGAACATTCTACTATTATTAGACGTAAAATTTGCCTATACGATAGAGGTGATTATAATTTATATAGACAGAAACTTTCAACTATAGACTGGGACTCCATGTTTACTGGTCATGATATCGACTCCATTACATATAGCATAAGATAAACAATTACTGACATAGCCAACGACATAATTCCTAATATAATTATTTCTATCAGGAAAGATAACCCACCCTGGTTGACAATCGCCATAAAAAAAAACAAATTAGACGCAAAGAAAGAATTCATAAACGAGCCAAACAGACGAAACTTGAAGGACATTGGTTAACATTTCGTAAAGCTAGAAACATCTGTAACAAATTCTAAATGCTAAAGCCAAATATTATTCAAGTATTTCTGAAAAAATTCACACTGAAACCACTGGAAGTAAAAACTGGTGGAATCTTGTAAAGAGCCTACTTTGCGATTCTAATAACCGTTCCATCCCTCCAATTCAGACCGACGATGACATAACTCATGACGATGGGAAAAAATCTGAAATGTTCAACGACTATTTTTGTGATCAATCAGACAAAAACGATGATTATCTCATTCCTACTGATCTTGATGGCCCCTTATATGAAAACTTAGACAGATAATAATTACTGAGACTGACGTTGATGACATATTAAAAACTTTAGATATTTCATAAGCGACAGGTCCCGACATGCTTAACTCCAGACTTCTTAAAGAAGCTTAATCTATATTAAAGTATAATCTGTGTAAACCTTTTAATCTTTCATTATCCACAAGTATATTTCCTACTGAGTGGAAATTTGCAAATGTAACACCGGTATTCAAAAAGGACTCCTCTTTTAATGTAAATAATTATAGACCAATATCACTTATTAGTATTGTAGGAAAGATAATGGAGAGATGCGTTTATAAATACATTCACAATTACTTACTGGAAAATTGCATCATTACTCCACACCAATCTGGCTTTACTAGGGGTGATTCAGCTATTAATCAACTTTTAATCATAACCAATGAATTTGGGAAGGTTTTAGATGAAGGGAAAGAAATAAGGGTAGTATTTTGCGATATTAGCAAAGCTTTCGACAGATTGCATATCGGATTACTAAAAAAATTAGAATCGATAGGAATACAGGGTCCTTTACTATCGTGGATAAACAAAATTACTTATCAAATAGAAAACAGAGAGTTGTAATAAATAATTCCAATTCCCAATGGCGTGAAATTAAAGCTGGGGTCCCCCATGGTTCAATACTGGGCCCTCTCTTTTTTTATAATTTTTATAAACGAAATTGTGACAGATATGCAATCAACAATACAACTGTATGCTGACGATACTAGTTTATACCTAATTGTAGATGACCTAAAATGAAACCGCAGACTCTCTAAATAACGACTTGACAAAAATCCATGACTGGGCAACGAAATGGTTGGTGACTTTCAATGCTAAAAAAACGGAAACCATGACTATTTCTAGAAAAATCGACAAACAGGATCATCCCCCACTCTACATGGACAACAATGGCATTTCTACTGTCTCAGAACACAAACATATTGGACTAGTTATTTCAGACAACGGGAGTTGGAGAAAACACATTGATATGATAACAGGAAAAGCTTACAAGAGGATCAATATATTAAGAAAATTTAAATTTATATTAGACCGAAAAACTCTCGAAAAAATATATTTTACATTTGTCAGACCCTTATTAAAATACGCTGATGTAATATGGGATAACATTGAGTATGTCACTTAATAAAAAAATTGAAAATGTTCAACTAGAAGCTTCCAGAATAGTTACTGAAGACACTAGATTCGTTTCACTTAATAACCTTTACATGGAAACAGGCTGGGAAAAACTTAAAGATCGAAGAGAAAAACATAAACTTGTTCAATTTTACAAAATGACAACAAATTTGACGCCACACTACATAAGCTGCTTAGTACCGCAAGCATTTGCAAATATACACGATTATAACACACGCAATGCTTCTGCTCTTCCCGTCGTCCGCATGCGAACCTCACTGTATTAAAATTCCTTCATTCCATCTTCCGTTCGACTGTGGAGCTTACAACCAGATAATATTTGACAAAGTCCATCCATTCAAGCCTTGAAGTATTCTCTAAGATCAAATATATCTTCAAATAAGGGTAATAACAAAATTACCGAACTCCGAATAATCTTACAAAGGGAAAGTCAAAACTCATAATTATATAAACAAACAAAATCAGTCAACAACCGGAAAACTGTGAAAACCGTAATGATTCAAAGCCATTTTATTATTATACTGGTAGTCGCCTTGGGCAAATTCTCCATTCCAGATTACGAATGCAGTGTTCCTCTTTAAACCAACATTTATACCGTAAGAACATTGTCGACACGCCTAGCTTTATCTGTGGTTTAACTGAATCTACTACCCATTACTTATTTCACTGTCTGAGATACACTGCACAAAGGCAAATGTACATACATTCCATTAATGTACCCATAAACCTGACAACAGAAATACTTCTTTTTGGATCACACAAACTTGCACCCAATCAAAACGTCGAATTATTCTTAGCAGTTCAAAAATTTGTTATCTGTAGTAAGCGATTCACTCCTTAAGGTATTTTTTGTGTTTTTTTTTCTCTCTTTCATTGTTTCTTTTTCTCTCTCTTGTGCACTTCTATTTCACCACTTAGTTCTTGCATCTATTTGAAAAATTTCACATTTATATCTATTCAGAATAACATTGTTCTTTATAATTTAAAATTTGATATTGTATAAACTTCGAGACCAGTTTGATTATTGTAAAGAGATATACCAGGGAAACGAATTAATATAAGTTTTTCTAAAGTTGTTTTCGAATCCCTTTAGTTATTTGTATTATATCATATTGGAAAGGGCATGGTTTTGTATTCCTATATTGATATAATGATTGTTAAAGTCTTAGAATCTTGCTTTTAAAATGTGAAAAGAATCGAATACTTGAAATGATGTTCTAAAGTATATGAATTTGCTTGATAAAATGTCTTAAAATAGCTTCAAATTTCATTTCATCAAGCGTTATCTCCCTTGTGCCGTGTCTTTCTCGACAAAACTTATTGCTGTGCATCGTTTTTCTCTAGTATACATATTAATGGAGGTTTTTAACGTTAAATCAGCAGTACAAGAGAACAAGTATACAAACAAGAAGTCATGTAGGTAAAAGAGGAGCACTGGGATTGGCTTACTGATGAATGTCTATCATTACGACTATTAAACGGTCGGATAATTTTGCCTTGAAACTGGCCACAGCGACCACTTCTAACAGGCACTGACTACTTGGTGGATGATACCCTCTGAGATTAATAACTCACCAGAAGAGATATTGCCTAAGTGATTATAATAATTTGATTCGGATTCTCTTTTACTTACAAGGAGCGTGAAATTCTCTACACACCTGGTGCTCGTGTACTTCCTTCTCTATTGATTGATTAATTGATGGGTTGATAGATCATTGCTTAACGTCCAATGGGCAGTATGGCAGCTATATCCATGACGAGAACAAGTTCAATCATAATATAAAAACTATTTAGAAATGAGGGAAAGGATTGATCAACCGGGTCAACGACTGAAAAGGTATGGAGAGTTAGGTAGGGACGAAAAGTATGGAGAGTTAGGTAGGGACGAAAAGTATGGAGAGTTAGGTAGGGACGAAAAGTATGGAGAGTTAGGTAGGGACGAAAAGTATGGAGAGTTAGGTAGGGACGAAAAGTATGAAGAGGTAGGTAGGGACGAAAAGTATGGAGAGTTAGGTAGGAACGAAAAGTATGGAGAGTTAGGTAGGGACGAAAAGTATGGAGAGTTAGGTAGGGACGTAAAGTATGGAGCGTTAGGTTGGGACGAAAAGTATGGAGAGTTAGGTAGGAACGAAAAGTATGGAGAGTTAGGTAGGGACGAAAAGTATGGAGAGTTAGGTAGGAACGAAAAGTATGGAGAGTTAGGTAGGGACGAAAAATATGGAGTGTTAGGAAGGGACGAAAAAGTATGGAGAGTTAGGTAGGGACGAAAAGTATGGACAGTTAGGTAGGAACGAAAAGTATGGAGAACTAGGTATGGACGAAAAGTATGGAGAGTTAGGTAGGGACAAAAAGTATGGAGAGTTAGGTAGGGACGAAAAGTATGGAGAGTTAGGTAGGGACGAAAAGTATGGAGAGTTAGGTAGGAACGAAAAGTATGGAGAGTTAGGTAGGGACGAAAAGTATGGAGAGTTAGGTAGGGACGAAAAGTATGGAGAGTTAAGTAGGGACGAAAAGTATGGAGAGTTAGGTAGGAACGAAAAGTATGGAGAGTTAGGTAGAGACGAAAAGTATGGAGAGTTAGGTAGGGACGAAAAGTATGGAGAGTTAGGTAGGGACGAAAAGTATGGACAGTTAGGTAGGAACGAAAAGTATGGAGAGTTAGGTAGGGACGAAAAATATGGAGTGTTAGGTAGGGACGAAAAAGTATGGAGAGTTAGGTAGGGACGAAAAGTATGGAGAGTTAGGTAGGAACGAAAAGTATGGAGAGTTAGGTATGGACGAAAAGTATGGAGAGTTAGGTAGGGACGAAAAGTATGGAGAGTTAGGTAGGGATGAAAAGTATGGACAGTTAGGTAGGAACGAAAAGTATGGAGAGTTAGGTAGGGACGAAAAGTATGGAGAGTTAGGTAGGGACGAAAAGTATGGAGAGTTAGGTAGGAACGAAAAGTATGGACAGTTAGGTAGGAACGAAAAGTATGGAGAGTTAGGTAGGAACGAAAAGTATGGAGAGTATGGTAGCGACGAAAATTATGGAGAGTTAGGTAGAGACGAATAAGAAATAGTTTTTTGTAGCGGCTACAATAGCCATACACGTTATTTTTTAAATCTACAAAAGACGATCTTTAGCATGGCACTCTCCAAACACTTTACCCATACTCCGTTCTAAGGGCTGGTTGTAGTTGAATATGTTAAATGTGTTACAAAGTGCTATCAATCTCCTTTCATGTATAAGAAAACTGTACACCTGATCCTGATGAACCAGTATTTGTTAGGAGTCGTCGTTAGAGGCCCATTACCAGGGTTCATTACATCCCCAACCCCCTGTGACACAACCTCCACCTATATGTCATGACTTTAGCTGAAATACTGCTCTTGTGGCGTTAAGCAATAGTCAATCAACCATTATAGTGTGTGTTTGTGTGTGTGCTAAGCAATAGTCAATCAATCAATACTCCCAAAACCATTATAGTGTGTGTGTGTGTGTGTGTGTTTATTTTTGCTTGTCCTTTTTTCATGCATCAAGGTTTACGACAAATAAAGGGACAAATCAAGAACAAAAAATGGCGGTGCAATTATTTTATTAACAAATGATATAAAAGTATGCTTGGTCCGTACTCCTATTTAGATTGATTGTGATTGGTTTAGATTAAAAGTAGCTGTTTTCATTAATATATCCTAAACAGAATACGTGTAGCGTCTCGAATAGGGTGGAAAACCGTACTGGTCTTTTGTACCGAAGGGACCTTCGTGGTCATGATCGTATGGTAGTTGGATATACACTACCTGTGTAATCAGTGCTTATCACTACGAAAATGGTGAGTTCGAATCTCGCTCATGGCGATGTGTACTCGATACAACAATATGTGAAAAAGTTTTCTGTAACTTGCGGCAGGTCGGTATTTTTCACCTGGTTCTCCGGTTTCCTCCACTAATAAAACAGACCGCCGCAATACAGCTGAAATGTGGTTGAAAGTGGCGTTAAAAGCCATATCCCTAACCCTCTGTACCGAAAGCGATTCTTAATAAGCTGCAGCTAAAGGAGATCTCCACTATATCAAATAACAGAAGAGACATTTATATCTATTATGATGACAACATAATATCGTTACGACGTCTGTCTATATCAACATTATCTCTGCTATACCCACGAATATACATATTGTGAATATACCTTAATAGAGACCAGAGACTGTATTCGTTAGACACGAAATTGATCTAGTAACGCATCTGTGCACACCTGACGTGCATATATTTGTAATTTAGTGACTGCTTACTTGTTACAAGGAATATATATCTGTTCTCATATGATGTTTAATAAGTTATGGGGCTTAATTTTTTCTTTCAACAATGGCTAAGATATATTGTTACTATCATTTGTGTTAGCAAATAAATCATAGTTCATCTCTCATATTCGATTTATAAATATACTGTCATTTTTATTGGTGTGGAAAACGGAGTACCCGTAGAAAATCACTAACTTACCGCAAGTCACAGACAAAATCTTTGTTCGAGTACACCGTGATCGGAGCGGGAATCGAACTAACCACTTTAGTAGGGATACGGTGTGAGTTATTGGTGCTTATTTACTTTTAGCAAATGCTAGTTATTTCGTGGCTACAAGACTGAGAGGATGTAAAAGACTGGACAGATATTACGAACTGACTGCTGAAGTCTTCGACCAATGGTAGATGACGGTCTGGAAACCTGTACACTTGAGGTAGGTATCTAGACAGGAACCCAGTTCAGTGTTGTTAGGTTTGTGGTAGGTATATAGACAGGAACCCAGTTCAGTGTTGTT
Source organism: Bathymodiolus brooksi (assembly GCA_963680875.1). Classification (NCBI taxonomy): domain Eukaryota; kingdom Metazoa; phylum Mollusca; class Bivalvia; order Mytilida; family Modiolidae; genus Bathymodiolus; species Bathymodiolus brooksi. The sequence continues at coordinate 43,059,308 of OY804582.1, forward strand.
AGGTTTGTGGTAGGTATATAGACAGGAACCCAGTCCATCGTTGTTTGGTTTTGCGATCAAATGTCGATAGGAACTGGTTGCATAGGCAGATGAAAATCTTAACTACAATACGATCAAAGCCCACGACGAACCCTATGAAATGTCAGAACCACACCTAATCATTCATCACATTCCCCCCTCCTTTCTTTACATGTGTTTGATCAGAACCACATCTAATCTTTGGTCACATTCCTCCCTCGTTTCTTTACATATGTTTGATCAGAACCACATCTAATCATTGGTCACATTCCCCCTCCTTTCTTTACATGTGTCTGATCAGAACCACATCTAATCATTGGTCACATTCCTCCCTCCTTTCTTTACATGTGTTTGATCAGAACCACATCTAATCATTGGTCACATTCCCCCTCCTTTCTTTACATGTGTTTGATCAGAACCACATCTAATCATTGGTCACATTCCTCCCTCCTTTCTTTACATGTGTTTGATCAGAACCACATCTAATCATTGGTCACATTCCTCCCTCCTTTCTTTACATGTGTTTGATCAGAACCACATCTAATCATTGGTCACATTCCTCCCTCCTTTCTTTACATGTGTTTGATCAGAACCACATCTAATCATTGGTCACATTCCTCCCTCCTTTCTTTACATGTGTTTGATCAGAACCACATCTAATCATTGGTCCCATTCCTCCCTCCTTTCTTTACATATGTTTGATCAGAACCACATCTAATCATTGGTCACATTCCTCCCTCCTTTCTTTACATGTGTTTGATCAGAACCACATCTAATCATTGGTCACATTCCTCCCTCCTTTCATTACATGTGTTTGATCAGAACCACATCTAATCATTGGTCACATTCCTCCCTCCTTTCTTTACATGTGTTTGATCAGAACGACATCTAATCAATGGTCACATTCCTCCCTCCTTTCTTTACATGTGTTTGATCAGAACCACATCTAATCATTGGTCACATTCCTCCCTCCTTTCTTTACATGTGTTTGATAGTGTTGAACTTATTCTCGTTCTTTGTAACTAAGTGGTGTTAAGCACCATAACCGTAATCAATCACAAACTCTCTCGTCAAATAACGTAATGCCCAACAATCGCTCAGATGCATAACGCAGAGTGGTTGTAGTAACATTTATAAGATAATCCAGGCTAAGGAGACCTCATCACGTTCATCTAGCGGTCTTTTAATCGATTTGTTGAATATATGAATTATGTATTAATATATATTAATATAATAACATTTCAAATGCACAAGAACGTGTACTGGTTTTAGTACTGATAAATCTCTGTAATAAGTTGTAATTGTTATGTTAATGAATACAAGATTAAATATATGTAGATATATATACATGTACATCTGAGATAACTTATTTGTGAAGAGAATTGTATCTATGACATTTAATAGATATGATACGTGCCAAAGTCCACCTTACAATATCTTAGCATTCAGGTTGAATCGTGCGTTGATGTTGGGTTGTGGTGTTTGACGTCACTTTCAAAATATTCCAGTTTCATCGTGTAGGTCAGTTTTATTGTTGAAGGAAACCGGATATAACCACCGACATGCCGCAAGTCACTAAAATGGTGGAGGAAACGGCGGAGAAAACCACCAACATGCGGCATGTCACTAAAAACTTTATCACACAATCACTGGCGCAGGATGAGATCAAATATTATAGAGGCAAGGGGTATGGTGTGTGTAGCCCCAGGAAGCCATCGACATTGTAAGTAAGGAAAACACATTTTTGGGTTTAAAAACGAGTAGTTATGGCCTTTTTGAATCAAATTACAATACATATTTGATTCTTCAATACCACTGACTATGCCGGAATAAAAAGAAAACGAAAAATGAAACCCCTAATTTTTGTTTTTGCCTCAATGGAAGCTACGCCAATGATCATGTTGTATCGAGCGACATTCGAACTCACGACATTAATGGTAATAGATAGGTTGGTTGGTTGGTTTATGGTGCTTAACGCCACTTTCAACAATATTTCAGCTATATCGTGACGCTTAGTTTTATTGGTGGAGGAAACCGGAGTACCGGGAGAAACCCACCGACCTGTCGCAAGCCACTGACAAACTTTATCACATAAGGTTGCATCGAGTCCACCTCGCCATGAACGGGGTTCGAACTCACAAACGTTAGTGGTGATAGGCACTAATTACACAGGTAGTTGAAAATCCAATTCCAACTACCATATGATTACTACCACGACGGTTTCTTTGTGTGTCGGAAAACAGGTGGATAATGTATGCTTACAGTAGCGTTCAACAATTTGTAGAATTTTACATTGTATATCGTTTCAGTTAAATGGGAGACGTGACTGATTAGTATTGATCGATCGTATTCGTAGACTGTCTGTCTTCGATTTTGTTCCTTAATCAAGAGAGAAAATATTCTAGATATTTAACTAAGATAAGAAGACACTTTCTCATGGTATAATGCTCTCTCCATTTCCCTTTCTCAGTTTGCCATGCTAGAGTCAAAAATTAGATGAAAGCAGTTTTTAATGAGTACTTAATCAATAATACAAATAAACATTTGAGAGTTTTGTTTTTATTGTAGATTTGCTATTAGATATTTACTTGCAAAATGCAGAAGGCATCAGCAGTAAGTAATTCAATGTCGTTTTATATTACGGATTTAGTTTGTTACACACATTTTCATTGGTTCCTCAACCATGAATGTCAACATATATTCGGATTACTGATTGGATATATATTCAGTCGATCATAAAAACAATAACAACATGGCCAAGAAAAGAAGAAATATTTACGCTTCACTGAATCAATAGCATAATACGGAATAGTAAATGTATTCTTGCAAAATTAAATGCTGTTTTTATCCTCAAAAACACTGTATGAATAAGCAACAGATATTGCAACAGTTAATTCCGTCACAAACACCAGATCGATTCAGCAAACTCCTTTGTTCCACAGTGTACAACAAACTTGAACATTACAATAAACAAGTAAACGTGTGTTCAGCTTTGTGCCCTAACAAACTTTCGAAGTCTCATGGTTAACACCAAATTTTTGTTGATATGTTGTTAACTATTACATAATTGAAATTGTTTCACACACCCGTTGTTTTACAATGAAATAGAAATATGACGTGCCACATTTTTGATGTCATTGCTGAAAGAATTTCAAAGGTACTGAAAGGGACATCTAGAAATACGAAAAATGAAAATAAAAGAGACCAAATATTTAAAAAGGTTTTACATATGAATTTGGAGTATGTAAGTGAAAAAAAAAAACCCAAAAAGGAAAATAAAAACAAGCAAACAAAGAGTAAAAAAACATAAAACAATAAAAAAAAAACCCAAAAACTTCATTTTTTTAAATACGACAGTTGGCATCTGTATTAAAAAACCAATGGTCAACTCTGTAATATATCTGTTATTCATTGTGAGCTTAACAGATGAAGGTCATTCCAGAAACGCTTCGTGAGCACTAAATGTGATATGTACGTTTTTATTGTACTGATGTCATATGTTATTCAGCTATCAGACAGGGTATATAATGTGACATTCCTCAGACAATATATATCCTAAGCCGGAAATGTCACATTTATATACCATGTCTGATCAAAATCAAAAGACTGGAGCTCCAAATAATTAAAGCTAAAGAAAGCTAAATGTCCTAAACTGCATTGGGTTATCTGAGCCTGATGACATCAGTTTTAGTAATGAAACTATACATTTCAGTAATAAATGTATCTTATAAGAAGAAAAGCCCAAAGATATCAAAGTGGTAATCAAAAAAAGTAAATAGAAGAACGACATACAGCATAATGACCAAAAACAAAAGGACAAAACAACAATCTACAAAACACTATACACAGAAATCAATAAATAATGCCATACGAAACTACTGGCGAATGACACTGTCAGTATTACTTAAACTTTGTTGAAAGTAGCATTCATTACTCACAATTCAATGCAAATCTATAATTTTTGGAATACAAAAGAGTGATCATGAACAGGGTAAAATCTTTATCCTAATTCCAGGGTGTTTCCTATATGCTGCATTATGCATGGGGGGATGCTAATCGCTTTCGCCATAAAAGAACAATCAGAACAGTTCAAGAAGCAGTTCTTAGCCGTGATGTCAATAGAGTACGCCAAGTCATTAACAACTGTAAGAATGAACAGGTACGAATATTAAGACTTAATTAAATTAACATATGATTGGTGGTCATGTTTGCTTTAGTCTACATAGAAAGATGCAACAGGGACAAAATACGTTTGCTATCAAACAATGATGGATGAGTTGTCATAGCAATGAAGTTGATGGATGAGTTGTCATGACAATGGAGCATTATTATATGTTTTCTTCTATTTGCTTAATGCATTTATATATTTTCCAACATCCTTGTAAACACCAATAATTCAAACATTCTATTATTTATAAGTGTAAATATATGTTCCGTTTGTTTATATATTGTTGCCATATCCAGCTGTACATGTGTAAAGTGTTCTCCTATTTGTACATGTGTATTTGTACATTTGTGTATTTCTTTTTGTAATTGTACATGTGTACATTTGTGTTTTATTCATGCAAGTGTATCCATTTAAGTTTTATTTGTGTATGTACACATGTCGTCTTGGTTTACATGTGTATATTTTAGTCCTTCCTTGTACATTTGTAAATGTTTGTTCTATTTGTACATATGATAATTTTATTTATTTACCTGAATTCACCCCAACTTTTTAATGGAATTCCAGTAGCTCAATATTTAGGTTTCTGTGTAGTGTTTTATGAACAATTGTTTGTCTTGGTTCTTTTTCTTTTGGTTATTCAATTGTCTATCCTTCTTTGACTTACGTCTGCTGATTCTTCCAATGGTACCTTGTCCTATTTGAACATTTGTAGCCATTTGACTTTTTGAATGGGTAAATTTTATTTCTGTTTGTTTAGGTGATACGATCTGCCCTTTGCTCTGCTGTTACTTTAGACGAAACATCAATGCTTCAGTCCATACTAGATCAAGTTAAACATTCAAGTAAGTAATCAAGATAATTAGATATTTTATTTGACGTTACTTTCAGTAATAGTGGTCTTCGCTATTCTCAATATTTGTTTTCTATAAAGTTTCGAAACTGTTTGCATACGGAATAGTCACGATAACTGAAAACTTCTGAAAGAGACGGCCCAACAACCATTATAAAAAAATAGAAATATAGAACAACGTTTGTAACCCTTTTCTTTTTCGTTTTGTAAAGAAGAGTATGATTGTGCTGCCGTGAACGTAGGACAATTTGATTTACATCTACCTATGCAATCAATCATCATTACCAGAATTATATTGCTGAGTTTGACGGGGTTGTGGAATTTGTCAATGACATATAGAAGGATTTCTACAAGTCATCTGGTTTTCTTCAGAAATAAAGAAGACTGCAAATATATGCATTTGATTTTGTATTAACCTATGACATATGTGGTCACCATATCGATTGCTTGGACGTTTTCTCACATTCTATTGTTTATCCCTTTAATTTAGCTAAAACCTATACCATTGGCATACTTGAATCCTTGAATCCTCTACAATGTTAAACGTGTAAGAACAAAATGTATTTCCATACTATGACAGGAAAATCTAAATGATATGAACATATGATTGAGCATCGTCGGCAACTCGCAGTTGATCACACTCCGCGTACTTTGTATTCATCACTCATGCGTCAACTTGCAGAGATATCATCGTTTCGTTGACAAAAAAGCCTATTAATAGTTACCAATCAAAAGCTATGCATAAACAATGTGGGCTCCCATAATTTACAAGAAATTCCTCTCTAAATTTAAATACGTTTCAAAGCAGTGATTTGATTACATTTCAAGACTGTTGTCGGGGCTTATCAAATTGTTTTAAATTAACCACGTGACTACGAGAACATCTCTGCCAGTTGACCCACGGGTGTCGAGTGGAGAGTAACCGACGCGTGATCAGCTTTGATGTCGTTTCAATATAGACCATTACATATGATTTGAAGTATATGGGATTTTTGTGGTATTTATATGGACAGCAGTTGCAGAAATTATTTAACCGTTTTACTAAAAAAACCGTGATATAAATGATTTATAACATGAAGTCATGCTATATCACATATAGGTCGCTGATTATTGCACGGCTCTCTGAAAGTAATGAAATTACAGTCCAGATGTAGAGCATACAATATCGTATCTGCGTGTATTATTTCATAGTTCTTAGCAGGTGCTTATATTTTGATATATATACCATGAAAAAGGATCAGAGGAAAAGAAAACATTCATGTTACAATTTTGTAGATAGATCTTACACAAATAATTAGGATACTATCTTTTATTCAGACTGTATAAAAGCAGTTAAATAACATGTACAATAACTTAAGAAAATATATGTCAAAACGGCTCTGTTTACAGATATGTCTGACAACCTGTACAAACGGAAACATTGTCAATCTGATAGTAAGTATTAGAATTAACTTACTATCTCCTTAATTACATGATACAGGTTCATTAACTTACTATCTCTTTAATTACATTCTACAGACTCGTGAACCTACTATCTCTTTAATTACATGCTACAGACTCATTAACTTACTATTTCTTTAATTACATGTTATATGCTCATTAACTTACCATCTCTTTAATTACATGCTGCATACTCATTAACTTACTATCTCTTTAATTACATGCTACAGGTTCATTAACTTACCATCTCTTTAATTACATGCTACAGACTCATTAACTTACTATCGCGTTAATTACATGCTACATACTCATTAACTTACTATCTCTTTAATTACATGCTACAGGTTCATTAACTTACCATCTCTTTAATTACATGCTACATACTCATTAACTTACTATCGCGTTAATTACATGTTACAGGTTCATTAACTTACTATCTCTTTAATTACATGCTACAGGTTCATTAATTTACCATCTCTTTAATTACATGCTACATACTCATTAACTTACTATCGCGTTAATTACATGTTACAGGTTCATTAACCTTCTATCTCTTTAATTACATGCTACATACTCATTAACTTACTATCTCTTTAATTACATGCTATAGGTTCATTAGCTTACCATCTCTTTAATTACATGCTACAGACTCATTAACCTACTATCTCTTTAATTACATGCTACATACTCATTAACTTACTATCGCGTTAATTACATGTTACAGGTTCATTAACTTACCATCTCTTTAATTACATTCTACAGACTCATTAACTTACTATCGCGTTAATTACATGTTACAGGTTCAATAACCTACTATCTCTTTAATTACATGTTACAGGTTCATTAACTTACTATCTCTTTAGTTACATTCTACAGACTCATGAACCTACTATCTCTTTAATTACATGATACAGGCTCATTAACTTACAATCTCTTTAATTACATGCTACAGGTTCATTAACTTACTATCTCTTTAATTACATGCTACAGGCTCATTAACGTGCTATCTTTTTAATTACATTCTACAGACTCATGAACCTTCTATCTCTTTAATTACATGTTACAGGTACATTAACTTACTATCTCTTTAATTACATGCTACAGACTCATTAACTTACTATCCCTTTAATTACATGTTACATGCTCATTAACTTACTATCTCTTTAATTATATGCTACAGGTTCATTAACTTACTATCTCTTTAATTACATGCTACAGGTTCATTAACTTACTATCTCTTTAATTACATGCTACAGACTCATTAACTTACTATCTTTTTAATTACATGCTACAGGCTCATTAACTTACTATCTCTTTAATTACATGCTACAGACTCATTAACTTACTATCTCCTTAATTACATTCGACAGACTCATGAACCTACTATCTCTTTAATTACATGCTACAGATTCATTAACTTACTATCTCTTTAATTACATGTAGCAGACTCATTAACTTACTATCTCTTTAATTACATTCTACAGTCTCATTAGCTTACTATCTTTTTAATTACATGCTACAGACTCATTATCTTACTATCTCTTTAATTACATGCTACAGACTCATTAACTTACTATTTCTTTAATTACATGATACAGACTCATTAACCTATTATCTCTTTAATTACATGCTACAGGCTCATTAACTTATTATCTCTTTAATTACATTCTACAGACTCATGAACCTACTATCTCTTTAATTACATGCTACAGGCTCATTAACTTACTATCTCTTTAATTACATGCTACAGACTCATTAACTTACTATCTCTTTAATTACATGATACATGCTCATTAACTTACTATCTCTTTAATTACATGCTACAGCCTCATTAACTTACTATCTCTTTAATTACATGCTACTGGCCCATAAACTTACTATCTCTTTAATTACATGCTACAGGCTCATTAACTTATTATCTCTTTAATTACATTCTACAGACTCATGAACCTACTATCTTTTAATTACATGCTACAAACTTATTAGCTTATTATATCTTTAATTATATGCTACAGGCTCATTAACTTACTATCTCGTTAACCACATGCTACAGACTTATTAGCTTATTATATCCTTAATTATATGCTATAGGCTCATTAATTTACTATCTCTTTAATCTCCTGCTACAGACTCATTAACTTACTATCTCTTTAATTACATGCTACTGGCTCATTAGCTTACTATCTATTTCATTACATGCTACAGCCTCATTAACTTACTATCTCTTTAATTACATGCTACAGCCTCATTAACTTACTATCTCTTTAATTACATGCTACTGGCCCATAAACTTACTATCTCTTTAATTACATGTTACAGACTCATTAACTTACTATCTCTTTAATTACATGTTACAGACTCATTAACTTACTATCTCTTTAATTAAATGCTACACACTCATTATCTTAATATCTCTTTAATTACATGCTACAGACGCATTAACTTACAATCTCTTTAATTACATGCTACTGGCTCATTAGCTTACTATCTATTTAATTACATGCTACAGCCTCATTAACTTACTATCTCTTTAATTACATGCTACTGGCCCATAAACTTACTATCTCTTTAATTACATGTTACAGACTCATTAACTTACTATCTCTTTAATTAAATGCTACACACTCATTATCTTACTATCTCTTTATGTACATGCTACACACCTATTAGCTTACCAATGCTTTAATTACATGCTACAGATTCATTAACTTACTATCTCTTTAATTACATGCTACATACTCATTATCTTACTATCTCTTTAATTACATGTTACAGACTCATTACTGACTATCTCTTTAATTACACGATGCATACTCATTAACTTACTATCTCTTTAATTACATGATACAGACTCATTAACTTACTATCTCTTTAATTACATGCTGCAGACTCATTAACTTATTATCTCTTTAGTTACATGCTACAGGCTCATTAACTTACCATCTCTTTAATTACATGCTACAGACTCGTTATCTTATTATCTCTTTAATTACATGCTACTGGCTCATTAACTTACTATATCTTTAATTGCATGCTACAGATTCATTAATTTACCATCTCTTTAATTACATGCTACATACTCATTAACTTACTATCTCTTTAATTACATGCTACAGACTCATAATTTTCGCCAATTATGCATCAAGCAATCGTAAGCGCACCAACATATGTTAATCGTAATCGCACCAACATATGTTTGGATATACCAGCTACATGTTAACAGTATCTTGTTTTATCTTAGAAATACCATGAACTTCTTTTTCACATCATTAAATACTATTGTCATAAAACAAATATATCCATGTTAAAATATCCCACAATATTCTATACCAGGGTAATATTACTCCAGATCATGAGGGACTGGGGTGTGGGGAGAGCTATACCAGGATGATATTTCTCCAAATCATGAGGGAGAGGAGTGTGGTGAGAGCTATACCAGGATGATATTTCTCTAAATCATGAGGGAGAGGGTGTGGCGAGAGCTATTCCAGGATGATATTTCTCCAAATCATGAGGGAGAGGAGTGTGGTGAGAGCTATACCAGGATGATATTTCTCCAAATCATGAGGGAGAGGAGTGTGGCGAGAGCTATTCCAGGATGATATTTCTTCAAATCATGAGGGAGAGGGGTGTGGTGAGAGCTATTCCAGTGTGTTATTTCTCCAAATCGTTGGAGAGAGAGGTGTCGTGAGAGCGATCGTATAGTAATCAGGTTTTATATTTATCATTACAATCGGTGCCTAATATCACTGAAATTCGTGCGTTGACTTCCACTGGTGGTGAGGTATACTCAATGCAACTTTTTGTGAACGTAATATCATTGACTTATTACAAGTCGATGGATATATCCGGTCCCACGGGTATCTTGCACCAGGAAAACTGGTAAGTCATTTTCAAGGATTACTCAGTTGATATTTATTTGTGTCAAATACTTGCTGTTATATTTGTGTCGAATACTTACTGTAATATTTGTGTCGAAAACTTACTGTAATATTTGTGTCGAATACTTACTGTAATATTTGTGTCGAATACTTGCTGTAATATTTGTGTCGAATGCTTACTGTAATATTTGTGTCGAAAACTTACTGTAATATTTGTGTCGAATACTTACTGTAATATTTGTGTCGAATTCTTGCTGTAATATTTGTGTCGAATACTTACTGTAATATTTGTATCGAATACTTACTGTAATATTTGTATCGAATACTTTCTGTAATATTTGTGTCGAATACTTACTGTAATATTTGTGGCGAAAACTTGCTATAATATTTGTGACGAATTCTTGCTGTAATATTTGTGTCGAATACTTGCTGTAATACCTGTGTCGAATCCTTGCTGTAATATGTGTGTCAAATCCTTCCAGTAATATTTGTGTCGAAAACTTGCTGTAATATTTGTGTCAAATCCTTGCTGTAATTAAAATAAAATCATTATTCCCTTGGACTTCGAAGCAAAGAAATATGTCGGTATTGTCACGTGAAGCACTCACAAACCATAACGCATTTGTTGAAGCAAACGTTTGATGAGTACTTTTTCCCTTCGTGGGAAAGACCTCAGCATACACTTCATTTGTAATATGAAGCGTAATCTTTAAAGACACTTTCTTGTATTTCAGTTTCTCCTTTGCATGTTGCCTGTAGTCAGGGTAAAGAAGAAAGTGTATCACTACTTCTTAAAACAGGATTCACGGTAAATGTTGTTGATGAGTACAACTGTACGCCATTGTTTTGGGCAATATATGAGAAACATAGTTCTATTGCAGAAGTTCTTCTTTCAATCGATGACATAGATGTCAATAGTGTCACATGCAACTTACCACCTGATTGTTAGTAAGTAATGTTTTATCCTGTGTTCATTTCGAGTCGTATCAATGTTAATATCTAAAGAAAATCATTCGTTGTTTAAGAATGTGAATTGCTTGACATGATTTTGTTTTCTTGTTATATAGAACATTTATTTGATAAACTTTCAAGTCACATATTTTGATATATAGTTATGGGATTACTAAATATAATAATGTTTGTTTTGTAACGTTGTTCACATATTACTGTCTGAACACTTACGGGAGGGATACGACTTAAACATCATATGATACAGAATTTTAGTTCAACAATTCTTTACAATAAGTTATCATAGGTTAGTATGCTATGGATGTGGACTTGGATATTCACTAGTAAAGGAAGTTTTGTGTTGTTCATATTGCATATATATGTATTTAATCTTTATAAAGGTTTGACAGTTTATGCACGTGTGGATGGTACTTAGAGAGTTTACAGTTTACTCATGTGTGGATGGTACAGAGAGTTGACAGTGTACTCACGTGTGGATGGTACTTAGAGAGTTGACAGTTTACTCACGTGTGGATGGTACTTAGAGAGTTGACAGTTTACTCACATGTGGATGGTACTTAGAGAGCTGACAGTTTACTCACGTGTGGATGGTACTTAGAGGGTTGATAGTTTACTCACGTGTGGATGGCACTTAGAGAGTTGACGGTTTACTCACGTGTGAATGGTACTTAGAGAGTTTACAGTTTACTCAAGTGTGGATGGTACTTAGATAGTTTACGGTTTACTCACGCGTGGCTGGTACTTAGAGGGTTGACAGTTAACTCACATGTGGATGGTACTTAGAGAGTTTACAGTGTACTCACGTGTGGAAGGTACTTAGAGAGTTTACAGCTTACTCACGTGTGGATGGTACTTAGAGAGTTTACAGTTTACTCACGTGTGGGTGGTATTTAGAGAGTTGAGAGTGTACTCACGTGTGGGTGGTACATAGAGAGTTGAAAATGTACTCACGTGTGGATGGTACTTAGGGAGTTGACAGTTTACTCACATGTGGATGGTACTTAGAGAGTTGACAGTTTACTCACATGTGGATGGTACTTAGAGAGTTGACTGTTTGCTCACGTGTGGATGGTACTTATAGGGTTGACAGTTAACTTACATGTGGATGGTATTTAGAGAGTTTACAGTTTACTCACGTGTGGATGGTACTTAGAGAGTTTACAGTGTACTCACGTGTGGATGGTACTTAGAGAGTTTACATCTTACTCGCGTGTGGATGGTACATAGAGAGGTTACAGTTTACTCACGTCAGGATGGTATTTAGAGAGTTGACAGATTACTCACATGTGGATGGTACTTAGAGAGTTGATAGTTTACTCACGTGTGGATGGTACTTAGATAGTTCACAGTTTACTCACATGTGGATGGTACATAGATAGTTAACAGTTTACTCACGTGTGGATGGTACATAGAGAGTTTACAATTTGTCCACGTGTGGATGGTACTTAGAGAGTTTAGATTTTACTCACATGTGGATGGTACTTAGAGAGTTGACTGTTTGCTCACGTGTGGATGGTACTTATAGGGTTGACAGTTAACTTACATGTGGATGGTATTTAGAGAGTTTACAGTTTACTCACGTGTGGATGGTACTTAGATAGTTCACAGTTTACTCACATGTGGATGGTACATAGATAGTTAACAGTTTACTCACGTGTGGATGGTACATAGAGAGTTTACAATTTGTCCACGTGTGGATGGTACTTAGAGAGTTTAGATTTTACTCACATGTGGATGGTACTTAGAGAGTTTACTGTTTGCTCACGTGTGGATGGTACTTATAGGGTTGACAGTTAACTTACATGTGGATGGTATTTAGAGAGTTTACAGTTTACTCACGTGTGGATGGTACTTAGAGAGTTTACAGCTTACTCGCGTGTGGATGGTACATAGAGAGGTTAAAGTTTACTCACGTCAGGATGGTATTTAGAGAGTTGACAGATTACTCACATGTGGATGGTACTTAGAGAGTTGATAGTTTACTCACGTGTGGATGGTACTTAGAGAGTTTAGTTTACTCATGTGTGGATGGTACTTAGAGAGTTGACAGCTTACTCACGTGTAGATGGTACTTAGAGAGTTGACACTTTTCTCAAATGTGGATGGTACTTAGAGAGTCGACAGTTTACTCACGTGTGGATGGTACTTATAGAGTTGACAGTTTACTCCCGTGTGGATGGTACTTAGAGGGTTGATAGTTTAGTCACGTGTGGATGGTACTTAAAGGGTTGACAGAGTACTCACGTGTGAATGGTAATTAAAGAGCTTAGAGCTTAGTCACGTGTGGATAGTACTTAGAGAGTTGATAGTTTACTCACGTGTGGATGGTACTTAGAGAGTTGACAGTGTACTCACGTGTGAATGGTACATAGAGAGTTTACAGTTTACTCACGTGTGGATGGTACTTAGATAGTTCACAGTTTACTCACATGTGGATGGTACATAGAGAGTTGAAAGTGTACTCACGTGTGGATGGTACTTAGGGAGTTGACAGTTTACTCACATGTGGATGGTACTTAGAGAGTTGACAGTTTACTCACATGGGGATGGTACTTAGAGAGGTGACTGTTTGCTCATGTGTGGATGGTACTTATAGGGTTGACAGTTAACTTACATGTGGATGGTATTTAGAGAGTTTACAGTGTACGCACGTGTGGATGGTACTTAGAGAGTTTACAGCTTACTCGCGTGTGGATGGTACTTAGAGAGGTTACAGTTTACTCACGTCAGGATGGTATATAGAGAGTTGACAGATTACTCAAATGTGGATGGTACTTAGAGAGTTGATAGTTTACTCACGTGTGGATGGTACTTAGAGAGTTTAGTTTACTCATGTGTGGATGGTACTTAGAGAGTTGACAGTTTACTCACGTGTGGATGGTACTTAGAGAGTTGACAGTTTACTCCCGTGTGGATGGTACTTAGAGGGTTGATAGTTTACTCACGTGTGGATGGTACTTAAAGAGTTGACAGAGTACTCACGTGTGGATGGTAATTAGAGAGTTTAGAGCTTAGTCACGTGTGGATAGTACTTAGAGAGTTGATAGTTTACTCACGTGTGGATGGTACTTAGAGAGTTTACAGCTTACTCACGTGTGTATGGTACTTAGAAAGTTTACAGTTTACTCACGTGTGGATGGTACTTAGATAGGTGACAGTTTACTCACGTGTGGATGGTACTTAGAGAGTTTACAGTTTGCTCACGTGTGGATGGTACTTAGAGAGTTTAGAGTTTACTCACATGTGGATGGTACGTAGAGAGTTGACCGTTTGCTCACGTGCGGATGGTACTTATAGGGTTGACAGTTAACTTACATGTGGATGGTATTTATAGAGTTTACAGTGTACTCACGTGTGGATGGTACTTAGAGAGTTTACAGTTTACTCACGTGTGGATGGTATTTAGAGAGTTGACAGTTTACTCACCTGTGGATGGTATTTAGAGAGTTTAAAGTTTACTCACGTGTGAATGATACTTAGAGAGTTTACAGTGTACTCATGTGTGGATGGTACTTAGAGAGTTTACAGCTTACTCACGTGTGGATGGTACTTAGAGAGTTGACAGTTTACTCACATGTGGATGGTACTTAGAGAGTTGACAGTTTACTCACGTGTGAATGGTACCTAGAGAGTTTACAGTTTACTCACATGTGAATGATACATAGATAGCTGACAGTTTACTCACGTGTGGATGGTACTTAGAGAATTTACAGTTTGCTCATGTGTGGATGGTACTTAGAGAGTTTAGAGTTTACTCACATGTGGATGGTACTTAGAGAGTTGAGAGTTTGTTCACGTGTGAATGGTACTTTGAGAGTTTACAGTTTACTCACGTGTGGATGGTCCTTAGATAGTTTACAGTTTACTCACATGTGGATGGTACATGGATGGTTGACTGTTTACTCACGTGTAGATGGTACCTAGAGAGTTTACAGTTTGCTCACGTGTGGATGGTACTTAGAGAGTTTAGAGTTTAATCACGTCAGGATGGTATTTAGAGAGTTGACCGTTTACTCACGTGTGGATGGTACTTATAGGGTCGACAGTTAACTTACATGTTGATGGTATTTATAGAGTTTACAGTGTACTCACGTGTGGATGGTACTTAGAGGGTTTACAGTGTACTCACGTGTGGATGGTACTTAGAGAGTTGACAGTTTACTCACGTGTGGATGGTATTTAGAGAGTTGACAGTTTACTCAAGTGTGGATGGTATTTAGAGAGTTGACAGTTTACTCACGTGTGGATGGTACTTAGAGGGTTGACATTTTACTCACGTGTGGATGGTATTTAGAGAATTGACAGTTACTCACGTGTGGATGGTATTTAGAGAGTTTACAGTTTACTCACGTGTGGATGATACTTAGAGAGATTACAGCTTACTCACGTGTGGATGGTACTTAGAGAGTTGACTGTTTACTCATGTGTGGATGGTACTTAGAGAGTTTAGTTTACTCATGTGTGGATGGTACTTAGAGAGTTGACAGCTTACTCACGTGTGGATGGTACTTAGAGAGTTGACAGTTTACTCACATATGTATGGTACTTAGAGAGTTGACAGTTTACTCACGAGTGGATGGTACTTAGAGAGTTGACAGTTTACTCACGTGTGGATGGTACTTAGAGAGTTGACAGTTTACTCACATATGTATGGTACTTAGAGAGTTGACAGTTTACTCACGTGTGGATGGTATTTAGAGGGTTGATAGTTTACTCACGTGTGTATGGTACTTAGAGAGTTTAGTTTACCACGTGTGGATGGTACTTAGTTAGTTTACAGTTTACTCACATGTGGATGTTACATAGATAGTTGACAGTTTACTCACGTGTGGATGGTACTTAGAGAGTTTACAGTTTGCTCACGTGTGGATGGTACTTAGAGAGTTTAGAGCTTAATCACATGTGGATGGTATTTAGAGAGTTGACAGTTTGCTCACGTGTGGATGGTACTTATAGGGTCGACAGTTAACTTACATGTTGATGGTATTTATAGAGTTTACAGTTTATTCACGTGTGGATGGTACTTAGAGGGTTTACAGTGTACTCACGTGTGGATGGTACTTAGAGAGTTGACAGTTTACTCACGTGTGGATGGTATTTAGAGAGTTGACAGTTTACTCACGTGTGGATGGTACTTAGAGGGTTGACATTTTACTCACGTGTGGATGGTATTTAGAGAATTGACAGTTATTCACGTGTGGATGGTATTTAGAGAGTTTACAGTTTACTCACGTGTGGATGATACTTAGAGAGATTACAGCTTACTCACGTGTGGATGGTACTTAGAGAGTTGACTGTTTACTCATGTGTGGATGGTACTTAGAGAGTTTAGTTTACTCATGTGTGGATGGTACTTAGAGAGTTGACAGCTTACTCACGTGTTGATGGTACTTAGAGAGTTGACAGTTTACTCACATATGGATGGTACTTAGAGAGTTGACAGTTTACTCCCGTGTGGATGGTATTTAGAGGGTTGATAGTTTACTCACGTGTGGATGGTACTTAGAGAGTTGACAGAGTACTCACGTGTGGCTGGTACTTAGAGAGTTTAGAGTTTAGTCACATGTGGATAGTACTTAGAGAGTTGACAGTTTACTCACGTGTGTATGGTACTTAGAGAGTTTAGTTTACCACGTGTGGATGGTACTTAGTTAGTTTACAGTTTACTCACATGTGGATGTTACATAGATAGTTGACAGTTTACTCACGTGTGGATGGTACTTAGAGAGTTTACAGTTTGCTCACGTGTGGATGGTACTTAGAGAATTTAGAGTTTAATCACATGTGGATGGTATTTAGAGAGTTGACAGTTTGCTCACGTATGGATGGTACTTATAGGGTCGACAGTTAACTTACATGTTGATGGTATTTATAGAGTTTACAGTTTACTCACGTGTGGATGGTACTTAGAGGGTTTACAGTGTACTCACGTGTGGATAGTACTTAGAGAGTTGACAGTTTACTCACGTGTGGATGGTTTTTAGAGAGTTGACAGTTTACTCACGTGTGGATGGTATTTAGAGAGTTGACAGTTTACTCACGTGTGGATGGTACTTAGAGGGTTGACATTTTACTCACGTGTGGATGGTATTTAGAGAATTGACAGTTACTCACGTGTGGATGGTATTTAGAGAGTTTACAGTTTACTCACGTGTGGATGATTCTTAGATAGATTACAGCTTACTCACGTGTGGATGGTACTTAGAGAGTTGCCTGTTTACTCATGTGTGGATGGTACTTAGAGAGTTTAGTTTACTCATGTGTGGATGGTACTTAGAGAGTTGACAGCTTACTCACGTGTGGATGGTACTTAGAGAGTTGACAGTTTACTCACATATGGATGGTACTTAGAGAGTTGACAGTTTACTCACATATGGATGGTACTTAGAGAGTTGAGAGTTTGTTCACGTGTGAATGGTACTTTGAGAATTTACAGTTTACTCACGTGTGGATGGTCCTTAGATAGTTTACAGTTTACTCACATGTGGATGGTACATAGATAGTTGACAGTTTGCTCACATATGGATGGTACCTAGAGAGTTGACAGTTTACTCACGTGTGGATGGTACTTAGAGAGTTGACAGTTTACTCCCGTGTGGATGGTATTTAGAGGGTTGATAGTTTACTCACGTGTGGATGGTACTTAGAGAGTTGACAGAGTACTCACGTGTGGCTGGTACTTAGAGAGTTTAGAGTTTAGTCACGTGTGGATAGTACTTAGAGAGTTGACAGTTTACTCACGTGTGTATGGTACTTAGAGAGTTTAGTTTACCACGTGTGGATGGTACTTAGTTAGTTTACAGTTTACTCACATGTGGATGTTACATAGATAGTTGACAGTTTACTCACGTGTGGATGGTACTTAGAGAGTTTACAGTTTGCTCACGTGTGGATGGTACTTAGAGAGTTTAGAGTTTAATCACATGTGGATGGTATTTAGAGAGTTGACAGTTTGCTCACGTGTGGATGGTACTTATAGGGTTGACAGTTAACTTACATGTGGATGGTATTTATAGAGTTTACAGTTTACTCACGTGTGGATGGTATTTAGAGAGGTTACAGTGTACTCACGTGTGGATGATACTTAGAGAGTTTACAGTTTACTCACGTGTGGATGGTATTTAGAGAGTTGACAGTTTACTCACGTGTGGATGGTGCTTAGAGGGTTGACATTTTACTCACGTGTGGATGGTATTTATAGAGTTTACAGTGTACTCACGTGTGGATGGTACTTAGAGAGTTTACAGTTTACTCACGTGTGGATGGTATTTAGAGAGTTTATAGCTTACTCACGTGTGGGTGGTATTTAGAGAGTTTACAGTTTACTCATGTGTGGATGATACTTAGAGAGTTTACAGTGTACTCACGTGTGGATGGTACTTAGAGAGATTACAGCTTACTCACGTGTGGATGGTACTTAGAGAGTTGACTGTTTACTCATGTGTGGATGGTACTTAGAGAGTTTAGTTTACTCATGTGTGGATGGTACTTAGAGAGTTGACAGCTTACTCACGTGTTGATGGTACTTAGAGAGTTGACAGTTTACTCACATATGGATGGTACTTAGAGAGTTGACAGTTTACTCACGTGTGGATGGTACTTAGAGAGTTGACAGTTTACTCCGGTGTGGATGGTATTTAGAGGGTTGATAGTTTACTCACGTGTGGATGGTACTTAGAGAGTTGACAGAGTACTCACGTGTGGCTGGTACTTAGAGAGTTTAGAGTTTAGTCACATGTGGATAGTACTTAGAGAGTTGACAGTTTACTCACGTGTGTATGGTACTTAGAGAGTTTAGTTTACCACGTGTGGATGGTACTTAGTTAGTTTACAGTTTACTCACATGTGGATGTTACATAGATAGTTGACAGTTTACTCCCGTGTGGATGGTATTTAGAGGGTTGATAGTTTACTCACGTGTGGATGGTACCTAGAGAGTTGACAGAGTACTCACGTGTGGCTGGTACTTAGAGAGTTTAGAGTTTAGTCACGTGTGGATAGTACTTAGAGAGTTGACAGTTTACTCACGTGTGTATGGTACTTAGAGAGTTTAGTTTACCACGTGTGGATGGTACTTAGTTAGTTTACAGTTTACTCACATGTGGATGTTACATAGATAGTTGACAGTTTACTCACGTGTGGATGGTACCTAGAGAGTTTACAGTTTGCTCACGTGTGGATGGTACTTAGAGAGTTTAGAGTTTAATCACATGTGGATGGTATTTAGAGAGTTGACAGTTTGCTCACGTGTGGATGGTACTTATAGGGTTGACAGTTAACTTACATGTGGATGGTATTTATAGAGTTTACAGTTTACTCACGTGTGGATGGTATTTAGAGAGGTTACAGTGTACTCACGTGTGGATGATACTTAGAGAGTTTACAGTTTACTCACGTGTGGATGGTATTTAGAGAGTTGACAGTTTACTCACGTGTGGATGGTGCTTAGAGGGTTGACATTTTACTCACGTGTGGATGGTATTTATAGAGTTTACAGTGTACTCACGTGTGGATGGTACTTAGAGAGTTTACAGTTTACTCACGTGTGGATGGTATTTAGAGAGTTTACAGCTTACTCACGTGTGGGTGGTATTTAGAGAGTTTACAGTTTACTCATGTGTGGATGATACTTAGAGAGTTTACAGTGTACTCACGTGTGGATGGTACTTAGAGAGATTACAGCTTACTCACGTGTGGATGGTACTTAGAGAGTTGACTGTTTACTCATGTGTGGATGGTGCTTAGAGAGTTTAGTTTACTCATGTGTGGATGGTACTTAGAGAGTTGACAGCTTACTCACGTGTTGATGGTACTTAGAGAGTTGACAGTTTACTCACATATGGATGGTACTTAGAGAGTTGCCAGTTTACTCACGTGTGGATGGTACTTAGAGAGTTGACAGTTTATTCCGGTGTGGATGGTATTTAGAGGGTTGATAGTTTACTCACGTGTGGATGGTACTTAGAGAGTTGACAGAGTACTCACGTGTGGCTGGTACTTAGAGAGTTTAGGGTTTAGTCACATGTGGATAGTACTTAGAGAGTTGACAGTTTACTCACGTGTGTATGGTACTTAGAGAGTTTAGTTTACCACGTGTGGATGGTACTTAGTTAGTTTACAGTTTACTCACATGTGGATGTTACATAGATAGTTGACAGTTTACTCACGTGTGGATGGTACTTAGAGAGTTTACAGTTTGCTCACGTGTGGACGGTACTTAGAGAGTTTAGAGTTTAATCACATGTGGATGGTATTTAGAGAGTTGACAGTTTGCTCACGTGTGGATGGTACTTATAGGGTCGACAGTTAACTTACATGTTGATGGTATTTATAGAGTTTACAGTTTACTCACGTGTGGATGGTACTTAGAGGGTTTACAGTGTACTCACGTGTGGATAGTACTTAGAGAGTTGACAGTTTACTCACGTGTGGATGGTTTTTAGAGAGTTGACAGTTTACTCACGTGTGGATGGTATTTAGAGAGTTGACAGTTTACTCACGTGTGGATGGTACTTAGAGGGTTGACATTTTACTCACGTGTGGATGGTATTTAGAGAATTGACAGTTACTCACGTGTGGATGGTATTTAGAGAGTTTACAGTTTACTCACGTGTGGATGATACTTAGAGAGATTACAGCTTACTCACGTGTGGATGGTACTTAGAGAGTTGACTGTTTACTCATGTGTGGATGGTACTTAGAGAGTTTAGTTTACTCATGTGTGGATGGTACTTAGAGAGTTGACAGCTTACTCACGTGTGGATGGTACTTAGAGAGTTGACAGTTTACTCACATATGGATGGTACTTAGAGAGTTGACAGTTTACTCACATATGGATGGTACTTAGAGAGTTGAGAGTTTGTTCACGTGTGAATGGTACTTTGAGAGTTTACAGTTTACTCACGTGTGGATGGTCCTTAGATAGTTTACAGTTTACTCACATGTGGATGGTACATAGATAGTTGACAGTTTGCTCACATATGGATGGTACTTAGAGAGTTGACAGTTTACTCACGTGTGGATGGTACTTAGAGAGTTGGCAGTTTACTCCCGTGTGGATGGTATTTAGAGGGTTGATAGTTTACTCACGTGTGGATGGTACTTAGAGAGTTGACAGAGAACTCATGTGTGGCTGGTACTTAGAGAGTTTAGAGTTTAGTCACGTGTGGATAGTACTTAGAGAGTTGACAGTTTACTCACGTGTGGATGGTACTTAGAGAGTTTAGTTTACCACGTGTGGATGGTACTTAGTTAGTTTACAGTTTACTCACATGTGGATGTTACATAGATAGTTGACAGTTTACTCACGTGTGGATGGTACTTAGAGAGTTTAGAGTTTAATCACATGTGGATGGTATTTAGAGAGTTGACAGTTTGCTCACGTGTGGATGGTACTTATAGGGTTGACAGTTAACTTACATGTGGATGGTATTTATAGAGTTTACAGTTTACTCACGTGTGGATGGTATTTAGAGAGGTTACAGTGTACTCACGTGTGGATGATACTTAGAGAGTTTACAGTTTACTCACGTGTGGATGGTATTTAGAGAGTTGACAGTTTACTCACGTGTGGATGGTGCTTAGAGGGTTGACATTTTACTTACGTGTGGATGGTATTTATAGAGTTTACAGTGTACTCACGTGTGGATGGTACTTAGAGAGTTTACAGTTTACTCACGTGTGGATGGTATTTAGAGAGTTTACAGCTTACTCACGTGTGGGTGGTACTTAGAGAGTTGACAGTTTACTCACGTGTGGATGGTACTTAGAGGGTTGATAGTTTACTCACGTGTGGATGGTACTTAGAGAGTTGACAGTGTACTCACGTGTGGATGGTACTTAGAGAGTTTAGAGTTTACTCACGGGTGGATAGTACTTAGAGAGTTGACAGTTTACTCACGTGTGAATGGTACTTAGAGAGTTGACAGTTTACTCACATGTGAATGGTACCTAGAGAGTTTACAGTTTACTCACATGTGAATGATACATAGATAGCTGACAGTTTACTCACGTGTGGATGGTACTTAGAGAGTTTACAGTTTGCTCACGTGTGGATGGTACTTAGAGAGTTTAAAGTTTACTCACATGTGGATGGTACTTAGAGAGTTGAGAGTTTGTTCACGTGTGAATGGTACTTTGAGAGTTTACAGTTTACTCACGTGTGGATGGTCCTTAGATAGTTTACAGTTTACTCACATGTGGATGGTACATAGATAGTTGACAGTTTGCTCACATATGGATGGTACTTAGAGAGTTGACAGTTTACTCACGTGTGGATGGTACTTAGAGAGTTGACAGTTTACTCCCGTGTGGATGGTATTTAGAGGGTTGATAGTTTACTCACGTGTGGATGGTACTTAGAGAGTTGACAGAGTACTCACGTGTGGCTGGTACTTAGAGAGTTTAGAGTTTAGTCACGTGTGGATAGTACTTAGAGAGTTGACAGTTTACTCACGTGTGTATGGTACTTAGAGAGTTTAATTTACCACGTTTGATGGTACTTAGTTAGTTTACAGTTTACTCACATGTGGATGTTACATAGATAGTTGACAGTTTACTCACGTGTGGATGGTACTTAGAGAGTTTACAGTTTGCTCACGTGTGGATGGTACTTAGAGAGTTTAGAGTTTAATCACATGTGGATGGTATTTAGAGAGTTGACAGTTTGCTCACGTGTGGATGGTACTTATAGGGTTGACAGTTAACTTACATGTGGATGGTATTTATAGAGTTTACAGTTTACTCACGTGTGGATGGTATTTAGAGAGGTTACAGTGTACTCACGTGTGGATGATACTTAGAGAGTTTACAGTTTACTCACGTGTGGATGGTATTTAGAGAGTTGACAGCTTACTCACGTGTGGATGGTGCTTAGAGGGTTGACATTTTACTCACTTGTGGATGGTATTTATAGAGTTTACAGTGTACTCACGTGTGGATGATACTTAGAGAGTTTACAGTTTACTCACGTGTGGATGGTATTTAGAGAGTTGACAGTTTACTCACGTGTGGACGGTGCTTAGAGGGTTGACATTTTACTTACGTGTGGATGGTATTTATAGAGTTTACAGTGTACTCACGTGTGGATGGTACTTAGAGAGTTTACAGTTTACTCACGTGTGGATGGTATTTAGAGAGTTTACAGCTTACTCACGTGTGGGTGGTACTTAGAGAGTTGACAGTTTACTCACGTGTGGATGGTACTTAGAGGGTTGATAGTTTACTCACGTGTGGATGGTACTTAGAGAGTTGACAGTGTACTCACGTGTGGATGGTACTTAGAGAGTTTAGAGTTTACTCACGTGTGGATAGTACTTAGAGAGTTGACAGTTTACTCACGTGTGAATGGTACTTAGAGAGTTGACAGTTTACTCACATGTGAATGGTACCTAGAGAGTTTACAGTTTACTCACATGTGAATGATACATAGATAGCTGACAGTTTACTCACGTGTGGATGGTACTTAGAGAGTTTACAGTTTGCTCACGTGTGGATGGTACTTAGAGAGTTTAAAGTTTACTCACATGTGGATGGTACTTAGAGAGTTGAGAGTTTGTTCACGTGTGAATGGTACTTTGAGAGTTTACAGTTTACTCACGTGTGGATGGTCCTTAGATAGTTTACAGTTTACTCACATGTGGATGGTACATAGATAGTTGACAGTTTGCTCACATATGGATGGTACTTAGAGAGTTGACAGTTTACTCACGTGTGGATGGTACTTAGAGAGTTTACAGTTTGCTCACGTGTGGATGGTACTTAGAGAGTTTAGAGTTTAATCACATGTGGATGGTATTTAGAGAGTTGACAGTTTGCTCACGTGTGGATGGTACTTATAGGGTTGACAGTTAACTTACATGTGGATGGTATTTATAGAGTTTACAGTTTACTCACGTGTGGATGGTATTTAGAGAGGTTACAGTGTACTCACGTGTGGATGATACTTAGAGAGTTTACAGTTTACTCACGTGTGGATGGTATTTAGAGAGTTGACAGTTTACTCACGTGTGGATGGTGCTTAGAGGGTTGACATTTTACTCACGTGTGGATGGTATTTATAGAGTTTACAGTGTACTCACGTGTGGATGGTACTTAGAGAGTTTAGAGTTTACTCACGTGTGGATAGTACTTAGAGAGTTGACAGTTTACTCACGTGTGAATGGTACTTAGAGAGTTGACAGTTTACTCACATGTGAATGGTACCTAGAGAGTTTACAGTTTACTCACATGTGAATGATACATAGATAGCTGACAGTTTACTCACGTGTGGATGGTACTTAGAGAGTTTACAGTTTGCTCACGTGTGGATGGTACTTAGAGAGTTTAAAGTTTACTCACATGTGGATGGTACTTAGAGAGTTGAGAGTTTGTTCACGTGTGAATGGTACTTTGAGAGTTTACAGTTTACTCACGTGTGGATGGTCCTTAGATAGTTTACAGTTTACTCACATGTGGATGGTACATAGATAGTTGACAGTTTGCTCACATATGGATGGTACTTAGAGAGTTGACAGTTTACTCACGTGTGGATGGTACTTAGAGAGTTTACAGTTTGCTCACGTGTGGATGGTACTTAGAGAGTTTAGAGTTTAATCACATGTGGATGGTATTTAGAGAGTTGACAGTTTGCTCACGTGTGGATGGTACTTATAGGGTTGACAGTTAACTTACATGTGGATGGTATTTATAGAGTTTACAGTTTACTCACGTGTGGATGGTATTTAGAGAGGTTACAGTGTACTCACGTGTGGATGATACTTAGAGAGTTTACAGTTTACTCACGTGTGGATGGTATTTAGAGAGTTGACAGTTTACTCACGTGTGGATGGTGCTTAGAGGGTTGACATTTTACTCACGTGTGGATGGTATTTATAGAGTTTACAGTGTACTCACGTGTGGATGATACTTAGAGAGTTTACAGTTTACTCACGTGTGGATGGTATTTAGAGAGTTGACAGTTTACTCACGTGTGGATGGTGCTTAGAGGGTTGACATTTTACTTACGTGTGGATGGTATTTATAGAGTTTACAGTGTACTCACGTGTGGATGGTACTTAGAGAGTTTACAGTTTACTCACGTGTGGATGGTATTTAGAGAGTTTACAGCTTACTCACGTGTGGGTGGTACTTAGAGAGTTGACAGTTTACTCACGTGTGGATGGTACTTAGAGGGTTGATAGTTTACTCACGTGTGGATGGTACTTAGAGAGTTGACAGTGTACTCACGTGTAGATGGTACTTAGAGAGTTTAGAGTTTACTCACGTGTGGATAGTACTTAGAGAGTTGACAGTTTACTCACGTGTGAATGGTACTTAGAGAGTTGACAGTTTACTCACATGTGAATGGTACCTAGAGAGTTTACAGTTTACTCACATGTGAATGATACATAGATAGCTGACAGTTTACTCACGTGTGGATGGTACTTAGAAAGTTTACAGTTTGCTCACGTGTGGATGGTACTTAGAGAGTTTAAAGTTTACTCACATGTGGATGGTACTTAGAGAGTTGAGAGTTTGTTCACGTGTGAATGGTACTTTGAGAGTTTACAGTTTACTCACGTGTGGATGGTCCTTAGATAGTTTACAGTTTACTCACATGTGGATGGTACATAGATAGTTGACAGTTTGCTCACATATGGATGGTACTTAGAGAGTTGACAGTTTACTCACGTGTGGATGGTACTTAGAGAGTTTACAGTTTGCTCACGTGTGGATGGTACTTAGAGAGTTTAGAGTTTAATCACATGTGGATGGTATTTAGAGAGTTGACAGTTTGCTCACGTGTGGATGGTACTTATAGGGTTGACAGTTAACTTACATGTGGATGGTATTTATAGAGTTTACAGTTTACTCACGTGTGGATGGTATTTAGAGAGGTTACAGTGTACTCACGTGTGGATGATACTTAGAGAGTTTACAGTTTACTCACGTGTGGATGGTATTTAGAGAGTTGACAGTTTACTCACGTGTGGATGGTGCTTAGAGGGTTGACATTTTACTCACGTGTGGATGGTATTTATAGAGTTTACAGTGTACTCACGTGTGGATGATACTTAGAGAGTTTACAGTTTACTCACGTGTGGATGGTATTTAGAGAGTTGACAGTTTACTCACGTGTGGATGGTGCTTAGAGGGTTGACATTTTACTTACGTGTGGATGGTATTTATAAAGTTTACAGTGTACTCACGTGTGGATGGTACTTAGAGAGTTTACAGTTTACTCACGTGTGGATGGTATTTAGAGAGTTTACAGCTTACTCACGTGTGGGTGGTACTTAGAGAGTTGACAGTTTACTCACGTGTGGATGGTACTTAGAGGGTTGATAGTTTACTCACGTGTGGATGGTACTTAGAGAGTTGACAGTGTACTCACGTGTGGATGGTACTTAGAGAGTTTAGAGTTTACTCACGTGTGGATAGTACTTAGAGAGTTGACAGTTTACTCACGTGTGAATGGTACTTAGAGAGTTGACAGTTTACTCACATGTGAATGGTACCTAGAGAGTTTACAGTTTACTCACATGTGAATGATACATAGATAGCTGACAGTTTACTCACGTGTGGATGGTACTTAGAGAGTTTACAGTTTGCTCACGTGTGGATGGTACTTAGAGAGTTTAAAGTTTACTCACATGTGGATGGTACTTAGAGAGTTGAGAGTTTGTTCACGTGTGAATGGTACTTTGAGAGTTTACAGTTTACTCACGTGTGGATGGTCCTTAGATAGTTTACAGTTTACTCACATGTGGATGGTACATAGATAGTTGACTGTTTGCTCACATATGGATGGTACTTAGAGAGTTGACAGTTTACTCACGTGTGGATGGTACTTAGAGAGTTAACAGTTTACTCCCGTGTGAATGGTATTTAGAGGGTTGATAGTTTACTCACGTGTGGATGGTACTTAGAGAGTTGACAGAGTACTCACGTGTGGCTGGTACTTAGAGAGTTTAGAGTTTAGTCACGTGTGGATAGTACTTAGAGAGTTGACAGTTTACTCACGTGTGTATGGTACTTAGAGAGTTTAGTTTACCACGTGTGGATGGTACTTAGTTAGTTTACAGTTTACTCACATGTGGATGTTACATAGATAGTTGACAGTTTACTCACGTGTGGATGGTACTTAGAGAGTTTACAGTTTGCTCACGTGTGGATGGTACTTAGAGAGTTTAGAGTTCAATCACATGTGGATGGTATTTAGAGAGTTGACAGTTTGCTCACGAGTGGATGGTACTTATAGGGTTGACAGTTAACTTACATGTGGATGGTATTTATAGAGTTTACAGTTTACTCACGTGTGGATGGTATTTAGAGAGGTTACAGTGTACTCACGTGTGGATGATACTTAGAGAGTTTACAGTTTACTCACGTGTGGATGGTATTTAGAGGGTTGACATTTTACTCACGTGTGGATGGTATTTAGAGAGTTTACAGTTTACTCATGTGTGGATGATACTTAGAGAATTTACAGTGTACTCACGTGTGGATGGTACTTAGAGAGTTTACAGCTTACTCACGTGTGGATGGTTGTTAGAGAGGTTACAGTTTACTCACGTGTGGATGGTATTTAGAGAGTTGATAGTTTACTCACGTGTGGATGGTATTTAGAGAGTTTACAGCTTACTCACGTGTGCATGGTACTTAGAGAGTTGACACCTTAATCACGTGTGGATGGTACTTAGAGGGTTGACAGTTTACTCACGTGTGGATGGTATTTAGAGAGTTTACAGTTTACTCACGTGTGGATGGTATTTATAGTTGACAGTTTACTCACGTGTGGATGGTACTTAGAGAGTTGATAGTGTACTCACATGTGGATGGTACTTTGAGGGTTGACTTTGTACTCACGTGTGGATGGTACTTAGAGAGTTGACAGTTTATGAACATGTGGATGGGACTTAGAGAGTTGACAGTTTACTCACATGTGGATGTTGCTTGCCTGAACGCTTCATTCTACTAAGAGAGGAGCTTTGAGAACATAAAACTACTTTTTTCTACTGTCATATGTTTTGTTTTTCATTTTATTTGTATGTAATTTGTGTTCACCATTTTAAGTTGTAGCTCCAAGAACATGACTGTATTGATGTGTGCATCTGATAGAAATGACGTACAATCAGTTATAGGAATCTGCAGACATAACCCATTCCATAATGTTGTTTCTGGTGTTAATAGGTAAGTATTGAAACGTCTTGAACTATCTTGAAACGCATCGGTGGTGCAATGGTTGGCGTGTTCACGTCGATTCTAGTAGATCGTGGGGACGGATCAAACCGCAGAGTATAAAATAAACGTTAGAGAATACCGAAGTGGCAATCAAAACGGGACAATCCAGAGAAACTGGCAACATATGATGCGCAAGACGAAAAAAAAAAACAAAAACAAAAACACAACACAACATATGTTGGACACCACTATACGCAAGCAAACACAAATAACGTAAATAAGATATGAACCCTCCTACAAACAACTGGAGGTAAAGACGAACCGAACATCGTTTTTATGCGGAAATCGTAACCGACAGCACACCACGGAACTCAGAACGTAATACAGAAAATTAAGAATATGAGCAACACGGACCCTACCAAAAAACACCGGTAGGTGTATAAATTGCTGCTTTTCATAAGACACTCGCCATGTTATTATTGTGATATTGTTGCTTCCACTCTAAGCACGCAACATAGTAGTTAACAACGAACATTTACTGGGAGTTGACCTAACATTCATTGTCAGGTTGGTTTATGGTAATTAACGCCACTTTTAACAATATTTTAGCAATATTTATTTCAGTTTTATCGTGGCGGCCAGCTTTATGAGTAGAGGAAACGGAGTACCCGGAGAAAACCACCGACCTGTCTCAAGTCACTGACAAACTTTATCACATAATGTTGTATTGAGTACACCGCGCATTGAACGGGGTTCGAACTCGCAACTTTAGTGATGATATGCACTGATTGCACAGGAAGTTGTAAATCCAATAACCATACGATCACGACCACGACGGCCTCTTTCATTGTCAGGAAACTGTTAGTTATTAACATTCAATGAGAGCGGATGATGACACGTTCCTAATTAGACGATATATAGCCACAAACATTTGTTGGTATTGGCTTGTCACCACTTAGTTTAGTGGTTGCTAGGAAAATCGTAGAATTATAATAAACAAATAAGTGGAACCAACCGCTCAATGTAACGACCAAGCTTAACCATAGCCCAAATAAGTAAGCTTGGCCACTTTGACATTGCTTAATTGTTTCGCCACTCATATTTGTGTTTGTCAGATGTGTAGGTCTGTATATTCTGAAGGACTTTTAGAGATTATGTTCTGATGTCTCAAGTTAAACTATTTCCGAGTAATTGAACAAATATTATTCCAAGTCAACAGGGAACCATCCAAATGGAGAAATAGCTCCGTGCATGTGAACATGGCCATTCTTGACACGGAAATCGTATTAAACACCACAACATAAGAACTAGGCTAAAGCTCATCAAGCAGATATAAGTTTATAGAGACCATCAGCAAAACGCTTTTTTCATAAATCATTGTATTTGAGAGATGTTTTAATATGCAAAGTTTTCTATGCTACATGTAATTGTTTTTCTACAGAGAAACACCCTTGCATACTGAATGCAGATCGGGAAATATAGACTGTGTCCGTTCCTTGTTGTCATGTGGTGCTGACGTCAACGCACGTGGTAAATATTGTCAGACACCTTTATATGAAGCTTGTTATCGTGGTCATACTGATATTGTAGAAGTCCTACTTCAATCAGGTAGAGTATTTTAAGCTAAAGAGTAATGTACATTTTTTATATGTAATAGATATAGTACTTTGATCAGATTTCCGGATGAATATCGGACTATTCAATCGAAAGAGTCTGGAGCGCTTGTACCGATGAATATTTCCCTTGGTTGCGAACCCAGAAACACGTATACTATATTATGTGTAATTGTTGCTACTTATTTTATTATCAAGTATCATCTTTTTCTTGACATGTGATTGCTTCTTAATATGACGTATTCCGACAGAAATATATCGTTTTTAATGTTCTCAATTATGGTAGCAATTTTATCAAATAATTAGAATCTATTCATAGTATCAAGGCTAATTAAATGTTAGTTTGAATTTGACCAATCAAATGGTGACATAAACAATTTCACGAGAGATAATGAATGCAGCCGATCTACCAATTTAAATTAAGAGGACTTCGAAGAACTTTTGTAGAAAGTTCCTTGTATTTGCCACATATAATTGCTATATATTTTAATGGTATTATTAGATTATTATTATTGCCACCATTTGTCCCAAAGGTGTCAAAAAGGTGTGTGTTCATATATAATACGGGTTAATCTATTTATTGTCATTTAGTTTTGGAGAGGGTTTTTAATGCTTGAATGTAGTCCTTAAGGAAATCTCTAACAGGTACATGTATTATGATAGAATGTAACTATAACTAGTTTTGACATACAAGGTGAAGAAGGAGGGGGTGGGGGGAGGGGGGTTTGAACATTTGAACTGTTAATTAAAATTTGTATCCAATTTTGATGCAGGTTTCTGAGGTAAAATCGACAGAAAGAGGCCGAAATGTGCAAGTTTTCAAATTTGAAACTTTTTATTTTTCATCCAATTTTAATGGGTTATTAATTGGTCATTGAAAATATTGCTATTTTATTTCGAAAAGGGATAAAAAAGGGAGCTAAAGTCGGAAATTTTACATATTTGAAAAGTATATATAATTTTTATTTTTTATCCAATCTTAATACGGTTTTTGCAAAGTAGTCATCTTGATGGATTATTGAGCGGCCATCAACAAATTTCTATTTCATTTCGAAAAGAGGTCTAAAAGGGGTCCTAATTCCGACAATAAAATACCAGTAATATATACAATTCAACTGAAATAAACCTCTACATATAAAAACATGGGTAATGTGGAAAGTGCCAGAAAATGGAAAAAAACAAAAAAAACAAAACAAAACTAGGAAAATGCCATGAACAAATGAAAACTTTAATGTTGTTTCCGTTATATACATGCATCATACTTATTACATTCAATAAGATACCTACATTGTTATTGTCATCACTGCATGGGTCAATACACCCGCTGATGGACTTTTATTTCCAGAGTGTAACACCCGACTAGTAATCAGTGTATCTTCACTGACATGATTACCGAGGGTAACATCCGACTGGTAGTGAGTGTTTCTTCACTAACACGATTCCAGAGGGTAGCGACCGACTAGTAATCAGTGTTCCTTCACTGACATGATTGTCCGAAGGTAACATCCGACTAGTAATCAGTGTTCCTTCACTAACATGATTCACAAGGGTAACAATCGACCTGAAGTCAGTGTTTCGTCATAAACATTATTCCCGAAAATTCCATCCTACCATGCCAGCAGTCAGTGTTTCGTCACTGACATGACTCCATTGTGTAACATCCCACTAGTAATCAGTGTCTCTTCACTGGCATGATACCCGAGGGTAACATCCGACCAGTAATCAGTGTTTCATCACTGATATGGTAATGTTGTTATAATATTCTTCCAATGAACAGTAATAGTCCAATAATTTTCACATATTCATATTTTGTCATGGTTACCATGGTATCGTCAGTTTTATTAAATATGTTTGTTGAATAAATCAGAAAGGAAAAAAATACTTTGACGAATGTGACCCTACAAGCACCGTGATTTTTCTTGTTTGAAATGTTTTTCTGTGTTTTATAGGTGCCGAAATCAATAAAAAAGCCGACGAGGAAACAGACATTGGCTTTTCGGATAAGTATACACCTCCGAAAGAACGTGAAATGCATAAATATGCTAAATATCCACTTTTGACTGCAATAGAGCGCTGTCATCCCGAAATAGTCTCTTTATTGATTTCACATGGAGCGGAAATAGACATTGTTAAAATATCAAATAACGGAACAGCTTTACATGTTGCCTGTAGTGAAGGAACGCTAGACATGGTGAGGACACTTGTAAATAACGGTTCTTGTATAAATGCTGAAGCATATTCTGGACAAACACCTCTTTTCTATTGTTTAAGGAGTGTTCCTCATCATGCTGACTCACGCGTGTATCCCATATACATGAATGGTATTGGTTGTGGTTGTTGTTATATCTCCCATTCACTGGCATCTTATAAAGACAATATTCAGGAGGGAAATGATATCATGGAATATTTAATTCAACAGGGCGCAACTTTGAGCTGTAAGGATGATAGTGGTAGAACACCACTTGAACATGCAATGATGACATATAGGACTTCCTCAACTTTTATTTTGTTAAAATATGGAGGACGAATATCTGGTGAACATTTGGATAAATTTCCATGGAATCTTCGCAGTTGGTATGGACCCATACAAGACCAAATTCCAAATGTACACTTATTTCGACTTCTCCTGAAGAGCAATTTTGAATTCAGGACATTTTTGCCTGTCTATTTAGAAAAATTACGAGACTTGACATCAACTGAATCATTCTTATCATTTTTGAAAGAGTTTGAACAACCTTTATCCCTCAAGAACCAATGTCGTATAGCCATACGTAATATGATATCTACGGATACAGGAGTACAATTTATCAGATCTATCAATATACTAGGTCTTCCGAAATTACTTCAAGGGTTTTTAATGTTTGACGACTTCGACCAATCCGTAGGTCTTCCAGGTAAATTCCGACTACAAAAATAAATGTATAAATAAACATTGGGATATCCAAATATATGTGGAATATTATCAAATATAAGACAATAATTTGCTTATTATTATTTATGTACCAGACTTCCTCTTTACTTATAAATTAATAGTATTCCTTATCAGTGAGATTCCTTCCGTATAAAGACCAATATATTCCTTACTTATTATATACCAGTATCTTCCTTACTTATTAAGTACCAATATCTTCCTTACTTATTAAGTACCAGTATCTTCCTTACTTATTACGTACGAGTATCTTCCTTACTTATTAAGTACGAGTATCTTCCTTACTTATTAAGTACTAGTGTCTTCCTTACTTATTAAGTACCAGTATCTCCCTTACTTATTAAGTACTAGTGTCTTCTTTACTTATTAAGTACCAGTATCTCCCTTACTTATTAAGTACCAGTATCTTCCTTACTTATTATGTTTCAATATCTTCCTTACTTATTAAGTACCAGTATCTTCCTTACTTATTATGTTTCAATATCTTCCTTACTTATTAAGTACGAGTATCTTCCTTACTTATTAAGTACCAGTGTATTCCTTACTTATTAAGTACCAGTATCTTCCTTACTTATTAAGTACCAGTATCTTCCTTACTTATTAAGTACCAGTATCTTCCTTACTTATTAAGTACCAGTATCTTCCTTACTTATTAAGTACAAGTATCTTCCTTACTTATTAAAAGTGTCAGTATCTTCCTTACTTTTGAAGTAACAGTATATTCCTTACTGGTAAAGTACCAATATCGTCTTTACTTATTAAGTACCAGTATATTCCTTACTTGTAACGTACCAGTATCTGCCTTACTTATTAAGTACCAGTATCTGCCTTACTTATTAAGTACCATTATCTTTCTTGCTTATTAAGTATCAGTATCTTCCTTACTTATTAAGTATCCGTATCATCCTTACTTATTAAGTATCAGTATCATCCTTACTTACTAAGTACCAGTATATTCCTTACTTATTAAGTATCAGTATCATCCTTACTTATTAAGTATCAGTATCATCCTTACTTATTAAGTATCAGTATCATCCTTACTTACTAAGTACCAGTATCTTTCTTGCTTATTAAGTATCAGTATCTTTCTTGCTTATTAAGTGTCAGTATATTCCTTACTTATTAAGTATCAGTATCATCCTTACTTATTAAGTATCAGTATCTTCCTTACTTATTAAGTACTAGTGTCTTCCTTACTTATTAAGTACCAGTATCTTTCTTACTTGTAAAGAACCAGTCTCTTCCTTACTTATTAAGTATCAGTATCATCCTTACTTACTAAGTACCAGTATCTTTCTTGCTTATTAAGTATCAGTATCTTTCTTGCTTATTAAGTGTCAGTATATTCCTTACTTATTAAGTATCAGTATCATCCTTACTTATTAAGTATCAGTATCTTCCTTACTTATTAAGTACTAGTGTCTTCCTTACTTATTAAGTACTAGTATCTTCCTTACTTGTAAAGAACCAGTCTCTTCCTTACTTATTAAGTACCAGTATCTTCCTTACTTATTAAGTACGAGTAACTTCCTTACTTATTAAGTACGAGTATCTTCCTTACTTATTAAGTACAAGTAACTTCCTTACTTATTAAGTACGAGTATCATCCTTACTTATTAAGTACCAGTATCTTCCTTACTTATTAAGTACGAGTATCTGCCTTACTTATTAAGTACCAGTGTCTTCCTAACTTCTTTCTTGCCTATAGTGTACTAGTATCACTCTTTACTTCTGTAATACCAGTATTCCGTCTTACTTGTGAGAAGAATCATTTTATAGACGTGTGCAATATAATTACAGAGCATACGATATCAATAAAAAAAATAAAAAAAAACCCACCGTTCATAACATAAGTACCAGTAGGTGTCAAACCACTAATTCACCAATCAGAGCTTGGAACATATACGAAAGAAGGCCCTTTTCAAGAAAAAAGTTCCTTTCACTTTGTAGTATTGTGAAAACTACTGAATGGAATGGACTAATTAAAATTGATAATTGAAGTTAAATAAATAGGGATTATTTTGAGCCCAAATTTGATGGATTTAGTTGTATGTTAATACCTCTATGGAGGATTTGATGCATGACCTATAAATACTGAATTTCTTGGGGATGACTGAGCTCCTTTCAGAGTAGGTGTTTTCCGTAGCCTGACATTTCACTGCAAGATTTTAAACATGCCCTGATATTTTGACAGAACGTAGAGGAATCATGTACGTTTCAGAAAATATATGGTCTTGGAAAGGTTAAACTTAAGATAAAATGACCAAGTAGGCTCGAAAAAACACAAATTTAGTAGAAAACCTTAAAGAAATTAATTAGTGGCTTTACACCAGTATCTTCCTAACTTATTAGAAGAAACGTTTGGTAAGATATGAAAACACGTGTGTACAATGTATGTTGGTATGTGAGGAGCACAAAATTAAAACAAATAACAATAAGAAGTAAACACTTAATTAAATTCATATTTGGTTCGGTATTGATTTGTCCAAAACTATTGTACAACCGAACTTGACGTGCAGAGATTATTTCGTCTTGTTCTTAAGAAAATTTTGAAGATACTAAAGGGGTATTTAAAAGCAGTAAATCGAAGACGGACAGACAACATAACGACCAAATGGAAAAATACAAAGGGGTAAACAATGATCTACAAAACACTACACAGAAAACTAAAGATCGAGCAACACGGACACCACTTAGAACCGTGGATGAACTCAGGTGATCCGGAAGGCTAAGCAGTTCCTGTTTCGCATTGGGCAACCGTCGTGTTCTCTTGTTATAAATCCGGTTATAAGTCATTAACTTGGGAACAGAGTTTTATTTACTTGTTACAGCTATTTTCGAAGAAAAGCTCTCCTCGCCTTTTGTTCTAAGAAGATATTTACTTTGAAAATCATTGCGTTTATTTCTAGAAATTATCTGCTTTTGGTCTACGGAAATCTCTACTATTATTCTCAGAAAATATTGGCTTTTTGTTCTGAAAAAACCCTCTGCTATTTGTCTAAGAAAATTGCGGTCACGAAGTAGAGATTATTACGAGAGTTTGGTGTGCACTAACTTTATGGTAGGTTAGGAAAGATTGGTACCGTAGATTTTGTCCACCTCTCATTTCAATAACGTTATATAACCAAGATAACCACTTGCATAGACCAGAGTATAATTTATATATAACCAAGATAACCATTTGTATAGACCACAGTATAATTTATATATAACCAAGATAACCACTTGTATAAACCAGAGTATAATTTATCGAAGAATAGTTTGACGATACCAAAGAGGTAATCAGAAGTCGTAAATCAAAAAAGGACAGACCACACAATGGCCAAAAGAAAAAGGTCAAAAGGACAAACAACGATGTACAAAACTTTACGATGTTTGGTTCATCTTTACCTCCAGTTTTTTGTAAGAAGGCGCATGTCTTATTTGCGTTATTTGTGTTTGTTTCCGTATAGTGGTGTCCAATGCATATTGTGTTGTGTTTTTGTTTTGTGTTTCTTCTTTTCTTCGTCTTATGTTGCCTGTTTGTCTCGATTGTCTTTTTTTGATTTCCCCTTCAGTATTCTCTAACATTTATTTACATAGAAAACTATAGTCCGTGGGCTAGCATAGCCCCCCGTGCACCCCCACCTTCCATGTTAACATATGTTTTTAAGTCCTCCTATATATCCTCTTGAAGAAAAAACATGTTAACATTGAAAGTGTTGGGAGGAACTTGCCGTTTGAGGCTAATATTTACAACCTGTCGCCGCTTTTTGAGGACTTTTGATTTTTTTCAATTTTTGTCTTTGCGAGCATTAAATGTATACTAAAGTCTTGAAAGTATATCAATATGGTATCAACTGAAAGCTTATTGTATTACCTTTCAATTGAACACACGATACAGTTTGTGGCTATCAAATTTTGTCAGACGTGAAAAACCTACCCCTCCCTCTTCCTGAAATGAAACAAAAGACGTTGTTTCCCTTAAAAGTGTAGATAAAAAAATATTTCGTACTAAACTGCGATCTTTTTTTTATACTAAACCAAACAAATATATCACATTTAATAAATCAAGCACTAATAATCCTTTATGAAGTGATTTTTGGGGTCAAAATACTTGAAAAATGGGCTATTTTCAATTTTGCAGATTTTCACAGGATTCTGCATATATCTTAATTTTACTAATAAAATAAAGGATACCTCATCATAATGACGGTTGATTTTTGTATCTGGGTACTATAACAATGTAAAAAGGGAATAATTATGTTACTTCTACCGGAATTGAGTATGATAAGAAGTTGTCCAAACCGCTTGGAATTTAAAAACGAGTGTTATTAGTAGTATATGGGTACAGCTCAATTATCATTTGCGGGGGATCGTGCGGGGGATCGGACCATTGCGCATGACCGGAAGTGAGGTGACCGGAAGTGACGTCAGTAACATGACCGGAAGTGACATCAGTCACGTGACCGGAAGTGACCATGTGCGGAAATATGTTCTGCACATGCGTAACCGGAAGTTGCGCCATATCCGCCCTAAAGGGGCCTTTTGACCGGAAGTGACAAAGTCACGTGACCGGAAGAGGCCCGGTCCGGAAGTGTTCCTGACCGGAAGTAGGTTCTGCGCATGCCCGGCTTTCCCCCCGCGCTTTTTTCTTAGTAGTAGTAACATGGCAACCGGATGTGACCTAAGGTCACTTGACCCCCTTCGGGGTTGCTTTGGGTGTGCGCAACCGGAAGTTGTGCAACACCCGTAGTAGTAGTAAACAATGTTGGTTGGGGGTGTTCTCTACGACGTCCGCGTCTTATAACCCTAGGAAACCCCGCGTCCTATATTTAGTTACTGGAACTAGCCCTGGTTATCTGCCCCTTTTATTTTCATATAGTGTTTAGGTTGTGTAGTACTTTGCTAAGAGTACATGGGGTGTTCTCTTGGACGTCCGCATCCTATGACCATAGGAACCCCCCTTTGTTTCATATAGTATCTATATATATAGGTTGTGTAGTACTCCAAGGATGGTATTTTTAAGAGTACATTTTAAAATTTCCACCTGCAAAATGTTTTTTTATATTTTGACACTTTTAATGTTTAGAAAAACAATTTAACAAAGATAAAATCGATAAATTCCATAGTCGATTTGTAATTACTTGCGGTTAGTTTTGTGTTGTTGTATGTATTGTGAGGATCTATTAATTATACCAGATTTGAAATACTTGTGTTGTGACATGAATCATTTATTTAACCCTTACATGTCCAAAAAGTCTTATTTTTCCAAAGAGCCTATTTTTAGGCTTTTCACACCCCCCCTCGAATGCCAACGTCTTATTTATAAACTTTGTGTAAAACCCCATTCATCGATGACGTCACAGTAAACATGACGTCACAACGTTGCATGAGACGTTCTCTGCCAAATTACTTAGTCATGACGTCATATCATTGGAATACGAGACAAAACATACTAACCTGGCGTTGGTGAATGAACGACAAAATAACGTGACGTCATGCACGAATTGTCCCTACCTTATTTCTACGTTTATTCCATTGGATGTCGATAAATTTGGGACAGTTTGTTTTTTTATTGCTTTCCAACTTTTTGTCAGCTGAACGTTTTTTTTTCAAATATGCGTTACTGGTTTGAAATTTAACAAAAGATTTTTTTTTTCGAGTACCGTAAATATTCCATTCGCCAAAGATTGCTACCTGTGACCGAAGGTCACTTGACTCCAACGTCGCCCGAGGCATTTCCCCATAATGCATCACTATACGTCATAATAAATTATCCCGATAGGTGGCGTTACTATCTCGTAACTTGGTAACTTCATAACCAAGGTCTTTCGTAACTTATTTCGTTACATCTTCGTACCTTTTTCGTAACTGCATACCATGTTCGTAACTTCGTAACTTTTTCGTAACTTCATATCTTTTTCGTAACTTCGTAACTTTTTCGTAACTTCGTACTTTTTTTGTAACTTAGTACCTTTTTAGTAACTTTGTACCTTTTTTGTAGCTTCGTACATTTTTCGTAACTTGTAGCCCTTTCATTTATCTATCGATCTATGGTACTTTCAAACCTCTCAGTGACGTCATAAGCAAGCTGGGTGACGTCAATCGATCTTCCTCATTGATGGTATTAGAATTAACTGTTAAGAATAGACCCTCACCCAGACACTTGTTTTAAGTACGAACTTTTTTTCATTTTTTTTTCTTTTTCATTTTTTTTTCAATTTTTTTCCATTTATTTATTTATTTATTTTATTTTTATTTATTTTTATTTTTTTTTATTTCTTTTGATATCAGTCTTATTATTTCTGATATTTTTTTCATACAACATTTTCAACAAGTAATAACACAAAATTCTGTACAATGGTCGTCACTTCCACGGGATTTTCTAAGAATCTGGTGGCTGCTGCTGCTGTGGTGGTGAATGCTGCTGCTGCTCTGGGGTATATGGCTGCTGCTGCTGCTCTGGATACTGGTTTCTTCCATATTTTCCCTATCTTTTCACTATTCAACTTACTTTTCCTCAATATTTTCCATATCATTTCACATTTCTTCCATATTTTCCATATCATTTCACAATGTTCTTCTGTGTTTCCCAAATCTTTTCACTATTCAACTTACTTTTCTTCCATATTTTCCATATCATTTCAGCAGTAGGGGACATAACTCTTTATGTGGAGGAATAAGTTACAACTCTGTATGTGGACATATACCTGTGCAGAAAGAGAAATACTATATAAGACGTATCAAGAAATGGCTATTTGGAAATCGATTGTTACACTTATATACAGAGAGTTACTTGCCCTTGGCTGGAAATAGATATATTTAAACTTATATACAGATATTTGTTTGCCTTTGGTAGATGAATATATACTAAAACCCTGTTCAGGAAATAAGTTTTCTTGCTGCTCTAAAAATAGAACACTGTGTTAGGCTGTTATGTAAAATAAATTTGATTGTGGAAATTTGAAACTCATCAAGATAGGAAAATAACTAACAAAAATTGAATAAAATCTATAATTCTCATGTATAATACATGTATGTCAAGCTATCCTGGAGACCGGAAGTGGACGACAATTGAGCCATAATGGTTGTACAGCCGGCAATTTTGACCTACCCGACCATGGTTTTTTACTTCTTACTTGGTCCACAGGTCCTATGGAATGATCTACGGGGAATAGTTATCAAGCAGAGGCATTGACAAACGTTTTGAGGTATCATACATGTAGATCAAGCCTCCGTGAGGACCGGAAATTGTCTATTACGGAGCTAAAATGGGATGCCAGGACCGTGACGGATATTCCGGGTAATAACGCATATTGGTTTTTCGCATTTTTCGGGCTAACGAAGGGCTCCAGAAATAAAAACTAAACATATATATTAAGCAGAGACCCCTGCGCACATATTTGTTAAGGTATTTGGTTATTCGGGCCGCCATGAGGACCGGCATGGGGTGAAAACATAGGTAAACCGTTTTATTTTAACCTACCGCCGGACATTGGTTTTACATTATTTACTCCAATCAAGGGGCGTATAGACAGTCTTACTGTATATATTTATAAAGCAGAGACATGTACAAACATTTTGAGGTATAATACATGTATGTCAAGCTATCCTGAAGACCGGAAGTGGACGACAATTGAGCCATAATGGTTGTACAGCCGGCAATTTTGACCTACCCGACCATGGTTTTTAACTTCTTACTTGGTCCACAGGTCCTATGGAATGATCTACGGGGAATAGTTATCAAGCAGAGGCATTGACAAACGTTTTGAGGTATCATACATGTAGATCAAGCCTCCGTGAGGACCGGAAGTTGCCTATTACTGTTCTAAAATGGGATGACAAGACCGTGACGGATATTCCGGGTAATAACGCATATTGGTTTTTCCCATTTTTCTGGCTAACGAAGGGCTCCAGAAATAAATATTAAACATATATATTAAGCAGAGAACCCTGCGCACATATTTGTTAAGGTATTTGGTTATTCGGGCCGCCATGGGGACCGGAAGGGGGTGAAAACATTGGTAAACCGTTTTATTTTAACCTACCGCCGGACATTGGTTTTACATTATTTACTCCAATCAAGGGGCGTATAGACAGTCTTACTGTATATATTTATACTGCAGAGACATGTACAAACATTTTGAGGTATAATACATGTATGTCAAGCTATCCTGGAGACCGGAAGTGGACGACAATTGAGCCATAATGGTTGTACAGCCGGCAATTTTGACCTACCCGACCATGGTTTTTTACTTCTTACTTGGTCCACAGGTCCTATGGAATGATCTACGGGGAATAGTTATCAAGCAGAGGCATTGACAAACGTTTTGAGGTATCATACATGTAGATCAAGCATCCGTGAGGACCGGAAATTGTCTATTACGGAGCTAAAATGGGATGCCAGGACCGTGACGGATATTCCGGGTAATAACGCATATTGGTTTTTCGCATTTTTCGGGCTAACGAAGGGCTCCAGAAATAAAAACTAAACATATATATTAAGCAGAGACCCCTGCGCACATATTTGTTAAGGTATTTGGTTATTCGGGCCGCCATGGGGACCGGCATGGGGTGAAAACATAGGTAAACCGTTTTATTTTAACCTACCGCCGGACATTGGTTTTACATTATTTACTCCAATCAAGGGGCGTATAGACAGTCTTACTGTATATATTTATAAAGCAGAGACATGTACAAACATTTTGAGGTATAATACATGTATGTCAAGCTATCCTGAAGACCGGAAGTGGACGACAATTGAGCCATAATGGTTGTACAGCCGGCAATTTTGACTACCCGACCA
Source organism: Bathymodiolus brooksi (assembly GCA_963680875.1). Taxonomy (NCBI): domain Eukaryota; kingdom Metazoa; phylum Mollusca; class Bivalvia; order Mytilida; family Modiolidae; genus Bathymodiolus; species Bathymodiolus brooksi. Next base: position 43,101,127 of record OY804582.1, read on the forward strand.
TGGTTTTTAAATTCTTACTTGGTCCACAGGTCCTATGGAATGATCTACGGGGAATAGTTATCAAGCAGAGGCATTGACAAACGTTTTGAGGTATCATACATGTAGATCAAGCCTCCGTGAGGACCGGAAGTTGCCTATTACTGTGCTAAAATGGGATGACAAGACCGTGACGGATATTCCGGGTAATAACGCATATTGGTTTTTCCCATTTTTCTGGCTAACGAAGGGCTCCAGAAATAAAAATTAAACATATATATTAAGCAGAGAACCCTGCGCACATATTTGTTAAGGTATTTGGTTATTCGGGCCGCCATGGGGACCGGAAGGGGGTGAAAACATTGGTAAACCGTTTTATTTTAACCTACGCCGGACATTGGTTTTACATTATTTACTCCAATCAAGGGGCGTATAGACAGTCTTACTGTATATATTTATACTGCAGAGACATGTACAAACATTTTGAGGTATAATACATGTATGTCAAGCTATCCTGGAGACCGGAAGTGGACGACAATTGAGCCATAATGGTTGTACAGCCGGCAATTTTGACCTACCCGACCATGGTTTTTTACTTCTGACTTGGTCCACAGGTCCTATGGAATGATCTACGGGAAATAGTTATCAAGCAGAGGCTTTAACAAACGTTTTGAGGTATCATATATGTAGATCAAGCCTCCGTGAGGACCGGAAATTGTCTATTACGGAGCTAAAATGGGATGCCAGGACCGTGACGGATATTCCGGGTAATAACGCATATTGGTTTTTCGCATTTTTCGGGCTAACGAAGGGCTCCAAAAATAAAAACTAAACATATATATTAAGCAGAGACCCCTGCGCACATATTTGTTAAGGTATTTGGTTATTCGGGCCGCCATGGGAACCGGCAGGGGGTGAAAACATTGGTAAACCGTTTTATTCTTAACCTACCGCCGGACATTGGTTTTACATTATTTACTCCAATCAATGGGCGTATAGACAGTCTTACTGTATATATTTATAAAGCAGAGACATGTACAAACATTTTGAGGTATAATGCATGTATGTCAAGCTATCCTGGAGACCGGAAGTGGACGACAATTGAGCCATGATGGTTGTACAGGCGGCAATTTTGACCTACCCGACCATGGTTTTTTACTTCTGACTTGGTCCACAGGTCCTATGGAATGATCTACGGGAAATAGTTATCAAGCAGAGGCTTTAACAAACGTTTTGAGGTATCATATATGTAGATCAAGCCTCCGTGAGGACCGGAAATTGTCTATTACGGAGCTAAAATGGGATGCCAGGACCGTGACGGATATTCCGGGTAATAACGCATATTGGTTTTTCGCATTTTTCGGGCTAACGAAGGGCTCCAAAAATAAAAACTAAACATATATATTAAGCAGAGACCCCTGCGCACATATTTGTTAAGGTATTTGGTTATTCGGGCCGCCATGGGAACCGGCAGGGGGTGAAAACATTGGTAAACCGTTTTATTTTTAACCTACCGCCGGACATTGGTTTTACATTATTTACTCCAATCAATGGGCGTATAGACAGTCTTACTGTATATATTTATAAAGCAGAGACATGTACAAACATTTTGAGGTATAATGCATGTATGTCAAGCTATCCTGGAGACCGGAAGTGGACGACAATTGAGCCATAATGGTTGTACAGGCGGCAATTTTGACCTACCCGACCATGGTTTTTTACTTCTTACTTGGTCCACAGGTCCTATGGAATGATCTACGGGGAATAGTTATCAAGCAGAGGCATTGACAAACGTTTTGAGGTATCATACATGTAGATCAAGCCTCCGTGAGGACCGGAAGTTGCCTATTACTGTGCTAAAATGGGATGACAAGACCGTGACGGATATTCCGGGTAATAACGCATATTGGTTTTTCCCATTTTTCTGGCTAACGAAGGGCTCCAGAAATAAAAATTAAACATATATATTAAGCAGAGAACCCTGCGCACATATTTGTTAAGGTATTTGGTTATTCGGGCCGCCATGGGGACCGGAAGGGGGTGAAAACATTGGTAAACCGTTTTATTTTAACCTACGCCGGACATTGGTTTTACATTATTTACTCCAATCAAGGGGCGTATAGACAGTCTTACTGTATATATTTATACTGCAGAGACATGTACAAACATTTTGAGGTATAATACATGTATGTCAAGCTATCCTGGAGACCGGAAGTGGACGACAATTGAGCCATAATGGTTGTACAGCCGGCAATTTTGACCTACCCGACCATGGTTTTTTACTTCTGACTTGGTCCACAGGTCCTATGGAATGATCTACGGGAAATAGTTATCAAGCAGAGGCTTTAACAAACGTTTTGAGGTATCATATATGTAGATCAAGCCTCCGTGAGGACCGGAAATTGTCTATTACGGAGCTAAAATGGGATGCCAGGACCGTGACGGATATTCCGGGTAATAACGCATATTGGTTTTTCGCATTTTTCGGGCTAACGAAGGGCTCCAAAAATAAAAACTAAACATATATATTAAGCAGAGACCCCTGCGCACATATTTGTTAAGGTATTTGGTTATTCGGGCCGCCATGGGAACCGGCAGGGGGTGAAAACATTGGTAAACCGTTTTATTCTTAACCTACCGCCGGACATTGGTTTTACATTATTTACTCCAATCAATGGGCGTATAGACAGTCTTACTGTATATATTTATAAAGCAGAGACATGTACAAACATTTTGAGGTATAATGCATGTATGTCAAGCTATCCTGGAGACCGGAAGTGGACGACAATTGAGCCATAATGGTTGTACAGGCGGCAATTTTGACCTACCCGACCATGGTTTTTTACTTCTTACTTGGTCCACAGGTCCTATGGAATGATCTACGGGAAATAGTTATCAAGCAGAGGCATTGACAAACGTTTTGAGGTATCATACATGTAGATCAAGCCTCCGTGAGGACCGGAAGTTGCCTATTACTGTGCTAAAATGGGATGACAAGACCGTGACGGATATTCCGGGTAATAACGCATATTGGTTTTTCCCATTTTTCTGGCTAACGAAGGGCTCCAGAAATAAAAATTAAACATATATATTAAGCAGAGAACCCTGCGCACATATTTGTTAAGGTATTTGGTTATTCGGGCCGCCATGGGGACCGGAAGGGGGTGAAAACATTGGTAAACCGTTTTATTTTAACCTACGCCGGACATTGGTTTTACATTATTTACTCCAATCAAGGGGCGTATAGACAGTCTTACTGTATATATTTATACTGCAGAGACATGTACAAACATTTTGAGGTATAATACATGTATGTCAAGCTATCCTGGAGACCGGAAGTGGACGACAATTGAGCCATAATGGTTGTACAGCCGGCAATTTTGACCTACCCGACCATGGTTTTTTACTTCTGACTTGGTCCACAGGTCCTATGGAATGATCTACGGGAAATAGTTATCAAGCAGAGGCTTTATCAAACGTTTTGAGGTATCATATATGTAGATCAAGCCTCCGTGAGGACCGGAAATTGTCTATTACGGAGCTAAAATGGGATGCCAGGACCGTGACGGATATTCCGGGTAATAACGCATATTGGTTTTTCGCATTTTTCGGGCTAACGAAGGGCTCCAAAAATAAAAACTAAACATATATATTAAGCAGAGACCCCTGCGCACATATTTGTTAAGGTATTTGGTTATTCGGGCCGCCATGGGAACCGGCAGGGGGTGAAAACATTGGTAAACCGTTTTATTCTTAACCTACCGCCGGACATTGGTTTTACATTATTTACTCCAATCAATGGGCGTATAGACAGTCTTACTGTATATATTTATAAAGCAGAGACATGTACAAACATTTTGAGGTATAATGCATGTATGTCAAGCTATCCTGGAGACCGGAAGTGGACGACAATTGAGCCATAATGGTTGTACAGGCGGCAATTTTGACCTACCCGACCATGGTTTTTTACTTCTTACTTGGTCCACAGGTCCTATGGAATGATCTACGGGGAATAGTTATCAAGCAGAGGCATTGACAAACGTTTTGAGGTATCATACATGTAGATCAAGCCTCCGTGAGAACCGGAAGTTGTCTATTACGGAGCTAAAATGGGATGCCAGGACCGTGACGGATATTCCGGGTAATAACGCATATTGGTTTTTCGCATTTTTCGGGCTAACGAAGGGCTCCAGAAATAAAAACTAAACATGTATATTAAGCAGAGACCCCTGCGCACATATTTGTTAAGGTATTTGGTTATTCGGGCCGCCATGGGGACCGGCAGGGGGTGAAAACATTGGTAAACCGTTTTATTTTAAACTACCGCCGGACATTGGTTTTACATTATTTACTCCAATCAAGGGGCGTATAGACAGTCTTACTGTATATATTTATCAAGCAGAGACATGTACAAACATTTTGAGGTATAATACATGTATGTCAAGCTATCCTGGAGACCGGAAGTGGACGACAATTGAGCCATAATGGTTGTACAGCCGGCAATTTTGACCTACCCGACCATGGTTTTTTACTTCTGACTTGGTCCACAGGTCCTATGGAATGATCTACGGGGAATAGTTATCAAGCAGATGCATTGACAACAGTTTTGAGGTATCATACATGTAGATCAAGCCTCCGTGAGGACCGGAAATTGTCTATTACGGAGCTAAAATGGGATGCCAGGACCGTGACGGATATTCCGGGTAATAACGCATATTGGTTTTTCGCATTTATCGGGCTAACGAAGGGCTCCAGAAATAAAAACTAAACATATATATTAAGCAGAGACCCCTGCGCACATATTTGTTAAGGTATTTGGTTATTCGGGCCGCCATGGGGACCGGCATGGGGTGATAACATAGGTAAACCGTTTTATTTTAACCTACGCCGGACATTGGTTTTACATTATTTACTCCAATCAAGGGGCGTATAGACAGTCTTACTGTATATATTTATAAAGCAGAGACATGTACAAACATTTTGAGGTATAATGCATGTATGTCAAGCTATCCTGGAGACCGGAAGTGGACGACAATTGAGCCATAATGGTTGTACAGGCGGCAATTTTGACCTACCCGACCATGGTTTTTTACTTCTTACTTGGTCCAGAGGTCCTATGGAATGATCTACGGGGAATAGTTATCAAGCAGAGGCATTGACAAACGTTTTGAGGTATCATACATGTAGATCAAGCCTCCGTGAGAACCGGAAGTTGTCTATTACGGAGCTAAAATGGGATGCCAGGACCGTGACGGATATTCCGGGTAATAACGCATATTGGTTTTTTGCATTTTTCGGGCTAACGAAGGGCTCCAGAAATAAAAACTAAACATGTATATTAAGCAGAGACCCCTGCGCACATATTTGTTAAGGTATTTGGTTATTCGGGCCGCCATGGAGACCGGCAGGGGTTGAAAACATTGGTAAACCGTTTTATTTTAAACTACCGCCGGACATTGGTTTTACATTATTTACTCCAATCAAGGGGCGTATAGACACTCTTACTGTATATATTTATCAAGCAGAGACATGTACAAACATTTTGAGGTATAATACATGTATGTCAAGCTATCCTGGAGACCGGAAGTGGACGACAATTGAGCCATAATGGTTGTACAGCCGGCAATTTTGACCTACCCGACCATGGTTTTTTGCTTCTGACTTGGTCCACAGGTCCTATGGAATGATCTACGGGGAATAGTTATCAAGCAGATGCATTGACAACAGTTTTGAGGTATCATACATGTAGATCAAGCCTCCGTGAGGACCGGAAATTGTCTATTACGGAGCTAAAATGGGATGCCAGGACCGTGACGGATATTCCGGGTAATAACGCATATTGGTTTTTCGCATTTTTCGGGCTAACGAAGGGCTCCAGAAATAAAAACTAAACATGTATATTAAGCAGAGACCCCTGCGCACATATTTGTTAAGGTATTTGGTTATTCGGGCCGCCATGGGGACCGGCCAGGGGTGAAATCATTGGTAAACCGTTTTATTTTAACCTACGCCGGACATTGGTTTTACATTATTTACTCCAATCAAGGGGCGTATAGACAGTTTTACTGTATATATTTATAAAGCAGAGACATGTACAAACATTTTGAGGTATAATGCATGTATGTCAAGCTATCCTGGAGACCGGAAGTGGACGACAATTGAGCCATAATGGTTGTACAGGCGGCAATTTTGACCTACCCGACCATGGTTTTTTACTTCTGACTTGGTCCAGAGGTCCTATGGAATGATCTACGGGGAATAGTTATCAAGCAGAGGCATTGACAAACGTTTTGAGGTATCATACATGTAGATCAAGCCTCCGTGAGAACCGGAAGTTGTCTATTACGGAGCTAAAATGGGATGCCAGGACCGTGACGGATATTCCGGGTAATAACGCATATTGGTTTTTCGCATTTTTCGGGCTAACGAAGGGCTCCAGAAATAAAAACTAAACATGTATATTAAGCAGAGACCCCTGCGCACATATTTGTTAAGGTATTTGGTTATTCGGGCCGCCATGGGGACCGGCAGGGGGTGAAAACATTGGTAAACCGTTTTATTTTAAACTACCGCCGGACATTGGTTTTACATTATTTACTCCAATCAAGGGGCGTATAGACAGTCTTACTGTATATATTTATCAAGCAGAGACATGTACAAACATTTTGAGGTATAATACATGTATGTCAAGCTATCCTGGAGACCGGAAGTGGACGACAATTGAGCCATAATGGTTGTACAGCCGGCAATTTTGACCTACCCGACCATGGTTTTTTACTTCTGACTTGGTCCACAGGTCCTATGGAATGATCTACGGGGAATAGTTATCAAGCAGATGCATTGACAACAGTTTTGAGGTATCATACATGTAGATCAAGCCTCCGTGAGGACCGGAAATTGTCTATTACGGAGCTAAAATGGGATGCCAGGACCGTGACGGATATTCCGGGTAATAACGCATATTGGTTTTTCGCATTTATCGGGCTAACGAAGGGCTCCAGAAATAAAAACTAAACATATATATTAAGCAGAGACCCCTGCGCACATATTTGTTAAGGTATTTGGTTATTCGGGCCGCCATGGGGACCGGCATGGGGTGAAAACATAGGTAAACCGTTTTATTTTAACCTACGCCGGACATTGGTTTTACATTATTTACTCCAATCAAGGGGCGTATAGACAGTCTTACTGTATATATTTATAAAGCAGAGACATGTACAAACATTTTGAGGTATAATACATGTATGTCAAGCTATCCTGAAGACCAGAAATGGACGACAATTGAGCCATAATGGTTGTACAGCCGGCAATTTTGACCTACCCGACCATGGTTTTTAACTTCTTACTTGGTCCACAGGTCCTATGGAATGATCTACGGGGAATAGTTATCAAGCAGAGGCATTGACAAACGTTTTGAGGTATCATACATGTAGATCAAGCCTCCGTGAGAACCGGAAGTTGTCTATTACGGAGCTAAACTGGGATGCCAAGACCGTGACGGATATTCCGGGTAATAACGCATATTGGTTTTTCCCATTTTTCGGGCTAACGAAGGGCTCCAGAAATAAAAACTAAACATGTATATTAAGCAGAGACCCCTGCGCACATATTTGTTAAGGTATTTGGTTATTCGGGCCGCCATGGGGACCGGCCAGGGGTGAAATCATTGGTAAACCGTTTTATTTTAACCTACGCCGGACATTGGTTTTACATTATTTACTCCAATCAAGGGGCGTATAGACAGTCTTACTGTATATATTTATAAAGCAGAGACATGTACAAACATTTTGAGGTATAATGCATGTATGTCAAGCTATCCTGGAGACCGGAAGTGGACGACAATTGAGCCATAATGGTTGTACAGGCGGCAATTTTGACCTACCTGACCATGGTTTTTTACTTCTTACTTGGTCCACAGGTCCTATGGAATGATCTACGGGGAATAGTTATCAAGCAGAGGCATTGACAAACGTTTTGAGGTATCATACATGTAGATCAAGCCTCCGTGAGAACCGGAAGTTGTCTATTACGGAGCTAAAATGGGATGCCAGGACCGTGACGGATATTCCGGGTAATAACGCATATTGGTTTTTTGCATTTTTCGGGCTAACGAAGGGCTCCAGAAATAAAAACTAAACATGTATATTAAGCAGAGACCCCTGCGCACATATTTGTTAAGGTATTTGGTTATTCGGGCCACCATGGGGACCGGCAGGGGTTGAAAACATTGGTAAACCGTTTTATTTTAAACTACCGCCGGACATTGGTTTTACATTATTTACTCCAATCAAGGGGCGTATAGACAGTCTTACTGTATATATTTATCAAGCAGAGACATGTACAAACATTTTGAGGTATAATACATGTATGTCAAGCTATCCTGGAGACCGGAAGTGGACGACAATTGAGCCATAATGGTTGTACAGCCGGCAATTTTGACCTACCCGACCATGGTTTTTTGCTTCTGACTTGGTCCACAGGTCCTATGGAATGATCTACGGGGAATAGTTATCAAGCAGATGCATTGACAACAGTTTTGAGGTATCATACATGTAGATCAAGCCTCCGTGAGGACCGGAAATTGTCTATTACGGAGCTAAAATGGAATGCCAGGACCGTGACGGATATTCCGGGTAATAACGCATATTGGTTTTTCGCATTTATCGGGCTAACGAAGGGCTCCAGAAATAAAAACTAAACATATATATTAAGCAGAGACCCCTGCGCACATATTTGTTAAGGTATTTGGTTATTCGGGCCGCCATGGGGACCGGCAGGGGGTGAAACCATAGGTAAACCGTTTTATTTTAACTTACCGCCGGACATTGGTTTTACATTATTTACTCCAATCAAGGGACGTATAGACAGTCTTACTGTATATATTTATAAAGCAGAGACATGTACAAACATTTTGAGGTATAATGCATGTATGTCAAGCTATCCTGGAGACCGGAAGTGAACGACAATTGAGCCATAATGGTTGTACAGGCGGCATTTTGACCTACCCGACCATGGTTTTTTACTTCTTACTTGGTCCACAGGTCCTATGGAATGATCTACGGGGAATAGTTATCAAGCAGAGGCGTTGACAACAGTTTTGAGGTATCATACATGTAGATCAAGCCTCCGTGAGGACCGAAAGTTGTCTATTACGGAGCTAAAATGGGATGCCAGGACCGTGACGGATATTCCGGGTAATAACGCATATTGGTTTTTCGCATTTTTCGGGCTAACGAAGGGCTCCAGAAATAAAAACTAAATGTGTATATTAAGTAGAGACCCCTGCGCACATATTTGTTAAGGTATTTGGTTATTCGGGCAGCCATGGGGATCGGCCAGGGGTGAAAACATTGGTAAACCGTTTTATTTTAACCTACGCCGGACATTGGTTTTACATTATTTACTCCAATCAAGGGGCGTATAGGCAGTCTTACTGTATATATTTATCAAGCAGAGACATGTACAAACATTTTGAGGTATAATGCATGTATGTCAAGCTATCCTGGAGACCGGAAGTGGACGACAATTGAGCCATAATGGTTGTACAGCCGCAATTTTGACCTACCCGACCATGGTTTTTTACTTCTGACTTGGTTCACAGGTCCTATGGAATGATCTACGGGGAATAGTTATCAAGCAGAGGCATTGACAACAGTTTTGAGGTATCATACATGTAGATCAAGCCTCCGTGAGGACCGGAAATTGTCTATTACAGAGCTAAAATGGGATGCCAGGACCGTGACGGATATTCTGGGTAATAACGCATATTGGTTTTTCGCATTTTTCGGGCTAACGAAGGGCTCCAAAAATAAAAATTAAACATATATATTAAGCAGAGACCCCTGCGCACATATTTGTTAAGGTATTTGGTTATTCGGGCCGCCATGGGGACCGGTAGGGGGTGAAAACATAGGTAAACCGTTTTATTTTTAACCTACCGCCGGACATTGGTTTTACATTATTTACTCCAATCAAGGGGCGTATAGACAGTCTTACTGTATATATTTATAAAGCAGAGACATGTACAAACATTTTGAGGTATAATGCATGTATGTCAAGCTATCCTGGAGACCGGAAGTGGACGACAATTGAGCCATAATGGTTGTACAGGCGGCAATTTTGACCTACCCGACCATGGTTTTTTACTTCTTACTTGGTCCACAGGTCCTATGGAATGATCTACGGGGAATAGTTATCAAGCAGAGGCATTGACAAACATTTTGAGGTATCATACATGTAGATCAAGCCTCCGTGAGAACCGGAAGTTGTCTAATACGGAGCTAAAATGGGATGCCAGGACCGTGACGGATATTCCGGGTAATAACGCATATTGGTTTTTCGCATTTTTCGGGCTAACGAAGGGCTCCAGAAATAAAAACTAAACATGTATATTAAGCAGAGACCCCTGCGCACATATTTGTTAAGGTATTTGGTTATTCGGGCCGCCATGGGGACCGGCCAGGGGTGAAAACATTGGTAAACAGTTTTATTTTAACCTACCGCCGGACATTGGTTTTACATTATTTGCTCCAATCAAGGGGCGTATAGACAGTCTTACTGTATATATTTATAAAGCAGAGACATGTACAAACATTTTGAGGTATAATGCATGTATGTCAAGCTATCCTGGAGACCGGAAGTGGACGACAATTGAGCCATAATGGTTGTACAGGCGGCAATTTTGACCTACCCGACCATGGTTTTTTACTTCTTACTTGGTCCACAGGTCCTATGGAATGATCTACGGGGAATAGTTATCAAGCAGAGGCATTGACAAACGTTTTGAGGTATCATACATGTAGATCAAGCCTCCGTGAGAACCGGAAGTTGTCTATTACGGAGCTAAAATGGGATGCCAAGACCGTGACGGATATTCCGGGTAATAACGCATATTGGTTTTTCCCATTTTTCGGGCTAACGAAGGGCTCCAGAAATAAAAACTAAACATGTATATTAAGCAGAGACCCCTGCGCACATATTTGTTAAGGTATTTGGTTATTCGGGCCGCCATGGGGACCGGCAGGGGTGAAAATATTGGTAAACCGTTTTATTTTAAACTACCGCCGGACATTGGTTTTACATTATTTACTCCAATCAAGGGGCGTATAGACAGTCTTACTGTATATATTTATCAAGCAGAGACATGTACAAACATTTTGAGGTATAATACATGTATGTCAAGCTATCCTGGAGACCGGAAGTGGACGACAATTGAGCCATAATGGTTGTACAGCCGGCAATTTTGACCTACCCGACCATGGTTTTTTACTTCTGACTTGGTCCACAGGTCCTATGGAATGATCTACGGGGAATAGTTATCAAGCAGATGCATTGACAACAGTTTTGAGGTATCATACATGTAGATCAAGCCTCCGTGAGGACCGGAAATTGTCTATTACGGAGCTAAAATGGGATGCCAGGACCGTGACGGATATTCCGGGTAATAACGCATATTGGTTTTTCGCATTTATCGGGCTAACGAAGGGCTCCAGAAATAAAAACTAAACATATATATTAAGCAGAGACCCCTGCGCACATATTTGTTAAGGTATTTGGTTATTCGGGCCGCCATGGGGACCGGCATGGGGTGAAAACATAGGTAAACCGTTTTATTTTAACCTACGCCGGACATTGGTTTTACATTATTTACTCCAATCAAGGGGCGTATAGACAGTCTTACTGTATATATTTATAAAGCAGAGACATGTACAAACATTTTGAGGTATAATACATGTATGTCAAGCTATCCTGAAGACCAGAAATGGACGACAATTGAGCCATAATGGTTGTACAGCCGGCAATTTTGACCTACCCGACCATGGTTTTTAACTTCTTACTTGGTCCACAGGTCCTATGGAATGATCTACGGGGAATAGTTATCAAGCAGAGGCATTGACAAACGTTTTGAGGTATCATACATGTAGATCAATCCTCCGTGAGAACCGGAAGTTGTCTATTACGGAGCTAAACTGGGATGCCAAGACCGTGACGGATATTCCGGGTAATAACGCATATTGGTTTTTCGCATTTATCGGGCTAACGAAGGGCTCCAGAAATAAAAATTAAACATGTATATTAAGCAGAGACCCCTGCGCACATATTTGTTAAGGTATTTGGTTATTCGGGCCGCCATGGGGACCGGCCAGGGGTGAAAACATTGGTAAACAGTTTTATTTTAACCTACCGCCGGACATTGGTTTTACATTATTTGCTCCAATCAAGGGGCGTATAGACAGTCTTACTGTATATATTTATAAAGCAGAGACATGTACAAACATTTTGAGGTATAATGCATGTATGTCAAGCTATCCTGGAGACCGGAAGTGGACGACAATTGAGCCATAATGGTTGTACAGGCGGCAATTTTGACCTACCCGACCATGGTTTTTTACTTCTTACTTGGTCCACAGGTCCTATGGAATGATCTACGGGGAATAGTTATCAAGCAGAGGCATTGACAAACGTTTTGAGGTATCATACATGTAGATCAAGCCTCCGTGAGAACCGGAAGTTGTCTATTACGGAGCTAAAATGGGATGCCAAGACCGTGACGGATATTCCGGGTAATAACGCATATTGGTTTTTCCCATTTTTCGGGCTAACGAAGGGCTCCAGAAATAAAAACTAAACATGTATATTAAGCAGAGACCCCTGCGCACATATTTGTTAAGGTATTTGGTTATTCGGGCCGCCATGGGGACCGGCAGGGGTGAAAATATTGGTAAACCGTTTTATTTTAAACTACCGCCGGACATTGGTTTTACATTATTTACTCCAATCAAGGGGCGTATAGACAGTCTTACTGTATATATTTATCAAGCAGAGACATGTACAAACATTTTGAGGTATAATACATGTATGTCAAGCTATCCTGGAGACCGGAAGTGGACGACAATTGAGCCATAATGGTTGTACAGCCGGCAATTTTGACCTACCCGACCATGGTTTTTTACTTCTGACTTGGTCCACAGGTCCTATGGAATGATCTACGGGGAATAGTTATCAAGCAGATGCATTGACAACAGTTTTGAGGTATCATACATGTAGATCAAGCCTCCGTGAGGACCGGAAATTGTCTATTACGGAGCTAAAATGGGATGCCAGGACCGTGACGGATATTCCGGGTAATAACGCATATTGGTTTTTCGCATTTATCGGGCTAACGAAGGGCTCCAGAAATAAAAACTAAACATATATATTAAGCAGAGACCCCTGCGCACATATTTGTTAAGGTATTTGGTTATTCGGGCCGCCATGGGGACCGGCATGGGGTGAAAACATAGGTAAACCGTTTTATTTTAACCTACGCCGGACATTGGTTTTACATTATTTATTCCAATCAAGGGGCGTATAGACAGTCTTACTGTATATATTTATAAAGCAGAGACATGTACAAACATTTTGAGGTATAATACATGTATGTCAAGCTATCCTGAAGACCAGAAATGGACGACAATTGAGCCATAATGGTTGTACAGCCGGCAATTTTGACCTACCCGACCATGGTTTTTAACTTCTTACTTGGTCCACAGGTCCTATGGAATGATCTACGGGGAATAGTTATCAAGCAGAGGCATTGACAAACGTTTTGAGGTATCATACATGTAGATCAATCCTCCGTGAGAACCGGAAGTTGTCTATTACGGAGCTAAACTGGGATGCCAAGACCGTGACGGATATTCCGGGTAATAACGCATATTGGTTTTTCCCATTTTTCGGGCTAACGAAGGGCTCCAGAAATAAAAACTAAACATGTATATTAAGCAGAGACCCCTGCGCACATATTTGTTAAGGTATTTGGTTATTCGGGCCGCCATGGGGACCGGCCAGGGGTGAAATCATTGGTAAACCGTTTTATTTTAACCTACGCCGGACATTGGTTTTACATTATTTACTCCAATCAAGGGGCGTATAGACAGTCTTACTGTATATATTTATAAAGCAGAGACATGTACAAACATTTTGAGGTATAATGCATGTATGTCAAGCTATCCTGGAGACCGGAAGTGGACGACAATTGAGCCATAATGGTTGTACAGGCGGCAATTTTGACCTACCCGACCATGGTTTTTTACTTCTTACTTGGTCCACAGGTCCTATGGAATGATCTACGGGGAATAGTTATCAAGCAGAGGCATTGACAAACGTTTTGAGGTATCATACATGTAGATCAAGCCTCCGTGAGAACCGGAAGTTGTCTATTACGGAGCTAAAATGGGATGCCAGGACCGTGACGGATATTCCGGGTAATAACGCATATTGGTTTTTTGCATTTTTCGGGCTAACGAAGGGCTCCAGAAATAAAAACTAAACATGTATATTAAGCAGAGACCCCTGCGCACATATTTGTTAAGGTATTTGGTTATTCGGGCCACCATGGGGACCGGCAGGGGTTGAAAACATTGGTAAACCGTTTTATTTTAAACTACCGCCGGACATTGGTTTTACATTATTTACTCCAATCAAGGGGCGTATAGACAGTCTTACTGTATATATTTATCAAGCAGAGACATGTACAAACATTTTGAGGTATAATACATGTATGTCAAGCTATCCTGGAGACCGGAAGTGGACGACAATTGAGCCATAATGGTTGTACAGCCGGCAATTTTGACCTACCCGACCATGGTTTTTTGCTTCTGACTTGGTCCACAGGTCCTATGGAATGATCTACGGGGAATAGTTATCAAGCAGATGCATTGACAACAGTTTTGAGGTATCATACATGTAGATCAAGCCTCCGTGAGGACCGGAAATTGTCTATTACGGAGCTAAAATGGAATGCCAGGACCGTGACGGATATTCCGGGTAATAACGCATATTGGTTTTTCGCATTTATCGGGCTAACGAAGGGCTCCAGAAATAAAAACTAAACATATATATTAAGCAGAGACCCCTGCGCACATATTTGTTAAGGTATTTGGTTATTCGGGCCGCCATGGGGACCGGCAGGGGGTGAAACCATAGGTAAACCGTTTTATTTTAACTTACCGCCGGACATTGGTTTTACATTATTTACTCCAATCAAGGGACGTATAGACAGTCTTACTGTATATATTTATAAAGCAGAGACATGTACAAACATTTTGAGGTATAATGCATGTATGTCAAGCTATCCTGGAGACCGGAAGTGAACGACAATTGAGCCATAATGGTTGTACAGGCGGCATTTTGACCTACCCGACCATGGTTTTTTACTTCTTACTTGGTCCACAGGTCCTATGGAATGATCTACGGGGAATAGTTATCAAGCAGAGGCGTTGACAACAGTTTTGAGGTATCATACATGTAGATCAAGCCTCCGTGAGGACCGAAAGTTGTCTATTACGGAGCTAAAATGGGATGCCAGGACCGTGACGGATATTCCGGGTAATAACGCATATTGGTTTTTCGCATTTTTCGGGCTAACGAAGGGCTCCAGAAATAAAAACTAAATGTGTATATTAAGTAGAGACCCCTGCGCACATATTTGTTAAGGTATTTGGTTATTCGGGCAGCCATGGGGATCGGCCAGGGGTGAAAACATTGGTAAACCGTTTTATTTTAACCTACGCCGGACATTGGTTTTACATTATTTACTCCAATCAAGGGGCGTATAGGCAGTCTTACTGTATATATTTATCAAGCAGAGACATGTACAAACATTTTGAGGTATAATGCATGTATGTCAAGCTATCCTGGAGACCGGAAGTGGACGACAATTGAGCCATAATGGTTGTACAGCCGCAATTTTGACCTACCCGACCATGGTTTTTTACTTCTGACTTGGTTCACAGGTCCTATGGAATGATCTACGGGGAATAGTTATCAAGCAGAGGCATTGACAACAGTTTTGAGGTATCATACATGTAGATCAAGCCTCCGTGAGGACCGGAAATTGTCTATTACAGAGCTAAAATGGGATGCCAGGACCGTGACGGATATTCTGGGTAATAACGCATATTGGTTTTTCGCATTTTTCGGGCTAACGAAGGGCTCCAAAAATAAAAATTAAACATATATATTAAGCAGAGACCCCTGCGCACATATTTGTTAAGGTATTTGGTTATTCGGGCCGCCATGGGGACCGGTAGGGGGTGAAAACATAGGTAAACCGTTTTATTTTTAACCTACCGCCGGACATTGGTTTTACATTATTTACTCCAATCAAGGGGCGTATAGACAGTCTTACTGTATATATTTATAAAGCAGAGACATGTACAAACATTTTGAGGTATAATGCATGTATGTCAAGCTATCCTGGAGACCGGAAGTGGACGACAATTGAGCCATAATGGTTGTACAGGCGGCAATTTTGACCTACCCGACCATGGTTTTTTACTTCTTACTTGGTCCACAGGTCCTATGGAATGATCTACGGGGAATAGTTATCAAGCAGAGGCATTGACAAACATTTTGAGGTATCATACATGTAGATCAAGCCTCCGTGAGAACCGGAAGTTGTCTAATACGGAGCTAAAATGGGATGCCAGGACCGTGACGGATATTCCGGGTAATAACGCATATTGGTTTTTCGCATTTTTCGGGCTAACGAAGGGCTCCAGAAATAAAAACTAAACATGTATATTAAGCAGAGACCCCTGCGCACATATTTGTTAAGGTATTTGGTTATTCGGGCCGCCATGGGGACCGGCCAGGGGTGAAAACATTGGTAAACCGTTTTATTTTAACCTACCGCCGGACATTGGTTTTACATTATTTGCTCCAATCAAGGGACGTATAGACAGTCTTACTGTATATATTTATAAAGCAGAGACATGTACAAACATTTTGAGGTATAATGCATGTATGTCAAGCTATCCTGGAGACCGGAAGTGAACGACAATTGAGCCATAATGGTTGTACAGGCGGCATTTTGACCTACCCGACCATGGTTTTTTACTTCTTACTTGGTCCACAGGTCCTATGGAATGATCTACGGGGAATAGTTATCAAGCAGAGGCATTGACAAACGTTTTGAGGTATCATACATGTAGATCAAGCCTCCGTGAGAACCGGAAGTTGTCTATTACGGAGCTAAAATGGGATGCCAGGACCGTGACGGATATTCCGGGTAATAACGCATATTGGTTTTTCGCATTTTTCGGGCTAACGAAGGGCTCCAGAAATAAAAACTAAACATGTATATTAAGCAGAGACCCCTGCGCACATATTTGTTAAGGTATTTGGTTATTCGGGCCGCCATGGGGACCGGCCAGGGGTGAAAACATTGGTAAACCGTTTTATTTTAACCTACGCCGGACATTGGTTTTACATTATTTACTCCAATCAAGGGGCATATAGACAGTCTTACTGTATATATTTATCAAGCAGAGACATGTACAAACATTTTGAGGTATAATACATGTATGTCAAGCTATCCTGGAGACCGGAAGTGGACGACAATTGAGCCATAATGGTTGTACAGCCGGCAATTTTGACCTACCCGACCATGGTTTTTTACTTCTGACTTGGTCCACAGGTCCTATGGAATGATCTACGGGGAATAGTTATCAAGCAGAGGCATTGACAACAGTTTTGAGGTATCATACATATAGATCAAGCCTCCATGAGGACCGGAAATTGTCTATTACGGAGCTAAAATGGGATGCCAGGACCGTGACGGATATTCCGGGTAATAACGCATATTGGTTTTTCGCATTTTTCGGGCTAACGAAGGGCTCCAAAAATAAAAACTAAACATATATATTAAGCAGATACCCCTGCGCACATATTTGTTAAGGTATTTGGTTATTCGGGCCGCCATGGGGACCGGTAGGAGGTGAAAACATAGGTAAACCGTTTTATTTTTAACCTACCGCCGGACATTGGTTTTACATTATTTACTCCAATCAAGGGGCGTATAGACAGTCTTACTGTATATATTTATCAAGCAGAGACATGTACAAACATTTTGAGGTATAATACATGTATGTCAAGCTATCCTGGAGACCGGAAGTGGACGACAATTGAGCCATAATGGTTGTACAGCCGGCAATTTTGACCTACCCGACCATGGTTTTTTACTTCTGACTTGGTCCACAGGTCCTATGGAATGATCTACGGGGAATAGTTATCAAGCAGAGGCATTGACAACAGTTTTGAGGTATCATACATGTAGATCAAGCCTCCGTGAGGACCGGAAATTGTCTATTACGGAGCTAAAATGGGATGCCAGGACCGTGACGGATATTCCGGGTAATAACGCATATTGGTTTTTCGCATTTTTCGGGCTAACGAAGGACTCCAAAAATAAAAACTAAACATATATATTAAGCAGATACCCCTGCGCACATATTTGTTAAGGTATTTGGTTATTCGGGCAGCCATGGGGACCGGTAGGAGGTAAAAACATAGGTAAACCGTTTTATTTTTAACCTACCGCCGGACATTGGTTTTACATTATTTACTCCAATCAAGGGGCGTATAGACAGTCTTACTGTATATATTTATAAAGCAGAGACATGTACAAACATTTTGAGGTATAATGCATGTATGTCAAGCTATCCTGGAGACCGGAAGTGGACGACAATTGAGCCATAATGGTTGTACAGGCGGCAATTTTGACCTACCCGACCATGGTTTTTTACTTCTTACTTGGTCCACAGGTCCTATGGAATGATCTACGGGGAATAGTTATCAAGCAGAGGCATTGACAAACATTTTGAGGTATCATACATGTAGATCAAGCCTTCGTGAGAACCGGAAGTTGTCTATTACGGAGCTAAAATGGGATGCCAGGACCGTGACGGATATTCCGGGTAATAACGCATATTGGTTTTTCGCATTTTTCGGGCTAACGAAGGGCTCCAGAAATAAAAACTAAACATGTATATTAAGCAGAGACCCCTGCGCACATATTTGTTAAGGTATTTGGTTATTCGGGCCGCCATGGGGACCGGCCAGGGGTGGAAACATTGGTAAACCGTTTTATTTTAACCTACCGCCGGACATTGGTTTTACATTATTTTCTCCAATCAAGGGGCGTATAGACAGTCTTACTGTATATATTTATAAAGCAGAGACATGTACAAACATTTTGAGGTATAATGCATGTATGTCAAGCTATCCTGGAGACCGGAAGTGGACGACAATTGAGCCATAATGGTTGTACAGGCGGCAATTTTGACCTACCCGACCATGGTTTTTTACTTCTTACTTGGTCCACAGGTCCTATGGAATGATCTACGGGGAATAGTTATCAAGCAGAGGCATTGACAAACGTTTTGAGGTATCATACATGTAGATCAAGCCTCCGTGAGAACCGGAAGTTGTCTATTACGGAGCTAAAATGGGATGCCAAGACCGTGATGGATATTCCGGGTAATAACGCATATTGGTTTTTCCCATTTTTCGGGCTAACGAAGGGCTCCAGAAATAAAAACTAAACATGTATATTAAGCAGAGACCCCTGCGCACATATTTGTTAAGGTATTTGGTTATTCGGGCCGCCATGGGGACCGGCAGGGGTGAAAACATTGGTAAACCGTTTTATTTTAACCTACGCCGGACATTGGTTTTACATTATTTACTCCAATCAAGGGGCATATAGACAGTCTTACTGTATATATTTATCAAGCAGAGACATGTACAAACATTTTGAGGTATAATACATGTATGTCAAGCTATCCTGGAGACCGGAAGTGGACGACAATTGAGCCATAATGGTTGTACAGCCGGCAATTTTGACCTACCCGACCATGGTTTTTTACTTCTGACTTGGTCCACAGGTCCTATGGAATGATCTACGGGGAATAGTTATCAAGCAGAGGCATTGACAAACATTTTGAGGTATCATACATGTAGATCAAGCCTCCGTGAGAACCGGAAGTTGTCTATTACGGAGCTAAAATGGGATGCCAGGACCGTGACGGATATTCCGGGTAATAACGCATATTGGTTTTTCCCATTTTTCGGGCTAACGAAGGGCTCCAGAAATAAAAACTAAACATGTATATTAAGCAGAGACCCCTGCGCACATATTTGTTAAGGTATTTGGTTATTCGGGCCGCCATGGGGACCGGCCAGGGGTGAAAACATTGGTAAACAGTTTTATTTTAACCTACCGCCGGACATTGGTTTTACATTATTTGCTCCAATCAAGGGGCGTATAGACAGTCTTACTGTATATATTTATAAAGCAGAGACATGTACAAACATTTTGAGGTATAATGCATGTATGTCAAGCTATCCTGGAGACCGGAAGTGGACGACAATTGAGCCATAATGGTTGTACAGGCGGCAATTTTGACCTACCCGACCATGGTTTTTTACTTCTTACTTGGTCCACAGGTCCTATGGAATGATCTACGGGGAATAGTTATCAAGCAGAGGCATTGACAAACGTTTTGAGGTATCATACATGTAGATCAAGCCTCCGTGAGAACCGGAAGTTGTCTATTACGGAGCTAAAATGGGATGCCAAGACCGTGACGGATATTCCGGGTAATAACGCATATTGGTTTTTCCCATTTTTCGGGCTAACGAAGGGCTCCAGAAATAAAAACTAAACATGTATATTAAGCAGAGACCCCTGCGCACATATTTGTTAAGGTATTTGGTTATTCGGGCCGCCATGGGGACCGGCAGGGGTGAAAACATTGGTAAACCGTTTTATTTTAACCTACGCCGGACATTGGTTTTACATTATTTACTCCAATCAAGGGGCATATAGACAGTCTTACTGTATATATTTATCAAGCAGAGACATGTACAAACATTTTGAGGTATAATGCATGTATGTCAAACTATCCTGGAGACCGGAAGTGGACGACAATTGAGCCATAATGGTTGTACAGGCGGCATTTTGACCTACCCGACCATGGTTTTTTACTTCTTACTTGGTCCACAGGTCCTATGGAATGATCTACGGGGAATAGTTATCAAGCAGAGGCATTGACAACAGTTTTGAGGTATCATACATGTAGATCAAGCCTCCGTGAGGACCGGAAGTTGTCTATTACGTAGCTAAAATGGGATGCCAGGACCGTGACGGATATTCCGGGTAATAACGCATATTGGTTTTTCGCATTTTTCGGGCTCACGAAGGGCTCCAGAAATAAAAACTAAATATGTATATTAAGCAGAGACCCCTGCGCACATATTTGTTAAGGTATTTGGTTATTCGTGCCGCCATGGGGACCGGCCAGGGGTGAAAACATTGGTAAACCGTTTTATTTTAACCTACGCCGGACATTGGTTTTACATTATTTACTCCAATCAAGGGGCGTATAGACAGTCTTACTGTATATATTTATCAAGCAGAGATATGTACAAACATTTTGAGGTATAATACATGTATGTCACTCTATCCTGGAGACCGGAAGTGGACGACAATTGAGCCATAATGGTTGTACAGCCGCAATTTTGACCTACCCGACCATGGTTTTTTACTTCTGACTTGGTTCACAGGTCCTATGGAATGATCTACGGGGAATAGTTATCAAGCAAAGGCATAGACAACAGTTTTGAGGTATCATACATGTAGATCAAGCCTCCGTGAGGACCGGAAATGGTCTATTACGGAGCTAAAATGGGATGCCAGGACCGTGACGGATATTCTGGGTAATAACGCATATTGGTTTTTCGCATTTTTCGGGCTAACGAAGGGCTCCAGAAATAAAAACTAAACATATATATTAAGCAGAGACCCCTGCGCACATATTTGTTAAGGTATTTGGTTATTCGGGCCACCATGGGGACCGGCAGGGGGTGAAAACATAGGTAAACCGTTTTATTTTTAACCTACCGCCGGACATTGGTTTTACATTATTTAATCCAATCAAGGGGCGTATAGACAGTCTTACTGTATATATTTATAAAGCAGAGACATGCACAAACATTTTGAGGTATAATACATGTATGTCAAGCTATCCTGGAGACCGGAAGTGGACGACAATTGAGCCATAATGGTTGTACAGGCGGCAATGTTGACCTACCCGACCATGGTTTTTTACTTCTTACTTGGTCCAGAGGTCCTATGGAATGATCTACGGGGAATAGTTATCAAGCAGAGGCATTGACAAACGTTTTGAGGTATCATACATGTAGATCAAGCCTCCGTGAGGACCGGAAGTTGCCTATTACGGAGCTAAAATGGGATGCCAGGACCGTGACGGATATTCCGGGTAATAACGCATATTGGTTTTTCGCATTTTTCTGGCTAACGAAGGGCTCCAGAAATAAAAACTAAACATGTATATTAAGCAGAGACCCCTGCGCACATATTTGTTAAGGTATTTGGTTATTCGGGCCGCCATGGGGACCGGCAGGGGGTGAAAACATTGGTAAACAGTTTTATTTTAACCTACCGCCGGACATTGGTTTTACATTATTTGCTCCAATCAAGGGGCGTATAGACAGTCTTACTGTATATATTTATAAAGCAGAGACATGTACAAACATTTTGAGGTATAATGCATGTATGTCAAGCTATCCTGGAGACCGGAAGTGGACGACAATTGAGCCATAATGGTTGTACAGGCGGCAATTTTGACCTACCCGACCATGGTTTTTTACTTCTTACTTGGTCCACAGGTCCTATGGAATGATCTACGGGGAATAGTTATCAAGCAGAGGCATTGACAAACGTTTTGAGGTATCATACATGTAGATCAAGCCTCCGTGAGAACCGGAAGTTGTCTATTACGGAGCTAAAATGGGATGCCAAGACCGTGACGGATATTCCGGGTAATAACGCATATTGGTTTTTCCCATTTTTCGGGCTAACGAAGGGCTCCAGAAATAAAAACTAAACATGTATATTAAGCAGAGACCCCTGCGCACATATTTGTTAAGGTATTTGGTTATTCGGGCGGCCATGGGGACCGGCAGGGGGTGAAAACATTGGTAAACCGTTTTATTTTAACCTACGTCGGACATTGGTTTTACATTATTTACTCCAATCAAGGGGCGTATAGACAGTCTTACTGTATATATTTATCAAGCAGAGACATGTACAAACATTTTGAGGTATAATACATGTATGTCAAGCTATCCTGGAGACCGGAAGTGGACGACAATTGAGCCATAATGGTTGTACAGCCGGCAATTTTGACCTACCCGACCATGATTTTTTTCTTCTGACTTGGTCCACAGGTCCTATGGAATGATCTACGAGGAATAGTTATCAAGCAGATGCATTGACAACAGTTTTGAGGTATCATACATGTAGATCAAGCCTCCGTGAGGACCGGAAATTGTCTATTACGGAGCTAAAATGGGATGCCAGGACCGTGACGGATATTCCGGGTAATAACGCATATTGGTTTTTCGCATTTTTCGGGCTAACGAAGGGCTCCAAAAATAAAAAATAAACATATATATTAAGCAGATACCCCTGCGCACATATTTGTTAAGGTATTTGGTTATTCGGGCCGCCATGGGGACCGGAAGGGGGTGAAAACATTGGTAAACGTTTTATTTTAAACTACCGCCGGACATTGGATTTACATTATTTACTCCAATCAAGGGGCGTATAGACAGTCTTGCTGTATATATTTATAAAGCAGAGACATGTACAAACATTTTGAGGTATAATGCATGTATGTCAAGCTATCCTGGAGACAGGAAGTGGACGACAATTGAGCCATAATGGTTGTACAGCCGGCAATTTTGACCTACCCGACCATGGTTTTTTACTTCTTACTTGGTCCACAGGTCCTATGGAATGATCTACGGGGAATAGTTATCAAGCAGAGGCATTGACAAACGTTTTGAGGTATCATACATGTAGATCAAGCCTTCCTGAGGACCGGAAGTTGCCTATTACGGAGCTAAAATGGGATGCCAGGACCGTGACGGATATTCCGGGTAATAACGCATATTGGTTTTTCCCATTTTTCTGGCTAACGGAGGGCTCCAGAAATAAAAACTAAACATATATATTAAGCAGAGACCCCTGCGCACATATTTGTTAAGGTATTTGGTTATTCGGGCCGCCATGGGGACCGGAAAGGGTGAAAACATAGGTAAACCGTTTTATTTTAACCTACGCCGGACATTGGTTTTACATTATTTACTCCAATCAAGGGGCGTATGGACAGTCTTACTGTATATATTTATAAGGCAGAGACATGTACAAACATTTTGAGGTATAATACATGTATGTCAAGCTATCCTGGAGACCGGAAGTGGACGACAATTGAACCATAATGGTTGTACAGCCTGTAATTTGACCAGTAATCAGTGTTTCATCACTGATATGGTAATGTTGTTATAATATTCTTCCAATGAACAGTAATAGTCCAATAATTTTCACATATTCATATTTTGTCATGGTTACCATGGTATCGTCAGTTTTATTAAATATGTTTGTTGAATAAATCAGAAAGGAAAAAAATACTTTGACGAATGTGACCCTACAAGCACCGTGATTTTTCTTGTTTGAAATGTTTTTCTGTGTTTTATAGGTGCCGAAATCAATAAAAAAGCCGACGAGGAAACAGACATTGACTTTTCGGATAAGTATACACCTCCGAAAGAACGTGAAATGCATAAATATGCTAAATATCCACTTTTGACTGCAATAGAGCGCTGTCATCCCGAAGTAGTCTCTTTATTGATTTCACATGGAGCGGAAATAGACATTGTTAAAATATCAAATAACGGAACAGCTTTACATGTTGCCTGTAGTGAAGGAACGCTAGGCATGGTGAAGACACTTGTAAATAACGGTTCTTGTATAAATGCTGAAACATATTCTGGACAAACACCTCTTTTCTATTGTTTAAGGAGTGTTCCTCATCATGATGACTCACGCGTGTATCCCATATACATGGATGATATTGGTTGTGATTG
Organism: Bathymodiolus brooksi; assembly: GCA_963680875.1. Taxonomy (NCBI): domain Eukaryota; kingdom Metazoa; phylum Mollusca; class Bivalvia; order Mytilida; family Modiolidae; genus Bathymodiolus; species Bathymodiolus brooksi. Next base: position 43,125,880 of record OY804582.1, read on the forward strand.
TTGTTATATCGCCCATTCACTGGCATATTATAAAGACAATATTCAGGAGGGAAATGATATCATGGAATATTTAATTCAACAGGGCGCAACTTTGAGCTGTAAGGATGATAGTGGTAGAACACCACTTGAACATGCATTGATGACATATAGGACTTCCTCAACTTTTATTTTGTTAAAATATGGAGGACGAATATCTGGTGAACATTTGGATAAATTTCCATGGAATCTTCGCAGTTGGTATGGACCCATACAAGACCAAATTCCAAATGTACACTTATTTCGACTTCTCTTGAAGAGCAATTTTGAATTCAGGCCTGTCTATTTAGAAAAATTACGAGACTTGACATCAACTGAATCATTCTTATCATTTTTGAAAGAGTTTGAACAACCTTTATCCCTCAAGAACCAATGTCGTATAGCCATACGTAATATGATATCTACGGAAACAGGAGTACAATTTATCAGATCTATCAATATACTAGGTCTTCCGAAATTACTTCAAGGGTTTTTAATGTTTGACGACTTCGACCAATCCGTAGGTCTTCCAGGTAAATTCCGACTACAAAAATAAATGTATAAATAAACATTGGGATACCCAAATATATGTGGAATATTATCAAATATAAGACAATAATTTGCTTATTATTATTTATGTACCAGACTTCCTCTTTACTTATAAATTAATAGTATTCCTTATCAGTGAGATTCCTTCCATATAAAGACCAATATATTCCTTACTTATTATATACCAGTATCTTCCTTACTTATTAAGTACCAATATCTTCCTTACTTATTATGTTTCAATATCTTCCTTACTTATTATATACCAGTATCGTCCTTACTTATTAAGTACCAGTATCTTCCTTACTTATTAAGTACGAGTATCTTCCTTACTTATTAAGTACCCGTATCTTCTTTACTTATTAAGTACCAGTATCTTCCTTACTTATTAAGTACGAGTATCTTCCTTACTTATTAAGTACCAGTATCTCCCTTACTTATTAAGTACTAGTGTCTTCCTTACTTATTAAGTACCAGTATCTCCCTTACTTATTAAGTACCAATATCTTCCTTACTTATTATGTTTCAATATCTTCCTTACTTATTAAGTACCAGTATCTTCCTTACTTATTATGTTTCAATATCTTCCTTACTTATTAAGTACGAGTATCTTCCTTACTTATTAAGTACCAGTGTATTCCTTACTTATTAAGTACCAGTATCTTCCTTACTTATTAAGTACCAGTATCTTCCTTACTTATTAAGTACCAGTATCTTCCTTACTTATTAAGTACCAGTATCTTCCTTACTTATTAAGTGGCAGTATCTTCCTTACTTATTAAGTACCAGTATCTTCCTTACTTATTAAGTATCAGTATCTTCCTTACTTATTAAGTACAAGTATCTTCCTTACTTATTAAAAGTGCCAGTATATTCCTTACTTATTAAGTACCAGTATATTCCTTACTTATTAAGTACCAGTATATTCCTTACTTATTAAGTACCAGTATCTTCCTTACTTATTAAGTACCAGTATCTTCCTTACTTATTAAGTACAAGTATCTTCCTTACTTATTAAAATGGTCAGTATCTTCCTTACTTTTGAAGTAACAGTATATTCCTTACTTGTAAAGTACCAATATCGTCTTTACTTATTAAGTACATATATCTTCCTTACTTGTAAAGTACCAGTATCTTCCTTACTTATTAAGTACAAGTACCTTCCTTACTTATTAAGTACCAGTATATTCCTTACTTGTAACGTACCAGTATCGTCTTTACTTATTAAGTGCCAGTATCGGCCTTAATTATTAAGTACCAGTATCTTCTTTACTTATTAAGTGCCAGTATATTCCTTACTTATCAAGTGCCAGTATCTTCCTTCCTTATTAAATACCAGTATCTGCCTTACTTATTAAGTACCAGTATCTTCCTTACTTATTAAGTATCCGTGTCATCCTTACTTATTAAGTATCAGTATCATCCTTACTTATTAAGCATCAGTATCATCCTTACTTATTAAGTACCAGTATCTTCCTTACTTATTAAGTACGAGTATCTTCCTTACTTATTAAGTACCATTATCTTTATTGCTTATTAAGTATCAGTATCTTCCTTACTTATTAAGTACGAGTATCATCCTTACTTATTAAGTATCAGTATCTTCCTTACTTATTAAGTACGAGTATCTTCCTTACTTATTAAGTACGAGTAACTTCCTTACTTATTAAGTACCAGTATCTTCCTTACTTATTAAGTACCATTATCTTTCTTGCTTATTAAGTATCAGTATCTTCCTTACTTATTAAGTACAAGTATCTTCCTTACTTATCAAGTATCAGTATCATCCTTACTTATTAAGTATCAGTATCTTCCTTACTTATTAAGTACGAGTATCTTCCTTACTTATTAAGTACTAGTGTCTTCCTTACTTATTAAGTACCAGTATCTTCGAATTCCTTACTTATTAAGTACCAGTATCTTCCTTACTTATTAAGTACGAGTAACTTCCTTACTTATTAAGTACGAGTGTCTTCCTTACTTATCAAGTATCAGTATCATCCTTACTTATTAAGTATCAGTATCTTCCTTACTTATTACGTACCAGTATCTTCCTTACTTATTAAGTACCAGTATCTTCCTTACTTATTAAGTACCAGTATCTTCCTTACTTATTAAGTACGAGTAACTTCCTTACTTATTAAGTACGAGTGTCTTCCTTACTTATCAAGTATCAGTATCATCCTTACTTATTAAGTATCAGTATCTTCCTTACTTATTACGTACCAGTATCTTCCTTACTTATCAAGTATCAGTATCATCCTTACTTATTAAGTATCAGTATCTTCCTTACTTATTAAGTACCAGTGTCTTCCTTACTTATTAAGTACCAGTATCTTCCTTACTTATTAAGTACGAGTATCTTCCTTACTTATTAAGTACCAGTATCTTTCTTGCTTATTAAGTATCAGTATCTTCCTTACTTATTAAGTACGAGTATCATCCTTACTTATTAAGTATCAGTATCTTCCTTACTTATTAAGTACGAGTATCTTCCTTACTTATTAAGTACGAGTAACTTCCTTACTTATTAAGTACCAGTATCTTCCTTACTTATTAAGTACCATTATCTTTCTTGCTTATTAAGTATCAGTATCTTCCTTACTTATTAAGTACAAGTATCTTCCTTACTTATCAAGTATCAGTATCATCCTTACTTATTAAGTATCAGTATCTTCCTTACTTATTAAGTACGAGTATCTTCCTTACTTATTAAGTACGAGTATCTTCCTTACTTATTAAGTACTAGTGTCTTCCTTACTTATTAAGTACCAGTATCTTCGAATTCCTTACTTATTAAGTACCAGTATCTTCCTTACTTATTAAGTACGAGTAACTTCCTTACTTATTAAGTACGAGTGTCTTCCTTACTTATCAAGTATCAGTATCATCCTTACTTATTAAGTATCAGTATCTTCCTTACTTATTACGTACCAGTATCTTCCTTACTTATTAAGTACCAGTATCTTCCTTACTTATTAAGTACAAGTATCTTCCTTACTTATCAAGTATCAGTATCATCGTTACTTATTAAGTATCAGTATCTTCCTTACTTATTAAGTACCAGTATCTTCCTTACTTATTAAGTACCAGTATCTTCCTTACTTATTAAGTACGAGTATCTTCCTTACTTATTAAGTACCAGTATCGGCCTTACTTATTAAGTACCAGTATCTTCCTTACTTATTAAGTACCAGTATCCTCATTACTTATTACGTGCCAGTATCTGCCTCACTTATTAAGTACAAGTATCTTCCTTACTTATTAAAAGTGCCAGTATCTTCCTTACTTTTGAAGTAACAGTATATTCCTTACTTGTAAAGTACCAATATCGTCTTTACTTATTAAGTACATGTATCTTCCTTACTTGTAAAGTACCAGTATCTTCCTTACTTATTAAGTACAAGTACCTTCCTTACTTATTAAGTACCAGTATCTTCCTTACTAGTAACGTACCAGTATCGTCTTTACTTATTAAGTGCCAGTATCGGCCTTACTTATTAAGTGCCAGTATCGGCCTTACTTATTAAGAACGAGTATCTTCCTTACTTATTAAGTACCAGTATCTTCATTACTTATTACGTGCCAGTATCTTCCTTTCTTATTAAATACCAGTATCTGCCTTACTTATTAAGTACCAGTATCTTCCTAACTTATTAAGTACCATTATCTTTCTTGCTTATTAAGTATCAGTATCTTCCTTACTTATTAAGTATCAGTATCATCCTTACTTATTAAGTATCAGTATCATCCTTATTTACTAAGTACCAGTATCTTTCTTGCTTATTAAGTATCAGTATCTTTCTTGCTTATTAAGTATCAGTATATTCCTTACTTATCAAGTATCAGTATCATCCTTACTTATTAAGTATCAGTATCTTCCTTACTTATTAAGTACGAGTATCTTCCTTACTTATTAAGTACTAGTGTCTTCCTTACTTATTAAGTACGAGTATCTTCCTTACTTATTAAGTACGAGTATCGTCCTTACTTATTAAGTACCAGTATCTTCCTTACTTATTAAGTACGAGTATCATCCTTACTTATTAAGTACCAGTATCTTCCTTACTTATTAAGTACGAGTATCTTCCTTACTTATTAAGTACCAGTGTCTTCCTAACTTCTTTCTTGCCTATAGTGTACTAGTATCACTCTTTACTTCTGTAATACCAGTATTCCGTCTTACTTGTGAGAAGAATCATTTTATAGACGTGTGCAATATAATTACAGAGTATACGATATCAATAAAAAAAAATATAAAAAAAACCCACCGTTCATAACATAAGTACCAGTAGGTGTCAAACCACTAATTCACCAATCAGAGCTTGGAACATATACGAAAGTAGGCCCTTTTCAAGAAAAAAGTTCCTTTCACTTTGTAGTATTGTGAAAACTACTGAATGGAATGGACTAATTAAAATTGATAATTGAAGTTAAATAAATAGGGATTATTTTGAGCCTAAATTTGATGGATTTAGTTGTATGTTAATACCTCTATGGAGGATTTGATGCATGACCTATAAATACTGAATTTCTTGGGGATGACTGAGCCCCTTTCAGAGTAGATGTTTTCCGTAGCCTGGCATTTCACTGCAAGATTTTAAACATGCCCTGATATTTTGACAGAACGTAGAGGAATCATGTACGTTTCAGAAAATATATGGTCTTGGAAAGGTTAAACTTAAGATAAAATGACCAGGTAGGCTCGAAAAAACACAAATTTAGTAGAAAACCTTAAAGAAATTAATTAGTGGTTTTACACCAGTATCTTCCTAACTTATTAGAAGAAACGTTTGGTAAGATATGAAAACACGTGTGTACAATGTATGTTGGTATGTGAGGAACACAAAATTAAAACAAATAACAATAAGCAGTAAACACTTAATTAAATTCATATTTGGTTCGGTATTGATTTGTCCAAAACTATTGTACAACCGAACTTGACGTGCAGAGATTATTTCGTCTTGTTCTTAAGAAAATTTTGAAGATACTAAAGGGGTATTTAAAAGCAGTAAATCGAAGACGGACAGACAACATAACGACCAAATGGAAAAACACAAAGGGGTAAACAATGATCTACAAAACACTACACAGAAAACTAAAGATCGAGCAACACGGACACCACTTAGAACCGTGGATGAACTCAGGTGATCCGGAAGGCTAAGCAGTTCCTGTTTCGCATTGGGCAACCGTCGTGTTCTCTTGTTATAAATCCGGTTATAAGTCACTAACTTGGGAACAGAGTTTTATTTACTTGTTACAGCTATTTTCGAAGAAAAGCTCTCCTCGCCTTTTGTTCTAAGAAGATATTTACTTTGAAAATCATTGCGTTTATTTCTAGAAATTATCTGCTTTTGGTCTACGGAAATCTCTACTATTATTCTCAGAAAATATTGGCTTTTGTTCTAAAAAAAACCCTCTGCTATTTGTCTAAGAAAATTGCGGTCACGAAGTAGAGATTATTACGAGAGTTTGGTGTGCACTAACTTTATGGTAGGTTAGGAAAGATTGGTACCGTAGATTTTGTCCACCTCTCATTTCAATAACGTTATATAACCAAGATAACCACTTGCATAGACCAGAGTATAATTTATATATAACCAAGATAACCATTTGTATAGACCACAGTATAATCTATATATAACCAAGATAACCACTTGTATAAACCAGAGTATAATTTATCGAAGAATTGTTTGACGATACCAAAGAGGTAATCAGAAGTCGTAAATCAAAAAAGGACAGACCACACAATGGCCAAAAGAAAAAGGTCAAAAGGACAAACAACGATGTACAAAACTTTACGATGTTTGGTTCATCTTTACCTCCAGTTGTTTGTAAGAGGGCGCATGTCTTATTTGCGTTATTTGTGTTTGTTTCCGTATAGTGGTGTCCAATGCATATTGTGTTGTGTTTTTGTTTTGTGTTTCTTCTTTTCTTCGTCTTGTGTACCTTATGTTGCCTGTTTGTCTCGATTGTCTTTTTTTGATTTCACTTTCAGTATTCTCTAACATTTATTTACATAGAAAACTATAGTCCGTGGGCTAGCGTAACCCCCCGTGCACCCCCACCTTCCATGTTAACATATTTTTTGAAGTCCTCCTATATATCCTCTTGAAGAAAAAACATGTTAACATTGAAAATGTTGGGACGAACTTGCCGTTTGAGGCTAATATTTACAACCTGTCGCCTCTTTTTGAGGACTTTTTGATTTTTTTCAATTTTTGTCTTTGCGAGCATTAAATGTATACTAAACAGTCTTGAAAGTATATCAATATGGTATCAAATGAAAGCTTATTGTATTACCTTTCAATTGAATACAAGATACAGTTTGTGGCTATCAAATTTTGTCAGACGTGAAAAACCTACCCCTCCCTCTTCCTGAAATGAAACAAAAGACGTTGTTTCCCTTAAAAGTGTAGATAAAAAAATATTTCGTACTAAACTGCGATCTTTTTTTTATACTAAACCAAACAAATATATCACATTTAATAAATCATGCACTAATAATCCTTTATGAAGTGATTTTTGGGGTCAAAATACTTGAAAAATGGGATATTTTCAATTTTGCAGATTTTCACAGGATTCTGCATATATCTTAATTTTACTAATAAAATAAAGGATACCTCATCATAATGACGGTTGATTTTTGTATCTGGGTACTATAACAATGTAAAAAGGGAATAATTATGTTACTTCTACCGGAATTGAGTATGATAAGAAGTTGTCCAAACCGCTTGGAATTTAAAAACGAGTGTTATTAGTAGTATATGGGTACAGCTCAATTATCATTTGCGGGGATCGGACCATTGCGCATGACCGGAAGTGACGTGACCGGAAGTGACGTTAGTCACGTGACCGGATGTGACATCAGTCACGTGACCGGAAGTGACACTGTCCGGAAATATGTGCTACACATGCGCAACCGGAAGTTGCGCCATATTCGCCCTAAAGGGGCCTTTTGACCGGAAGTGACAAAGTCACGTGACCGGAAGAGGGCTTGTCCGGAAGTGTTCCTGACCGGAAGTAGGTTCTGCGCATGCCTGGCTTTTTCCCCCCGCTTTTTTCTTAGTAGTAGTAACATGGCAACCGGATGTGACCTAAGGTCACTTGACCCCCTTAGGGGTTCCCTTGGGTGTGTGCAACCGGAAGTTGTGCAACACCCGTAGTAGTAGTAAACAATGTTGGTTGTGGGGTGTTCTCTACGACGTCCGCGTCCTATAACCCTAGGAAACCTCGCGTCCTATATTTAGTTACTGGAACTAGCCCTGGTTATCTGCCCCTTTTATTTTCATATAGTGTCTAGGTTGTGTAGTACTTTGCTAAGAGTACATGTGGTGTTCTCTAGGACGTCCGCGTCCTATGACCATAGGAACCCCCCTTTGTTTCATATAGTATCTATATATATAGGTTGTGTAGTACTCCAAGGATGGTATTTTTAAGAGTACATTTGAAAATTTCCACCTGCAAAATGTTTTTTTTATATTTTTATACTTTTAATGTTTAGAAAAACAAATTAACAAAGACAAAATCGATAAATTCCATAGTCGATTTGTAATTACTTGAGGTTAGTTTTGTGTTGTTGTATGTATTGTGAGGATCTATTAATTATACCAGATTTGAAATACTTGTGTTGTGACATGAATCACTTATTTAACCCTTACATGTCCAAAAAGTCTTATTTTTCCAAAGAGCCTATTATTAGGCTTTTCAAACCCCCCCCCCCCCCCCCCCCTCGAATGCCAACGTCTTATTTATAAACTTTGTGTAAAACCCCATTCATCGATGACTTCACAGTAAACATGACGTCACAACGTTTTTTTTTAGTCATGACGTCATATCATTGGAATACGAGACAAAACATACTAACCTTACGTTGGTGAATGAACGACAAAATAGCGTGACGTCATGCACGAATTGTCCCTACCTTATTTCTACGTTTATTCCATTGGATGTCGATAAATTTGGGACAGTTTGTTTTTTTATTGCTTTCCAACTTTTTGTCAGCTGAACGGTTTTTTTTTTCAAATATGCGTTACTGGTTTGAAATTTAACAAAGATTTTTTTTTTCGAGTACCGTAAATATTCCATTCGCCAAAGATGGCTACCTGTGATCGAAGGTCACTTGACCCCAACGTCGCCCGAGGCATTTCCCCATAATGCATCACTATACGTCATAATAAATTATCCCGATAGGTGGCGTTACTATCTCATAACTTGGTAACTTCATAACCAAGGTCTTTCGTAACTTATTTCGTAACATCTTCGTACCTTTTTCGTAACTTCGTACCATGTTCGTTACTTCGTAACTTTTTCGTAGCTTCGGACCTTTTTCGTAACTTCGTACCTTTTTCGTAACTTCGTACTTTTTTTTGTAACTTAGTACCTTTTTAGTAACTTTGTACCTTTTTGTAGCTTCGTACATTTTTCGTAACTTGTAGCCCTTTCATTTATCTATCGATCTATGGTACTTTCAAACCTCTCAGTGACGTCATAAGCAAGCTGGGTGACGTCAATCCTCATTGATGGTATTAGAATTAACTGTTAAGAATAGACCCTCACCCAGACACTTGTTTTAAGTACGAACTTTTTTCATTTTTTTTTCTTTTTCATTTTTTTTCAATTTTTTTTACATTTATTTATTTATTTATTTATTTATCTTATTTTTATTTATTTTTATTTTTTTTTTTATTTCTTTTGATATCAGTCTTATTATTTCTGATATTTTTTTTCATACAACATTTTCAACAAGTAATAACACAAAATTCTGTACAATGGTCGTCGCTTCCACAGGATTTTCTAAGAGCCTGGTGGCTGCTGCTGCTGCTGCTGTGGTGGTGAATTCTGCTGCTGCTCTGGGGTATATGGCTGCTGCTGCTGCTCTGGATACTGGTTTCTTCCATATTTTCCCTATCTTTTCACTATTCAACTTACTTTTCCTCCATATTTTCCATATCATTTCACATTTCTTCCATATTTTCCATATCATTTCACAATTTTCTTCTGTGTTTCCCAAATCTTTTCACTATTCAACTTACTTTTCTTCCATATTTTCCATATCATTTCAGCAGTAGGGGACATAACTCTTTATGTGGAGGAATAAGTTACAACTCTGTATGTGGACATATACCTGTGCAGAAAGAGAAATACTATATAAGACGTATCAAGAAATGGCTATTTGGAAATCGATTGCTACACTTATATACAGAGAGTTACTTGCCCTTGGCGGGAAAATAGATATATTTAAACTTATAGACAGATATTTGCTTGCCTTTGGTAGATGAATATAGATATTTGCTTGCCTTTGGTAGATGAATATATACTAAAACCCTGTTCAGGAAGTAAGTTTTCTTACTGCTCTAAAAATAGAACACTGTGTTAGGCTGTTATGTAAAATAAATTTGATTGTGGAAATTTGAAACTCATCAAGATAGGAAAATAACTAACAAAAATTGAATAAAATCTATAATTCTCATGAAAATGTAGATATGTATATAGGTAGGTAGGTATGTGTCTGTAAATAAAAGATTAGGTTGGTGGTGTTTAATGCCACATTCAACAATATTACAGTTATATCATGGCAGTTTGTACATAGAGGAGATATCATAACTGTTAATGCTTGTTTCTGATAACTGGAAAACATTGCCCAATACTCTTTTCAAATAGCTGGAGAACACAATATATTTTAGAGCAATGGGAATTCTTTGAAATAAATTTAAATCACAGGAGAATTTTAAAACTTGATTATGTTGGGAATATCAGTGAGTGAGTTGAGTAAGTGAGTGAGTAAGAAATGAAGAAAACTAAGTCGAATAGTGAAATGATTTGAAAAATACAGAAGAAAAGTAAGTTGAAATGTGAAATGATATGGAAAATATGGAAGAAAGATAAGTTGAAGAGTGAAAAGATATGGAAAATGCGGAAAAAAAGTAGGTTGAATAGTGAAAAGATTTTGAAAATACAGAAGAAAAGTAAGTTGAATAGTGAAAAGATTTGGAAAATACAAAAGAAAATTGTGAAATGATATGGAAAATATGGATAAAATGTGAAATGATAGGGAAAATATGGAAGAAAAGTAAGTTGAATAGTGAAAAGATTTGGGAAACACAGAAGAAAATTGTGAAATGATATGGAGAATATGGAAGAAATGTGAAATGATCTGGAAAATATGGAGGAAAAGTAAGTTGAATAGTGAAAAGATAGGGAAAATAGGGAAGAAACCAGTATCCAGAGCAGCAGCAGCAGCAGCCACCAGGCTCTTAGAAAATCCTGTGGAAGCGACGACCATTGTACAGAATTTTGTGTTATTACTTGTTGAAAATGTTGTATGAAAAAAAATATCAGAAAAAATAAGACTGATATCAAAAGAAATAAAAAAAAAAAAAAAAAAAAAAAAAAAATAAAATAAATAAATAAATAAATGGAAAAAAAAATGAAAAAAAATGAAAAAGAAAAGAAAATGAGAAAAAGTTCGTACTTAAAACAAGTGTCTGGGTGAGGGTCTATTCTTAACAGTTAATTCTAATACTATCAATGAGGAAGATCGATTGACGTCACCCAGCTTGCTTATGACGTCACTGAGAGGTTTGAAAGTACCATAGATCGATAGATAAATGAAAAGGCTACAAGTTACAAAAAAGGTATGAAGTTACAAAAAAGGTACAAAGTTACTAAAAAGGTACTAAGTTACGAAAAAAAGTACAAAGTTACGAACATGGTACGAAGTTACGAAAAAGGTACGAAGATGTTACGAAATAAGCTACGAAAGACCTTGGTTATGAAGTTACCAAGTTACGAGATAGTAACGCCACCTATCGGGATAATTTATTATGACGTATAGTGATGCATTATGGGGAAATGCCTCGGGCGACGTTGGGGTCAAGTGACCTTCGGTCACAGGTAGCCATCTTTGGGGAATGGAATATTTACGGTACTAGAAAAAAAAATCTTTTGTTAAATTTCAAACCAGTAACGCGTATTTGAAAAAAAAAACCGTTCAGCTGACAAAAAGTTGGAAAGCAATAAAAAAACAAACTGCCCCAAATTTATCGACATCCAATGGAATAAACGTAGAAATAAGGTAGGGACAATTCGTGCATGACGTCACGTTATTTTGTCGTTCATTCACCAACGTAAGGTTAGTATGTTTTTTATCACTTTTGAGATTTTTTTAGCGATGTGAGATTTTCTTATCTTGCACTAGTGCAAGACAAAAAAATCACGTGCGTTTTACCGGCAAATGCATACTGTACAGTTTATGTCAACTGCCGCCCTATTCTCCATGCTTTTCCTTTTTAAAATAAACAATTAACCACGATTCTTCTACATAAGTAATTTTAAATTCATTTATGTATTATATTCTGCTAGCTAACGTACACCTTTCACGGTGTTTGATTCTTTTTTCAGGGTCTCTTCCAGTCAATGTTTGTTTACTTTGAGTAAATAATAGAGTGCTTTCCCTTGTTAGTAACTAACGTAAAGAAATAAATTACCTCCCTTTGACCAAATTCAAATATTTTTTTACATGTATTTATCTATGTTGTAGTAAGATTTATAATATATTTATTAAATACCGTACATTGAACTTTATGATGAAATACATTTGAAATACTGCCGAGATACGGTTGAACATGGATAAATCGAATATTTACTTCAGCAATGGAAAAATAAATTGCGGGAAAACGCTCGATGGAATGTAAACAAAAACAATTAGGTGTTAGTGAGAAATAAAATCAAACACAGGAAAAAGTACAAGATAGGAAAATCTCCAACACCCTTGGGTAAGATCACAATCGTTCTCTAACTCGGCAAGCCTCGTAAAAAGAACGATTGAAATCTTACCCTCGGGTGTCGGAGATTTCCCTATCTTGTACTCTCCCCGGTGTTAGATTCTAAAAGTCTCACATTCCAATGATATGACGTCATGACTAAGTAATTTGGCAGAGAACATCTCATGCAACGTTGTGACGTCATGTTTACTGTGACGTCATCGATGAATGGAGTTTTACACAAAGTTTATAAGTAAGACGTTGGCATTCGAGGGGGGGGGGGGGGGGGGGTGGTTGAAAAGCCTGAAAATAGGCTCTTTGGAAAAATAAGACTTTTTAAACATGTAAGGGTTAAATAAGTGATTCATGTCACAATACAAGTATTTCAAATCTGGTATAATTAATTGATCCTCACAATACATACAACAACACAAAACTAACCGCAAGCAATTACAAATCGACTATGGCATTTATCGATTTTATTTTTGTTAATTTGTTTTTCTAAACATTAAAAGTGTCAAAATATAAAAAAAAACATTTTGCAGGTGGAAATTTTCAAATGTACTCTTAAAAATACCATCCTTGGAGTACTACACAACCTATATATATAGACACTATATGAAAAAAAGGGGGTTCCTATGGTCATAGGACGCAGACGTCCTAGAGAACACCCCATGTACTCTTAGCAAAGTACTACACAACCTAGACACTATATGAAAATAAAAGGGGCAGATAACCAGGGCTAGTTCCAGTAACTAAATATAGGACGCGGGGTTTCCTAGGGTTATAAGATGCGGACGTCGTAGAGAACACCCCCAACCAACATTGTTTACTACTACTACGGGTGTTGCACAACTTCCGGTTGCGCACACCCGAGGGAACCCCGAAGGGGGTCAAGTGACCTTAGGTCACATCCGGTTGCCATGTTACTACTACTAAGAAAAAAGCGTGGGGAAAAAGCCGGGCATGCGCAGAACCTACTTCCGGTCAGGAACACTTCCGGACCGGGCCTCTTCCGGTAACGTGACTTTGTCACTTTCGGTCAAAAGGTCCCACTAGGGCGGATATGGCGCAACTTCCGGTTGCGTATGCACAGAACATACTTCCGGACAGGGTCACTTCCGGTCACGTGATTGACGTTACTTCCGGTCACGTGACTGACGTCACTTTCGGTCATGCGCAATGGACCGATCCCCCGCACGATCCCCCGCAAATGATAACTGAGATGTACCCATATACTACTGTTATTCCACTGTAAACCAGTCAATCAGCAAAAAACATCGATATTTGCATTAATTTTATGGGAAGAACAAAGACTAAACCGTTTTTGAAACGAAAAAAGGTGCCGAAACTCTACTTTCACTTTTGGCCCCCCAAAAAGTGTCCTCCCTTCTCCTTTTTAATACATACCTGGTGATGTGAAAATATAACTGCGAGCACCTGTGATCGCATCTACGCATAGACATGTACATGTACAAATAGTAGCTTTGGGTTCTTTTCTTCATTATTCTTGATTATTTTTCTTTGTTCTCCATTTCGACTTGCCCAGTTAATTCCATTGCAAAGGAGATTTTTTGGGCCGAGATATATCGGGGACGACTTTTTTTTAGGGCCGAGATATATAGGGGCGAAACAAGAAGGTCTAACGATTGTCCATTTTTTAAATAAATTAATCGTTTTGTGTAAAGAAGCTGTACGGGTTCCTTTCTATTTTTTTATTTTTTTATTTTAAGCTGGATAGTTATTTTTTATTCAAATTAATAGGCTATTTCCGGTGATTCACTGCGATTGTTCATTCTATGCTGAAACTTAGAATCCACTTCCGATTGGTATTGATCGTATATATTGATTCATCTCCTTACACACATGTTGATGTTTAGCTCGCATCTTGCAATGCTCGCTAATATGGAGTAGGCACAGCCTACAGGCGACCATGGCATCTACGCGTAGTCCGAGATTCCTCTGCCGTCCGACGGCTTTTTTTTTTGCTAGAGAAAAAAAAAGCCGTCGGACGGCAGAGGAAACTCGGACTAATCTACGCATAGACATGTACATGTACAAATAGTAGTTTTGGGTTCTTTTCTTCTTTATTCTTGATTATTTTTCTTTGTTCTCCATTTCGATTTACCCAGTTAATTCCATTGCAAAGGAGATTTTTTGGGCCGAGATATATCGGGGACGACTTTTTTTTAGGGCCGAGATATATCTGGGACGACTTTTTTTAGGAGCGAAACAAGACAATCGTAATTACTCGGCCATTCTCGCTACCCTGCAAATAACCTCGTATGCATTAGGCGTATAAATCGCACTACTTTTCACATGTCAGTTACATGAAAGTTTGATAAAGTTATATTTTAAGCAATTTTCTATATTTCGATTAAAGTTTTAATTAGTTTTGCATGATTAGATCTTACTTAGTATGTCTTCCATATTGGATTTTCGTGGATTATATTTTTGTGCGGCTTAACTTAACTTAACTTCCGGCAAACAATTTAAGAACCATTTCTACTATGTACGTACGAGGTTATTTGCAGGGTAGCGAGAATGGCCGAGTAGTTACGATTGCGAAACAAGAAGGTCTTAACGACATTCTCTACCCAGAGTTGTCGTACCTGCTATGCTACACAACATCTCTGTCAAGGCTCATTTTACAAGATTTTTGTAAAATTTAGAAACAGTAAAAAAAATGTACTTAAAATTGTTTTAATTATTGTAAATAATATGAAACCGGCACGGCCATGAATGCTCGCGCATCTGAAAATTATCTGGCAATGGAGACCAGTCACCCATTTCACCCCCCCCCCCCCCCCCCCCAGGTGGCGTCGCTGTACCAACGGTGGTTAGGAAAACGTTTGTTTTCCGATAAACGCTTGTAACCAATGTAATCAAATGGCAATATCATTACCTACGCGGTGTCCTTGATCTGAAGCGTTGCGTAATATGACGGTAGGCACGGCCTATAGAGAGGACGGAAGTGAACATAATAGATTTTAATTTGATATTTCCAATACCTTTTTTTCTAGTTTATTTCACAGTGACCGGTAACAATCATAGCCTATAGGGCACAATGCCTGCAATGGAAATGTAAAATTGCATGTACGTGGGTTTTTGTTTTACTTCATTTGGTGTCTAATGACGTAAAATTGCACACGAGTTTTTTTTTTGCTTCATTTGTTGTCTAATGACATAAAATTGCACACGAGTTTTCAGACTAAATTGAACCCGATTGAAAATTGTACACGTATTTTTTTCACACTGTATAGCCTAGGGTCTAACCGTGTAAATTTGCGTACTCGCTTTTGCTTAAAAAACAATGCAAGAAGAGTTTTAAGATCCCCAAGCGCAAGGGCAGGCAATACAATGGCCAAAAGAAAAAGGACAATCACTGATCTACAAAACACTACACAGAAAACTATCATTTCCCCCTCAGCGATATATTTTTTCACAGGAAACAAAAATCAGATTTTTATTGTTTGGACAAAAAAAAAATCATTAATTTCCCTTCAAATTTTTATCATAAATTTCTCGTTGAGAACTGTAGGGCCGGATTAATGATATTTTTGCATCTTTCGTGTCAATTTATTTGGTTTCTTTAAAATTTCACCACATAATTAATATATTTTCTTCAGAAAAAACCATACTAAAAGTTAAATGGTCGTCCCCTTAATGACATGAATGTGTGTCTCGGCCGCGTTCATGCAGCTTCGTATAATACGAACCGCATCGGTGGCTTAATGGTTAGAGTGCTCGCCTCGAGTGCGTTAGATCGTGGGTTCGAGCCCCGGTCGGGTCATACCAAAGACTATGCAAATTGATATTTTTGCTTCTCTGGTAAGCACGCAGCATTAAGGAAAAAGAGCAAAGACTGGTCGGCTCGGAATCACGATAATGTGTCCGAGTGGGGCGACATGTCTATCCGCGGACTGTTGTTTTAATGAGGTAGCACTATAAAAATCCAACTCAGTGTGTTGGTCTAGTAAAAGCGGACCTCATCATCATCTCATTGAAAATTAACTTGTTCTCGCCATGATATAGCTGAAAAATTGCTGAATTGACGTTAAACAACAACAATCACTCGTATAATACGTGTCCGGATTTCAAGAACCTTATGCAAGAAAGTTCAACAGTTTAATTATTGCTTCTGATTCGCGGATTTGTCCCGATAAGATTGATTCCTTAAAAAGTAAACCTTCAAAGAGATCAGTTGCATTTTAATGCTTGGTGCTTTAACCATTCATATGCTTTTCTTCTATCATCATATGTAGCACTATCATGTAATTTAATCAACACCGCCCAAATATATTTTGCATTTAGTGTAGAGGTTGTTAAATAGCTTGTATTACCGTTGAAATGAAACAGTACACTTCTTGTTTCGTGACGGCCAGTTTTATTCGGCCCGTTTTATTGGTGGAGGAAACCGGAGTTCCCTGAAAAAACCACCGACCTGCCGCAAGTCACTGACAAACTTTATCATTTAGAAATCACATTAGTATTATTACCAATCAGTAATAGTCAAGCGACTGTTGATGAAAAATAAAATCCACACATGACTGTTGATGAAAATAAAATGTACACATGATTGTTCATGAAAAAAATCAACATTATCTATAATACGACCCAGGTATTCACGTTTGAATTTTATTTATCAAAATCTTCAGAATGTTTGATGCCTTTATTTGAATGACTTAAGATAAAGCTGAAATCGTAAAATTTTTAATTTTGCTTTTTTCAATTCGCAAAATTAACACCCCTTCGAAAATAACCACTTAAATAGTAGATTAATAAATGTAGATATTTATGTTTGAGACAGAATATTTTTTTGACATCATGTTGGGGATCAGTGAGTAATTGTTGTTTACGGCAATTTTTCAGCTTTATCACGACGAGAACAAGTTAATTTTCAATGAGATGAAGATGAGGTCCCACCACGCTTAGTTGTTGGTTGTTTTTTTTATAATATATATATATAATATATATACATCTTAAAAATGATATTGGGGCAGGGGCGGATCCAGGATTTCAAGTTAGGGGGGGCGCACTTAAAAAAATTGCGGCGAGCGGAGGGAGGCGCGAAAATTTTGGGGTATTTCGTGTGAAAAATCACGATTTTACGCCAAAAAATCATATTATTTTCAATTGCCGAGGGAGGCACGAAAATTTTGGGGTATTTCGTGTGAAAAATCACGATTTTACGCCAATTTTAGGGGGGGGCGCGCGGGTGCGCCCCCCCCCTGAATCCGCCCCTGTTGGGGTGCATATTTTTTATTAATAAAGTTATATGTCTTAAAGACAAGCCACTGTGGTTGGAATCCGGAACAGAACAGTAAATAAAATTCGCCAAGAATAATTAATGTACGTGAAATTGATCGAAATTATTTGATTCTAACCATTAATAAACGATTATTTACCATGAAAGTAGAAAATCACGATACAACAAAACTAGACAACCAACACGAAAATCTTTTAAAAAGGGAAATACAAAGAATGTGAACAAATATCAAACTTTGTTTAACAACGTACGTACACGTGTACTATAGTTTCCTCATTCAACAGTTATTGTACGTACCAGAGGCGGATTTGGAGGGGGGCGTGCGGGGCGTGCGGGGCGTGCGCCCCCCCCCCCCCCTAAAATTCGCAAAGCATATGTTATGCAACGCTAATTAAGCAGTTCAACAAACAACTTTTTCATGAATGGTTAACTCGTGACCTGCAAGTCAAAATGAATAGTAATGATATTAGGAGTAAATTTGGGATATCATTCTAAAAAGCTCTACCCATTGATAAATGATCAGTATGCTGTCCGTCCGGATGAAACTTTTCGTTTCGCCGTTGGTTCATTCATTGAAAACG
Source organism: Bathymodiolus brooksi (assembly GCA_963680875.1). NCBI lineage: Eukaryota > Metazoa > Mollusca > Bivalvia > Mytilida > Modiolidae > Bathymodiolus > Bathymodiolus brooksi. Next base: position 43,144,056 of record OY804582.1, read on the forward strand.
TATGATTCGTTCTTGTTTATAGACAAACAAAGGCGAATATGTTAACATTAATGCTGCATGAAACGATTCTGACTTAACGTTAGCTTATCAGAAATCAACAACAAGTTCATGTATTGACAATGTCCGCTTTTGTTTGTCTATAAACAAGAACGGTCGAATCATACGTTTTCAATGAATGAATCAAACGACGAAAAGAATAACTCCATCCGGACGGGAAGTATTAACTAGAACCGCCCGAAAGTACAAGCACCGAAAGTACAGACCAATTAGTGAAATGAGGAATGCGTTAAAACTAAACTAATAGTTCTTTGAAGGGTTAAACTATCGTGATCGATCAGTCATGACTTGAACATTTCGCATCACGGTTGTTAAAGAAAAGTTTTACTTTAGGTTCTTATAATCTGACAAAAACATACTGTTAACAATTATCCGACAGAATTAAGACTCAAAGTCAAGTTTTTTTGGTCTAATGAAAATGGTGTGGGTGGTTCAAAATTGACGTCAGGGGCGTAGCTGAGGCTTAATAGTGTGCACGCCATAATTTTGAACGGGAGTGGGTCTGGGTCTGCCCCCCGCCTGAATTGTTTTTTCGACGAGATGCAAAATGGTGCGATCTGGGACCATTTCAGGGTTTCATATAACATAGAATCAAGCACAATTTTAATGACTGATAGACAAGAATTTCTTAAACTTGTTCAAAATCTGCCCTTCGTGTTCAAAATTTCGGTGAATAAGATAGACTGTCATTCTTCATAGTCGACCTAACATAAGTTTTCATACATCTCAGTCACTACACTCAATTACCTTTCAGCAGTCGTACTTGCTACTGGCATGATTAACAAAACACATAAAATTTTATCTGTAGAAGGATTGAGAACTGGATTTATAGAATTAAGTATGTTACAAAGTCAACCTTTCCGTTTTGTAATGGCCAGAGAGTTCGCCATCTAACAACTTCTTTCCAGAAACCCTCTAATGACAAATCAATGTTAGCCTGGTATGCCTCGTATATTGTAGCAATATGATTATCAGTTATTTTGTTTTACAGCACGGGGCAGTAGATGCTGTGCATAGAAGCGGTTTTCCGATTTAACGTAACGTGTGCTAGTCTATATATTAGTATACATAGTTACTAGTACATGTATGTCTTATTAGCGATATATTAATTATACTGATTTAATTACACTGTTAAAGTGGCAATGATATTTTTGTTTTGTTTTAAATGTTATTTCCCAATTATTTTTAAACTGCCGATGTGCACGCCATGGCGTGACAGCGTATATGCAGCTACGCCTCTGATTGTCGTTCAAATAAATGTCTGTAATTACTCAAACCTCTAGAGCTTCCCGGGGTAGGGGGGGGGGGGGCTTCGCCCCCTGGACTTCCTACCAGGATTCTGCCTTGGAACCACTGGGGACGCGGTCCCCAGACCCCTCGCCTACTCACGCCCCCCCTAACCACAAATCCTGGATCCGCCCCTGCGTACATTGTATGCTATGCGTATTTACTAATTACAAAATTATTGAAAATATTGATTTTTGTTCATGGAGAACATAAGAACAAATTAATAAGAATGTATTCAATTTTATTTTATATTCGCATTCACAGTTAGTAACAGGTGCCCGTGACGCAGATATGATTGCAATATTGTCCTTGTCTTATTTCAACGTAATGACGTGATCACTTTAGTAATTTAGTAACATGTCAGAAGATGGTTACAACTTATGATGCATTTGTTGTTAACTTGAGGAATATTGTTATAAAAATAAAAAATAATTATTGTTGGATAATTAGATAGAAATTGTGTTTGTAATAACAGTTTACGTAGGTTACAAACGTCTAAGCGATAATAAAACGCTCCGCTAGCCACCGTTGGTACTCGAGCGACACCTGTTGAGTAAATTTGGGTGAATGGTCTCCATTTCATCAAAAAGTGTCGAGATTTTTTGGGCCGAGATATATTGGGGACGCCTTTTTTTTAGGGCCGAATCTAGTCTCATTCAATCGAGCTGTCGTTCCTTTATTCGAGTTATCGTTCCTTACGAAATCTCAAAAGTTAACTTCCGCGTAGAAACAAAAATTCTTGTCAGTATGTCAGAAGAGATTTAATAAATTAAAAAATATCAATATAAGTAAAACAAGCTAACAAAATGACTTTTATTACACACGGGTTCCGGGTTTCAGTGGCTTCGGGCGTACGAGAGAGGGTACGAGACTTCAGGATCACCTTTGCGCTTTATGTTAAGAAGATCTTCTTAGTTGAGTGTGTTAGTGTGTTACACGGAACCGGTGTTTACAAAGCGTCGAATTTTTTTTTCTTCGACAGTATGTTCAGCCATGCTTGTTAAAAAATTCTAAGTACACATTTTATACCATAAAGAGCTCGCTTAAGCTCGCATATCAATAAAGATGAAAATAAATCACTCATTTCAAATAAATTCTCTCTTAAAAATGATTTCCCCCCCCCCCCCCATTTCTTGGAGAACTATTTTGCGGAGGTAAAAATTAAAAAGTTAAAAACGATCACAAATCATTTTAAGAGAGAATTGATTTGAAATGAGTGATTTATTTTCATCTTTATTGATATTTACAACAATCAAAACAATTTTAAGTACATTTTTTTACTGTTTCTCAATTTGACAGAGATGGAGTGTAGCGTAGCAGGAACGACAAATCTGGATAGAGAATGGTCTTAACGATTGTCCATTTTTTTAAATAAATTAATCGTTTCATGTAAAGAAGCTGTACGGGTTCCTTTCTAAAAAAAAATTGTTATTTTTAAACTGGATAGTTATTTTTTATTCAAATTAATAGGCTATTTCCGGTGATTCACTCCGATTGTTCATTCTATGCTGAAACTTAGAATCCATTTCCGGTTGGTATTGATCGTATATATTGATTCATCTCCTTACACACATGTTGATGTTTAGCTCGCATATTACGATGCTCGCTATAAACAAATATGAATGACAAAAAGTCGCTTACTATACTATTTTAAGTGGTGAAAACAACTTTGAAAGAAACGATAAATTCTAAAAAGCATCAATATATGAGCGACAATGAAACAAAATGGAAGACAAAAAGGGAGAATCAAACCAAAACATCGGTTTGATTGGTTTACTTTATGTCTATTTTTCCGTCAATACGCATGTGCGATCGGACACTATTATCTGTATGGTAATTAAAAACTGTTTATTATCAGAAAGTTGACAGGAATCATTAATTATCATTACAAACATCAATTACCTAAGAATCTCTGATATGCCACGTTCCATGTGCATACAATCGTACTGTTTTGGTTTTATTACTCCCAAATGGCTTTCCAATCTTTCGGTTTTTAACGTTCTTGGTGAAAGCTATTCATGAAAGACGTCGTGGGCCCTAAATTTGATATCTACGTTTTTATTTTAGAAATTTGGTGGGCGTGAATTATCAAGAAGAGTTGAAGATACCAAAGGGGTAATCAGAATCCGTATATCGAATGCGTGTATTTGTGAATTACGTGTCGAATGCGTGTATTTGTGAATTACGTGTCGAATGCGTGTATTTGTGAATTACGTGTCGAATGCGTGTATTTGTGAATTACGTGCATCACAGTTTATAAGTTCAACGTGTTATTACTCCCAGTCCAAGAATAAAATAATAAGAACTTTCAACTTCAAACTTTAAAGTAATATTTATTTTTAAAATGATTAAATAAATGTATTATATGTATATACAACTGTACATGTCCAACAAGAGTTTGAAGATACCAAAGGGGTAATCAGAATCCGTATATCGAAGAAGAACAGACAACACAATGGCCAAAAGAAAAAGTACAAAAGGACAACCAACCATCTACAAAACATACAGATCGAGTGACAGGGGGTGAACTCATGTGCTCCGGAATGATTAGCAGTTCCTGCTCCACTAGTGACACCCGTCGTGTTAATCTAGTTACAAACCCGGTGATAAGTCATGAATGAGGAAAGGACCAGGAAGTGCTTACGACAAGTGGAACATATCCATGGTCATTTATGACACAGATATTCCATAACGATCTACCAAGTCATGGTGGCGACCGTAAAACTTTCGAAGTGATGACTACAACTTAACCAAGAGGAACCCTTGGTTCAGTAGCTTCCTTGTTAGCAGCAACCCTCTATCAAGAAAATCATGATAGGAACCACAAGTTCTGGAATATCGTATCAACTGAGAGATATATACTCCATATGCAGGTGCTGTTGGAATGTTGCTACATATGAATGGAAAGTTCACAATGGGAAAATTGAAATCATCTCTTGTCGTAAAGTTTCGTTCTTAGCTGTCCCTCATTGTCAATTTCGGTGTGTAGGTCAAGGTATGAAACAGATCTATCTGTATCTGTGGTATCCTTTATTTCAAGCTCAATGGGATAGATGCGATCAATGAAATCACCAAACCCAGAATTATTTAGTGAAATGACATCATCTATATAGCGGAACGTGAAATTAAAGGATCGGGCTAGCTTTTTTTCGTTTTTCTTGAGAAGCCCCTGTATGAAGTCTGCTTCATACGAATAAAGGAACAAGTCGGTGAGAAGATATGTCGACTGTCTGTTGAAAAATACGTCCACCAAAGATAACAAATATGTTGTCAATCAACAACTCGAGCATGTTGATGATATCAGTTTCAGAGAATTTGTTGGTAGAATCCGAGTGGTTTTTTTTACCAAAAAAGATCTGTCCATTCCTAGCACAAGGCATTTGTATATTCGTTGGCCATTCTTTTTTATGAAATACAATTGGACCAACTCCCTTAATTTTTCCTTCAGCTTAGAGTGAGGAATAGTTGTGTAGAGGATAGAGAAGTAAAATGTTGTAATGCTATTGCAGGAGGAGAGGGACCTAGATTGTATGTACTCTAACAGATCTTTAGAGTTCGTCTGAATCCACATCTGATTCTCACCACCCCTCGTACCCATCGAGTAGTTAGTGTCACAGTAACTCTGAAGCTCGGTTTTTACCGCCAATAGAATACATGTTAATAATTTGGAAAGAGGTTTTGTGGAGCATTTGGCAGACCCAGCAATATAGCGCTGTTTGAAAGGAGACTTGTGTAAATGAGGAATCCAGTGATGGTAGGCCCAGTTCTTCATATTTGGTTGAAATTCCAAAGGAACATAACACTATGAATGTCCAGGATTCCTCTTTCGTAAGTGTCGTCGGGGTATATTTAGGGTTGCCAAGTGAATTGTCAATACCTAATTCCTTTATCAAGAAGTCTATGTAATGTAATTACACACACACACAATATTGTTAGGGGCCTTGTCGGCGGAGACAATAACATATTTGTCATGAAGGAGCGACAGGTGTTCAGCAACATTTGTGTCTTTAAAGATTGATGTAGAGCTACTGCTCATAGACCCACTGAATTTTGGTGATGCAATGGTTAGAGTGCTCACCTCGAGTGCGGTAGTTCGTGGGTTCGAACTCCGGTCGGGTCAAACCAAAGACTATAAAATTGGTATTTGTTGCTTCTCCGCTAAGCACGCAGCATTAAGGAGTAAGAGCAAAGACTGGTTGGCTCGGAATCAGAATAATGTATCCGAGTGGAGCAACATGGCAATCCGCGAACGGTTGTTTCAGTGAGCTAGCACTATAGAAATCCAACTCAGCATGTTGGTCTAGAACAAAGCGGCCTTCATCATCATTTCATTGAAAATTAACTTGTTCTCGCCATGATATAGCTGAAAAATTGATGAGTTGGCGTTAAACAACAATCAATAGCTCACTCATACACATACGAGGACGATGACTCTCTGTTTACTATACTTTTTGGTGTCTACAATATAGATAATTTTGAAGCCATTTTAGTAAATTCCCTTTTATTCCATAACAATTCATTGTGTGTATCAAACCTTTGTGCCAAATTTTATCGAAAGCCTTTGAGAAATCACAAAAAACGAAACAACATAGTTCTTTTTTTTTCAAGAGAGTTTAAGATTAAGTATTATATAGTTCTATTAACTGGTGGACTGAGGAGTGCTTCGGCAAAATCAGATTGGTACTGGTAGATAAGCTTGTTTTGAATTAAATGGTTGTATACATGTTTATAATCCTTTCCATTACTTTTCCGACACAGTTAATCAGTGATATTGGGCGGTAATTTGAAGATAATGAAGTATCACCCTTTATAAAAATTGCTGTGCATTTTTCCAACAAGAGGGATACTTATATTAAACGAAGAGATTTGATAAACATAAGTTGTAGTGGGATGGCTTTCTTTTCAGGGGATTTTTTTTTTACATTTTGTGACTAATTTTGTCGGGTCCGGAAGCTTTGTTTGGATCAAGGACGCATATACATCCTTGTTTAATTAATAATCAATAATTTTTTAAATAACTACGATTTCACTAACGGTTACAAAAAAAACCAACATCATTCATAACATTATTAGTTTTTATATCAAAGTCTTGAAGGGGCACGTTCTCCTCCTGCAACTTCGATTAAAAGCTAATTTACTTATTTAACAAATTGCATTTGTCTTCAGCTCCATAATCGATATCATCGAAGTTTTCATCATTTATAGAGTTTCTAAGAGGAGGAATACAGTTGCTTCCCTTATTTGATTTGATAAGCATTTTCATAATTTTCCAGTTTGATTTTGGATTGAATGAGTTTTTTTTTTTTAAATAATGTTATCTAAATTATTTTCAAAATTTTCTTTTGCAATCTTTTGTTGTTTTTTGTTGTTGTTGTTGTTGATGTTTTTTTTTTTTTTACTATTCGTATCGTACTCGGACCCAGAATTATAGAACACCGGTTCCTGTGTGCTGTTTTTTTCTTTTTACAAGCAGAAATATACATTTATTACGTAGCAAAAATCTATTGATGGAAATACTCATTATACCATAACATAACAGGACCGTAGCTAGCCTTTTTTGCAGTGCAAGCAACCAAACCTGGAAGAGGGGGTCTGGAAATTTTTGTTTGACTAGATGCAAAATGGTGCGTTCTGAGGTGTTTTCATGGGTAAATTGAATACATAAGTAACACATTGATTTCATGATTTTGTTAGACAGAATTTACTTAGAATTGCCCAAAATCTGTTCTTCGTGTCTTAACAGACACGAACTTCTCAATAACTTTGTCTAAATCCACACGTCTGAAATCGCGATGGATATGCATTATGCTAGCGATGACAACCTATCGTTATTCATTGTTGATCGTACATATGACATCGGCGCCTTATCAGATTATAGGTTACTGTTTTAATAAATTCTAATTTTTCGGGTATTAATTTGTTAGGCATATCGTTTCTTTTGTGTGTTGACCATGTTGACAGTATTTCTGCCACTTCATAAATTATACTTGAATGCATATAGATTAGGACTAGAAGATTGCTCTAAACTACCCAGGAGGCAGGACGGAAAAAAAATATAAATTAATTAATGTCATCCTCGGAAACCCAGGGATGCCTCGGTCGCATACTCCATCATCATGATGGAAGAGTACGCGACGGAGACACCCCTGGATTTCTCAGGATGGTTACATGTATATGATTCGTTATATTACTGTGTACCTTGCCGGGAAGTCAAAATCATTCACATCTTTCCAGTTGGCTGTTAATAATTGCATCTTAACATCTGTCATCTGCAATATGGAATCTTGCAGACTTGTCATTCAACGCCGGAAAGGTCAGGTACATGTATATATACCAGAAACGATGACGGATGTAACTCATACTAATGTGGGTCTGAAAGGGGTCTAAGCGTGATACGTGAATGGCCTTTTTTCGGAAGCGTGACACGTGAAAAACGGAAAATATGGACGTGAAAACGTGATCTCTAGTGCAATGTGATCCGTGAAAAATCATTATTCTGTACGTGAATGCGTGAAAATCTAACTTACTTTTAAGCGTGAAGACGAAACACAAGCACGTCTGGTGTATTCATTAGCTGCGGAACCGTAGCCCTTATGGTTCTTGGCCAGTTTTCTGATATTTGCGGACCTATAAGGGCTACGGTTCCGCAGCTAGTGTATTCATATGCTCAGGAAGAGTGAGCGATATCTACCACCATGGCAGTAGCGCCATGGAGGCAAATGCCTCACTTGAAACGGCAAGTGTAACCTTTTGAAAGCAAATAAAATCTTTTTTTTTCAAACATTTTCTAAATTTACCCCCTTTGCCTCACTTTATTCAGACCCGGCCTACGGCCGTGACCACTCTTATATAGTCAACAACATTCAAATCGTAATATAATCGGTGAAATTAGTCACAATCTGGAAGCTATGAGGAACCGCCATATAACTAAACAACAAAAACCAACTAGAAAACTACACAGATGTCATACAGATGTCACAATAAGGTCTTCCACATATATAACTGACACCAAGAAGTCACTGACAATAAACGGTAATCAATCCATACAGATAAGCGTGAAACGTGAAATATCCAAATATCTAAGCGTGAAGCGTGATTGCGTGATTGGTACCCCAACCCCTTTAGGACCCCCACTAATGATACGGCCGTAACGTCATTTTAATAAAATTTGAAATGCCGTAATTTCCATGTCATTGAATTTTCACAAAAAACCACAACGAGACTTTGTTTGTTTTTGTTTTTGTTTTTTTTTTAAATCATAATATAGTTTATTCAAAATCTCCTGTTTACAATAACCTTAATGGCCCAGGAGTGAACATTAAGGGTCCCTGTTTTACATAAATCTCACTTGTCCAGGGGTAGCAAGTGAAAATAAAAATAAAACATATTTCATATTCATTTGTTTTTACATTTCATTATAATATACACAATTAGACGATACAATTATTACCATGCATTAGCTTTATGTTAATAAATAATAAATACTCATATGTTATTCCGAAAAAGTTCTAATTTGTTTTTATCATTTTCATTAATATGCGAAGTTTATAATGTTCATTGTAAATGTTTTTTAAAATTATTTTTCCAAGTGTTGAAAATTGTTTGATCTCCAATTCGAGATTGGTTATATTTCACCTTATTACGTATTTTCCATATTTCCCACTTTGAGATAAATATTACGATATTAAAAATGACATCTAAATCCTCACCCCCATATAGCCCCAACATAATATTTAATTCATTGATTTCTATATTAGCTGTTAATCCAGATCTGTTAAATATTGCTTCTATTTCTTTTATAATTTTTTTCACAGAAGGACATTTAAAAAATAGATGCTGCATCGTTTCATCGTTGTCTCTTATTTGGCAGAGATGGCATCTTCCGTTTGACAAATTCATTTTTTTCAATCTATGTTCTGTATAATTTATATTATGGAGACATTTCCACTGGAATTCTTTTACCTTATTAGTAACTTTGATTTTCTTTAATTTTGTCCAAATTTGTGTCCAATCAATATTACCCCCGTAATGTTCTTCCCACTTAATCTGACATTTTGGTTTTATATTATGTTTAAAGATATTTTAATTTTTATTATTCCTTATTTTTTTTTTTTTTTTTTTTTTTTTTTGCTCTTTATTTTTTTTTCAGCACGCCGATGTGCACGCAACTGCGTGTTGGCGTATAGGGAGCTACGCGCCTGCATAACATAACATAACATAACATAACATATCAATCCAATACATATGCCAATATCCATGCTAACAATCAATCCTTTCATGGCTTTTTATCGTTTGTATATTTCCATTCGGTTTTCAGACATAAAATTTATTTTAAGAGTAGTCCCCCTTTAATAACTCTTTGGTGAAAGGTGTCTTCTGACAGTTCTGTTAAAGATTTTCTAAATTCCGAAAATGGGAACCGTATTTCAAAGCATATGCGCTGAAATTTCTTCAGAATTTGAGACTTTACTGTCGGACAATAGTGCGATGAACTTTTTGGAAAGAGTTTGCGATATGACGGGAACATTGATGATCAGTAAATATTCCAATGACAATAATCCCACGGTTGCACCCAATTCCCTGAAAATTTGTGGATCATGGATTTCGGTCTGCCAGACCCACAATATTCTCTCGGCATACACTATCGTGAGAGGATTATTGAAAACTGACATTGCTGAAAAAGACAAGAATGTGTATGATGATATTATTAATGATTATATACCATCAGCAAAAAGAAAAAGAGGTCGACCTGCAAAAATTGTAAAATTCCGCAATTACGAGATGTTGGAAAAATCTACTGGTAAACCTTTCAAAAAAACAATATCCACATCATCTCCCAAAACATCTGAAAATTTACCTATGGATAAAGATCATTGTGAGATATCTCCTGTTCCTGTGCCTGTTCTTTTGACAATATCTGATAATAATCAATCGGTTCCAGTTTTAAATGTACTACCAGGAAATCAATCGGTCCCAGTTTTACTACCAGGAAATGAAAATAGTGAATCAATGATAAAAGTTGGTGATAAATCTCCAACTTTAGATAAACAGTATGAATCAAATATGTATTTCGTTGAAAATCCTGAAGGTTTGGTCGCAGAATCACAAAATATAGATAACCACAGTAACATGGATACTGAAGATAATAAAGACATATATTCTTGTGCAATGTGTAGATATACAACAACAAATGCTAGGAATCTAGAAGCACATCTTGATCGTTTCCACTTTAAACCAGTGACTTGTCACATATGCGGTCGAGGATTTGGCTATGAGAGAGATCTGAAAAGACATTTGCTGAAAAATAAATACAGTTGTGGTTCACGTAGATCTGTTATCAATGAAAATTACATTAAGATAAGTACTGACACTGATGATCAAATAAACATGGATATGAACAGTTCTATAGAAGACCAGGCAAAAAAAGATGATAAACACTTAACTGATTTTCTGAAGAAAGAATTAAATGAAAGTAATCAATTAAGAAATAATGACAGTTCCATGTGTAATTCAAATTTTAAAATTAAAGAAGAACCTGTCTTTCTTGAAGATCAGTCTATGAACGAAACTGATTTTCCAAACAATGTACCTATAAACTTGTCTTTGCCAGCCGAGAAAGCAACAGTAGAATTTAAAATTGATGAAGCAAACACAATACTCAAATCTGGAAAAAAGTCTGGTGGAAATAAAAATTCAGATGGTATGTCTCTTCCTCTTGAAGATCCTACTGAGGATAGTGATTCATATCAACCATCTTTAAATATTGGATACCAGTCAAGTGATGCTGATCAGTATACACAGAATGATCAGTTTGAATCTATAGACTCAAATGTTAATTTATCTGTTATGAATGTTAGTGAAACAAACTTTCTGTCAAATATTGATCATGTTGATAATAATTGCGATGATGATTTCATTGTTGACACAAATTCAAGTGGTTTTGCTTGCAAATACTGTACATACACTGCAAATAAGCGACAACACATTGTTGACCACATTTGCAGAATGCACAAAAAACAATTTTCTTGTGACCATTGCCATTCAATGTTTGGTTTGGTCAAAGACTTAAATCGTCATCTTAGAAGATCACATGGGATTGATATACCACTAAAAAATTCAAGAGGAATGGTTGTTGAACCATTGTGACTGTAAAATTATATATTAATTTATGCATTTATATATATTTTTGTCTATTTGTCCAAATGTTTTCTCAGGGTTCCAAGGCTCGTTTTTCTAGTGGTTATTTGTGGGTTGTTATAAGGCAAAATTGTCCGTCCTTTTCCATTTATCCTATTTAATTTGTGGCTATACAAAGTTCTGTCCTGTATAAACAAGTGCCACCCTTTTATCTAGTTTGTAATTGTATTCTTGTTATATGAAATAATATTTAGCTGAAATAAATGTACTGCTCAGTGTGGCATTCAACACCAGTCACTTACATTGTACTTGTAAAAAATCAATCAGTCTGTTTCAAATTTGAGTGTAATTTGCAGAGATTCTTGCAACTCGCCTAGATGAGTCATGGACAATTTTCAGTTGGGACTCACCAAATTTTTCAAATTTTAGATTCTTACATTGATTGGACCCATTCAGAAATGTCTTCTGGACTCATCAAATTAAATTGCTACAAGTACACATATCCCTGTTTTCTGGTGATATTTTAAAAAAGTCAAGGAGAATTAAAAAAAAGATAGAGGTATATTGGTAAAATAAAGTTCTTACCAGTATTTTATAAGTTATCTCAAAGTAACACATGTGCAAAATAATGCACTTGAGAACTTGCATTTTTTATTATCAATAGATTTGTCATTCAATTTGTATTTTTAATTTCATTTCCTGTATTCCACTTTCCATTAAAAAAATGAAAAGAGGGACACAAGGGAAAGTTTGATATTTGTTACAAGAAAAAGTTTATTTCCTACTTAAAAATGCTAAAAACACCAGGATACATTTTTTTGTATATTGTTATGTCTTATTACATGTAGGAACAGAACTGCTGACGTGCTGTGGACATTTTATGTTTGTAAAATGAAACCATTGACGACATAAACATATTTATTGAGCCTTGAGGCAAAGGAAAAAATACATGTGTTGACGTTAACGTTATTGAAAAAAATAGGGTAGCAAAACTTGTTTTTTACCTTGATTTTATCTGACAAGAATTTGGGGTTTTAACAGTGGTTGTCCAAAAATGACAATAAACAGGGGCGGATCCAGGATTTCAAGTTAGAGGGGGGGGGGGTGCACTTAATAAAACTGCGCAGAGCGGAGGGAGGCACGAAAATTGTTGGGGTATTTCGTGTGAAAAATCACGATTTTATGCCAAAAGATCACATTTTTTCCAATTGCGGAGGGAGGCGCGAATTTTTTTTTGTATTTCGTGTGAAAAATCACGATTTTACGCCAAAAAGTCATATTTTTCCAATTTCCGGGGGGGGGGTAGGTATGGTAAGTGGAAACACAGGTATTTTTTTTACTTAATATTATTTATAATATGAATTACAAATGTTCACATATTTAAGTAAATTACAAATGAATTGAATTTCAGCTTTAACTCAAGTATGCATTTGTATGTACATGTACATTTTTGTATATACATGTACAGGTACAATATGTTATTGGTCGATTCTGTAATTACGCAATTTGAATTTGTGAACAGACTTTAACATGTAAATTATATTACATACTTGACAATTGATAATTCTGCACGCTTCGCCTGGTTTGGTGAGCCCTGACTTACAAGTACTGTATTTATTGATATTAACATGACACATGATATTTTCTGTTGGCCTGGCCATAATGATAATAATGTTTGTAAGATTTTTTTTCATCTCTGCATTAGATATTTTTGTTAGCATTTCCAATCCTTTTTTTTTTTTTTTTTTTAGCAAAGACCAGTACTGGTCCATGTCTCACCATTCCATAATATAGACAGAACTTCTTGTTGTGACTAGCAATTTCTTCTCTTTCTGTAGATTCCTCCTATCTAGGAGCACCTGGAATTTCTGGTCAAAGCATAATTATAAAATTTAGTTGTGATACAAAAATGTATGATATATATGGTATACAGGTATATCCCTCACCACATATACTGGAATAACATGTACACTTAACATATCATCCATCACTGAATATATATTTTCTAGCTATCTTCACTAAATGTAAATTGTAAGGTTTTGTGTGTGAATTTGAAGCTTATCTTTGTGAACTGTAGCCAACTGTATGATTGTGAATTGTAGCCAAATGTATGATTGTGAACTGTTCTCAAGATAAAATTATGAACTGTACATGTTAGCTACATGTATAATAACCAAGGTTATATTTGTAAAGGATACCCAAGTCCACATTTGTACAAGCTTATCTAATTTATACACAGACATTAGTATTTTGAAACTTGAGAGTTGGTTGCAGTCAGTTTTATTGGTGGAGGAAACCAAAGTACACGAGAAAGTCACAGACCTGTTGCAAGTCACTGACAAACTTTATCACAGTGGTGTATTGAGTACACTATGCCTGAGCGGGATTTGAACTCACAACGTTAGTGGTGATAGGCACCGATTGCATAGGTAGTTTTAAATCCAACTACCATAACGATCACCTTGAAAATTGAAATTCATATTAAATATCAAAATTGTTATTAATTTCTATTTTTTTAGATATTCATATTTTTCAAGACAAAATATGGGGCATAAATTTAATCATTGAATAGATAGAAAAATATGTAATTTTTTTAAGATAATTTTAAATATGAAATCGACAATTAAACAATTTGTTCATTTACTAGGGTTCATGTAGGTACATGTATTTTAATAGTTAATCTTGGTCTAATGTCGGTCTCGTCTTGGCACCTATTCTTCTTGTTTTACTAGTTGAAGACAAAATGGGAATTAACACACCAATCAAACGCACCACTTAGTTGAAGACAAAATAGGAATTAACACACCAATCAAACACATCACTTAATGACAATAGACAATGATTACTTATAGGGTAGATGTGTAAATCTAACAGCATGCAAGATATCATCAATGAGAATAAAACAACTTTTGTCAAACTTTAGATTTTTGATTATTTACTTTTTAAACTAGCATGCTGGTGCACAAAAGCATTTTCTTATTTACAAATGTAACGAGGAAAATCTAGAATATGTTCGTATAAATACTATATAGCTTCGAAAGAGATAATTTTTACACTTTCCTCCACCAATAAAACTGACTACCACCACATAACTGAAATATTGTTGTTGAAAGTTGCATTAAACACCATATCCCTATTTTTAGCTCACCTGACCCTTAGGGTCAGGTGAGCTATTGCCATCACTTGGCGTCCGTCGTCGTCATCCGTCGTAAACTTTTTCAAAAATCTTCTCCTCTGAAAGTACTAGACCACTGGAAACCAAACTTGGTCAGAATCATCACTAGGGTGTCTAGTTTCAAAATTGTGTCCGGTGATGCCGTGCACCAACCAACATGGCCACTGTTAATAAAAATAGAACATATGGTAAAATTGCAGGTTTTGGGTAATAACTCAAAAACCGTTAATAATATCAAAAATCTGATATGGGGTCAAAATGATCAGCACAGCAAGATCTACCTACCCTACAATTTTGAAGTAAATCTGATCACCCATGTTGGAGTTATTGCCCTTTTTTCATCAAATTTGTAAAATTTTAATATTTTTCGTCTTATATTTCAAAAACTATAAGAGATAAAGGTTAAGTTTAAATTACAAAAATGTGCAGTATGTCAAGATCTACCCACCCTGCAATTTTGAAGTAAATCCCCTTACCCATTTTGGAGTTATTTCCCTTTTTTCATCAAATGTCTGTCAACATTTCACATTTTAATCTTCTCCTCAGAAACCACTGGGCCAATTGCAACCAAACTTTGGTGGAATGGTCCTTGGATGGCCCCCTTCCAAAATTGTGTCCGGTGATCCCGACTTCCAACCAAGATGGCCGCCAAGCTAAAAATAGAAAAAAGGGGGGATGCAATTTTAATTATCCATTGCTGCTTTAGTATAAGTCAAAATGAGCTCAAATTTTAACTGCAGCTACATGTACATGGCAAGGAGTAGTTTAACATATGTTCAGAGTTTTTGTGTGAAATTTTTCTTTCAGCCGATTTATACCGATTATGCAAATTAGGCATATTTTGATAAAAGATCACATTTAAATCTTCTCCTCTGAAACCGCGGAACCAAATTAAACCAAACCTGGCAGGGATGGTCCCTGGGTCGGTCCCTTTCAAAATTATGTCCGATAGCCATGCCCTCCATCCAAGATGGCTGCCATTACTAAAAATAGAAATTTCTTCAAATGGCCAAAACTGCTTTATTTTAAGATAGAATGTGTCCAAATTTGAACTGTATAAGCATAATGATGAGCTTTTTAACATATATTATGGGATTTTTTATGAACTTTGAACTTTTGTCGATTTTGACCGATTATGCAAATTAAAAAAAAGGGGGGATGAAATTTTTTAAAAATCTTCTCCTCTGAAACTACTGAGCCAATCTCAACCAAACTTTGCTGAAATGATTCTTGGGTGGTCCTCTTCCAAAATAGTGTCCAGCATTTCAGAACACCGACCAAGATGGCCGCCACAGCCGAATTTAATTTAACATAGGACCCTATAGGAAATTCCCATAAAAATCTTCTTGTCTGAAACCATTTGCTCAATAAGAACAAAATTTTGATGAAATAGTCATTGGATGGTTCTCTTCCAAAAATGTGTCCGGCGGTTCGGCCCTTCGACCAAGATGGCCCCCACAGCCGAACTTAGCTTAACATAGGACCCTATGGGAAATTCACATAAAAATCTTCTTGTCTGAAACCACTGGGCCAATTGCAACCAAACTTTACTGAAATGATCCTTGGGTGGTCCCCTTCCAAAATTATGTCTGGCATTTCAGACCTCCGACCAAGATGGCCGCCACAGCCGAACTTAATTTAACATAGGACCCTATGGGAAATTCCCATAAAAATCTTGTTGTCTGAAACCATTTGCTCAATAAGAACAAAATTTTGATGAAATGGTCATTGGATGGTTCTCTTCCAAAAATTTGTCCAGCGGTTCGGCCCTTCGACCAAGATGGTCCCCACAGCCGAACTTAGCTTAACATAGGACCCTATGGGAAATTCACATAAAAATCTTCTTGTCTGGAACCAGTTTCTCAATTGGAACCAAACTTTGATAAAATAGTCATTGGATGGTCCTCTTCCAAAATTTTGTCTGGTGGTCCTGCCCTCTGACCAAGATGGCTGCACAGCTGTGCTTAGTTTAACATAGGACCCTATGAGAAATTCACATAAAAACCATCTTGTCTGGAACCAGTAGCTCAATTAGAACCAAACTTTGATGGAAATGCATTGGATGGTCCTCTTCCAAAATTGTGTCCGGCAGTCGCGCTCTCCCACCAAGATGGCCGCCACAGTGCAGTTGTGTTGTTATTGAAAGCAGCTTTGATCCAGGTGAGCGATTACAGGCTCCTGGGAGCCTCTTGTTAAACTTACATAAGACGAATATTAGTTCTATTGTATACTATTATGATTGCATTGCCTTTTTAGTTCACCTGGACCAAAGGTCCAGGTGAACTATTGCCATCACTTGGCATCCGTCGTCTGTAAACTTTTCACATTTCAAGCTTCTTCTCTGAAACCACTGGGCCGATTGGAACCAAACTTAGCAGGAATGTTCCTTGGATGGTCCTCTACAAAGTAACTGTTTTTCGTTCCAGTCGGATATTCAATATGGCTGCCAAGGCCAATAATATTCTCTGATTGGCTGAAATTTCAAAGATCTTCTTCTCTGAAACTAATGAACTGACTGAACCCAAACTGTACATGAATGATCATTGGAATGTCCTTTACCAAGTTACTGTTTTTTATGCCGATCGGAAATCCAAGATGGCCGCCATCGCAGGACATAGATTAACATTGGACCCTATGGGAAAATATTCAAATGCCTTTTTCTCAGAAACTACAAATATGATTAAAGCCAAACTATACATTAATGTTCATTAGATGTTCCTCTACAAACTTTAGGTTTTTTGTTCCGATATGAAATTCAAAATGGCGGCTACGGCAGGACTTAGTTTAACATTGGACCCTATGGGAAAAATGTTTCAAAATGCTTCTTCTCTGAAACCACTTGGACAGTTGAAACCAAACTGCACAGGAATGATCATTGGAAGGTCCTCTACAAATTTTCTGTTTTTATGCCGATCGGAAATCCAAGATGGCCGCCACCGCAGGACATAGATTAACATTGGACCCTATGGGAAAATATTCAAATGCCTTCTTCTCAGAAACTACAAATATGATTAAAGCCAAACTGTACATGAGTGTTCATTGGATGGTCCTCTACAATCTTAAGGTTTTTTGTTCCGATATGACATTCAAAATGGCGGCTACGGCAGGACTTAGTTTAACATTGGACCCTATGGGAAAAATGTTTCAAAATGCTTCTTCTCTGAAACCACTTGGACAGTTGAAACCAAACTGCCCAGGAATGATCATTGGAAGGTCCTCTACAAATTTTATGTTTTTTATGCCGATCGGAAATCCAAGATGGCCGCCACCGCAGGACATAGATTAACATTGGACCCTATGGAAAAATGTTCAAATGCCTTCTTCTCAGAAACTACAAATATGATTAAAGCCAAACTGTACATCAATGTTCATTGGATGGTCCTCTACAATCTTAAGGTTTTTTGTTCCGATATGAAATTCAAAATGGCGGCTATGGCAGGACTTAGTTTAACATTGGACCCTATGGGAAAAATGTTTCAAAACGCTTCTTCTCTGAAACCACTCGGACAATTGAAACCAAACTGCCCAGGATTGATCATTGGAAAGTCCTCTACAAAGTTTCTGTTTTTTATGTCGATCGGAAATCCAAGATGGCCGCCACCACAATACATAGATTAGCATTGGACCCTATGGGAAAATGTTCAAATGCCTTCTTCTCAGAAACTACAAATATGATTAAAGCCAAACTGTACATGAATGTTCATTGGATGGTCCTCTACAAACTTTACGTTTTTTGTTCCGATATGAAATTCAAAATGGCGGCTACGGCAGGACCTAGTTTAACATTGGACCCTATGGGAAAAATGTTTCAAAACGCTTCTTCTCTGAAACCACTTGGACAATTGAAACCAAACTGCCCAGGAATGATCATTGGAAGGTCCTCTACAAAGTTTCTGTTTTTTTATGCAGATCGAAAATTCAAGATGGCCGCCACCACAGGTCATAGTATTAACACAGGACCATATGGGGAAAATACAGAAATATATTCTTCTCTGAAGCTATTGCACTGATTGAACCTAAACTGTGCATCAATCATTGGAAGGTCCTTTACAAACTTTGTGTTTTTTATGTTGATCGTAATTCCAAGATGACTACCACTGCAGGACATAGTTTTTACATAGGACCAATTGGTTTTTTTTATAACCAGGTGAACGATACAGGCTCTTGAGAGCCTCTGGTTGTTTTCTTAGATCGACACTAGATGATTGTGTATCCTTTAAATAATACAGGTAGGTATCTATCCAATATCTAGGTTTTCATTTGACTGTTATTTATATGTTGTAGTATATACAGGTACATTTGTATGTCAATACATGTATTATTATATATATTGTAGTGTTATGTATCTAAACAAATTAAACAGATTTTGTTAGGAGAAACACTATTGTTTATTCCTTAAAGGGTTAGGGTTATGAGGTTTAATGCCACTTTCAACAATATTTCAATTATATTGTGGGGCTCAGTTTTATTGATGGAGGAAACCTAAGTGCCCAGAGAAAACTGCTGACCTGCCACAAGACACTGACAAACTTTATCATGTAATGTTGTATCAAGAACACATCTGTTCTTTAAAGAGCATCCAGATTAAAGCATATTATTTTTAGTTCCAGAAATGCAGCCATGTGAACTTTTATAAACAATAGAGCATTTGAACATTTCCTACTCGATTCTAAAATTGTATTTTTACACAAAATTATTAGATTTATTTTCCTGTAAGGTGGGCAAAAGTTCAATGAAAATAACATATTTTCCCCATGGTCTGTACAAAAAATGTTGTAACAGTGTCTGAATTTTCTATTTCATTAATCTATTTATATAAAATTATCCTGCGATATTTTACAAGGTTCAAAGTTTGTAAATTATACTCAGATTCTATGTTCTTTCGTAACTCTTTGTAGAACAGGTACAATTTTGTCCTCTCCATAACTCTTTGTAGAACAGGTACAAGTTTGTCCTCTCCATAGCTCTTTGTAGAACAGGTACAATTTTGTACTCTCCGTAACTCTTTGTAGAACAGATACAATTTTGTCCTCTCCATAACTCTTTGTAGAACAGGTAAAATTGTGTCCTCTCCGTAACTCTTTGTAGAACGGGTACAATTTTGTCCTTTCCATAACTCTTTGTAGAACAGGTACAATTTTGTCCTCTCCGTAACTCTTTGTACAATGGATACAATTTTGTCCTCTCCGTAACTCTTTGTACAATGGGTACAATTTTGTCCTCTCCGTAACTCTTTGTAGAACGGGTACAATTTTGTCCTTTCCATAACTCTTTGTAGAACAGGTACAATTTTGTCCTCTCCGTAACTTTGTAGAACGGGTACAATTTTGTCCTTTCCGTAACTCTTTGTAGAACGGGTACAAATTTGTCCTTTCCATAACTATTTGTAGAACGGGTATAATTTTGTCCTTTCCATAACTCTTTGTAGAACAGGTACAATTTTGTCCTTTCCATAACTCTTTGTAGAACGGGTACAATTTTGTCCTTTCCATAGCTCTTTGTAGAACGGGTACAATTTTGTCCTCTCCGTTACTCTTTGTAGAACGGGTACAATTTTGTCCTTTCCGTAACTCTTTGTAGAACAAGTACAATTTTGTCCTTTCCATAACTCTTTGTAGAACGGGTACAATTTTGTCCTTTCCGTAACTCTTTGTAGAACGGGTACAATTTTGTCCTTTCCGTAACTCTTTGTAGAACGGGTACAATTTTGTCTTTCAGTAACTCTTTGTAGAATGGGTACAAGTTTGTCCTCTCCGTAACTCTTTGTAGAACGGGTACAATTTTGTCCTTTCCGTAACTATTTGTAGAACGGGTACAATTTTTTCTTTCCGTCTCTCTTTGTAGAACGGATACAATTTTGTCCTTTCCGTAACTATTTGTAGAACAGGTACAATTTTGTCCTTTCCATAACTCTTTGTAGAACAGGTACAAGTTTGTCCTCTCCATAGCTCTTTGTAGAACAGGTACAATTTTGTACTCTCCGTAATTCTTTGTAGAACAGGTACAATTTTGTCCTCTTCGTAGCTCTTTGTAGAACAGGTACAAGTTTGTCCTCTCCATAGCTCTTTGTAGAACAGGTACAATTTTGTACTCTCCGTAACTCTTTGTAGAACAGATACAATTTTGTCCTCTCCATAACTCTTTGTAGAACAGGTAAAATTGTGTCCTCTCCGTAACTCTTTGTAGAACGGGTACAATTTTGTCCTTTCCATAACTCTTTGTAGAACAGGTACAATTTTGTCCTCTCCGTAACTCTTTGTACAATGGATACAATTTTGTCCTCTCCGTAACTCTTTGTACAATGGGTACAATTTTGTCCTCTCCGTAACTCTTTGTAGAACGGGTACAATTTTGTCCTTTCCATAACTCTTTGTAGAACAGGTACAATTTTGTCCTCTCCGTAACTTTGTAGAACGGGTACAATTTTGTCCTTTCCGTAACTCTTTGTAGAACGGGTACAAATTTGTCCTTTCCATAACTATTTGTAGAACGGGTATAATTTTGTCCTTTCCATAACTCTTTGTAGAACAGGTACAATTTTGTCCTTTCCATAACTCTTTGTAGAACGGGTACAATTTTGTCCTTTCCATAGCTCTTTGTAGAACGGGTACAATTTTGTCCTCTCCGTTACTCTTTGTAGAACGGGTACAATTTTGTCCTTTCCGTAACTCTTTGTAGAACAAGTACAATTTTGTCCTTTCCATAACTCTTTGTAGAACGGGTACAATTTTGTCCTTTCCGTAACTCTTTGTAGAACGGGTACAATTTTGTCCTTTCCGTAACTCTTTGTAGAACGGGTACAATTTTGTCTTTCAGTAACTCTTTGTAGAATGGGTACAAGTTTGTCCTCTCCGTAACTCTTTGTAGAACGGGTACAATTTTGTCCTTTCCGTAACTATTTGTAGAACGGGTACAATTTTTTCTTTCCGTATCTCTTTGTAGAACGGATACAATTTTGTCCTTTCCGTAACTATTTGTAGAACAGGTACAATTTTGTCCTTTCCATAACTCTTTGTAGAACAGGTACAAGTTTGTCCTCTCCATAGCTCTTTGTAGAACAGGTACAATTTTGTACTCTCCGTAATTCTTTGTAGAACAGGTACAATTTTGTCCTCTTCGTAGCTCTTTGTAGAACAGGTACAAGTTTGTCCTCTCCATAGCTCTTTGTAGAACAGGTACAATTTTGTACTCTCCGTAACTCTTTGTAGAACAGATACAATTTTGTCCTCTCCGTAACTCTTTGTAGACCAGGTAAAATTGTGTCCTCTCCGTAACTCTTTGTAGAATGGGTACAATTTTGTCCTTTCCATAACTCTTTGTAGAACAGGTACAATTTTGTCCTCTCCGTAACTCTTTGTACAATGGGTACAATTTTGTCCTCTCCGTAACTCTTTGCACAATGGGTACAATTTTGTCCTCTCCGTAACTCTTTGTAGAACGGGTACAATTTTGTCCTTTCCATAACTCTTTGTAGAACGGGTACAATTTTGTCCTCTCCGTAACTCTTTGTAGAACGGGTACAATTTTGTCCTTTCCGTAACTCTTTGTAGAACGGGTACAAATTTGTCCTTTCCATAACTATTTGTAGAACCGGTATAATTTTGTCCTTTCCATAACTCTTTGTAGAACGGGTACAATTTTGTCCTTTCCATAACTCTTTGTAGAACAGGTACAATTTTTTCCTCTCCGTAACTTTTTTTAGAACGGGTACAATTTTGTCCTTTCCGTAACTATTTGTAGAACGGGTACAATTTTGTCCTTTCCATAACTCTTTGTAGAACAGGTACAAGTTTGTCCTTTCCATAACTCTTTGTAGAACAGGTACAATTTTGTCCTCTCCGTAACTCTTTGTACAATGGGTACAATTTTGTCCTCTCCGTAACTCTTTGTACAATGGGTACAATTTTGTCTTCTCCGTAACTCTTTGTAGAACGGGTACAATTTTGTCCTTTCCATAACTCTTTGTAGAACAGGTACAATTTTGTCCTCTCCGTATTTCTTTGTAGAACGGGTACAATTTTGTCCTTTCCATAACTCTTTGTAGAACGGGTACAATTTTGTCCTTTCCATAGCTCTTTGTAGAACGGGTACAATTTTGTCCTCTCCGTTACTCTTTGTAGAACGGGTACAATTTTGTACTTTCCATAGCTCTTTGTAGAAAAGGTACAATTTTGTACTCTCCGTAATTCTTTGTAGAACAGGTACAAGTTTGTCCTCTCCATAGCTCTTTGTAGAACAGGTACAATTTTGTACTCTCCGTAACTCTTTGTAGAACGGGTACAATTTTGTCCTCTCCATAACTCTTTGTAGAACAGGTAAAATTGTGTCCTCTCCGTACATCTTTGTAGAATGGGTACAATTTTGTCCTTTCCATAACTCTGTAGAACAGGTACAATTTTGTCCTCTCCATAACTCTTTGTACAATGGGTACAATTTTGTCCTCTCCGTAACTCTTTGTACAATGGGTACAATTTTGTCCTCTCCGTAACTCTTTGTAGAACGGGTACAATTTTGTCCTTTCCATAACTCTTTGTAGAACAGGTACAATTTTGTCCTCTCCGTAACTCTTTGTAGAACGGGTACAATTTTGTCCTTTCCATAACTCTTTGTAGAACGGGTACAATTTTGTCCTTTCCATAGCTCTTTGTAGAACGGGTACAATTTTGTCCTCTCCGTTACTCTTTGTAGAACGGGTACAATTTTGTCCTTTCCGTAACTCTTTGTAGAACAGGTACAATTTTGTCCTTTCCGTAACTCTTTGTAGAACGGATACAATTTTGTCCTTTCCGTAACTCTTTGTAGAACGGGTACAATTTTGTCCTTTCCGTAACTCTTTATAGAACGGGTACAATTTTGTCTTTCCGTAACTCTTTGTAGAACAGGTACAATTTTGTCCTCTCCGTAACTCTTTGTAGAACGGGTACAATTTTGTCCTTTCCGTAACTATTTGTAGAACGGGTACAATTTTGTCCTTTCCATAACTCTTTGTAGAACAGGTACAAGTTTGTCCTCTCCATAGCTCTTTGTAGAACAGGTACAATTTTGTCCTTTCCATAGCTCTTTGTAGAACAGGTACAATTTTGTCCTCTCCGTTACTCTTTGTAGAATGGGTACAATTTTGTCCTTTCCGTAACTCTTTGTAGAACAGGTACAATTTTGTTCTTTCCGTAACTCTTTGTAGAACGGATACTATTTTGTCCTTTCCGTAACTCTTTATAGAACGGGTACAATTTTGTCTTTCCGTAACTCTTTGTAGAACAGGTACAATTTTGTCCTCTCCGTAACTCTTTGTAGAACGGGTACAATTTTGTCCTTTCCGTAACTCTTTGTAGAACGAGTACCATTTTGTCCTTTCCATAACACTTTGTAGAATGGATACAATTTTGTCCTTTCCATAACTCTTTGTAGAACGGGTACAATTTTGTCCTTTCCGTAACTCTCTGTAGAACGAGTACAATTTTGTCCTTTCCATAACTCTTTGTATAATGGGTACAATTTTGTCCTTTCCATAACTCTTTGTAGAACGGATACAGTTTTGTCCTTTCCATAGCTCTTTGTAGAACAGATAAAATTGTGTCCTCTCCGTAACTCTTTGTAGAACAGGTACAATATTGTCCTCTCCATAACTCTTTGTAGAACAGGTAAAATTGTGTCCTCTCCGTAACTCTTTGTAGAACGGGTACAGTTTTGTCCTTTCCATAACTAGAACAGGTACAATTTTGTCCTCTCCGTAACTCTTTGTAGAATAGATACAATTTTGTCCTCTCCGTAACTCTTTGTAGAACAGGTACAATTTTGTCCTTACCGTAACGCTTTGTAGAACAGGTACCATTTTGTCCTCTTCGTAACTCTTTTTAGAACGGGTACAATTTTGTCCTTTCCGTAACTCTTTGTAGAATGGGTGCAATTTTGTCCTTTCCGTAACTATTTGTAGAACGGGTACAATTTTGTCCTTTCCATAACTCTTTGTAGAACGGGTACAATTTTGTCCTTTCCGTAACTCTTTGTAGAACGGGAACAATTTTGTCCTTTCCGTAACTCTGTGTAGAACAGGTACAATTTTGTCCTTTCCGAAACTCTTTGTAGAACGGGTACACTTTTGTCCTTTCCATAACTCTTTGTAGAACGGGTACAATTTTGTCTTTCCGTAACTCTTTGTAGAACAGGTACAATTTTGTCCTCTCCGTAACTCTTTGTAGAACGGGTACAATTTTGTCCTTTCCGTAACTCTTTGTAGAACGAGTACCATTTTGTCCTTTCCATAACACTTTGTAGAATGGATACAATTTTGTCCTTTCCATAACTCTTTGTAGAACGGGTACAATTTTGTCCTTTCCGTAACTCTCTGTAGAACGAGTACAATTTTGTCCTTTCCATAACTCTTTGTATAATGGGTACAATTTTGTCCTTTCCATAACTCTTTGTAGAACGGATACAGTTTTGTCCTTTCCATAGCTCTTTGTAGAACAGATAAAATTGTGTCCTCTCCGTAACTCTTTGTAGAACAGGTACAATATTGTCCTCTCCATAACTCTTTGTAGAACAGGTAAAATTGTGTCCTCTCCGTAACTCTTTGTAGAACGGGTACAGTTTTGTCCTTTCCATAACTAGAACAGGTACAATTTTGTCCTCTCCGTAACTCTTTGTAGAATAGATACAATTTTGTCCTCTCCGTAACTCTTTGTAGAACAGGTACAATTTTGTCCTTACCGTAACGCTTTGTAGAACAGGTACCATTTTGTCCTCTTCGTAACTCTTTTTAGAACGGGTACAATTTTGTCCTTTCCGTAACTCTTTGTAGAATGGGTGCAATTTTGTCCTTTCCGTAACTATTTGTAGAACGGGTACAATTTTGTCCTTTCCATAACTCTTTGTAGAACGGGTACAATTTTGTCCTTTCCGTAACTCTTTGTAGAACGGGAACAATTTTGTCCTTTCCGTAACTCTGTGTAGAACAGGTACAATTTTGTCCTTTCCGAAACTCTTTGTAGAACGGGTACACTTTTGTCCTTTCCATAACTCTTTGTAGAACGGGTACAATTTTGTCCTTTCCGTAACTCTTCGTAGAACGGGTACACTTTTGTTCTTTCCGTAACTCTTTTTAGAACAGGAACAATTTTGTCCTTTCCGTAACTCTTTGTAGAACGGGTACAATTTTGTCCTTTCTGTAACTCTTTGTAGAACGGATACAATTTTGGCCTTTCAGTAACTCTTTGTAGAACGACGGGTACAATTTTGGCCTTTCCGTAGCTCTTTATAGAACGGGTACAATTTTGTCCTTTCCGTAACTCTTCGTAGAACGGGTACAATTATGTTCTTTCCGTAACTCTTTGTAGAACGGGTACATGTTTGTCCTTTCCGTAACTCTTTCTAGAACCGGTACAATGTTGTCCTTTCCGTAACTCTTTGTAGAACGGGTACAATTTTGTCCTTTCCGTAACTCTTTGTAGAACGGGTACAATTTTGCCAATCATAAGGGAAATAACTCCCATAAAACGTATAATTTTACTCAAATTCGGAATGTGCAAAAGGTCTACTCCATGATGTCATTCCCAGATATTTTTATACCACAAGGTTTTGTAGTTGTGATATGACATGATAATGACTGTGCTGCAGCTTAGGTGTTGGAATTACTTACTAATCTCCATACACATCTTCAAAGTAAGGAAATGGCATTGGTGGCGTAATGGTTAGCGTGCTCGTCTCGAGCGCAATAGGTTGTGGGTTCGAGCCCCGGTCGGGTCAATCCAAAGACTATAAAATTGGTATTTGTTGCTTCTCTGCTAAGCATGCAGCATTAAGGAGAAAGAGCAAAGACTGGTTGGCTCGGAATCAGAATAATGTGTCAGAGTGGAGCGACATGTCTACCCGTGAACTGTCGTTTCAGTGAGCTAGCACTATAAAAATCCAAATCAGCATGTTGGTCTAATACAAAGTGGATCTCCTCATGGTCTAATTGAAAATTAACTTGTTCTCGCCATGATATAGCTGAAAAATTGCTGAATTGGCATTAAACAACAATCACTCTCAAAGCAAGGAATCAACAAGTCAAAAGAAAAAGGACAAACAACGATCTACAAATCGCTACACAAGACTAGGGATTTAGTAACATGAACTCCACAAAATACTGGGGGCTAAATTGGGTGCTCTGGAAGGGTAAGCTGTTCCTTGTCCACTAGGGGAACCCACCGTGTTACTGTTAAGCATGTTAAGTAACATGCACATCATGTGATACTAAAATGGTGTGTTGCGCATATCCGTTCTTGCGTCCTGCATTTGGTTTCTGTTCAATAACTAAGTTTTCCTTGGAAAAAATAGGGGTGCCGTGGTCGTGATCGTATGGTAGCTATATATATAGTTGGATTTACAACTACCTATGCGATCATTGCCTATCACCACTAACGTTGTGAGTTCGAATCCCGCTCATGGCTAGGTGTACGTGATACAACGTTTATGTGGATAAAGTTTGTCAGTGACTTGCGGCTGTTCGGTAATCTTCTCCGTGTACTCTGGTTTCCTCCACCAATAAAACTGACAGCCAGGATATAACTGTAATATTGTTGAAAGTGGCGTTAAACATCATATATACATTATTCCCCTTTTCAATGCAATGCAATTAACGATGAGAACAATTTTACTGTAAAACATGCTGTCCTGTACGTCTTTTTTTTTTTTTTTTTTTTTTTTTTTTTTTATAAAAGAATTGAATGTCCGCTAGACGCTATAGTGCTACTCATCCGTAGCCATAGGACGATACGCAAATGAGAGCCTCGAGATCGTATTTGGAGAATGCCATACTCAAGTTCAAAGAGGAAGCGTTGGTTGGGATAGTTCGTTGGTAGCCATTTGCGAGGCAAGATTCAATTCAGACCTTGGTAATCGTCTCCATTTTTCCTTGGGACAATACAATCTGAGGGAGCATCCAAGCGACATCTTTTGACTTTAATCAAAATGAACAATAGTTTAACCCCCCCCCCCCCCCCCCCCTCCCCTTTTACACAGAAAAAAACCAAAACAATATAAAACAAAAGAAGCTGACAATCCAGAACCTGGCTATAGTCATACACTGAAATGTGCATTAGTGTGTTGAAATGGTCCTTCTATACCCTCTACACAATGTTCTCCCTCTAAATCAAAAGACGGATTAAAAGAGTTAGTTCAGCTGTATTTTATAAAAAAAAGAAGAAAAAAAAAAGTTCAACGTAGATAGAAATACATGTACATTACTTTAGAAGGGACAAGTCCATTCTGATTCTACCAAAACGCTCACTGAAACTGATGTCATCTAAATGCTCTGAATATAGTTTGTGATTGATGACAACTTATGGAGTTTACATGTACATCTCTAAGTTGATTCGATATTCTAGAGCATCTATTTCATATCATGATTTCCTTTATAGAGGACTGCTACTAACAAAGAAGCAACCGAACAAAGGATTCTGTAGTGGTTAAGTTGAAGTCATCATTTCGAAAGTTACACTGTAGCCACCATAGCTTGCAATTGGTTAACCGTTATGTAATATGTGTCACAAATGACGAAAAATGACTTGAAATCAAGGGTTTCAACCTGCATTTCATATCAACAATTTCAATTAAACGCTATTAGTTGTTTTTTCACGTCAATTTTATATTAAAGAAGTTTTGTGGTGTAATGTGACACATGTACGGAATCCCAAGAATGTCTTAATTGTACCGCACTGCCATAAAATCTTGGAATAAGTTTAAGTCATTTACAAGCACCTGAGCGACACCCTGCTTTTGGTAGGGTCCGTGCTACTAATCTATTTAGTTTTTTTTATGTTGTCCTATTATGTGTCTTTACTTTCCGTATTGTGACGTCCGTTATGATTTCCGCATTAAAACGATGTCCTGTTCATCTTTACCTCCAGTTGTTTGTAGGAGGGCTGATGTCTTATTTACGTTATGTGTGTTTGTTTGTTTAGTCTTTACCTCCAGTTGTTTGTAGGAGGGCTGATGTCTTATTTACGTTATGTGTGTTTGTTTGTTTAGTCTTTACCTCCAGTTGTTTGTAGGAGGGCTGATGTCTTATTTACGTTATGTGTGTTTGTTTGTTTAGACTTTACCTCCAGTTGTTTGTAGGAGGGCTCATGTCTTATTTACGTTATGTGTGTTTGTTTGTTTGGTCTTTACCTCCAGTTGTTTGTAGGAGGGCTGATGTCTTATTTACGTTATGTGTGTTTGTTTGTTTAGTCTTTACCTCCAGTTGTTTGTAGGAGGGCTGATGTCTTATTTACGTTATGTGTGCTTGTTTGTTTAGACTTTACCTCCAGTTGTTTGTAGGAGGGCTAATGTCTTATTTACGTTATGTGTGTTTGTTTGTTTAGTCTTTACCTCCAGTTGTTTGTAGGAGGGCTGATGTCTTATTTACGTTATGTGTGTTTGTTTGTTTAGACTTTACCTCCAGTTGTTTGTAGGAGGGCTGATGTCTTATTTACGTTATGTGTGTTTGTTTGTTTAGTCTTTACCTCCAGTTGTTTGTAGGAGGGCTGATGTCTTATTTACGTTATGTGTGTTTGTTTGTTTAGTCTTTACCTCCAGTTGTTTGTAGGAGGGCTGATGTCTTATTTACGTTATGTGTGTTTGTTTGTTTAGTCTTTACCTCCAGTTGTTTGTAGGAGGGCTGATGTCTTATTTACGTTATGTGTGTTTGTTTGTTTAGACTTTACCTCCAGTTGTTTGTAGGAGGGCTGATGTCTTATTTACGTTATGTGTGTTTGTTTGTTTAGTCTTTACCTCCAGTTGTTTGTAGGAGGGCTGATGTCTTATTTACGTTATGTGTGTTTGTTTGTTTAGACTTTACCTCCAGTTGTTTGTAGGAGGGCTGATGTCTTATTTACGTTATGTGTGTTTGCTTGTTTAGACTTTACCTCCAGTTGTTTGTAGGAGGGCTGATGTCTTATTTACGTTATGTGTGTTTGCTTGTTTAGTCTTTACCTCCAGTTGTTTGTAGGAGGGCTGATGTCTTATTTACGTTATGTGTGTTTGTTTGTTTAGTCTTTACTTCCAGTTGTTTGTAGGAGGGCTCATGTCTTATTTACGTTAGTTGTGTTTGTTTGTTTAGTCTTTACCTCCAGTTGTTTGTAGGAGGGCTGATGTCTTATTTACGTTATGTGTGTTTGTTTGTTTAGTCTTTACCTCCAGTTGTTTGTAGGAGGGCTGATGTCTTATTTACGTTATGTGTGTTTGTTTGTTTAGTCTTTACCTCCAGTTGTTTGTAGGAGGGCTGATGTCTTATTTACGTTATGTATGTTTGTTTGTTTAGTCTTTACCTCCAGTTGTTTGTAGGAGGGCTGATGTCTTATTTACGTTATGTGTGTTTGTTTGTTTAGTCTTTACCTCCAGTTGTTTGTAGGAGGGCTGATGTCTTATTTACGTTATGTGTGTTTGTTTGTTTAGTCTTTACCTCCAGTTGTTTGTAGGAGGGCTCGTGTCTTATTTACGTTATGTTCTGTTCGTCTTTACCTCTAGTTGTTTGTAGGAGGGCTGATGTCTTATTTACGTTATGTGTGTTTGTTTGTTTAGTCTTTACCTCCAGTTGTTTGTAGGAGGGCTGATGTCTTATTTACGTTATGTGTGTTTGTTTGTTTAGTCTTTACCTCCAGTTGTTTGTAGGAGGGCTGATGTCTTATTTACGTTATGTGTGTTTGTTTGTTTAGTCTTTACCTCCAGTTGTTTGTAGGAGGGCTGATGTCTTATTTACGTTATGTGTGTTTGTTTGTTTAGTCTTTACCTCCAGTTGTTTGTAGGAGGGCTGATGTCTTATTTACGTTATGTGTGTTTGTTTGTTTAGTCTTTACCTCCAGTTGTTTGTAGGAGGGCTGATGTCTTATTTACGCTATGTGTGTTTGTTTGTTTAGTCTTTACCTCCAGTTGTTTGTAGGAGGGCTGATGTCTTATTTACGTTATGTGTGTTTGTTTGTTTAGTCTTTACCTCCAGTTGTTTGTAGGAGGGCTGATGTCTTATTTACGTTATGTGTGTTTGTTTGTTTAGTCTTTACCTCCAGTTGTTTGTAGGAGGGCTGATGTCTTATTTACGTTATGTGTGTTTGTTTGTTTAGTCTTTACCTCCAGTTGTTTGTAGGAGGGCTGATGTCTTATTTACGTTATGTGTGTTTGTTTGTTTAGTCTTTACCTCCAGTTGTTTGTAGGAGGGCTGATGTCTTATTTACGCTATGTGTGTTTGTTTGTTTAGTCTTTACCTCCAGTTGTTTGTAGGAGGGCTGATGTCTTATTTACGTTATGTGTGTTTGTTTGTTTAGTCTTTACCTCCAGTTGTTTGTAGGAGGGCTGATGTCTTATTTACGTTATGTGTGTTTGTTTGTTTAGTCTTTACCTCCAGTTGTTTGTAGGAGGGCTGATGTCTTATTTACGTTATGTGTGTTTGTTTGTTTAGTCTTTACCTCCAGTTGTTTGTAGGAGGGCTGATGTCTTATTTACGTTATGTGTGTTTGTTTGTTTAGTCTTTACCTCCAGTTGTTTGTAGGAGGGCTGATGTCTTATTTACGTTATGTGTGTTTGTTTGTTTAGTCTTTACCTCCAGTTGTTTGTAGGAGGGCTGATGTCTTATTTACGTTATGTGTGTTTGTTTGTTTAGTCTTTACCTCCAGTTGTTTGTAGGAGGGCTCGTGTCTTATTTACGTTATGTTCTGTTCGTCTTTACCTCTAGTTGTTTGTAGGAGGGTGCATGTCTTATTTACGTTATTTGTGTTTGTTTGCGTATAGTGGTGTCCAACACATATTGTGTTGTTTTTCTTCGTCTTGTGTTGCCACTTTCTCTGGATTGTCCATTTGTGATTGACCCTTCCGTATGCCACAACGTATATTTAGTTAGAGGAAGAAGGAGTGTATATTTTGCTTATTCATGAAATACACAGACGGACATTTAAAAGAAGATTATACCCTTAAAGGTTAACGTTGCCGTTTGAAAATATATGAATCTACCAAAATTCCTTTGTTGCTGAATGTATATCTTGCTTTATGGAATGCGTATAGATAAAATATATGTTCCATTTTTTATTTTAAATAATTATATTTCTAATATATAATGAAACATTTTAAAACGTTTTATAGCAAATTCTTTTGTACATACAGTCTTATAACACACACAAAATGGAAAGGCAAAATAATACTGTTCTCGACGATGAAACTTGTATTTCACCGGCAACTTTTATTTTCTACAGTAATCTTATCTAATACAGTACGGTTACACATGAAATTTGGAAAGGCAAAGTAATCTTGTCCTCTACACAGTAACTTACATTTCACTGGCAACTAGTGAAATACTACCTGCATGGCAACTATTGCCATCTTTAACATTATGTATATGTATAGCTACAATATCAATTTTATGAACAGGACTCATAATGAAATATTTATTACCAAAAGGAAGTGTGGTAATCTTCCGTGACGTTTATCACACATAAAATAAGTTCTACATTCTCAAAAGAAGGGTTCGTATCATGTATCATTTCTATAACATTCTTTCTCAACGGAAGAGTTCATATCGTCTTTATCGTGTATCACATATTTCATAAGTTCTCCATTCTCAAAGGAAGATATCGTATCAATCATGTATCATTTTTATAACATATATTTATAAGCTCTTCATTATCAAAGCAAGGGTTCGTATCATCTTTCACGTGTAGCACACGTGCCAAAAGGAAGGGTGCGTATCGTCATTCACGTTTATCACACTTATAATAAACTCTTCTTTCTCAAATTAAAGGTTCGTGTCGTCTTTCACGTTTATAACATACACTCTTCATTCTTACAGGAGGGGTTCGTGTCATCTTTCAAGTGTAGTATTAGGGTTATGGTGTTTAACGTCACTTTCAACAATATTTCGGTTATAATATCGTGGCGGTCAGTTTTATTGTTAGAGAACAACGGAGTACCCAGAGAAATCTACCGCCATGCAACAAGTCACCGACAAACTTTATCACATAGTGTTGTATCGAGTGCACCTCGCCATGAGCGGGATTCGAACACACAAGTTATTTATTTCACGTGTGTAACACATGTAATAAACTGAAGTATTCGTATCATCTTACACATATATAATCCATATAATAAATTGTTCATATTCATATCATTTCTCACTTTTAAAACACATATAAACTCTCATCCTAAAAGAAAGTCTTTATAGCGACTTGCACTTTCATAACATCAATTATATAATCTCTTCATTTTCAAAGGAAGTGGTCTTGTCTTGTCTTTAAGAGATTAATACTATACACATTAAAGAGGTATGCTAAGAAATACATGTGTATTGACCGTTTTCTTGTGTTATATTTTTTGTCATTGAACTTTCAAAAGTATGAAATTGAGGCAATGTTGTGCATTCAAATAATATTTGACGAGGAATAAAACTATTCCTTTTGTAGGATATAATTTATCTTAACTGAGGAGGCATTGTGTAATTAAAAGCAGGTGGGATATTATTAGGGTCAAACGAAAAAGTATATTCCGCATTATCCATTGTTCCTTGGTCAGAAGGAGGAGGGACGTTGTCGTCTGTATTTTGAATGGTATTATGTGGAGAGGTAGGAGGTGGTGATTGGGGAGGTGGAATCGGTTGTGGATAATTGCTTGCAATCCGAAGTGGAGCCAAAGAGGTAGAAGGAGGTGGTTTCGGCGGAGGTATTGGATTAGATTCAGAATAAGAATAAGAAGGAGGTTCTTCAGTTTCAGATTCACTAGAAGTTTCGGAATTAAAACGTTTTCGTTTAGTTTCCGGTTTTGGTTTGGGTTTAAATTGTGATGCTATGATAACTATAGAACTAAGATGTAGATTTTTCTTCTTTACAGGGGGTGGTGGCATTGGTGTTGATGGAACCGTTCGAGCTTGTCTAGAGTTATGTTTTGCAAGAATACAACTAACAATTACAATAAAGATAAGGACACCCAGAACAATAAAAGGCCAGATTACTTTTTCATCTTTTTCATCGTCCTTATCGGTGTCTGTATCTGAAATAGAAATTACACATCATTATGGTCTGTTTGTATTGTAACATGCTAAACACTATGGTTGTCGAAGGGGCCGTCGTGGCCGTGATCGTATGGTAGTTGGATTTACAACTACCTATGCAATCAGGACTTATCACCACTGATGTTGTAAGTTCGAATATCGACCAGGGCGATGTGTACAACATTATGTGATAAAGTTTGTCAGTGACTTGCGACAGGTCGGTGGTTTTCTGCGGATCCTCCGGGTTCATCCACCAATGAAACTGATCGCCACGATATAACTGAAATATTGCTGAAAGTGGCGTTAAGCACCATCAAACAAACAAACAAAAACTATGGTCGTCGAACATTAGTCAGATATAAATAGTTCACCCAGAGAGCTATAATCGTAGATGACAAACTCATCGGGGGTGTAATGGTAAAAAAAGCGTGCTCACCTCGAGTGTGGTAGATCGTGGGTTGGAGCCCCGGACGGGTCAAACCAAATACTATAGAATTGGTATTTGTTGCTTTCCCGATAATCACATATTATTAAGGAGTAAGAGCAAGGACTGGTTGACTCGCAATCAGTGTAATCTGTCAGAGTGGATCGACATGTCTACCTGTGGATCTGTCAGAGTGGATCGACATGTCTACCCGTGGATCTGTCAGAGTGGATCGACATGTCTACCCATGGACTGCTGTTTTAGAGAGCTAGCATTATACAAATACAGCTAAGCTTGTTGGTCTAGTACAAAGCAGATATCACCATCATCTTATCGAAATGCAACTCGTTCTCGCCATGTAGTTTTAAATAATTGCCGACTTGACGTTAAACAACAATCACTCACTCACACAGGTAAAATTCTTTGATTTTCGAATTCGAATTAAAGTGATATATCATTTATGCAAACTTTGTATGCATTTGATTGCAATCGATCAAATAGCTAATATTTGTCTCCTTTATGTATTGTAAAGAGTCTACATTGGAACACAGTAGCCAGCTAGCTGTGTAGATTAAATATGGCGATAAAATACTGGAATTTATAAGTGTAAATAAATCTGATATCTCACTTGTGAATTACCAACTAACTGTCGTGACGTCACAATGGCAAACTCTTTGGTGTTACAAATGACAATTGACATAGTTAGTTTGTTTTGAACATGAAATTCAATATTATATATATGTAATCAACAGACCAACTTCATTTGAATTTCGATTATCAAAAACGCTAACCCCACTCATGGATTATCGAGTTTTTCGGTCATTCAAACATTTTAGTTTTGATATTCAAAAGTAGGTCTAGGTTTTGGTGTTTAAACGCCGGAGAAAACCACCGACCTGCGGCAAGTCACTGACAAACTTTATCACATAATGTTGTATCGAGTACATCTCGATTGCGGGGTTCGAACACACGACGTGAGTGGTGAAAGGCACTGATTTCATAGGTAGTTAGAAATGAAACTACCATACGATCACGACCATGACGGACCCTCCATAATATAAATACCCTAGACGATACGTATTAATTTAACTTGCTTTTATATCATCCATCTTTATGATGTTGTCATTCCTGTCACAAGCCAGGTCATAAATTTCCATCGGTTTCTGTCATCCGACTTTCGAGTTGCTGGGTCTAGAAGTGGTTTGTGTTGGTGTTTTAGTGGATGATTATAAGGTCGACCATTTATTATTCTCCGTGTCGTCCAGTTTCAAGTCAGTTGGAATGGTCACCAATTGAACTACTAACCGTGTAGCGTAAAACCAAAGTGCAATCAAATATTTTAATTTTAATTGTTTTGAACGTACATGCTTTATTCGCGTATCATTGAAGATATAACATGGATGTTTCCACATTATTTGTACCGGAAATGTAACTTGCGAGCATTCTGGTGGATATATACCTAGAATTCTTCATAGCGTCAACAGGTAGGTAAAATGAGGGCGAAACATTGACAGACGAAGTAAGACAACTTTTTCATATAATTAAAGGAAATAAAGTAAATAACCTGGGATCCCACTAGAAACAAAGATGGCGACCACGTAATATCAAATCTCCGTAGAGAAAGTAAAACACGTAGTCATTCATTCTAGTATGTAAGGAAACATAAACATTGACCATTTACATTGTGATGGAGTCTAGTGTTGAAGTTTCAATGTAAAAGAGGAAGGAATGGGCATGCATATACAAAAGTACCATTGGTTCAATCATCGACCTGGCAAAGAATATACATTGTGTAATTAGATTGTTGTGAGCCCGTTACCCCGTCGATTGAAATGCTATTAAATGTGAAATTGTCTTTAAGGAAAAACATTTTTTACAACCTGCAGTGTATAAACCAATCCTCCAACCGTTGTAGGTTACCGACTCGTCAGTGTGGAAATGAATCAAAACGTATTTCCCATAATAATGTTCAAAACTGGTACCATCTTTTTCTGCACACATAAAGATAAACCGGTTTGCTTCAACTTCACAGGCACCTACATAAAGAGAGAGAAAAAAACCACATCAAATATTTGAAATATTCATACTGCTAGTAATCTTTATTATTAAAGATTTTGAACAATTTTACTATATTTGTGACCTTTGCATTGTTGCAAGGAGTCATGTTCATAAACACTATAATTTCTGGCTGTTGGCCTATCTCATTTTACATAGCCCTTTCTTTGTATACAGGTTTGATATAAACGAATCTATTTGGTTTCACCATGTTGGGCCTTGGCTAATAAAACTAAAACTAAAGAAATGACAACTTCTGTGTCACGAAGATTATTATATTTTATATACATTATGTAAATGATTCAAGCTTATAGCGTTCTTTATACTAACACGTGTTCGGCCTGTTATATATGAGGGTTGGCATTTTACTTTATACTAACACGTGTTCGGCCTGTTATATGTAAGGGTTGGCATTTTACTTTATACTAACACGTGTTCGGCCTGTTATATATGAGGGTTGGCATTTTACTTTATACTAACACGTGTTCGGCCTGTTATATGTGAGGGTTGGCATTTTACTTTATACTAACCCGTGTTCGGCCTGTTATATGTGAGGGTTGGCATTTTACTTTATACTAACACGTGTTCGGCCTGTTATATGTGAGGGTTGGCATTTTACTTTATACTAACACGTGTTCGGCCTGTTATATGTGAGGATTGGCATTTTACTTTATACTAACACGTGTTCGGCCTGTTATATGTGAGGGTTGGCATTTTACCTTATGCTAACACGTGTTCGGCCTGTTATATGTGAGGGTTGGCATTTTACTCACACGTGGAAAACACGTGCATCACCGCATAATTTCACTAAGAGTGGAAAATTGGGTACATAAAACTAGTTTATCCACGCCACATGTAATTGAAATGCCCGTGCCAAGCCATGCAAGTGAGCGGTCATGTATTTGTGTGCTAGGAGTATCGATTTTGCCTCTTTCTACGATTATGATATTTGCTTTTGAATAATGCTATTTTGACTTTCGTCCTCATCGTGTATATATGGGGTTCGAACTCACAACATTAGTGGTGATAGGCACTGATTGCACAGGTAACTGTAAATTCAACTAACATATGATCACGACCACCAAGGCCCCACAAGCATAAAAAATACATACCACTATAAACTTTGACATAGTCATAGATACAACTTGGTGAATCTTCTATTCGAAATGACGTAAATTTGAGATACAGAGTATCTGTTTGAGAAGGCTTTGATATTAACCAATAAGTGTCTAACGAACTGAAAAAACAAGGAAATTATATATTATTCTAGTGCAATTGTTAATGTAACAAGCAATTTCAATTTCAATATATCCGTTTATATGACTGCTATGCATCACCAGGTAATATCAATTTGCGACAGTAAAACCGACGATTTACGTAGGCAACACTTCAAAAACAATACAGTTATTCCCTAATTTTAGATATATACCAGTATACGTCTTATTAAAACAAACTATTTTGTGTGCCTCTCCCGAGCCAGGACTATTTTGTGTGCCTCTCCCGAGCCAGGAGTTGGATTTCCAACGTCATATGTCGTGAGTTTTTTTCTATGTTCAATGATTTGAAGTGAGAGGTAATTGTTCGTTCTGTTGAGATTGGTGGAATTGTTGACCATCACCGTTTAAGCTGACTTTTTTATAATATAATAAATTCCACTTGCGATGGTGATATCATCAATTTGTAGATAGAAAGAAGTCAGCGGCGTAGTTTCCATTGAGGCAGTTGCCGCGGTAAAAAAATCAATAACGACAATTAGGCGTTTCATTTTCCGTTTTAAAAAAATTCCGGCATGCTCAGTGGTAACAGAAGAACCAAATTTGTGTTGTAATGTGATTCAAATAGGGCATAACTACTAGTTTTAAAACGAAAAAATCCTTACATAAAATATCGGTGGCTTCTGGAGAGCTGCGCATCCCAGACCCCCTGCCTCGGTAATATTTTACCCTAGGTTACGTCCGTGGAAGTATTAGACATATCTTCTTTACGACATAGAATACAGGTTCGGATTAGACAGGTTTCTCTGTACTTACTTGCTATATTCAACGGTACCATATCCCACATGCGAGTCTAAATAAATCGTTCCGTTCCCAGCAGTTATGTTGGTATAACTACTGGGTGCACAACTCGGAATAGCTACAAAATATCAAACGTTTCAATTGAAGAACCCGAGATATACATATCAGTAATAACTCTGACGTAATCATGGTAATGCAACGTATAATTTGATTGGATAATGGGTAGTCAACGACACTTTCAACAATATTTAAGTGTTTTGTGGTGGCCGTCGTGGTTATGATCGTATGGTAGTTGGATTTACAACTACCTGTGCAATCAGTGCCTATCACCACTAAAGTTGTGAGTTCGAACCCCGATTATGCCGAGGAGTACTCGATACAAAATTATGTGATAATTTTTCAGTGACTTGTGACAAGTTGATGGTGTTCTCTGGGTACTCCGGTTTCCTCCACCAATAAAACTAACCACAACGACATAACTGATATATTGTTGAAAGTAGCGTTAAACACCATAAACAAAAACCTAAACCTGTTATATTGATTGATTATGATTAATGTATATACACGCTTATTCACGCCAACCCCTCAGTAGAATTGTGCATTTGATTCGTTCGGAACAATCAGCTGTAAACCTTGTCGGAGGGTTTGTACCCGCCATATCCTATTTGTTGTACCTCGGATTTGTAATTGTTTCTTTGCTAAGAGGATGTGTAGCATAGGGGCCTATCTATTTGTCACATGTTTTTGATAACATAGATGGGATTATTATGGGGAATATTACTGAAATGATGTTCACACTATTTTTATGATCAAAATACTTATATCGAACCATGGTATACAATCTATCTTGCAAGAAGAGTTTGAAGATGCTAAAGGGGTAATCAGAATCCTTATATCGAAGAAGAACAGACACAACAATGACCAAAAGAAAAAGTACAAAAGGACAAACAACGATCTACAAAAGACACGTCATGAATTGCAATTAAAGCTCTTCGTTGTGAGGCCGTTACGATTTCCGTATTAAAACGACGTTCGGTTCGTCTTAACCTCCAGTTGTTTATAGGAGGGCTCGTGTCTTGCTTACGTTATTTGTGTTTGTATGCTTATAGTGGTGTCCAACACATATTGTGTTGTGTTTTTCCTATGTTTTTCTTCGTCTTGTGCACCCTATGTTGCCAGTTTCTCTGGATTGTCCATTTTTGGTAGCCTCTTCTGTATTCTCTAACGTTTATTTATAGCACAACAGTTGTATGATGCTTGAAAAATAATGGATATCTTACCTACTGAACCTTCTTCATATCCAATGTAAAACCCGGAGTCTGTATCGGATCCGTCGGTACCAAACTTTATAGTTATACTATCTCCTGTTGAATATACAGCACTTCCCATAGTTATTGCACCAGAATAAGACGCTAAAATAACATAGTTATAAGATGGTCCTGAAAAAGACAAAGGTATCACGATTGTTACAACAGTGATGTCGGTTGTATTGTGTTCAAGATGGTTCTGAAAAAGAAAAAAAGTACCACGATTGTTACAACTGTGATGTCGGTTATATTGTGTTCAAGATGGTTCTGAAAAAGCAAAAGGTACCACGATTGTTACAACAGTGATGTCTGTTATATTGTGTTCAAGATGGTCCTAAAAAAGAAAAAAAGTACCACGATTGTTACAACTGTGATGTCTGTTATATTGTGTTCAAGATGGTTCTGAAAAAGAAAATCGTATCACGATTGTTACAACTGTGATATCGGTTGCATTGTGTTCAAGATGGCCCTGAAAAAGGAAAAAGGTACCACGATGGTTACAACTGTGATGTCTGTTATATTGTGTTGAAGGTGGCCCTGAAAAAGGAAAAAGGTACCACGATTGTTACAACAGTGATGTCTGTTATATTGTGTTCAAGATGGTTCTGAAAAAGGAAAAAGGTACCACGATTGTTACAACAGTGATGTCTGTTATATTGTGTTCAAGATGGTTCTGAAAAGGAAAAAGGTACCACGATTGTTACAACTCTGATGTCTGTTATATTGTGTTCAAGATGGTTCTGAAAAAGCAAAAGGTACCACGATTGTTACAACTGTGATGTCGGTTATATTGTGTTCAAGATGGTTCTGAAAAAGAAAATCGTATCACGATTGTTACAACTGTGATATCGGTTTCATTGTGTTCAAGATGGCCCTGAAAAAGGAAAAAGGTACCACGATTGTTACAACGGTCATGTCTGTTATATTGTGTTGAAGATGGCCCTGAAAAAGGAAAAAGGTACAACGATTGTTACAACTGTGATGTCGGTTATATTGCGTTGAAGATGGTCATGAAAAAGGAAAAAGGTACCACGATTGTTACAACTGTGATGTCTGTTATATTGTGTTGAAGATGGTCCTGAAAAAGGAAAAAGGTACTACGATTGTTACAACTGTGATGTCGGTTATATTGTGTTCAAGATGGTTCTGAAAAAGGAAAAAGGTACCACGATTGTTACAACTCTGATGTCGGTTGCATTGTGTTCAAGATGGCCCTGAAAAAGGAAAAAGGTACCACGATTGTTACAACGGTCATGTCTGTTATATTGTGTTGAAGATGGCCCTGAAAAAGGAAAAAGGTACAACGATTGTTACAACTGTGATGTCGGTTATATTGCGTTGAAGATGGTCATGAAAAAGGAAAAAGGTACCACGATTGTTACAACTGTGATGTCTGTTATATTGTGTTGAAGATGGTCCTGAAAAAGGAAAAAGGTACTACGATTGTTACAACTGTGATGTCGGTTATATTGTGTTCAAGATGGTTCTGAAAAAGGAAAAAGGTACCACGATTGTTACAACTCTGATGTCGGTTGCATTGTGTTCAAGATGGCCCTGAAAAAGGAAAAAGGTACCACGATTGTTACAACTGTGATGTCTGTTATATTGTGATCAAGATGGCCCTGAAAAAGGAAAAAGGTACCACGATTGTTACAACTGTGATGTTGGTTGCATTGTGTTCAAGATGGCCCTGAAAAAGGAAAAAGGTACCACGATTGTTACAACTGTGATGTCTGTTATATTGTGTTCAAGATGGCCCTGAAAAAGGAAAAGGTACCACGATTGTTACAACTGTGATATCTGTTATATTGTGTTGAAGGTGGCCCTGAAAAAGGAAAAGGTACCACGATTGTTACAACTGTGATGTCTGTTATATTGTGTTCAAGATGGCCCTGAAAAAGGAAAAGGTACCACGATTGTTACAACTGTGATGTCTGTTATATTGTGTTCAAGATGGTCATGAAAAAGGAAAAAGGTACCACGATTGTTACAACTGTGATGTCTGTTATATTGTGTTCAAGATGGTCCTGAAAAAGGAAAAAGGTACCACGATTGTTACAACTGTGATGTCTGTTATATTGTGTTCAAGATGGTCATGAAAAAGGAAAAAGGTACCACGATTGTTACAACTGTGATGTCTGTTATATTGTGTTCAAGATGGCCCTGAAAAAGGAAAAAGGTACCACGATTGTTACAACTGTGATGTCTGTTATATTGTGTTGAAGATCGTCCTGAAAAAGGAAAAAGGTACTACGATTGTTACAACTGTGATGTCGGTTATATTGTGTTCAAGATGGTCCTGAAAAAGGAAAAAGATACCACGATTGTTACAACTGTGATGTCGGTTATATTGTGTTCAAGATGGTTCTGAAAAAGGAAAAAGGTACCACGATTGTTACAAATGTGATGTCTGTTATATTGTGTGCAAGATGGCCCTGAAAAAGGAAAAAGGTACCACGATTGTTACAACTGTGATGTCTGTTATATTGTGTTCAAGATGGCCCTGAAAAAGGAAAAAGGTACCACGATTGTTACAACTGTGATGTCGGTTATATTGTGTTCAAGATGGTCATGAAAAAGGAAAAAGGTACCACGATTGCTACAACTGTGATGTTGGTTGTATTGTGTTCAAGATGGTCATGAAAAAGAAAAAAGGTACCACGATTGTTACAACTGTGATGTCGGTTATATTGTGTTCAAGATGGCCCTCAAAAGGAAAAAGTACCACGATTGTTACAACTCTGATGTCTGTTATATTGTGTTCAAGATGGTCCTGAAAAAGAAAAAAGGTACCACGATTGTTACAACTGTGATGTTGGTTGTATTGTGTTCAAGATGGTCTTGAAAAAGAAAAAAGGTACCACGATTGTTACAACTGTGATGTCGGTTATATTGTGTTCAAGATGGTTCTGAAAAAGAAAAAGGTACCACGATTGTTACAACAGTGATGTCTGTTATATTGTGTTCAAGATGGTTTTGAAAAAGAAAAAAGGTACCACGATTGTTACAACTGTAATGTCGGTTGTATTGTGTTCAAGATGGTCCTAAAAAAGAAAAAAGGTACCACGATTGTTACAACAGTGATGTCGGTTGTATTGTGTTCAAGATGGTCCTAAAAAAGAAAAAAGGTACCACGATTGTTACAACAGTGATGTCGGTTGTATTGTGTTCAAGATGACCCTGAAAAAGGAAAAAGGTACCACGATTGTTACAACTGTGATGTCTGTTATATTGTGTTCAAGATGGTCTTGAAAAAGAAAAAAGGTACCACGATTGTTACAACAGTGATGTCGGTTGTATTGTGTTCAAGATGGCCCTGAAAAAGGAAAAAGGTACCACGATTGTTACAACTGTGATGTCGGTTATATTGTGTTCAAGATGGTTTTGAAAAAGAAAAAAGGTACCACGATTGTTACAACTGTAATGTCGGTTGTATTGTGTTCAAGATGGTCCTAAAAAAGAAAAAAGGTACCACGATTGTTACAACAGTGATGTCGGTTGTATTGTGTTCAAGATGACCCTGAAAAAGGAAAAAGGTACCACG
This sequence comes from Bathymodiolus brooksi, assembly GCA_963680875.1. Lineage (NCBI taxonomy): Eukaryota > Metazoa > Mollusca > Bivalvia > Mytilida > Modiolidae > Bathymodiolus > Bathymodiolus brooksi. The sequence goes on from OY804582.1 coordinate 43,187,045, forward strand.
ATTGTTACAACTGTGATGTCTGTTATATTGTGTTCAAGATGGTCTTGAAAAAGAAAAAAGGTACCACGATTGTTACAACTGTGATGTTGGTTGTATTGTGTTCAAGATGGCCCTGAAAAAAGAAAAAGGTACCACGATTGTTACAACTGTGATGTCTGTTATATTGTGTTTGGTTACTAGTACTAGTAATTGCCATTTTACTCATGTCTGAAATAAGATTACAAAAAATCAAAATTGTTCAACAGAATTGACTATGCAAGTTTCTAAAGTCGTGGAGTCTATGGTCATGCCATAGGTTTGCTTAGTGTAAAAAATATGGTATTTTGTGTTGGAAAATGACTTCCCATTGATAAGGGTAATAACAAAATTACCGAACTCCGAACAATCTTACAAAAGGAAAGTCAAAACTCATAATTATATAAACAGACAAAATCAGTCAACAACCGGAAAACCGTAATGACCCTGACTTGGTACAGGCATTTCTAAAGAAATGGTGGCTTGAATCAGATTTTAAAGCGCCAAACCTCCCGCTCTCATTACGGTTCAAAGGTTCCGGCTGTCACTATATAGTATTCTCCCACAAATCTTACTAAGCGAACCCCTGTGGATGGACATTACGGGTTGGCTACACATATATCATATTAATTCGATAAAGTGGCATTGAAAGTATTTTTCCTTATTGCTTCTACATATTCATGTTTTGGAATAATAAATAATTTGGTATACATAACATCAAATGAGAGTCCCTCCAAGCGAACTGAACTCTGCCACATATTGAATGATATTTGTATATTTATGTTTCTTCAACGTTCAATGGATATATCTCCAATAAAATAAATACACATTTTGAGACTTGCATAAACAAAGATTATGAGGCTGCATTAGTATGCTAAAAATGGGCGCCGTCGTGGCCATGATCGTATGATAGTTTACAACTTACAATTTACAACTACCTGTACAAGCAGTGCCTATCACCACTAACGTTGTGACTTCGAATCCTGTTCATGGCGACGTGTACTCAATACATCATTATGTGATAAAGTTTTGCCAGTGACTTGCGGCAGGTCGGTAGTTTTCTCCGGGTGGTACTCCGGTTTCCTCCACCAATAAAACTGACCACCACGATATTGCTGAAATTTACGTTAAAATCTATAGCCCTAACCCTTTAGCATGCTGTTGCTTACATGTAATTCTGAACTTACTGTTAGCGATGCAATAAATATGTAGCACTGAGAGCTGAACAGGAACCGTCGATAATTTTTCAACAACCACAACAAGAATGAAGATCCAATTAATCACAGTAAATAACAACGAAAACATTAGAATGCATATTTCTAATATGACGGCCCATATATCGTCAACCAGTATATGTCGATATATATATACCTTTAGCACATGCGCACTCAAATTATCGATTGGAAACAAAAAAAAACATAATTTAAAAAGTTTCTGTAATGAATAAAAGCCTACAAGGCCGTTTCCGTGAGGTCATACACAACGACTACACATTATATTACTTTGTTTACATGTATACACAATTGTGCGATGAAAACGGACTCATCTGGGTTTCCCCCTACGCCGGATGTTCCGACCACCTCCCACGTGATATTTTGACGACGTAAACATCCAATATTCGTATTCATATGTGAAGGGGGCTAAACGGAACAGCCGTTGAGTGGCGGATTCTAAGGTAGCCTAGGGTCATACAAATTACGGTATTTGTCATATTAGAAAAGAAATAATTCATGGCAGCCGTAGATTTGTGTACATTTAACCATGGGTTGGGCATTTATATTCGTTTATATAAATGCCCAACCCATGGTTAAATGAGCACAAATCTACGGCTGCCATGCATTATTTCTTAAATATTCTGATTTACGACAAGTAATTAAAATAAAATGGACAATACAATTACAACATATTACTATGGAATCGGAGACCGCTACTTTATAGCTAAATGAACTTGCCACTTCTAATATTTTTTAAACAAACATCATGCATATCAAAATAAATTCATGGTAGTCGTGAAAGACCAGATTGTATGTTCTTCATTGCTTTGAATCTTGAATTTGTCTTGCACATAACACTTACCATCAAAAACAGTGATAGCATCTGCAGAGTCGGTACTTATTTGGTTTGGAGACAATTTCACACCGTCAACTGATGCTGATATTCGCCACCAACAATTTAAATTACTAGAATGAATAATATTTTATTACCTTATGACAAATATTTATTACATGAACCTCAATAATGTTTGTGATGTAACGTACGTTTCAGTTTATAAAAAATTGCTATGAAGATTTAACATGCGATTTGGCGTATTATCGAATGTCTATTGGGCACAAAGAGATCGGACAAAGATGTATATACAGTCAAGCATGTATGTAAATGGCACTGAAGGGAACCCGAAAATGTGTCCTTTATGAGCAGTTGCCATTTATATACAGGTTAAAATAATACACACTTTTCATAAATGGGAAGAATGAGGATGCCCTTCATAAGCAGTGATTTGTGATATGGAGATGCCCTTTAAGGTGGTACCATACACTTCATGTAAAATTTAATCTGCTCGCTTAATGTTCTTAATTTTTTGAAAGTGTGTTTGAATATATCCACTGTAATAAATATCAAATTTTAACAAATTCCAACCAACAGACTCAGAGCTATAAATTCACTAGCCACATAGCAGCTTTTCTCTCTCAGGCTGTGGTTTTGATCACCGAGATGCTTGAAATCTGCATACAAACATCATATGATCAAAACGTTCAACTGATTTTAAAGAGTTATCTCCCTGTAGTGTATGGTACCCCCTTAAGGAATGTTTGACTGTATTACCATTACAATGTACTTACTTTCCCTAATAACTACGATAAATATATAACCATGAATTAATTGTTATAATTACTATCAATACTCAAATTTTATTAAAGTGATTTTCTTTCCATAATTACCAATATAATTCTATAAACAATGCTTACTTTTCATATTGACTAAAATAAAATTATCATCACGAATTAATTTCACCCAGAGTGCTAGATTTGGTCCCTAAAACTATCCTAACCCCGTCACTCTGTATTGAAGTGCCAGCACTAAGCCATACAAGTGAGTGGTCATGTATATATGTGTTAATGCTATCGATTGTGTTAATGTCTACCATTTGTTGATTAGAATTTCGAATTGTTCCGGCGGTGTGTTGTTTTCGCTTTTCATTTTACAGCAATACATAACAGGATAAATTTATTATCATGAATTACTTATCATAATTAGAAGGCTAAATCTATCTATACGACTTACTTGGCATAATTACTTGGATAGTTAGGTGATGATATGAACTGTGTTACATTACTAGCTGTGAGTAAAACCGGGTTCGTGTCAGATCCACACGTACTTGATACACTAGGTACTGTAGGTACAGGAACCGTTGCAGGAACAGCTAAAAACAAAAACTCCTTATTTTCATTTTCTGTCTATACGGTTCCGTTATGGTAATGGTATTTAACGTCACGTTCAACAATATTTCAGTTATATCGTTTCAGTCCATGCGGAAATCGTTCTTGACAGAATCATTGTTTTGTTCATTTATTTAAGAATTGAATGCATTTTTTGTAGTTTTATAGGCGTGTAAAAGCGTGGACCGAGGCACATTTTGTGTAAGAAGCGCGCACATTTTGCATGAAGCGCGCTAGCGCTTCTTACACAAAATGTGCCTCGGTCCACGCTTTTACACGCCTATAAAACTACAAAAAATGCATTCAATTCTTATAATTACATTTAAATCACACCAAAATTTAATATAGTTGAATTTTTTATTGTGAATTTTATTTGTGTTAGATTATTTGCTGTTGGAAATTACTACGCCATTGATTGTTTACATCTGACGTCGTCATGGAGGCACGTGCAAGTTTGGGTTTGAGTTTTATTGGGATGTAAAACATCTCTTTTATAATCATGTGACGGAGACCACTTCATAACCAATCATATTGTAACATTTCAATGAAAAATGGAAGTTATGTAATCATATGTATATATTCGGTTTTTTTTATAACAAGATAACAGAAAGTCAATACCATCTGACATATAATGGGAGAGCTCGTTTTCACACGTTGTAAAGAAATTCCGAGCTGTACCGGCTGAAGTTTGTCTGCAAACGGATTCTCGTAAAGGAATCGTGTAAATATCATCATTTAATTTTGCGTTTTTAAGTTCGATATGAAACCATAGTTATTATATTTACTCAGTTTCGCTAACCGGAATCTAATATGACGTTCTTTATTAGCATTTACAATGCAGTGATACAATTCCTTATATATTTTACTTCACGCGTGAGTATTACCGGACAAATTACTGACATCATTCTGGAATAATTTCATGTATTTATGCAGAACCCAGGTGCGTGCAAACTTTAAAATGTTCGTAATATATATGTTTGTACATATATTTTCTCGTTGATTGTCGTCTGCTGATGATAATGTTTCCAATTTAAATTTCAATGGTAAATATATTTTATAAAACATGTCAGTGCCGAAACACTGACTACTGGGTGGATGATATCTTTGGGTACTAATAGTCCACTAGCAGAGGCATATATTTGTTATGATGTATAGCCTAACTGTCTTTTTCATTTTAGATAAAAAAAAAATCATTTTGGAGATTTTCACTTTTCATTGTTGATGAATTCTGTTTTAAAACTTTCTAACATGGTCGTTATACTTACACGACCCAGTATATAGTATAGTAATTATGAATCCTCTGTCGATACCATTTACTATTGGTGCTCTGAACTTTAAAGTCAGACTCTGTGAACCAGATCCATAAATATTAATAGCGCTGTCTGGTAGGTCATCACAAACCTGATAACTCAAGACAGTACCTAAAGAGCAAAACATATCCATTAAATCATTCTAAAGATTAAAATTACAGGACACTTCTACATAACAACTCACTTTCTATAAAGGACAGTCTCATTTGCCCCATTAATGAATAGGGCATATGATTTTAAGCTCTGTATAAAGGGCACATTTTCAAGTTTCTTTGAGTGCCCTTTATATACAAGAGTGACTGCATTTTCTGCTATTTATATGCAGTTATCATAGCAGTTTAAGTGAGTTTATGCATTGGTGCAGGCGAACATTAAAAGGAACAGGTGTGTTCATAGTGGTGTCAGCGGCCTAAATGATGGGCATCGTTTCCTGTAAAACATCAATTATTTACAAATTTATTTTTAATACGGAAATAAAATTTAATTAGTACAATGTAAGTATAGATTAAAAGTAAAACACATGTTACTTTCTGCCATAGCATAAGTATTTGGAAATGGTGTAACGCCACTTTCAACAATATTTCGTGGCGGTCAGTTGTGTTGTTGGAGGAAACCGGAGTACCCGAAGAAAACCACCGACCTCACGCAAGTCACTGACAAACTTTATCACATAATGTTGTATCGAACACACTTCGCCATGAGCGGGATTCGAACTCACAACTGTAGTGGTGATAGGCACTGAATGCATAGGTATTTGTAAATCCAACTAGCATACGATCACGACCACGACTGCCACTGCAGATAGTATATATATCATGCAATGGTTCCATTGAGAAAATATACCACATAGCATATAACATACCATCCAATATAGAGAGACCATACTCATTGGTCTGGTCACACCCATATAACATATAACATACCATCCAATATAGAGAGACCATACTCATTGGTCTGGTCACTCTCATATAACATATAACATACCATCCAATATAGAGAGACCATACTCATTGGTCTGGTCACACCCATATAACATATAACATACCATCCAATATAGAGAGACCATACTCATTGGTCTGGTCACTCTCATATAACATATAACATACCATCCAATATAGAGAGACCATACTCATTGGTCTGGTCACTCTCATATAACATATAGCATACCATCAAATATAGAGAGACCATACTCATTGGTCTGGTCACTCTCATATAACATATAACATACCATCCAATATAGAGAGACCATACTCATTGGTTTGGTCACACCCATATAACATACCATCCAATATAGAGAGACCATACTCATTGGTCTGGTCACTCCCATATAACATATAACATACCATCCAATATAGAGAGACCATACTCATTGGTCTGGTCACACCCATATAACATATAACATACCATCCAATATAGAGAGACCATACTCATTGGTCTGGTCACTCTCATATAACATATAACATACCATCCAATATAGAGAGACCATACTCATTGGTCTGGTCACACCCATATAACATATAACATACCATCCAATATAGAGAGACCATACTCATTGGTCTGGTCACAGCCATATAACATTATAACATACCATCCAATATAGAGAGACCATACGCAATGGTCTGGTCACAGCCATATAACATATAACATACCATCCAATATAGAGAGACCATACTCATTGGTTTGGTCACACCCATATAACATACCATCCAATATAGAGAGACCATACTCATTGGTCTGGTCACTCCCATATAACATACCATCCAATATAGAGAGACCATACTTATTGGTTTGGTCACACCCATATAACATACCATCCAATATAAAGAGACCATACTCATTGGTCTGGTCACTCTCATATAACATATAACATACCATCCAATATAGAGAGACCATACTCATTGGTCTGGTCACACCCATATAACATATAACATACCATCCAATATAAAGAGACCATACTCATTGGTCTGGTCATACCCATATAACATATAATATACCATCCAATATAGAGAGACCATACTCATTGGTCTGGTCACACCCACATAACATATAACATACCATCCAATATAAAGAGACCATACTCATTGGTCTGGTCACTCCCATATAACATATAACATACCATCCAATATATAGAGACCATACTCATTGGTTTGGTCACACCCATATAACATACCATCCAATATAAAGAGACCATACTCATTGGTCTGGTCACACCCATATAACATATAACATACCATCCAATATAGAGAGACCATACTCATTGGTTTGGTCACACCCATATAACATACCATCCAATATAGAGAGACCATACTCATTGGTCTGGTCACTCCCATATAACATACCATCCAATATAGAGAGACCATACTCATTGGTTTGGTCACACCCATATAACATACCATCCAATATAAAGAGACCATACTCATTGGTCTGGTCACTCTCATATAACATATAACATACCATCCAATATAGAGAGACCATACTCATTGGTCTGGTCACACCCATATAACATATAACATACCATCCAATATAAAGAGACCATACTCATTGGTCTGGTCATACCCATATAACATATAACATACCATCCAATATAGAGAGACCATACTCATTGGTCTGGTCACACCCACATAACATATAACATACCATCCAATATAAAGAGACCATACTCATTGGTCTGGTCACTCCCATATAACATATAACATACCATCCAATATATAGAGACCATACTCATTGGTCTGGTCACAGTCATATAACATATAACATACCATCCAATATAAAGAGACCATACTCATTGGTCTGGTCACACCCATATAACATATAACATACCATCCAATATAAAGAGACCATACTCATTGGTCTGGTCACAGTCATATAACATATAACATACCATCCAATATAAAGAGATCATACTCATTGGTCTGGTCACACCCATATAACATATAACATACCATCCAATATAAAGAGACCATACTCATTGGTCTGGTCACAGTCATATAACATATAACATACCATCCAATATAAAGATACCATACTCATTGGTCTGGTCACAGTCATATAACATATAACATACCATCCAATATAAAGAGATCATACTCATTGGTCTGGTCACACCCATATAACATATAACATACCATCCAATATAAAGAGACCATACTCATTGGTCTGGTCACAGTCATATAACATATAACATACCATCCAATATAGAGAGACCATACTCATTGGTCTGGTCATACCCATATAGCATATAACATACCATCCAATATAGAGAGACCATACTCATTGGTCTGGTCACACCCATATAACATATAACATACCATCCAATATAGAGAGACCATACGCAATGGTCTGGTCACACCCATATAACATATAACATACCATCCAATATAGAGAGACCATACGCAATGGTCTGGTCACAGCCATATAACATATAACATACCGTCCAATATAGAGAGACCATACTCATTGGTCTGGTCACTCCCATATAACATATCATCCAATATAAAGAGACCATACTCATTGGTCTGGTCACACCCATATAACATACCATCCAATATAGAGAGACCATACTTAATGGTTTGGTCACACCCATATAACATACCATCCAATATAAAGAGACCATACTCATTGGTCTGGTCACAGTCATATAACATATAACATACCATCCAATATAGAGAGACCATACTCATTGGTTTGGTCACACCCATATAACATACCATCCAATATAGAGAGACCATACTCATTGGTCTGGTCACTCCCATATAACATATAACATACCATCCAATATAAAGAGACCATACTCATTGGTCTGGTCATACCCATATAACATATAACATACCATCCAATATAGAGAGACCATACTCATTGGTCTGGTCACAGTCATATAACATATAACATACCATCCAATATAGAGAGACCATACTCATTGGTCTGGTCATACCCATATAACATATAACATACCATCCAATATAAAGAGACCATACTCATTGGTCTGGTCACTCCCATATAACATATAACTTACCATCCAATATAAAGAGACCATACTCATTGGTCTGGTCACACCCATATAACATATAACATACCATCCAATATAGAGAGACCATACTCATTGGTCTGGTCATATCCATATAACATATAACATACCATCCAATATAGAGAGACCATACGCATTGGTCTGGTCACACCCATATAACATATAACATACCATCCAATATAGAGAGACCATACTCATTGGTCTGGTCATACCCATATAACATATAACATACCATCCAATATAGAGAGACCATACTCATTGGTCTGGTCACACCCATATAACATATAACATACCATCCAATATAGAGAGACCATACTCATTGGTCTGGTCACACCCATATAACATACCATCAAATATAGAGAGACCATACTCATTGGTCTGGTCACACCCATATAACATACCATCCAATATAGAGAGACCATACTTAATGGTTTGGTCACACCCATATAACATACCATCCAATATAAAGAGACCATACTCATTGGTCTGGTCACAGTCATATAACATATAACATACCATCCAATATAGAGAGACCATACTCATTGGTTTGGTCACACCCATATAACATACCATCCAATATAGAGAGACCATACTCATTGGTCTGGTCACTCCCATATAACATATAACATACCATCCAATATAAAGAGACCATACTCATTGGTCTGGTCATACCCATATAACATATAACATACCATCCAATATAGAGAGACCATACTCATTGGTCTGGTCACAGTCATATAACATATAACATACCATCCAATATAGAGAGACCATACTCATTGGTCTGGTCATACCCATATAACATATAACATACCATCCAATATAAAGAGACCATACTCATTGGTCTGGTCACTCCCATATAACATATAACTTACCATCCAATATAAAGAGACCATACTCATTGGTCTGGTCACACCCATATAACATATAACATACCATCCAATATAGAGAGACCATACTCATTGGTCTGGTCATATCCATATAACATATAACATACCATCCAATATAGAGAGACCATACGCATTGGTCTGGTCACACCCATATAACATATAACATACCATCCAATATAGAGAGACCATACTCATTGGTCTGGTCATACCCATATAACATATAACATACCATCCAATATAGAGAGACCATACTCATTGGTCTGGTCACACCCATATAACATATAACATACCATCCAATATAGAGAGACCATACTCATTGGTCTGGTCACACCCATATAACATACCATCAAATATAGAGAGACCATACACATTGGTCTGGTCACAGTCATATAACATATAACATACCATCCAATATAGAGAGACCATACTCATTGGTCTGGTCACACCCATATAACATATAACATACCATCCAATATAGAGAGACCATACTCATTGGTCTGGTCACACCCATATAACATACCATCAAATATAGAGAGACCATACACATTGGTCTGGTCACACCCATATAACATACCATCAAATATAGAGAGACCATACTCATTGGTCTGGTCACACCCATATAACATATAACATACCATCCAATATAAAGAGACCATTCACATTGGTCTGGTCACACCAATATAACATATAACATACCATCCAATATAGAGAGACCATACTCATTGGTCTGGTCACACCCATAGGACAGAAAATCTTCAAAGTCTGTATACTGAACTGTCAATGTAAATTGATCGTTAGAAGCTGGTGCTTGTATTGTCCACGTACAGAGTGTCGCACTGTAAAACAGGATGTAGTTCACATGAAATAAAATGCATTTCATTTCACATACATGTAACAATTGTTTCAATTCTGGGGTTTTGGTTTTGGTTTACGGGGTTTAACGCCACTTTCAACAATATTTCAGTTATATCGTGGAGGTCAGTTTTATTGGCGGATAAAACCGGAGTACACGGAGAAAGCAAATGACCTGTCACAAGTCACTGACAAACTTTATCACGAGTACACCTTGCCATGAACGGGGTTCGAACTCGCAACTTTAGTGGTGATAGGCACTGATTGGTGTTTCAATTCCGGAGGACGATATTACCATGATATGTCATTCATGCAGGGCTATGGGTTAGGGTTATGATTGTTTTAGCGCAACATTCAACAATATTTCAGTTATTTTCGTGTCATTCATTCAAAAGTGACTACAAATATCTGGCAAATTGGAGAAATCATGAATTTTACATACATCTAGGTGTTAAAAGAATGAAAAACAAAAGAAAAATACAACACTTCCGAAATATTTCCACAATCTAATAGAAAAATCGCAGAAAGAGGTAAAAATCGATAACCCAAGCACACAATCTGTTATCTATTGAATCCGAGGAAGAATAACATTTCTGACAATGTATTATCTTTTGGATTCGAGAAAGAAAAAAAATTCTGACAATGTATTATCTATTGGATTCGAGAAAGAATAACATTTCTTACAATGTATTATCTATTGGATTCGAGAAAGAATAAAATTTCTGACAATGTATTATCTATTGGATTCGAGAAAGAATAAAATTTCTGACAATGTATTATCTATTGGATTCGAGAAAGAATAGCATTTCTTACAATGTATTATCTATTGGATTCGAGAAAGAATAACATTTCTTACAATGTATTATCTGTTGGATTCGAGAAAGAATAAAATTCCTTACAATGTATTATTATCTATTGGATTCGAGAAAAAATTAAATTTCTAACAATGTTTTATCGACTGGATTCGAGAAAGAATAACATTTCTTACAATGCATTATCTATTGGATTCGAGAAAGAATAAAATTTCTGACAATGTATTATCTATTGGATTCGAGAAAGAATAAAATTTCTGACAATGTATTATCTGTTGGATTCGAGAAAGAATAACATTTCTTACAATGTATTATCTATTGGATTCGAGAAAGAATAGCATTTCTTACAATGTATTATCTGTTGGATTCGAGAAAGAATAACATTTCTTACAATGTATTATCTATTGGATTCGAGAAGGAATAACATTTCTGACAATGTATTATCTATTGGATTCGAGAAAGAATAGCATTTCTTACAATGTATTATCTGTTGGATTCGAGAAAGAATAACATTTCTGACAATGTATTATCTATTGGATTCGAGAAAGAATAACATTTCTTACAATGTATTATCTGTTGGATTCGAGAAAGAATAAAATTCCTTACAATGTATTATTATCTATTGGATTCGAGAAAAAATAAAATCTCTAACAATGTTTTATCGACTGGATTCGAGAAAGAATAACATTTCTTACAATGCATGATCTATTGGATTCGAGAAAGAATAAAATTTCTTACATTGCATTATCTATTGGATTCGAGGAAGAATAATTTCTTACAATTACAATGTATTTTCTAAAGGATTCGAGAAAGAATAAAATTTCTCACAATGTATTATCTAATGGATCCGAGAAAGAATAACATTTCTTACTGTGTATTATCTATTGGATCTGAGAAAGTATTCAAGGCATATTGTTCTTCGTGCGCTGTGTTAACAGTCAAAGTACTACCACATGCAAGTGTGTTAATAGCATCTGAAAGGAGATAGAAACGAAATGGCAATACAATACCATATTATTTTGTTCACCTGTTTGTGAAAGCCGAGAACGACCATTTCGCGTTTTCGTCTTTAAATTCATACAAAGCGAACATGCAGAAACGTGTAAGGGAAAAAGCGAAAAACGACAATGTGAATGCTAAATCGCTAAATGGTCACTAAAGGCTTCCATACCTATGTATATGATTTTATTCTGAACTGCAGATAATTTGTGCGAATGCTAATAATTACAAACTTGTTTAAATGTAGAATTGATACATTTCCTCCAGAACAGTTACTTACTTCAGAAAAAAAGGAATATTCCTTCTAAATTCGAAATCTATGAAGTTAAAAGATAGATCACGTGATGATGAATACGTAATAGATATATCATGTGATGATGAATACGTAATAAAAATATCACGTGATGATTGAATACATAATAGATATATCACGTGATGATGAATGCGTAATATGTATATCACGTGATGATGAATACGTAATAGATATATCACGTGATGATGAATACGTAATATTAATAGACTTACTCTGTATTCACGTTCGCCATTCATCTAGCAATACATTTCAAAAAGATATTATATCGATATATATATATACGAAAAGCAAAAACTACCACACTGTTGGAACAGTTCCAAAAACTACCACACTGTTGGAACAGTTCCAAAAACTACCACACTGTTGGAACAGTTCCAAAAACTACCACACTGTTGGAACAGTTCCAAAAACTACCACACTGTTAGAACAGTTCCAAAAACTACCACACTGTTGGAACAGTTCCAAAAACTACCACACTGTTGGAACAGTTCCAAAAACTACCACACTGTTGGAACAGTTCCAAAAACTACCACACTGTTGGAACAGTTCCAAAAACTACCACACTGTTGGAACAGTTCCAAAAACTACCACACTGTTGGAACAGTTCCAAAATCCAATAGAAAAAATCGTACAAAGAGGCAAAATCGATACTCCTAGCACTAATACATAACCGCCCAATTTCATGGCTTGATATAGGCCCTTCAATAAAAATGGCGGGGTTAAATTCCTGTTCATTATGTTTTGCAGAAAAAAAAAGAATCATTAAATATTAGCGAATCAAGCTTACCAAGAACACTAATGTATTGTATTTTAAAACCAGACCACGCGACAGAAAAATCTGACGTAAACTTCAAATACATATATTGTCCAGAAGAAATGTAAAATTTGTCTCTGATAACTCCATTATCTATGCTTAAAAGATTGGAAGTTGTACTGCCTGAAAAGATAATAAAAAATTGTTACTATATGTGGAGATATTTAAAACAATAGAACACATTCAAAATCTTTTTTTGTTTTGTTTTGTAATACATACTCGAATTAGCAACGTCATAAATTGGTAAACAAACAAAAATTTAAAAAATATAGATATATTTATTATTTTAAAATTTACAACTCCCATATAATGTAATAATTACTACTAAGGTTGTCCTCCCTCAGGCCTAGTTGATATTGGCTTCCATGTTCAGGCCCTTCGGATTTCTAGCTCCCAAAGACTTAGATTATGTGGCTTTCCAATCTTTTGACTTTGAGGGTACCCTTTGAAAGTTATTCTAGAAGAGTACCTCCCACACTAAGTTAAATATCTACGTTTCTTTCTAACAAAATGTTTTAAACATACATTTTATGTTTCCCGAAAAGTGAATTTTAGTGTTTATTGGACAGTGTTGATTACTTTGGATTGATTTGTGCTTAGCACCAACTTTAGCAGTATTTCAGCTATGTCGTTGCTTGCCCATGGTCGGTGGTTCTCTCCGGGTACTCCGGCTTCCACCACTAAAACTGGTCGCCATGATATAGCTGAAATATTGCTGAAAGTGGCGTTAAAAAAAAAAAAAAAAAAAAAATCAGCGTTGTGGCGTGAACGTAGTTAAATATATATACATACTATCATATACGTAGAGAATGTCATAATTGGTCTCTAAGTTAAAGTCAATGTATGATATAACTACTTTTCTGTCATTTCCTCCTGAATCAATCTTATACAAACATGTCAATCCGCTGAAAAAATAATGTTTTATCAATCATACATGGTTTCATTATTTCATATACAGTCAAGCCTGTATTTAGAGGTCACTTGTATTTAGAGGTCACTTGTATTTCGAAATATTTGTTAAATTGTAGGAAGAAGAACTGCAATCACACATAATATTGTAGAAAACCATAGGCTTATTGTGCTTACCTAGTAAAATTTTGCTATCTTAATTGTGGTGGTGGCCATTTTGAAATTCTGATTTCCATTGGATAAACAGAAACTCTGCATTGTAGTTTCTAAGACAAGATATTTTAACACTTTCTCATAAGCCTCATCCATGTATTTATGTGCGGTACGCGTATATAAATACGTAGTAATTATAGGAAATATTTTCTATATTGCATGTGCAATAGAGCAAAACCGGTTTGAATATTTAAAGAGATGCGAACGAGATTTAAGTGTATCTAAGTAAAGACGTGACCACTCTACTTGGCAACAATAGTTTAATTTTAACAGAGTAATTAAGAAATCTAATTTAGAAATATTTATGTAATATACAATAAATGGTTAATTCATTTACGTTTATTTTATAGATCCTGAAATTATACTTACTAAGAAAATAAAGCGTAAATAATTGATTGACTCTTGAGTGAATTAGTAAATGTAATGTATTGTATAATAAAATTATAAGGGTCACCGTGCCTGACAAAATCAACATCTTGTTTTAGTTTAGTTTAGTGTGTCTGTTAATTCCAGAAAATCATAACAAGTTGAGGGCATACATTATTTATGTTCGGTTGAACAGAATGAACTTAGAACATAATACATTATATTTACGATACAAACATTTTTACTATCATTTGATCGGTTCCTAAAACCAAACTAATAGCTTGTACTTACAGGCCTATTTTTTCTTTATTTCGCGATATCGAAGGAAATGAATTATCAAAGTTCAAGATAAAGACATTCCAAACTTTAAAAATATAAATGACATTTGTGTCATTAATATACATAATAAGTAGAGAATTTACTTACTTATCATAACTTGCTGGATAGTTTGTCGATTTAAGAGTCTTGTATGCGTTGAATTCTGCAGTAAGATCTTGCGCTGTACCAGAGCATTGTCCATTGACTATAAATTATAGAGAAATACAAACATTCAAATGTTTTGAATAGTCATTAAAATAAATAATATTTCTAATCTACTTTAATTTGCTTTTATAATGAACCCTCCCAGCTTCATGTACAAACAGTGAAACAAATCTCCGACTTTAAAATGAAGAAGATGTAAATAAAGTTCATGAAGATGAAAACACAGGAAAATTACATAGTCTGACATAGTTGAGACATTAGAGTAAAGAAACGACAATGTGGTTGTCGTTCATTATCTCACGGTATTAACACGACGCATACCACATGTGGAGCAGTTTACCCCCGGTTTTTAGTGAGGTTCGTGTCGTTCGATTTTTAGTTTCCTGTGTAATGTTTTATAGATCGTGGTTTGTTCTTTTGTCCTTTTGCATTTCACCATTGTGTTGTCTGTCCTTCGATTTACGGCTTCTGATTACCCCCCTTGGTATCTTCAAACTGTTATTTATAATAAAAACGTAGATATCAAATAAAATAAATTGTAAAACAAAACAGTTGGAACAGTTTCAAAATCCAATCAAGATATCGTAAAGTGACAGAGGATAAAGGAATACCCCTAACACACATATACCTGGATACATGACCGTTCACATTTATGGCTTAGTACAGCCACTTCCATAAAAAAGTGGTGGGATTAAAACTAGTTTTATGGGAGCAAATCTCTCCTCTGAGTATTAAGATGCGGTCCTATTAAAAATGATACAAACATATTTCAAATGAAAATTTTAAAAGTCTTTGGTTTGACCGACAGTGAATCGAAACACAGATGCGAATACTTTAAACATCCACTACCAAGACCCTTCTAATCAATCAATGTGAACTTGACATGTTGGAAATACTTAATAGAGGCCAATAGAAGCCATGTTTTTTTATTTGATGTACCAAGATAGTATCTTCATTCATTCATTCATTCATTCATTCATTCTCTTAATCTTACCTGTGATAAAACAACAGCCAATGAACAGACACAATAGTTCAAACTGGCCTAGTCTTGTCACACCCATTTGCAAAATGTTACAATCAAATGTGTTTTAATAATAACCTGAAAACAAAAAGGAATATGAAGATCACATCCTTACATAAATGAAACATTATACTTGTTCCCAAAGACTTTTAAATTATTTGGCTGTCCAATCTGTTGACCTTGAACATACCTGAAGAAGGTTAATCCAGAAACGAGTCGTGCGCACTAAATTAGATATCTACGTTTTCATTAAGTTATATTCTGTCTTAGAATTTATATCTACTCCATATTTATTTGAGTTCTTTCTTGTTCTTTATTTGGGTGCGGGTTATAGTATTTAACGCCACTTTCAACAATATTTCAGTTATATCGTAGGGCTCAGCTTTATTGGTGGAGAAAACCGGAGTACCCGGAAAAAACCACCGACGCGTCGCAACTCACTGACGAACTTTTATCGCATAATGTTGTCTCGAGTACCAACTCACAACGTTAGTGGTGATATGCACTGATTGCATAGGTAGTCATACATCCAACTACCATGCGATCACGATCACGACCACGACGACACTTGTTTTTTATTTGAGTTTTGTTTTGCGAGAATAATTCATGAATACAATGTAACTGAATGTACATGTATATCCCATCGACTGACATTTACAAGACATCCTTTGAATAAAAAGGATAGACTACTAGTATATTAGTAAGAAATGAAATGCATGTCAATGAACATGAGAGACTATCCAACTTTGCAATTTAGACACAAATTAAAGTAAAGAAACAACGCATGTATTGCTGTTCTACATTTTAAAGTCACAGTAGGGTCTTCAGTAATGAACATACCTCCTACCCTAAAATGATTTTGTGAATCTGTCTCTAGGCAACCAGCCTGCAGTTATGTACCAATCAACAAGTTGAAGAAAAATGTGTGCTGTTTATTGTAAATTAACAGCGAATAAAGCAGACTGATATGTATTGTAATTGAACAGCAAAAGACCACATAGTATGTTTTATAACCTTGAGACGTTAAGACGAATGTGCGAACATTTGAAAACATGATTACTTAAAAAGATTAACTTCACGTAGTGATGAGGAAAAAGGAACAGCTACTTATTGTGCCATGTATCTGGAATTTTATCATTATTGAGATAGATACAAATCTAAAAAATCAATATAATTTGATTAAGGGGTTAGGGTTATTGTGCTTAACGCCACTTTCAACAATATTTCAGCTATATCGTGGCGGTCAGTTGGATTGGTGGAGGAAACCGGAGAAAATCACCGACCTGTCCCAAGCCACTGACAAACTTTATCACACAATGTTGTATCGAGTTAAAGATAAACGACAAAAAATACTAAACCGTCAAAATAATTCCATAATACAATCAGACAATCGTAGATATAGAGGTAAAATCTATATCACTGACACATTCATGATATGAAATATTGCAATAATTTCTAATCGGCTATAGCTATCACGGTGCTGGTTATAATATCGTGTACAGTGGACTAACAGCGAGTGGCCAGCAAGTAATTGTACAACGCCAGAAAGGATCACCGTGGTCACTATCGTAAGTATATAGTAGCTGGCTCTACAACGAACTACTCAATCAATGAATATCACTACTATAGCTGTGAGTTCCACGATTCACTCCCTTGGAGAAATGTACTTGATTGATTGATTGATTTATTGATTGATTGATTGATTGATTGATTGATTGATTGATTGATTGATTGATTGATTGATTGATTGATTGATTGATTGATTGATTGATTGATTGATTGATTGATTGATTGATTGATTGATTGATTGATTGATTGATTGATTGGTTGATTGATTGATTTTTTAACGCTAAGTGAGCATTTTTTTCAGAATGATCATGGCGAGAGCAAGTTATATTTCGACGAGATGACGACTAGACCTACCCGCTCAGCGGATCTGAAATAATACTCAATGGGTAGACATGTCGTTCTGGTCGGAAACATGATCCTGATTCCGAGCTCGTCAGTCTTTGCTCCTACTCCTTAATGCTGAGTGCTCAGTGGATATACAGCAAATTCCAATGTTACAATATTTGGTTTGACCAGACCGGTACTCGAATCCACCACACACGAGGCGAGTACGCTAACCATTGTGCCATCGATGCGTTTTACCTGATATATTGCGTAACTTTAAATATATGACAATGCTTGTCAATTACCTGGGGCATTTCTGTGGTTTCCCCAGAGTACTTAAATTTCCTCTACCAATAAAATGGATAGCTACGATATAGCTGAAATAATGCTGAAACATTCATAAACATCCATGTAATACAACATACGGATCGAGCTAGTCTGAAACCAATTACAGTCAAACCTGCCCATGCGTTTACCTCTATTAAGCAGTCACCTGTATTAAGAGGTCACCTTTTTCTTGTCCAGTCTTAGAAATTTTCATATGAAATTAACCTCTTTTAAGAGGTCACCTGTCTTATAAGGCCACTTTTTCTTTGTCCCAAAGGTCATAACCTCTTAATACAGGTTTGACTGTACATATGTTTATTGCATTGTTGTATTGTAAAGCTGGTTCAATATCTGTTCTAAAATATATTGGTTTGCTTTATAGGTCGAGGGGACGTCGTGATCGTATGGTAGTTAGATTTATAACTACCTATGCAATCATTGCCTATCATCACTAATGTTGTGAGTGACGAGGTGTACTGGATACAACATTATGTGATTAAGTTTGTCAATGACTTGCTGCAGGTCGATGGTTTTCTCTGGGTACTCTCTGGGTACTCCGGTTTTCTTCACCAATAAACCTGACCGCCACAACATAACTGAAATGTTGTTGAAAGTGGTGTTAAACACTACAACCCTAACCCCTATATAGGTCGTGTTGCATTATTTATTTATTTTATTCATTGAAACATTTTGATTTATGATCATTAATTACAAACTAAAAATGCAATTTTAAATATTCGTTGAAATTTGTTAACTCTAGCGGAAATGTTCCTAAACAAACAAGCATGATCGTATGATGTTTGTAAAGTAATTAACCTATAACATACATACAAACACGACACAGAGGATTAACAGACTGTGAAATGTGTTCATTAAGTTTCATTCAAATTCGGAAGTTGTATATTTCAAGGACATTTTATGAATTACAAATATGGCTCCTATAGGAACCTACATATTCTAATTAATCTTGTGCATATGATTAACTCATTTAATCTATAAATTTATGTAATATATGACATAGATTTTAAAACATGTTAGTTCAGACAAAGAGGAATAGCTTTTTGAATTTTATCTTGAATATCAAATGGATTTTTAACTAAAAACTCACCAAGATATTTTCAAATGTTATATGTTCCCCCAAATGAAATGGATCTCAATCCTCTATTTTGAAATGGATTGTTTATATTGCGTCCATAGCTATACCTGACCTTTTGCGGATCAATACACTATATTACCATCAATTGTCAAAGGTAAAAATATAGGATTAATACTGGGTAGTTAAACAAAGAAATATATATACAGATATTTAAATTCATTCATATGATAATTTAATTAATTCTAAAAATAAACTACAAAGTTCGACAACTGGTGTATAAATCCAAAGAGTGAGTGAGTGAGTGAGTGAGTGAGTGATTGTTGCTTAACGCCAACTCAGTAATTTTTCAGCTATATCATGGCGAGAAAAAGTTAATTTTCAATGACATGATGACGAGGTTCGCTTTGTACTAGACCAACACGCTAAATTGGATTTTTATAGTGCTAGTTCACTGATACAACAGTCAGCAGATATACATGTATATTATCCTTATTACGAGCCAACCAGGTTATGTACAGCTCTTTCTCACTTTTGAGACAGACCAGTTCCTATTTTTAGCGATGTGAGATTTTCTTATCTTGCACTAGTGCAAGAAAAAAAATCACGTGCGTTTTGCCGGCAAATGCATGCTGTACAGTTTGGTTCCGTGGCGTTAGTCCGAAGGTCCATTAGTCCGAATTCGAAGGTTCGTTAGTCCGATGGTCCGTTAGTCCGAAGGTCCGTTTGTCCTAATGTCGGCCACCCATACGCTTAAACTGTTATTTCTGGTTTGAATAAACGTATATATTCAACCCGTATACCCTTTTTGTCCCCCGCCGCGAAGCGACGGAGTGACATAGTAATGGTCTGCGTTCG
This sequence comes from Bathymodiolus brooksi, assembly GCA_963680875.1. Lineage (NCBI taxonomy): Eukaryota > Metazoa > Mollusca > Bivalvia > Mytilida > Modiolidae > Bathymodiolus > Bathymodiolus brooksi. Next base: position 43,207,674 of record OY804582.1, read on the forward strand.
TCCGTCCGTCCGTCCGTCCGAATAATTTTGTGAACGCAACTCCTCTTAAAACGCTTGACCGATTTTGATGAAACTTTGCAGGATTGTTACGCATGATATGTAGATGTGCATACTAATCCGCCATTTTGATTCAACATATTTTGTAGGAGTTATGAGACTTTAACATTGTTCACTATAGTGGACTATGAGGAAATCTTATGAACGTAACTCCTCTGAAACCGCTCGATCAATTTTGATGTAATTTTGCAGGATTGTTACAAATGATTTGTAGCTGTGCATATTATACCACCATATTGATTCGACATTTTTAGGAGTTGTGGGACTTAGTTATTTTCTGGCAATGTGCCTTGGCGGGGGACATACAGCTACGTGTAGCAATCTTGTTTATCATAAAGTGGGCGTTAATGTCCTAATTTAAGGAATTATTAACCCTCAAGATGTCACGACAACGATAGTACTGTTCAATTCAAAACAAGTGTGTGTACAGTTATCATTTTTATTTAAGATGTTTCAGTGCCGAACCATCAATAAGTTCTTGAAGACAGAACATACCCCGTGACCGAAACCTCGTGTTACCCTCTCATCCTCTCTTAATTTCAACTCTTATATGTATGTGCTGTTTAGTACTGCTCCAGGTCAATGCTGAATGAGTTTCCTGCTTAGTGTGACAATTTTTTCTGGTGTATATTCAGTTACATTGTATTTTCATGGTTTCAATTTAACATGTTCTTGTGTGAATAATATACATAACTTAAAAGAGCATTTTCTCACAAGTCTTTACTCCAAGAAAGATTAATTATACAGTACTGTCTTTGTTCTGGTTCTAGAAGGTAATTTTGTTATTACATGTCGGGGAATGGGGAAAATGAGTCTGTAATGAACCAACGTTGCTCGCCTGGTGATTAGTTAAGTTGGAAACCGATCAAGATTGATTGATTGATTGTAGTTTAACGTCCATTGGCAGATATTTCAGGAGGAGAACGTTTAATCAATCGAACAGACCCTGTGTACTAGACCGACACGCTGAGCCGGACTTTTAATGTGCTACAGAAGCAACAGCCCGCAGGAAGACATGTGACACCCACTCGGACACGTTATTCTGACACCGAACCAACCAGTCGTCACTACCTATAAATATGACGCGCGCTTGGCGGAGAAGCAGCGACTATCAATTTTAAAGTCTTCGGTATGACTCGGCCGGGTTTGTTTGAAGAGGTGCTCTGCATGTTACTCGCCAACATCTCCAATGAATTGTTGTAGAAGTTACTTTGTTCTTATGAAACCTGTAATTGTTGTACACCAATACTGTACCATTCCGGTTTCCTGGCATGGTGTAAGCCATCTTTGACACGTCCGTTCAGAATAACGACTTACAAAGACTGCAGTATTCGCGGGAAACCGAAGACGCACGGTTTTGGTGGCTCAAAAAGGGAAACTCATGTTAACCCCCCCCCCCCCCCCCCCAAAAAAAAATAAATAACCCATTTATGGAATGATAAAGTTAAATTTACACCTACTGTTTATCCCCAAAAGACCCCATCTCTCTACCTAACCAATGAAATGGCGATTTCACATGATGGTTAACCCCGGATGCAGCAACGAAAGAAGGGTTGATCAAGGGATACTGGTTTGTTAACTTGGGGGTAGGAAAGGGACATATGTAATATAAGTACATACATGTATTTGAAGTTATCTCCAAGTGACTTTCCAAAATGCCTTATGCAAACATGTAGTGTTACTAGAAATTAAGGTATAAAACAACAAAGTACCGAAATTGCAGGAAATAATGATTTTTTATCTAGTATAACCCTACGTTTTTTCCTACATGTAATATGCATAAAACATTTGTTAGATGATCTTTTATGATATTATATTATTTTTTGTTTCTGATGCTGTATACCTAAGGACTAGGGATGGCAACGAGTACCCGGTTAACCGGGTACTCGCTCGAACATCCGACTATCGAATACCAAAATCGGTATTCGGTTACTCGGAAAACTTTTTTTTATGAAAATAATGATAAAATTTTCCGGACAATAAATAATTAATGTTAGATATAATAGAAATCGTACACATAAACTAGCGCTTGGCATGATATGTTTACATAACAATTATTGGTCAATTAAATGGTAATTGATCTCTGATCTGTTTATTCCCCCGGCAAAACACTAGCTTGTAGGCTTAACAATGTTAACCATACAAAGTGATTAAACTGGTATGAACACAATTCAAATTTAAAGTATTGAACTATTAAAAGTGTGTTTGAATTGAATTTCGAGAGAAAGGGCTGTGAAAATGCCACCTCCTACATCTAAAGTTTGGAAGTTTTTCAAACGATGTAATGACTCGAAACTGTCAAATGCCAGTAACTGATTCTCTTGCGTGGTGAAAAGATAATTCCGATAAATATTCAAGACTCTCGGTTCTTGCGCGCCGGTATTTAGCTGTTCCGACAACATCTGTTCCGTCGGAAAGAAATCTTCTCGGCAGAAGGTTTGATTGTTACGAAGCAACAGACTGTCATCGTCTTGCATCGACCAAATTATTTTCCTTAGTAAAAACTCTGTACCACAATGACCGAATAACAATCATGAATGTGACATGACATAACCTGGTATGTAAATAATTTGTACTGTGTTGTAAATAATAAATTTATATTTTTAATTTTTTTATCATTCAACTGAATCTTTACAATTATAGTTGAAATATAAAATAATGAAAAGAAAGGAAGAAAACAGAAGTGTCATTGAACCCAGCTGTACCTTTTTTAAACCGAACAAAATAAATTGTCTACCGAGTAACCGGGTACTCGATCGGAAACCTGACCGAGTAATCGGTTATAAGGTTTTAATCGATTTGACATCCTTACTAAGAACCAATCTTTGGAATTTCTACACTAACAACAGACTGTTTATTCCTCTACAGTATACCACTTGGTTAAAAATCTCTAAGGATACCCTCTCCCCCTCATCTGGTACACGTATCTGGTAAAGGGTACTTTTATATGTCGAGCCATGGAACACGGTATTCTGGAATTACATAGATGTAGAATTTGGTACGCGTATGCTTAAGTTGTTGTGGTAGTTGATTGGAGTTTTCAATATTCCATAATAATTGGTACAACAATGTATATATTTGAGGTTACACTCCGTCCCATCAGTTGTACATTAGAACGTCTGTTTAATGAATGTACTTGTCCTTCACAAAACTTAATATCAGATGTGCTTTTATGTTTTCTAATCCCTTTCTCAGAGATCGTCTCTTTTGTGTCGTACCAAAAGGGACTCTTTCAGTATTTCGTAAAGTGTAAATGACAAGTCTAAGACTATTCTGAAGTGTTTGTTAAGCCAAAAAATCTCAGTTGTTAATTGGATCCACAACGGGTCTTAAAAATGATCTTTGACTAAATATCTTTTAAGTTTTAAGCTTAAACATATTTGGTTAATATCAGAGTTTCAGTGGAGGGTTTACTTCATTGGATGATTTCCATATATTACAGAGACGACGCGTTCGATACCTATCCTTTGGTCGAAAAACAAGACTAACGGACCTTAAAAGGTTCGGACTAACGAACCTTCGGACTAATGAACCTTGGGACTAACGGACCTTCGGACTAATGAACCTTCGGACTAACGGACCTTCGGACTAATGAACCTTCGGAGTAATGGACCTTCGGACTATCGAGCGGTCACCGTACAGTTTATGTCAACCCCCCCCCCCCCCCCCCCCCCAATTCTCCATGCTTTACCTTTTTAAAATAAACAATTCACTGTATATAGGTTTTCAATCCTTTATAAACATGCAAATCCTAACAACTGGCCATATTATTACATAATAACCTTCACGCAATACACAAAATTACGGAAACTACTTTTTTGATTCACATGAAGGGGAAATAACTCGCATTGTTTACACATGATCGTCTGCTAAAAGTACATAAACAAACACGAAACTAAAAACAGCTGATAAAAGTGAGAAATAAAGTCATACACCGGCAAAAAGTGCAAGACTAATAGGTTCTTACATACGTTCTTGGGAAAGACCGGGTGATCTGCCACGAGTGATAGAAATGTTATGTCTTTTCGCGAGTGGAGCGTAGCGAAATGAGCGAAAAGAAACAAAAATTTCTATCACGAGTGGAAGATCACCCGGGCTTTCCCAACAACGCATGTAAGTACCTATTTCTTCCGTAAACCAGCAACTTTCACTATAGCAAACTCCTAGAGACCCCCGCCATTGATCAGTAACTAATTTGCATAAATTATCAGATCAATATCAGAAAATTGAGCGTTATGAAATACACATCATATAAAATTGACTTTTGTGACACCGATTGATAAACTAAGTAGCTTTCTACTGATATTTGAGCTTTTCTCACTAATATTTTATTGAAAGTACAGTATTTTCCTTCATGAGACATGACGTGACACATATTTTGACGTCATTGAAGAATAACGTCAAAGGTACGGAAAAGGACATCTAAGAAATACGAAAAAACGAAAATAAAAGACACAAATATATTTAATACGGTTGGAGTCTGTATTTGAAAAAAAACAATGGTTAAATCCGTAATATATCTGTTATTCAGCTATCAGACAGGGTATATAATGTGACATTCCCAGATTAGCATATATATTTAAACGATTTTGTTCTTGTTAGAGGCGTTCTGATTGGTTGTCACAACGAGTAAAGACGAGTGCACGTGCACTCGTCTTAACTCGGTCGTCTCAACCCGAAAATGACCATTTACGGAAGAAAGGGCCTCGTCAGCGAACGATTGAAATCTTACCCTCCGGTGTCTGAGATTTCCCTGTCTTGCACTTTTGCCGGTGTTAGATTCTATATTTCTCCTTACTGCTGTGTGCTGAGCGGAGAAGCAACAACTGCCAATTTAATAGTCATATAAAGAACAAGTAATGTAATTACAATAAATAAAATTATTATCAATTTGTTTGTTGTTGCTTAACGTAAATGGGCAAATATTTCATGCATATTCAAGAGAAGAATAAGTTCAAAAATATATTTGTTTTATATAAGGGATACATGGAACAATCGGGCCAACGGCTATTGACTGTCACTTGAAAAGAAGGAAGAGCTACATGAAGGTGGTCCGCGAACAGGCGTTCTGTATTATTTCAACAACCAATAATCGAGAGGGCATAAACCAAAACCAACCATCTCTTCGACACCTGGAGACTTGATGAGCAGCACTGTGGATTGAACCATGAGAATCATAATAAGTGTCCAATATATGCATGATATGCAATCGTATTAACATTAATCATCACAATCTGTGTGGTCAATGGACCCAACAATTAAAATAAGATAAAAGTATAGATAAATGCTAATTAATGTAACATGGGGTTTATTTTCGTAATCTATTCACGGTAATAAAATGTTAGAGTTAGGGTCATTGTGTTTAACGCCACTGGGTGGAAGAAACCGGAGTATCTAGAGAATACCACCGACCTTCCGCAAGTCATTAACAAACTACATCACACAACGTTTTATCGAGTTCTCCTCGCCATGAGCGGGATTCGAACTCAAAACTTTAATGGTGATTGGCACTGATTACATAGGTAGGTGTAAACCCAACTACCATACGATCACGGTCACGGCCACGATAAATCCCCCAAAAATCAAACATCGGGTATCCATCCTTATCTCTATTCTAAAATTTGCTAAAACTTTGTATTATTTAATTGATAGAATGAATTTGTTTTATTGTCGGTCTGGTATCTGTGATTGTCATAAACCTTTTGAAACCTTAGAAGTGCAATTGACGAATGCTTGGTAGATCTATTTTCGGTTTCTTCGGGTTGCATAAAAAGGTGAGTAAAATAATCCATTGTTTGATTGGTCAACACGTATCACTACACAAATGCCAAAACCTTTACTGTTTACACGAGGATATACATGTACATCATGTATATGATTCTTTCCGGATTCGTCTACCTTTGTTCTTTTTCGTGTTTAACCGGGATGTACCTTCCAACCATAATTGCTTGCTATTTTTTTTAGATAAAGCTGACAATAATAGCTACAAAAACACGATCTGAAAAGTTTTATAAATTATTTGCCAGTTATACCAGAAACAGATGGATTTTTTTCAATTTCAAAAGCATTAGGCACCATTACGATTCCTATCTTCAATTTTTTTTTAACTTGTCCAGAAAAAGGGAACAAATAAAGAGAAATGCCTTTAACAACCCACCACGTGTCAACGATAATAAAGACCCCACGTATTTACAACCCCCCTTTCCCCGTATGTCTAACTACACCTGTATTAATCCCTATAATAAAGTACACCTTCTTCCTCATTATAAACGTATTCAAACATTCGATCTTTTGGTATGTAAGCCGATTTTACAATGACCAGCAGTGTTCACAGACATAATCTTATTTAATACTAATATTAATATAAACGTAGATCTCCACAAGTGTGTAAGATGTCAGATAAGAATTTACGTGTTGCCGATATGCCATGAATATAAAAAAAATTTCGGATAACTGCGTATTTCTTCATTACCATTTTGGAGCCTACTGGTAAGTTAGATTTTGTTATGGTTAACAATACATATACATCAAGACAGTTGTTTCCTGTTTTGGGTTTTTTTGATTTTGCATTGCATAATTAAGGTTCTGTTTATTTGTTATTGTGTTGTGATGGACAGTAGCATTTGCATAAAAAACAATCCTAGTATTGTCCGTATACTACGACGGGTGTACTACGTGAGGCAGCCCAACAAATAATACATCTTCTAGATATCCATACCTTTTCATTTTGGTTGTATTTATTTCAAACCTCATCGGTGGAGTAATAATTGTGCTCGCCTCGAGTGCGGTAGATCGTGGGTTCGAGCCCCGATCGTGTCAAACCAATGACTATAAAGGAGAAAGAGCAAATACTGGTTGGCTCGGAATCAGGATGATGTGTCCGAGTGGAACGACATGTCTGTCCGCGGACTGCTGTTTTAGTGAGACAGCGCTATACTCAATCTAACTAAGCGTATTGTTCTAGTACAAAACAGACCTCATCATCATATCATTGAAAATTTACTTGTTTTCGTCATGATATTGCTACACAATTGCTGAGTTGGCGTTAAACAACCATCACACACTCATCAATAAGGATAAAAAAAGGATGCACAAATGGCGGATGTTATTAGTGATGATCTGTTTTCATGCAGTTGATTTACTATTGTCAATTTGAAATTGATTATTTCCGCTACCTTTATGGTAACACGTTTTTTATGTTAAAAACAGTTTATATATAGAATTTTAAAAACTTATTAGACGAAAAAGAGGATAAGTTGACTCTAAAAAGAGTTTGAAGATACCAAAGGGGTAATCAGAATCCGTATATCGAAGAAGAACAGACAACACATTGGCCAAAAGAAAAGTACAAAAGGACAAACAACGATTAACAAAACATACACATAAAACTAAAGATCGAGTAACACTAACCCCATTAAAAACCGGAGTTGAACTCAGGCGCGGAAGGGTGAGCAGTTCCTGATCCACTAGTGGCACCCGTCGTGCTAATCTAGTTACAAACCCGGTGATAAGTCACGAATGTGGAAAAGGCCGAGAAGTGTTTACGACAAGTGCAACATATCCGTGGTCACTTGTGACACAGCTATTCCATAACGATCAAACAAGTCATGGTGGCGACCGTAAAACTGTCGAAGTGATGACTTCAAGGTAACCAATTAATCCCCGAAGTCACCCAATAGTCAGTGCTTCGTCGCTTACATGGTTGAATAGATATATTTATTATTGAAATCAACAGTTCCTAAATAGTATAGTGTATTACAATTAAGGTAAATCTCCGTTAGACATAGGTAAACTTAGTCGATTTTTGGCTATCATGTTTAACCTCTTTTGTTTATTTGCTCACAAGGACTTTTAAATTATTTAAAGGAGTTGAAGGCGAAATAATGCCTGAAAGGTGATGATTCATGTGGAAATATACGAATGTAATAGTGCTATCTATAATAAATTGTATTCTTTTTGTCATAGAAATTCTGAGTTGTTCGTTTCCAGTAACATGGGATGGAACATGGTATGACAGTACCGAAGGAACGTTTTCAAGGGGAACAAATCAAGTCACTTCCGGATGGATAGTGACATTTGGTACTTCATCTGTTACATCCTGGACATGCCTAGCTGAAGATTTGTCAAATCGTCATTTCCTGTTCCGGTAGGAGCTTACAATATAACATTTGAAAATTCCCGCCTTTGAATCTAAAATTATATGTTTTTAAACGTTTCCCTTTGAGACAGACAAAAACGGTTCCATTTTCACGCAAAGTACAATGGAAATAACATGATTTTTCCATAATCTATTCCAAATATTAATGTTGTAATAACTTGTGAATTTGATATTTGCTATACAATTATCCTCTGATTTTTTTGCAGATTCAACTGCGTACAAATTATAAAAGAAATTATTCTCAAATTCGTTGTCTTTTCTATTGCTCTTCTTAGACTTGGTACAATTTAAACTTTCGTAGGGGAAATAACTCGTATAATAAAGGTATGAAAATGTATAAGTTTAGAATCAAGTCGGGAATATGCAAAAGGTCTAAACGTTAAGCAATAATGGTCGACAATATTGCTAAATACCAACATTATGAACCTCTCATCTGTGGAGCGTCAAACAAATGACAAACGAATTCGATGTATGTCTTAATCTCCAGTGGCCAAACAGAAATAAACAAACAATAAAACAATCCTGAGCATATTTGTTTTAATTCAAAAGATCACAAACTCTCACAGATAAAACGACTGCATACATATTAACAATAAGAAAACAGAATCAGTGAATGCTCGTAGTTTACTGACCACGAGCACATATAATGGATACTATTTTTCTTCAAACATATAACCTTTAATCTTTACAGGCCTTGACTATGAGCAACTCGGTAGTTGTCTTATAAGAAAAACGAATTGTGTACCATTCGCGAGCACTTGGATTCCAGGGGCGGATCCAGGATTTCAAGTTAGGGGGGGGCGCACTTAAAAAAATTGCGCCGACCGGAGGGAGGCGCGTAAATTGTTGGGGTATTTCGTGTGAAAAATCATGTTTTTACGCCAAAAAATCATATTTTTTCCAATTGCACGAAAACCAAAGGGCAGAAGCAGGATAGCCAAACTCGGCTAAGGTCACCTATGCATGAGGAAGGAGAACCTTAGGTTCAATAATATTTTTTTAATTTTAATTTCAGTGGAGACTCCTCTTTGACGTTCTTTTCTTCTACAATTATTCCGTACCAGTGTGTTTATTGGACAAATGTAACTGATTATTCTTTCTACTATTATATTCTTGCAGGTAAATATGGTATATGTATATAAATATCATTATTTAAATATAAATATTATTTTTTAAAATAAATATTTTTTTACATATGTGTTATCAGGCATACACAACCTATTTTGCAGGTGATTAAAATGTAGATCTCAGATTTAGTGCGCACGACAGTTATATCGGTTATATAAACATTAATATTATTCTATTACAAATATTATTATAAATACATGAATACATATATTATTATATTAAGGTCTTATTCTATCTTAAATTAAATGGACGACCCGAGACGTAAAAGGATAGCAGTACAAATATCAAATGACATGCACGATTTTATTGGACAATCACATAACAGACAATATGTTATTAGGTATTCTAACATAACGTCCTTCTTTCGCTTTGTAGACAAACGAGCGATTTATTGATGGTATAATCTCATTCGCACATGCACCGATGAATGTGACTGACTTTTCCATTGGCAGCATAAATTGTGTGCAACATTTTCCGCAAACTTAAATATAAATTACCATCTTCCAATCAAGTATACTATGTATTTGTACGCTTAGACATATCAGAATCGAAATAGATCATGGAAGACAGAATGTGTTTTGAGGTTTAACATGGGTTGGCGGATATTAGTAAATGTTATCCCTCGCCTCTGTCTCGGGATAAAATACTAATATCCGCCAACCCATGTTAAAACTCCCAACACATTCCATGATTTATTTCTTAAATCACATGACATACAAGATTTTATTCGGTAGTCACATGACATACAAGATTTTATTAGGCAATCACATGACATACACCATTTTATTAGGCAATCACATGACATACAACATTTTATTAGGCAATCACATGGCATACTAGATTTCATTAGGCAATCACAAGATTATTTCTTCAATCACATGACATACACGATTTTATTAGGTAGTCACATGACATACAAGATGTTATTAGGCAATCACATGACATACAAGACTTTATTAAGCAATCACATGACATACCAGATTTTATTAGGCAATCACATGACATACCAGATTTTATTAGGCAATCACATGGCATACAAGATTTTATTAGGCAATCACCTGACATACAAGATTTTATTAGGCAATCACATGGCATACAAAATTTTATTAGGCAATCACCTGACATACAAGATTTTATTAGGCAATCACATGGCATACAAGATTTTACTAGGCAATCACCTGACATACAAGATTTTATTAGGCAATCACATGGCATACAAGATTTTATTAGGCAATCACATGATTTGAGGTACAAGATTTTATTATGCATTCACATGCCATACAATATTTTATTAGGTATAATCACATGACATACAAGATTTTATTACGCAATCACATACGACATACACTATTTTATTACACAATCACATATGACATACAATATGTTATTACGCAATCACATATGACATACACGATTGTATGTGACAATCGTAACAACATACAAGAAACATGCATGTTCCTTTGCATCTTCTAACTCCTGCATTTGAATGACAATTTATTTCTCACCCATTTGCCGATTTTATGTTCTCTTTGTTACATGTTTATTGCATAATTGTCACAAACTGTATTGTTTAATGACAATAAAATTTTGAATTTGATTTTGAATTGAATTGTATTGTACATGAAAAGGACGTTTTTTGTGATGTTTTCTTGCTCTCTCTGTGTGCCTATACTATAGGCTATAGCTACATGCTAACATATTAAATAGAACAAAAAGTATATATATAGAATTTCATAGAGAATTTTGGGGAAAAGTCAATTTTTTTTAATTGATGTTCTAAATAAAAGCTATGATGAAAAGCTACTGAGTTTTTCTCAGCGGACTAGTGTTTTATCTTTATTGTTTAAAAAGGGGGATCCCTTAGTTCTAGATAATTATAGACCAATTTCTCTTTTAAATGTTGATTTAAAACTTCTTTCTTATGTTCCAGCACACAAAGAAATTAATAGAGACCAAAATGACACAGTCGTCAATTTGTCATCAAAAGATTTAAAACCTGCTGAAATTCGTATACTCTCAAAGGGACTTAATTTCTGCCCCACCCCCAACAAAATCAACGAGGAGCAACTATCAGCTGATCTCGACAAATTTGCTAGATCTCTTCGTATTAAAGAATATTTCTCAGCCAAAGAGAAAGACTGTCCTGTAGATGGGTCGTCCGATTCGGAAGATGATAATGAGATCCCCCTTCCTAGGTATAAGAAAAAAAGTTCATGGATTCCAAAACCCAGCAAAATACAACTTTAGAATCCTTTATTGAATTAGTCAAAAATGATGTCCAGACAGCAACCAGCACGAACATACCAACCCATAACAACCTCACTCCAGCAGAAAATGGTGTGCTACAAGAATTAAAGGAAAGGGATGACATTGTCATAAAGTCAGCAGACAAGGGTAGCGCAGTTGTTGTTATGGACAAAGTTGATTATTTAGAGGAGGCAAACAGACAACTGACGGATGAAAGATTTTACAAAAAACTGGTCTCTGACCCCACGGAAGAATTCAGCACTAAAATAACACAGGAGCTAAAAATTATGAAAGAAAATAGTCATATCGACAAGAACACTTTCGATTATTTGAAACCAGACAAACCCAAAGTTGGACGCTTCTATCTATTACCTAAAATTCATAAAGTCAACAACACCGGGAGACCTATTGTTTCAGCAAATGGGCACCCCACAGAAAAAATCTCCGAATTCGTCGATTTCCACCTTCGACCTCATGTAGAAGCGTTACCCTCACATTTGAAAGACACCACTGATTATCTTCAAAAAATGGAATCCATGAACCCCCTTCCTTCGGGGACCATTCTTGTTTCGATGGACGTTACGTGATTATACACTAACATCCCAAATAATGACGGTATCGAAGCATGTCGAGAGGCCTGGGACCAAAGAGCCGTTAAAGAACCACCAACGGAATGTCTTGTCCAGTTGCTCACATTGGTACTGAAGCATAACAATTTTACATTTAATGGAGAGCATTTTTTACAAATCAACGGAACAGCTATGGGAACAAAAATGGCACCTTCATACGCCAACATCTTCATGGGGAAACTTGAAAAACTAATCATACAATCTGCACCTCACAAGCCACTTTCCTGGTTTCGTTTCATAGACGACGTTGACATGAAGTGGACCGAGTCGGAAGAAAACCTCAATCGTTTCTTTGACCATGCCAACAATGTTCACCCCACTATAAAATTCACCCATGAAACATCTAGAAATAACATCTCCTTTCTGGATACTTACACCACCTGTGAAAATGGTATTATGTCAACTGACATATACAACAAACCGACAGATAAACATCAGTACCTCTCTCCACAGAGTTGTCATCCTAAACATTGCACCAAAAGTATTCCGTACAGCCAAGCTCTCCGAATCAAACGCATCTGCTCCAACGAACAAACCACCAAAAAACGGCTTGGGGAACTGAAATGTCATCTGAAAAAGAGGGGTTACAACAATGCGAGCATTAACCATTGTTTTAACAAAGCAAGTGGTATTGACAGAAAAGACCTCATCCAATATAAAGAAAAGAACGCGAACAACAGAGTGCCATTTGTCATCACATACCATCCTGCGCTCAGTAATTTATCCAACATCGTTCGTGAGCACTGGACAACCATACAAAAACACCCAGAACTGTGTAAAATCTTCAAAGAACCACCCGTCTTGGCCTTCAGGAAACCCAAAAGTTTGAAAGACATCTTGGTGAGAGCTGACATCTCCCCTCGATCTGCCTACAATGGTCAGTGTCAAAAATGTGATTCGTCATATACTGCAATGCCAACTGCAAGACAGAAAATATTATCTACCTCCTGGAATGTGCAATTTGTGGTCTTCAATACATCGGAGAAACTAAACAACAACTTAGTAAACGCTTGAATGGCCACAGAAGCGATGCAAATTGCAAACCCGACCTTCCACTCAGCAGACATCTCAGATCGACGGGCCACCATGATTCTTTCGGCAAACTGAAGGTCACCATAATTGACCATAACCCCAAGTGGGATGATAAAAGCAGACAGGAAAGGGAAAGCTTCTGGATTAGCAAACTTAAGACCTTATCACCGAATGGAATCAATGAGAAAAAGTAATATCCTCTCTTGACTCCTTTTCGTGTTGGTCTCCTCCAGTCGTATTAGGACATACAGTTTGCTCTATTGGCCCAAAGTATATATTCCACACTGTGGTGGGCCGTTTTTTTGAATGAGTTTGGGTATTATACCGTTTTCAACAATATTTTGACAGTGCTATTTGATACATTTACCAATAATGTCTCATTTTTAATGAGAGCGGGAGGTTTGGCGCCTTAAAATCTGATTCAACCCACCATTTCTTTAGAAATGCCTGTACCAAGTCAGGGTCATTACGGTTTTCACAGTTTTCCGGTTGTTGACTGATTTTGTCTGTTTATATAATTATGAGTTTTGACTTTCCCTTTGTAAGATTGTTCGGAGTTCGGTAATTTTGTTATTACCTTTATTTTATATTTAGTTTTATTTCTAATTTAACATTTATTTAAATGTGTAGCCCTATTGTATATTTATATTATTGTTATTGTACTTTTATTAATTTATATGTAGGATTTCCATTCTTTTATGCATGTAGTTTCATATGTGCATCTTCTGGTTCTTTTGTGCCGTACATGGACCGTCAAAAACTTTTTTTTGAAATTTGAAAAATCGCTTTATTGTTTCGAGATTTTATTTAATTAGACATTGATAAAGTCCCTCGGTGGGACGAACATTTTGTCATTCAACGAAGTGTTTAATTCTTTATCACTTTGTTTTGTGTACTTGGTGTTGTTTTACAAACCATTTTAGACGTTTATAATTGTTTTACTTGTATAGTATCGTTATACCGTAACGATCCAACACCCCGTAAGATTGATCGTTGACTGGTTTTTCAGACGTTGTATATATATATATATATCTTAATGGTGGCCCTAAGGCGATTGCACTTTGGTGACCCTTGCAATATGATGGTCACACGCAGGTCTCTCTGATATTTTTTCCTCACCTTTTTATATAGTTTTTGACAACACTGTTAAAACCGTTTGATGTTTGATCAGTGTTGTCAAAAAGGTCACTGAGTTACTTTTTACATGGTAACAGCAGTGATATATTTGGGAGAGTAATATATTTTTTGGATAATATGAAGCAGTCGGCCGCGATACTGGTATTATTACCAGTATTGTAATATTTACAATACTGGTATTACCAGTATTATAATATTCACAATACTGGAAATACCAGTATTGTAAATATTACAATACTGGTAATACCAGTATTGTAACACAGTACAATACTAGAAATACCAGTATTGTAATGTTACAATACTGGTAATACCAGTATCGTACATATACAATACTGGATGTACCAGTATCGTGCATTTACAATACTGGAATACCAGAATCGTTGATCTATACACAATACCGGAAGCTCCAGTATTCTTCATCCAACAATACTGGTAATACTAGTATTGTAAAACACACGATACTGGAAGCTCCAGTATTCTTCATCCAACAATACTGGTAATACTAGTATTGTAAAGCACACAATACTGGTAATACTAGTATTGTAAAACACACAATACTGGAAGCTCCAGTATTCTTCATCCAGCAATACTGGTAATACTAGTATTGTAAAACACACAATACTGGAAACTCTAGTATTTGGTAATTTGACACGAGTGGGCAGAGCCTAATTCTAACTGTAAATCACAGCTCATTGTATTTACCGTTAGTATTAGGCTCCGCCCAGTCATGTCAAATTACCTTACCAATATATATCAAACTCTAAGGGACCATACAAAATATTTTGACATTACAGGGCTTTTGCCTCTTATGTTATGTACAGCAGAAATGACGTATGAGTATGAATTATATTCCATTCTTTTAGTATAATGTAGACATAAAAACTCGGGTTAACCGGAATTCTACCTAATCTTCCAATATCTGCAATACTGGTATAACCAGTATTTTCCAGAATCTTCCAGTATCTGCAATACTGGTATTACCAGTATTTTCCAGTATCTGCAACACTGGTATTACCAGTATTTTCCAGAATCTTCCAGTATCTGCAATACTGGTATTACCAGTATTTCCCAGAATCTTCCGGTATCTACAATACTCATATTTTGGCAATGACCAGTATCTTCTAGTATTGCAGATACTGGAAAATTCTGGAAGATACTGGGATACTAGTATTTACCAGTATCTGTACCAGTATTGCAGATACTGGAAGATACTGGTAAAATACTGGTATTACCAGTATTGTGTACCAGTATTGTAGTACCAGTATCGCGGCCGGCTGCTTCATATTATCCTCAGGGAAATATATTAATTCTATATTTTTTATTTTCTATATAATCTTTTTTTTTTTTTTTACAACGTGATATATTTTATTCAAATGCTTGCCACAATTAACACGCCAAAAGTCCAAGCTCCTTTTGGTGTTTCCCTGTTACATCTTGTTCTGATTATCCAGGGCTATAATCAGAATTACATGAAATATATATACAACCTAAATACAATTTCTATTTAATACCTTTTGAAAACATTTATTTATTTTGCATTTATTATATAATTTTTTACTTTCATTAAAAATGTACACTTTTGAAGTGTTTTATTTTCATTTATTCTTTTAATATATTCATTGGCAAATATTCTATAAACATCAATATACTTTGTTTTCTGTTCAGATATATAGTACGATTTGTAGATGGAAAACCCTATAACTGTTATCAAAAAATTTAATGCAAGATAGTTTTTATCATCTATCTTGTATCCAAGTACTATATGATTCAAAGTAATTTTGTTTTCGATACCCAAACCCTTCATTAAATTCTGAAATTTTGTCCAAAACTCTTTTAGAAAGGTACAAGTAATAAAATAATGAGAGTAATCTTCATCTAATTTACAGAAATTACATAAACTATTCCTAACAATTTTCCATTTGGAAAGTAAAACTTTATTTGGTATAATAAAATGAAAAAGTTTCCATCTGAACATTTTAAGTTTGTTTTCGTCAAGAAATTTGAAAATGAAAAAATATAGACTACTTGTATTTGGTTTTTCAGACAACACTAAATAATTAATCCAATAATGTGTACCAATAGGGTTTGAAAATTTAACATTCACCAGTTTATTATATAATAACTTATTAGACAATGTAGATAAATTAATAAACTGATTGTTCCAGATGAAATAATCTTTTTTGATATTTACAATGCTTTTAACTGAGCTTTCTGTTTTTAAAATGTCTATCCAATTCTTTGGAAAAGCTTTTTTAAGAATACTAAATTCAGATATCCAATTAGATTTATTTTTTAACTTGTGAAGAATAAATTCTTGCGTAATTTTACCATTATTATCTATTATATTATTAACAAAAAATATTCCACTATTAATCCATTCTTTAAAAAATAAATATTTTTTTTCAAATGTAATAAATCTATTTCCCCATAAAATTTGCTTTCTTACATTACTGAATGTCAATGGTGAACTTAATTGACCTCCACCTGTTTTTATCCAACTGGTCAAAACATTTTTGTAAAATTCCGGGATATTATTTAGAAACTGTTTATGTTTTTTCACATCTATGTTCATTTTAAAAATAAGCCATATTTTCCCAAATACATTTAAATATTTTAGTGGTATCAATTTCCAATTCGAAAATTTTTAGTCAGCTAATCTACTTACCCATGATGCCTTCAAAGATATAAAATAACTTTCTATATCTATCATTTTCAGTCCACCCTTCTCAAAATCTCCTATCAATGTATTTCTTTTTACCTTATCTGGTTTCCCATTCCATATAAATTTAAAACACTTACTCTCTATCTCTTTTTTGTATTTTTCTGGAATAACACAGGAACTAACAATAAAAGTAAAAATAGGTATAATCAAAGCTTTAATGATTAGTACTTTACCCAATATTGAGAGGTTTCGCTTTGACCATGACAAAAATAAGCTATTCATTTTTTCAATTTTTTTTCCCAATTAAGTTTTTCACATTCTATGTAATCATGACCATAATGAATACCTAAGGTCTTTATTGGTTTGTTTGTCCATTTAATATTTTCTTCCTTTTCTTTACTGTGTTTTAGTTTCCCAATCCACAACCCCTCTGTCTTATTTCTATTTATCATTAAACCTGAAAAATTAACAAAAATTTCAATTTCGTTCATAGCAACAGATATGTCGTTTTTAGAGTTAAAATATAGTGTTGTGTCATCTGCTAATTGCGAAATTTTTATACTATGTGTTTGTTCATCTATTTTTATCTGAAAACCCTTGATATCATTATTATGTCTTATTCGAAGAGCCATGATTTCAACTGGTAAAACAAATAGCAAAGCAGATAAAGGACAACTTGACGTATTCCGCGCGAGTTTTTGAAAATCTCTGATATCCAGCCATTGTTCATTACACAAGTTTGAATATTACTGTATACAGTTTTAACCCAAATTATAAACGATTCATTAAACCCAAAATGTTTTACAGTTGTCAAGATAAATGTCCATTCAAGTGAGTCAAACGCTTTTTTAAAATCAACAAAGACTACTGCCCCTTCAACATTATAAGATTCAGCAAAATCAATAATGTCTTGTATTTGTCTATGATTGAAGTCAATGAACCTGTTTTTAATATATCCAGTTTGGTCATTATTTACAATTTTTTTTAAAACTTTTTTTAAACGCTGTGCTAGAACATAAGAAAGAAGTTTTAAATCAACATTTAAAAGAGAAATTGGTCTATAATTATCTAGAACTAAGGGATCCCCCTTTTTAAACAATAAAGATAAAACACTAGTCTGCTGAGAAAAACTCAGTAGCTTTTCATCATAGCTTTTATTTAGAACATCAATTAAAAAAAAATTGACTTTTCCCAAAAATTCTCTATAAAATTCTACTGTTAGTCCATCCAAACCTGGGGCTTTATTTGATTTCATATTATTTATTGCATTAGAACACTCTTCTTCAGGTACCTTTCCATCACAAATTGATTGATCCTGATCCTGAAGCCTGTTTTCTAATTTTGTATCAAAAATATAATTACTGGTTAGATTTTCATCAGGATATTTTGTAGTATACAATTTTTCATAATGTGATTTAATAGTACTAAGAATGTGCATCTGGTCAGTTATTATTTCATTGTTTTCATCTATTAATTTGTTTATTGACTTTTTAATTTGCCTCTGTTTTTCCAGACCTAGAAAATATGAGTTATTTTTTTCCCCATATTCCACCCATTTCTCACGACATCTAATTTAGCTTTTTGGTCATATATTTTTACAAGTTCTATTTCAATATTATGAATAACTTTATTTAAATTATCGTTTTCCTCGCTTTGATTATCCCTTACCATAATATTATTTTCTAATTCACTTTCTAATTTATGTCTAAGTTCTCTAGTTAATTTTGATTTGTTTTTACAATACATAGTGGTTACTTCTCGAATTTCAACTTTAATTGCGTCCCATAATAATCTAATGTCGATCTTATTATTATGATACTGTATTAAATATTTATCAATTACTTTATTTATTAACTGTTTATAATCATATTCCTGCATTACAGAATTATTAATTTTCCAATATCCTCTTCCCTTTTCAGACACCCCCGACCGAAAGGTTAAAACCACACTTTGATGATCAGTATACTGTATGACCGCAGGTTTAATTTTACAACCTTGAACAAGCGATAAAAAATCTTTTCCTAAAAGAATCATATCAATCCGACTAGCTTGTGTTTTGTCTTTCCTACGCCATGTAAACTGTTGTCTGTTTTCATTATATATCCTCCAGACATCAATTCACTTATTAGTTTTTATAAAGGACTTTAAACTATTTACTGATTGCTTACAAACATTACCTGTACGTAAACTTCTACGATCTATGTCTTGCATTATCTCGTTAAAATCTCCCCCGACCACAAGAATACCCGGGGCCCGTCCCATGTTCTTTACAGAAATTACTTACCTTTTTATAAAACATGTTTCTTAAAGTTTTGCTATTTGGTGCATAAATGCATACTAACGAAAAAACTGCATCATCTATCTGTACATTTAATAAAACAATTCTGCCATTTTCATCAGTAACCTTGTCAATGACCTTATAATTGACTGCTTTATTAATAAATATTGTTACCCCCCCTACTAGCAGATGTTCCTATACTACCATAAACGTTAAAATCTGTATTGAAATTTATTTCGTTTTCAATATTCTGATCGAAATGTGTTTCTTGAAAATAAGCTATATCACATTTCATTGACTTGACCCATTCTATAGCTCGACCTCTTTTCTCTCTGTTTTGCAAACCGTTTACATTTAAGCTACATAAATTTATCATATTTTTGACAGACATTTTTTATGAGATAAGATTTGTTTTGTCAGAACTTGGTCGTTTCCCACTCTATTACGATATTATAAAAAGTATTCTCCACTATTGGAACCGACTTGAATATCTAGAAAAATTTCCTTTACTACAAAATGCTTATGAACAATCAAAACAACTATATAATCAAAACAAATCATCATGGTACGGATCTCTCCAACGTATACTTCAAAATTTTCCAACAATTAGTCAATTGAAAGGAAAGAAAATTTCAAAAAACAGCCTCAATAGACAAATCAAAGAGGGCTTTTTGGAACTATGGAAAAATCAGATGAAACAATACTCAGAAGGGAAGCTTCGCACTTACACCACATTCAAAGTACATTTTGGGTTTGAAAATTATCTATCTGTTATCGGTAATTTTGAGCATAGGAGATGTTTAACTAAACTAAGAATCTCAGCACATCGTCTACATATTGAGACTGGTAGATACCAGGGTATCCCTCCACACCAAAGGTTGTGTGAGCAGTGCGACTCAGGAGAGGTAGAAGATGAAATTCATTTTCTACTTTGCTGCAGCAAATTTAGAGAGGAGCGACAACAGCTGTTCAAAACAATATCTCAATCGTGTAACAATTTTCTACAATTAAATCCTCGAGAAAATTTTTACTGGTTAATGACCTGTGAAGATGTATCAGTTTTGAAAGAGTTGTGTCACTTTATTTATAAATACTGCAGATAATTTAAATAACTGAATAACACTGCTTCAATTTTATTAACAAAATCTACATATTAATGTCTAAAATATATTATTGTTTGTCTGCACTAGACACGAGGAGGAATGCTCATTGCTAATCTTAGTAGATGCAATACATTTCCTGAAGCACTGTCCCTTGGTGTCTGTTGCAGATAAACGATACATCTATTTATTCCCATTTTAGTTTATTACTTGAACTGCTTGCTTTCCTGGATCAGACACGGGGAGAATCGAAATGCGATTCTTAAGCACCGTCCCCTGGTGTCTCCTCCAGCTAAGTAATCACAGTCCTTTCATCAAACACATGATGTTTTACTACTTGAACCGCTTGCTTTGCTGGATCAGACACGGGGAGAATCAAAACACAATTCTTAAGCATCGTCCCCTGGTGTCTCCTCCAGCTAAGTAATCGCATACATGTAGTCCATTCTTCAACCATATGATACACTGCAACTATACATTACTCATTGCCTCTCCTCGGGTCGTGCTGCCGAACACGGCCTATTTATTTATTTATTTATATATTTTTTGTAACATATCATTTAAATAGTTAAGAATTGTCTTGTTTAAAAACATATATCTCCATTCTGTATTGTTGTAACTGTTGATATAATTATGAATGTATATTTGTTATTGCCCCTTGAGGGACCCTAATTGGAATAAAAATATTGTATTGTATTGTATTGTATTGTATTTGATATGTAACAATTCTATTTTTTTTAACCACAAAAGAGTCATTAATATCCCATTAATATCCCACACTATCATAATTTTTTTTTATATATATAGCAATTCTAATTTTGTCAAATAGAAAAAAAACATAATTAATCTACAATATCTACACAATATTACAAATATGCAACATTTAATATCATTTTGACATATTTCTATACCCGTAAATAGCATGCGAACTTTTCCGTGTATGTATCCTAATATATTTTTTAACATATCATGCCTCGACCTATATTTAATACAGACTATCCGACCTTTAAAAGTACATTTATGCGACTCAATACAGACAGGATTATATTTAACATGTGGATACTTGGTTCATAGTGTAACATTAGTACAAACATTATGAAGATTGAAAATATTTTAAATGCAGTGATCGTGAAAACAAATAATTCACTTAAAGTTAAAGGAAGTATCTGTGATGTTTTACCCACTGGTAAGTATTTTTTTCTATATATTTTCACAGGAGTCGGAAGTTCTATCAATAATAAGGTATAGGGGCACCTCGAAGATCGCTGGGAAACTATGAAAAAAACATCATAGTTTCCCAGCGATCTTCGAGGTGCCCCTATACCTTATTATTGATAGAACTTCCGACTCCTGTGATATTTTATATGACACTTGGCTATAGCCAATTTGTTTTATTAGCGTTTCTCTTTTGTTTACATTTATATTTATAAGGAATATATATATATGTATAACCACGTGCTATATTTGGCGTGACACATCTCATGTGTATTAACGATGGCTAAAAATAGATTAGGTGGAAACTTGAATTGTAATTGTATGGGACAAATAAATATGTGTTACTTTGTAAAGAAAATACATACTGTTTTGTAAAGGAAAACTGAGAGAATAACAATATGAAAATAATAACGAGCCATGTTATATGTACACACTAAATACATGTTTACATATTCATAATAATAGTATACAATACAATACAATACAATATTTTTATTCCAATTAGGGTCCCTCAAGGGGCAATCTATACTGACTATAAATCTATACTGACTATAGTCAGATTTATCATAAACAACATCAATATAAAGGTACATCTATTAATAGTATACTTCTTAATCTTATGTTGTAATGATTTTTTACTTCTTATACGAGCATATCTTCATTAAACATCATATAACCCTCAATTAGGTTTTTAATGATATACAACATTTTTACTCTTTGTTGGAGCTTATATAACATTAGTAGTTTTGTAATTTTTTTTAAATTTTAATTTAAGATAAAAAAAACTTATTTCAAATAGCACACTAAATGATGATTAAGTTTTCCTGTTGCTTGGTTTTAACTTCTTTCGACCTTTACTGCTTCCTTGTTGATCATGTAATTTCTCAGTAGGAGTTGGTGGAGTCCTTTGAATTACACTAGGCCTATTTGAAGTTTTCATGAAATTGTCCATAGTTTTTTTGACCAGCTTTAACTTGTTTATTTTCTGATTTATCAGTTTCAATGATTTTCACTTTTTTATTTCCTTTTGCTTCTATGTCTTTGTCTTCCTTGTCTGTTGTAATTGATTTTACAGCTCTGTTATGGGGTTGAGAATCCTCAGCTTGACTTGCATCATCATCCTCATCATGCTCAGTCAGATTTTCCTCCTCAACACCATCATGTACACTTATGTTTGGATCAGGAAAAACAAGATCATGAGGACAGTCTACCATTCTATGACCTTGCTGATTGCATGACCTACACACCCAATCACTTGTGCACTGATACATGAAGTGTCCTGGCTTTAGACATTTGTGACAGTTTTTATTATTCTCCCTGTTTTGATTGTCGGTTTCTACTTGACCAGGATGGAATATCCTCCCCCAGTACTTGCCTATTTGAAGACTCCTTGGAAGTGGGTGTGGGAGTGGTTTACTGATGATTAGTCTGTCACCTGTATCACAGTTAGTTAATCTCCCATCCACTCTAAGTTTTTCCTTAAAGATACATGTACCTTCAATATTGCAGCCTTCTAGAGTCAAAGTACGGTGACTTTGGCCGTCATCAGCGGAAAGATGGATATTTTTAACTTTAATGCGGATGGTATCAGGTCGAAATCTTTGAGGATTCCGAGGATTTTGTGTGTGAAGGGGTACCCGCCTGCCACGTAGATTTAAACCTTCCACAGTTAGAGTAATTCTATCCTCTGTATTGTCCATATAAATCCTCCACATATCTCTAATACGCTGTATCCCCTTTATGCATTTGGCTGGGACTTTGGAGCCTACCCCTTTATATATCTCTACGTTGGTGAGCCAGTGAGTTCTATCGGGTTTGGTGGAACCAAACACGTCTTGATCGACTAAAAATAGGGGCTTTACTGAATCACCAGATGCGTAATCTTTATTTTGTTCCCCGTGTTTACTATCAGATTCGTCTGTATTGTTTTTTATTACTGCTCTGATTGTTAACTACCTCGGCGAACGTCGCCATTTTTTCATTGTTTACATTTGAATCTTCGATTGTAACAATGGGTTCTATGTGTTCTACACCCCTGAGTCGTTTTATTAGTTGCTCAATTTGTTCGTTAGTCAGTTTGTTACCACTGTACGTACTCATGTCTTCCATAGTGAACAAGAGATACTTTAAATTTAACTTTTGCTGGAGCTGTTCTCTCGGTGAGTCTTGACAAACCAAGGGACGTAACTCATATATTTTCTATATAATCTTGGTAACATCAAAGACTCTTTTACAAAATATCATAAAAATCCACTGATCACTATTTTGATTAAATATATGTTTTGTTGTTCTTGAAGTTTCTTTGTAGTCTACCACCTTTTACAGTAAGTAGTAGGGAAGAGAGTAAAGTTCTACCAATTTATGTTCAAACACAAATAAATAATTCTTTAAAATTCACACAATGTACCTTGGTAAAATCAGTGACACAAAACAAAGAACACACACTAATATATAAATTTCATGGATTTGATCATTTGTATTTCATACATAATGCTGATAGATCAAAATTATAATCTTGACAATAATCGTAAAATAATGGGACAGAAACAAATTATATGCAGATTATCAAATTTAAGGAAAATGCATCGGAAGTTAGTACCTCTCTGTACTGGGACACCTGTTTTACCCCAAAAATAGAGCATACAACTATGTATATATATCTTAGAAAACTGAAAATATATAATAACTGTTGAAATCAGAGCAAACCATCATATTTAACTTTTCTGAGTTTAAAAAGAAGGCAATATAGGTGAATTCCAGAAAAAAGGGAAGGACATGAATTCCTCCATTTTTTTATAATGACCCAGTTAGGTCACATGATCTAGGCGGTCATGAACTATTGGCATCACTTGGTGTCTGTCGTCTGTTGTACGTTCATAGACATTGATGCTTTTGACATTTTCTCTTAAACCACTAGTGGAGCAGGAACTGCTTACCTTTCCGGAGCACCTGAGTTCACCCCCGGTTTTTAGTGGGGTTCGTGTTACTCGATCTTTAGTTTTATATGTATGTTTTGTAGATCGTTGTTTGTCCTTTTGTACTTTTTTCTTTTGGCCATTGTGTCGTCTGTTCTTCTTCGATATACAGATTCTGATTGCCCTTTTGGTATCTTCAAACTCTTCTTGTCAATTTTAACCAAACTTAAACAAAATGGTCCTTGGTTCGTTCTCTTTAGAAATTGTGTCCGACATGTCTGCAAACCTTCAAATATTGTCACCTTTACTAAAAAAAGACATATATACTTTAGATATATCTTCTGAAACCAGTGTGACTGAACTAATTTTTACTGAACTTGGTTAGAAGAGTCCTTAGATTGTCCCATTTCAAAACTGTTTCTGACAGCCATGCCCTTCATCAAAGATGGCCATTGTTGCTAAATATAGAAATTTTCCTGAACAAGCCATTACATTTACATTTTTTATAGGAATAAGCTAAAATTTAAATTGTAGGTACATGTATATGGTAATGGGTGGTTTAACATGGATTCTGGATTTTTCTATAATATTTGTAACTTGCCAATGTTTTGGCAAAACTAATATAATAAAATGAAAATAAAAAAATACTGGAAAAGTTCTAAAATCCAATAGAAAAATCTTAGAAATAAGCAAATTTGATATGCCCAACACCCAAATACATAATCGCTCACTTTCCTGGCTTGGAACAGACACTTCAGTAAAAAGTGATGGGGCTATAGTAGTTTTATTGGCCCAAAATCTCTCCACATGCAAAGCGCAAAAAAAGAGAATTTTGAAAATTGCCTCCAACTGTGTTGCAGTGTTTGCAAAATGATCATTTTTATGGGGTTATTGATGAACCATCAAACAAATTTAGCTATTTCATTTAAAAAAGGAATCTAATAGGGGCTCAATCTTCGAAATCTGGCATATTTGGTAAGCAATCTAATCAAAATTAGGCACTTGCTGCATATTTGAAAAAAAAAAGTTCTTTTGCAATGCACTAACATCCCTCATATGAGGTCACATTGGGATTCATATTTTCTACTGACCAATTAGCAATGAGCTTACTAAATCTTTAGGTATCATGAGCGAGTACACACCAAGAGATCAGGGTTTCTGCTACAATTTTACAAGCACAGGACAACTGTCCAATATAAGACAATTTCTATCAGACAATTTATCCTAAGTAATTTTGTGTTATCAGACAGACAAATTGAGGTTCACAAAGTGATCCAAACCTAGGGAGGAGGTTGAGGGGGTTTGCCCCCCCCCCCCTCTTTTTGGCCAATTTCCAAAGTTCCAGAGCTCTTTCAAAGTTAAAAGTCTCGGTGTTCTGGAGTAAGTCTATTCCTAAGTGGAACCAAAATCTGTTTTTTAACAGAAAATCCCCTCTCACACCCTGCAGGGCTTTCAATATTTTTTAAGTCTACCAGTACCTCACTATTTACAGGCGGTACTTTTTATTAAAATTTGAATACTTTTCATGAATATCTTATACAACTCTTTAAAATCAGGAGGTACCAAAGACCATTTTAGGTGGGTAAAAGTACCTGGTACAGCCCCTTATTGAAAGGCCTGACCCTGCTGTGTTGACAGGGCATGTTATTGCTAGTGATGCAAGTTTCGATCAAATTTGGAAATTCATCACTGTGAAATTATACAATTAATCTCCATAGATTCTCCATTTCTGTTCTAGGGTACATCTGAGACAAGACTTTTAATTTAATTTCACTCCATTCATATCTTGTTGCTTCAGGTTCAATTAATATTATAGGTCCAACAGTGGATGTCTTTTTCTCATTATTGTCATCAACCCATTTGCGAGTCTTCTCCATCCCAAAATGATTAATCAATGCTTCTAATTGTTCATTTCCCCACGTTTTAAGTGCAGCGGAATCCAAGAAACTAATTGGTCTCATTGACATAATTCCAAATGAAGAAAGCATGTCAGTATCAGGGAATCTGAAAAATTATTGTAGTCAAATTGAAACATTTTTAATATCATAGGATGGGCTTTCTGAAATGGGAAGTACATATGTAAATTGAAATCAGAATTAACTTTTCAGATTTGTTTTAATGATTGGATGCCACTAGTGGCACAGGAAAAGCTTATCCTTCTGGAGCCACTGATTTCACCCCTCGTTTTATGGTGGGGTTCATGTTACTCAATCATGAGTTTTCTGTGTCATGTTTATTTTGAAAGTTAGTCCTTTTGTAATTATTTTGAACATATAGATTTTTTACTTTTGATTATCCCTTTGAATTTTTTTTACACTAGGTCAAAAGTTTGGAAAGCTGAATAATTTAAAATTTTGCTAACCTGCTTTCAATGTTTTCCACCAAACTGTCAATAAATTTGTTACAAGCACTTGAAATATCGCTCTGTGGACATTTTGAAAGTTGATGCCCCTTGTACATAGTTTGTCCATCTTCAGTCTCTGATATCAACCCCTTCAATTCCTGGGCTGCACTTCCTAGCTCCTCTTTAAGTTTAACCAAGTCTGATACACAGTGTTCTACTTTCACATATTTAATTGAAATCATATACATATATATATGTTAACAACAATTCAGTCTCTTCAACTGAAATAATACAATAGACAGCTAAATAAGGGTAATAACAAAGTTACCGAACACCAAGCAAGGCAATAGTCCGAAGCGAAAGACGCATCTCAGATACTGTCTGATTGGTCAGTATATTTAAGTGTCTGCATATGATTGGACAGTTAAAGATGAATGAAAGGTTACATGGTCAACATGACCCCAAACTGGATGTTGTTAGAAGTTTGTGTATCACCATGCCAACGTATAAGAAAAAGAATACATTATGTATAACAAACTTCTAATATAAATTATATTATTTGGAAGGTGTAGAGAATTTTTTTTGAATTGATTGTGCTGAGAGCTTCCAGTATTATGTCAACATATTTCCTATTTTGTTTTGTTTTGCAAGATAAACTAAATTGAAAGGGACAAGCAAGTACCAAATTTCAAAATTTGAACATAAATATTTCTCATCCAATTTTAATGCATTTTTTTCCAAATGCCTTTTATTATGAGTTACTTTCAGTTAATTCAGAAAATGAGTTACAATGTATGTTTCATTGAAAAGGGTCATAATCGCTGAAATTACACTTGTTTTGAAGGAATAAACAATTTATACTTTTCATTTTGATATGACATGGATTTTTATACGCCCGTCTCGAGACGGCCGTATTATGTGATTGGGTATGGCAGGCGGGCGGGTGTCCACACAGGTTTCCGCACAATAACTTTAGTTCTGTATATCGGATCTTTAACAAACTTGGCCACATGATTCCCCTGTAGAAGGGAAAGAACCCTATTTATTTTGGTGTCAGTAAGTCAAAGGTCAAGGTCACCGTTACTATAAATAGAATTTTTGACAACAGGGTCGTTTCCGCACGATAACTTTAGTTCTGTATATTGGATCTTTAACACACTTGACCAGATGATTCCCCTGTGGCAGGGGAAGAACCCTATTTATTTTGGGGTCATTAGATCAAAAGTCAAGGTCAGCATTACTATAAATAGAATTGTTGACAACAGGGTCCTTTACGCACGATAACTTTAGTTCTGTATATTGGATCTTTATCACATGATTCCCATGTAGTAGGGGAAGAACACTATGTATTTTGGGGTCAGTAGGTCAAAGGTCAAGGTCACCGCTACTATAGATAGGATTTTTGACAACAGGGTCGTTTCCGCATAACTTTAGTTCTGTATATTGGATCTTTAGCAAACTTGAACACATGATTCCCCTGTGGAAGGGGAAGAACACTATTTATTTTGGTGTCATTAGGTCAAAGGTCAAGGTCACTGTTACTATAGATAGGATTTTTGACAACAGGGTCGTTTCCGCATAACTTTAGTTCTGTATATTGGATCTTTACCACATGATTCCCCTGTAGAAGAGGAAGAACCCTATTTATTTTGGGGTCATTACCATTATACCGTTTGATAATTTATATAGACGTGCGTATTTTGCGAGGCACACCTTTCTTGTTTTACTATGTAATGTATTGTTGTGACCGTCTGTCTTGAGACAGAATGATTTGATAACTTAAGTTCTAGTTGACAGAATTTTCTGAAATTTGCTTACAATGATCCTTGGCATCCAATTTTAATGCAGTATTGTGCAAAATAATCTTTATGGCTTATTAATAGAACATATAAATAATTTTGCTATTTTATTTCAAAAGAGGTCTATAAATGGTCTAAATTTCAAAATTTCATATATTCGGAAGGCATATAGAATTTAATTTTCCCTCCAATTGTAAAAGATTTCCTCTATCTCTTTTGGTTAGCAAGATAAAGTCAACCGAAAGGGGACAACACATGTCAAATTGTAAAATTATAAAGTTATAACTTTTATATTTTATTTGCTAGGATAGGTGGATTGGGTTTATGATGTTTAACGCCACTTTCAACAAATTAATGAATTGAACCTGTTTTAAGAAGTCACTTGTCTTATGAGGCCACTTTTTCTTTTTTTCAAAGGTGACCTCTTAATACAGGTTTGACTATATACAATTTTCTCTCTTATGCAAAATACTGTGTCCACACCTGTTTTCACTATACACTTGTTCAACTTTCCCTTGTCGGCATGCTGCTGTAATATCTTGCTGCACTTGGTGTAGCTTTTTGTTTGCTTTAAATTGATTGTTTAAAGGGCTTCAGGTAATATTCAAGCAGATTTCTTGTATCAGTTGCAGTTACTTGATTGTAGTAAAACTGGTGCTGGAGGAAGCTCTGTGCTATGTGCACACCTATATACATGTAATGGATCTTGGAATAGCTTAAAACACAGAAATTGAAAACAGATAAATGGATTGAGCTATACATACTAGTATAGAAGATTTAAGTTTGCAATCATGCTTTTGCTAATAAAATCTGAGTATATTACAACACACGATTTTCTTTGTATTTTTATGCCCCCGCAACTATTGGTCGGGGGGCATATTGTTTTACCCCTGTCCGTCCGTCCGTTCGTCACACTTAGTATGCATAGTTTGTCCGGCTAACTCCTCCTACAGTTTTAGAGCTACAGCTTTAATATTTTGCAGGATGTTTATACACATAATGGAGGTGTGCATGTGTACAGGATTTTGATTTTCGTCAAATATTCTCAAAATGACAGGTAGTTGGACTTAGTCATTTTTTTCGTACTAGCTGCATAAAGGGAACATGGTTTGTCCGGCTAACTCCTCCTACAGTTTTAGAGCTACAGCTTTAATATTTTGTAGGATGTTTATACACATAATGGAGGTTTGCATGTCCACAAGATTGTGATGTTCAGGCGGGGGCATCATTTGTGTCTTACAGACACACTTCATTTTTACAAAATCACTCCTAATAAAACAACTTTGTCCATAATTATCAAGTGCGGGGGCATACTTCTTTTCTAGTTATTGAATGAGCATTTGAAATTTATCTTAGGTAATGATTCAAGCAGATTTGCAGGGCCATGCCAGAGCCAACTTAGAAAAGTTCATGGGCAAAACTGCTAATTGTGAGAATGGAAATGAACAGCACGAAGTCCAGGGTATTTACACCAAGTTGTTGGGTTTTGAAAAAGAACTTAAGAGTACTGTCCCAGAGGTACGTACATATTTAACAATATCTGTGTGTTGTATAAATGAAAGACTGAAAATGAGCTTAAAAAACAGACCATATAATCACAAGATTAGAAATGAGCAAATAAAATATAGAAAGAAAACAATCTTTTATATAAGAGAAGAGAATTACATGAAATGTGTCTTTTGTATGCAAGTTATTAATTTAATGAAGTAATCACATATATAAATTATTATTAATTCAATGTTTTAGAACATAATAATATATCAGAAGTTTAATAGAATTTACAGACTATATCAGGACACCAACGAATGAGACAATAAATATCTATTTGAATCTTTTTGAATGACTTCAACAATTTAATTTGATTTTGAACTGTATATATATATGTTTCTCCAAAAATGTTTGCTGAAATTCAATTCCTTTTTCAGTTCAAAGTTCCTCCACAAGCACCTTATAAAAATGTTGTATTTAACCACGAGATCTTCAAAGAAACGAACAAGGAAAACGTTTTAACCAGGGCAATTCTGAAACAATTTGGTCATAGTCAAACAGCACGAGATGCTGCTTGGGATTACATTGTACAATACTCTAAAAAGATCATTAGACACACTGATAGCGCTGAAAGGTGCTAAACCTGAAAATACAAAGGTAACTTCATGCTGTATAAAATATATTTGAATAAATTAATTTGAAACAATTTAATCGTATTGTGATTCTTTTACTGTTCATCCACAGTTCATACAGTATGTGATTTTGAGTCTAATAAATCAATTATTCAGCGAGTGATTGATTGTTGTTTAACACCCATTCAATATTTTAGGATAAACAAATGTATATAATGGCCAGAACAAGAAATTATTGATATGATGATGTTGATGCACTGCTTTATAATTTAATTAAAACATATTTTATTGTGCAAATAAAATAAATGAATCAGACACATGTTTTTACGACAGGTGTCCCAAATGGAACATGAACTTCTAACCCTCTGTGAACCCCCTGAGTTGACCCCTGCATTGAGTGAGGTTCATGTTGCTCAATCTTTAGTTTTCTGTATAATGTTTTGTGGATAGTTTTTTGTACTTTTTCATTTAGCCATTATATTGTCTGTCCTTCGATTTACAGCTTCTGATTATACCCATTTGGTATCTTCAAACTTTTCTTAGTATGGTCCAAAATACACAATAATAAGTATACATAATTTGTTTTCTTCAGTAATTCAACTTTATTTATTTGCTAAACAAAAATTCAATAAAATTTAATCATTCCTCAATTTTAATTACAATTTTTTCATGGGACTATTTGAATTTTTAGCTTAGTGAATAAAAATGTTGGTGACGTCAGAATACCAACCCAGGTTATCAAGTATAACCACTGTTGCTCCAGCCAAACAGCCAATCAGATTGCAGTATTTATATGAAATTAAATAATATAAAAATATCTGACTGTTTTCAGTTTGACATCAATATCTATTTCTTCTGACACATTGTTTTGCATATTGTGTATATCTAATATTTTTGTTAGATTATATGCTTCATTGAGAAGAGGGATTTTTATAGCTTAATTTGGATAATACATAATAGTTTCACCTTTGAAAATGCTTTTATAATTAATTCTGCTCTAACAGCTATATTTTGTTGAATTTCATTAAGTGTTTAGAGTTGATTTTATTAAACGGCCTTTTGTCAGCTAAAGATAAAATGTCCATTCTTTGCCTGAAATTTCAATCTATATAATTGAAATTACGAGTTAATAATGCAGATTTTTGAGTTGTATGTTAATATAGATTTAGCAAAGGTTTCAAAGAAGTTGTAAGCAACTTTAACAGGTAGGTTTCCGTTGAGACTACTGTATACCATTTTAATATCAATTTACAAGATGCAAGATTCAAGTTTTTATGGTAAGCTCTCAGATACATAATGTGTTACCTTCCGGAGCACATGAGTTCACCCCCGGTTTTTAGTGGGGTTCCTGTTGCTCGATCTTAAGTTTTTAGTGTATTGTTTTGTAGATTTTTGTTTGTTCTTTTGTCTTTTGATCTTTTGTCCATTGTATTGTCTGTCATTCTTCAATTTATGACTTCTGGTTACCTCTTTGATATATTCAAACTTTCCTTACAAGAGGAATTAAGCACATAAACAAATAGAAATGGCAGATATAGTGCAAATATAAATAATTACATTATTATAGTAGTTTTTCCAGATTTCTTGCAAATATTGCTACATTATTTAAAACCATTGCATTATATAAAGAAAACAATTCATGCTTTTTATGAACGGAGGGATAGCCGGTATTATATTCAAAAAAGCATTTTACTTGAGGTGTAAGAACATTTGAAAAAATAGTGATATTCGTTTCCTATTTCATTCGAATTTCATGAGTGACATACACAACTCTGTGTTCTAAAGATATACCTACCCACCTACCCATTTCAATTAGAATTTCAATGTTTGCTTTATTTAGATTTAATAAATATTTTTCCAGTTCAAAATCTGTCTTTAAACAAGGATCAAGTTTACCTCAAGATGTATTCCTATCACGATATCAATTCTGGGGAAATTCGTCCAGTTATCTTTATTAAACAATAACTTTGATATTATTATTTTGTAGGACACATTGTCCATTCCAAGTACAAGAGGGGTCGTCGTGGTTGTGATCATATGGTAGTTGGATCTACAACTACCTATGCAATCAATGACTATCACCACTAACGTTGTGAATTCGAACTCTGCTAAGGCGAGGTGTACTGGATACAACATTATGTGATAAAGTCGATCAGTGACTTGCAGCAGGTCGATGGTTTTCTCCGGGTACTGCGGTCTCCTCCACCAATAAAGCCGACCGCCACGATATAACTGAAATGTGGTTGAAAGTGGCATTAAACACCATAACCCTAACCCCAACCCAAATACAAGAATGACGATAAACCCATGTTGTCAAAAATACACTATGTATTCTATCTATTTGAAATGAAAGTTTGAGTTCAAAAGTAATTTCTTCGAAAAAAATTAATATGTAGTGGGTATCTGCCACTTTCCCAAAAAACCATAAAGTTTGGTGTACTCATTTGGAAACCAAGGATCTAATACCGGTAAATTATAAGTGAATTTATAACAAAATCGGCCTTACTAAACTGTTAAATAATATTAGCTAAAAATGAACTGGGATGTTCAAATTTCTTATTTGTGCAAGAGAGCAAACAGTGATATTGTGCTTGTTACATCAGACATTTTCTTGCTGCAAATTACCATTATATTTCAGCGATAAACCCAAAAATGTACATTTGTCAATTATGCATAAAGTGTTACCAAAAGGATTACGTTGACAATTCAATCTGGTTGTCCGTTTCCAAAAAAAAAGAAGCTTTCTTTTCTTTGAATTGACTTTCGTCTAATAAAATAGTATCTAATAAAATAGTATCATCTCCATATAGCAGTACAAACAATTATATATAACACTGAATTTGATCAGCAAATATTTTTTCAACATTTTCTAAACATGAAACATTATTTTCAATGAAAATATGTTCTAAATCATTCAGAAATATTGCAAATAAAAAAACCCAATATTTTTACCTTGCCGAACACCAATTTAAGCATCCAGCATTAACGAGAAAGGTCAAAGACTGGTTGACTTGGAATGAGGATAATGTGTCCGAGTGGAGCGACATATCTAACCGTGGACTGCTGTTTCAATGAACTGGCACTAAAAAAATCCAACTAAGCGTGTTGGTCTAATCACAACCAAGATCATTATTATCTCATCGAATGTAACTTGTTCTGGCCATGATATAGTTGAAATATTGCTCATTTGGCATTAACCAACAATCGCCCACCCATGCACACGATAGGTGTATCTTATTGTTATTACTTAAAGACGGAATGGAAGTAACTAGTGTGTCTAGAAACGAACGTTAAGATTAAGAAAAGCATACAGAAAATAAAAAAACAACAAATCATTTTCAGGAAGGAGCTGGTGCACCACCAAAGGGAAATAGAAGAGACAATAGGTTCGAAGGTGGCAAGGGAGATGGAGCTCAAAAAGGAAATAACACACCTAAGATCAATGAAAAACAGCCACCAGTTGGTGACCCTGAGAAGTTAGAAGGTGCCACCTCACAACCACAAGAAGCCACAGAAGTAAGTATAATGTAAATTATTTTATTTCCAAAATATGGAACAGGTTTGGGTTGTATGTTTATGGTGCTTAACGCCACTTTCAACAATATTTCAGCTATATATAGTGGCGGCCAGTTTTATTGGTGGAGGAAACTGGAGTACCTGGAGAAAGCTACTGACCTATAACAAGTCACTGACAAACTATCACATATTGTTGTATCGAACGGGTTTCGAACTCACAACTTTAATGGTGATAGGCACTGATTGCACAGGTAGTTGTAAATCCAACTACCATACGATCACGATATGGGACAATCAAGATATATTTCACAGTATTAAAATACATTTGTCTTTTTTATTGCTTTGATGTGAAACTAGGGAATTATAATTTTCGACCAGTGATCAATTTTTTATTTTTCTTAATCTTAGATTTAATTAAATGCATGTACTGTATTAGTAATCATAGGGTTAATTAAATGCATGTACTGTATTAATAATTATAGGGTTAAACCCATTTTCAACAATATTTTCGTTATTTTGTGTCTTTTATTAGTGGAGTAATCTGAAATATTACTCCAAACTACACATTTTTCTATTTCGGAGGACAATTATGACTTTTTGGTATACAAATCTTTGATTTCCTGAAACGTCATCTTCATCTGAGAAACAGGCTACTGGACCAGGCCTATAAAAAGATTCGCCTTATTCGATCTCTTAAAAAGTTTATATTCCGATACCAAGATCTTGTCGCAGTATATTCCGTCTCTTCAGAAAACATTATAAACGATGAATTTTCATATAGTGAAAATGTGTAAAGATAAGTTGTCAACAAAAATGTCAAAAATATGTTTTATCAATGTGTGACGCAAAAGTGTCTTTGACATTTACTGCACTGAGCTTGGTGCTGCTTTGACAACTGTTTTACCTGTTTTGTTCAAGTATTGTTATAAATACTGTTATAGTTATAGCCGTAAACTTTGAGCCGTAATGAAAGCGGGAGATTTGGCGCTTTAAAATCTGATTCAACCCACCATTTCTTTAGAAATGCATGTACCAAGTCAGGGTCATTACGGTTTTCACAGTTTTCCGGTTGTTGACTGATTTTGTCTGTTTATATACTTATGAGTTTTGACTTTCCCTTTGTAAGATTGTTCGTCCGTCCTTCCGTAACATCCTTGTGAACACTCTATAATCAACATCCTTCAATGGTACATACTTAGTCCTTAATGAAGATAATCTGGAACCCTATTGATTTTCAAGGTCATAGGTCAAAGGTCAAGGTCACCAGGTCAAATTGTTAGGCGAGGGGATATGCCACGCTTTGCGTTGCCCTTGTTTATCTTGGTCCTGTGTCTTTTGTGCCCAAGGTTGCCTGTGTCTGGATTTTCCATTTGTGGTTACATCTTCAGATTTCTTTAACGTTTATTTATACATTTTCTAACTTAGAATGTGGATATGATGGATGAACATCTTATGAGGTCTCATTTACATGGATTCTTTCCTGGCTTCCCTCATCATGAAGGTGATCCGTCTATGGAAGATCAAGATGATTCTTTGGACCCATCATGATTACTTTGATCAGAAAGCATTATCAAAAGCACCAGCTGAATATAACTATTATCGTACAATAGAAAGAGCTTGGAAGAAAACAGTAAGTACACACACTCTTATAAATATTTATTTATTCATATATTTTGGTACTTCCCTCAACGCATCAGTGGTGTAATGGTTAGCGTGCATGCCTTGAGTGCGAGAGATTGTGGTCGGGTTAAACTAGTTGTATGGCCTAAGCATCTCCTCTTAGTGAAATGGTTCGGTCATGCAAGTGTTTTCCACATGCCAACCCTCACAGATAATTGGGTGAGCAGCATTGTTGTAAAGAAAGCCGAATCGCATCGGTTGTATTATGGTTAGCGTGCTCACCTCGAGTGCGGTAGATCGTGGGTTCGAGCCCTGATCGGGTCTAACCAAAGACGATAAAATTGGTATTTGTTGCTTCTCCGCTAAGCATATGGTATTAAGGAGAAAGAGCAAAGACTGGTTGTCTCGGAATCAGGATAATGTGGGGTGAGATGTCTATCCGCAGACTGTTGTTTCAGTGAGCTAGCACTATTAAAATGCATCAAAGCATGTTCATCTAGTACAAAATGGACCTCATCATCTCATTGAAAATTAAATTGTTCTTGCCATGATAAACTGCTGAGTTTGTGTTAAGCAACAATCACTCACTCACTCACTCTTTCCTCAGTGAGATTTGTTTACACTGCAGTACCAATTTTATTAGTATAATGACCAACAGTTTAGCCACCTCGGTCACACCCACTGTAAAAATAAAGTCTCATTTAATTAACAGAAATGGTCCCTTGTTACGTAAGGTTATACTTGCATTTAATGTAGTGGTGATGGCATCCACATTTATTATTAGAGGAAAGGTGATAAGATAGTTAACGCCACTTTCAACAATATTTCAGTTATATCGTGGCAGTCAGTTTTATTGGTGTAGGAACACTGGAGTACCCGGAGAAAACCACGACCTACTGCAAGTCACTGACAAACTTTATCACACAATGTTGTATCGAGTACACCTCACCTTTATTGGGATTTGAACTCACAATTTTAGTGTTGATAGACACTGATTGCATAGGTAGATGGTAATTGAACTATCAGATGGCCACGACAGTCCAAAACTCTATTCGATATGACAGCCATCATTATATTGACACAGATTGCTTGGAAACCAATGATCAAACTATAGTAGATAGCTAGTAAGGTGGGAGTATCTGATTGATGAGACACCAAACTGACTGTATTTTCTTCTAATAATATGTTATTTAAATATATACAAATTATAGAATAAAAGGCAGGAGGTGAAAAATCGTGAATAAATTTATTGACAGATTGAAATGTTGTTTGTTTGTTTGATGGTGTTTAGCGCCACTTTCAACAATATTTCAGTTACATTGTGGTGGTCAGTTTTATTGGTGGAGGAAACCGGAGTGCCCGGAAAAAACCACTGACCTGTCGCAAGTCACTGACAAACTTTATCACATAATGTTGTATCGAGTACACTTCGTCATGAACGGGGTTCGAACTCGCAACTTTAGTGGTGATAGGCACTGATTGCATAGGTATTTGTAAATCCAACTACCATATGATCATGGCCACGACGGCCCCTTAAGATTAAAATGGATATTCATTTAAATGTGTCTTTTATTTTACAAAGATCGATAGAGTCAAGATGGAAGATATCAAGCATGAAAAGTTTAAGATGGCAATGTTTCATTCACTTCCAAAACAATGACCATTATACGCTGTCATTTCAACCATACTGGAACAGTCTAAAGAAAAAAAGATGCCGAAGGAGCCGCCGAAGAATATTACAGAATGAAAGTTTTAGAAGCCGCAATGATTGAGCAAAAACTGATTACATCTGTAAGTATATTTGTAAGACTCAGATCGACGTCCATCCTCAAATCCATGTCCGATTTCTATGTCACAGACTCATATCTGTGTCTTTGTTTTAAATTCTCAAATCCGCGTTCAATTCTCAAATCGACATCTAATGACATCACTAACGTTTGCCCTATCCTTAACCCTAACCAAGAAATCGGCCATAGATCTGAGAATTTTGAAAGGAAGCCGATATGAGAATATCCTTAAATCGGACCATGATTTGAGATAATGACGTCAGGTGATGCCTATTTGAGTCCAGACGATGATCTGAGTCTATCATATTTATGTTGGGTTAGGTGTTATGGATATTTAAAGAAGCTGCTTTCAAAAATATTTCAAACACAGAATAAAGTGAGTGATTGTTGTTTAACACCAAATGAGCAATTTATCAGCTAATATCATGGCAAGAACAAGTTACATTTGATGAGATGATGATGATGTTCATTTTGCACTAGACCAACACACTTAGTTGGATTTTTATAGTGTTAGCTCACTGAAACAACAGTCCACGGAAAAAGTAGACATGTCGCTCCACTGACACAAATATCCTACTTTTGAGCCAACCAGTCTTTGCTCAGATGCATTGACAATTGAGTGACACAGTGATTGTTGTTTAATGCCAAGTGAGCAATCTTTCAGCTAATCTTTCAAGTGACATTAAAACCAAAAGTGAGACACAGGCATATTGGAATGGGCGTTATTGTATAATACACATAAATACATCACAGGGGTGATTATTTACAATTTGTTTATGGAGTTCTCGTTTTCTCTATTGTTGACCACTACTGTTTAATAAAAGTTTTATTTTAATTTCTACAGATTCCGGAAGGAATAGATCAGGAACAGGCACGTTTTAATGAACTTTATAACAATATGAAAGCCAGATTTAAAACTTCTGGAAGTCAGGCCCAGATGAGACAGGCTGCTGAATTTAAGATGGTTCCATTGTTTGAATATCTGAAACTGAAGGAAATGATTACTCATCAAAGAAATCAGATTGAGGAGCTAGCCAGCAGGTTTGTAATGATGGGGGGGGGGGACTCATGGTACCGAGTACACATTCCCATGAACGAGGTTCGACACTATTATCGATTTGAATTATATAAATTTTCAGAAAAAATTTCTAAAAGGTATGCTGTTGATTTTGGTGATTTTTTTTGGTCCAGATATTGTTTTACAAGGAGTACATACAAAACATAAATTAACACTAGTTATCAAGTTTTAAAGTAAAAAGTCCATCCATTCTCTTTTATTTTCATAAAAACATATCTCGAACTTAAATTTCTGTTTGTACCACAAAAACGGCTGCCGCTGGAAATCCTGCACGTGGTCGTACGAGAATTTTAGCTGATTCTACTAGAAAAAGAAACAGGAAAGAAGTTTTTGTGAATTATAATAAAACAAGAATTATACCCTCAATATTTTGTTTTCAAATCAGCCTTTTATTCAAGATGCATGCTAATGCAAAGTCTAAGAACTAACATGTTTGGTCAATTGAAAAAAAAGTTACAGATTAGATCTCTATGTTAATTTCATTTTCGGAAATGTTAAAAAACTGCATGCAGTGAGTGCAAATAGAAGTGAAAATTACATGTTCCCTGGAAGAAATGTTTTTGTAGATATATATAGTCTGTTTTAAACGCATCGGTGGTGTAATGGTTAGTGGGTTGCCTCGAGTGCGGTAGATCGTGGGTTTGAGCCCTGGTCGGATCAAACCAAGCATTTAGAAGAAAAAAATTGTTGATTTGGAAAATGAATTTTGAAGGTTTTTTCCTGAAAATTTATAGAGGTTAAACGTTAAACGGACTTTACCACAAAACGAATACAGAGTACCTAAGTCAGATGAGATATTCTACCAAAGAAACAACAATAACAACAGTACAAGCGGGAAAACATTCTCCATATACAAAAGAAACAACAACAATTATTCTCTAGAATACTGATCAAATAAGATACATAAGACCGTATACGCTATAGAGACATGGATATTACTAAAAAGGGGAAGAATAAAATCATCCCGTTCGTCATCAATTTTGAAAATAAATTTTCCTGTTGGGTCACCTTCAAGTAATACATTTAAGTATTAAACCGTATATAAAAGTAAATGCAGTTTATCGTCAAATTGGACATTTTCCCTTTGATGTGTGCCGCTGATAAAGTCTGGATCACTGAATTAATTTTGATCCACACAAATATTAGGTCAGTTTCTAACTCGCATGCTCAAGTTTATGGGACAATCTGACGTAAAACACATTATGACGTCACAGATAAAAACAATAAGGTCAGTTCTGAAGGCTGTGACACACAATATCACAAATATCCCAGCTCGTCCTCCCGGAATCGCTGAGATATTAGCGATATTGTCTGTCTCCACCTTCATATTTGCCGATATTCTATATGCATTGAAAGTGGAAAGAAATGTTATTATCCCCTCGCCAACGAAGTTGCGAAGGGATATAGAAATGCTACCGTCCGTCCGTCTTTCCATAACATCCTTGTGAACAGTCTAGAATCAACATCCTTCAAGGTCATAGGTCAAAGGTAAAGGTCACTGGGTAAAATATTTAGGCAAGGGGATACGCCACGCTTTGTGTTGCCCTTGTTTATACTTTGTTTTGGGATAAATTCATATACTTACATATTTTAAGGCTGAGTGGAATTGCAAGTCAACAATTGGCTGATGGAGATCCAGGTTTCACAGACTTAGGGGATAAGAACAGACCACAGAAACTAGGGGAGAAATTTGCTGAATTGTTTGATGAGTCATGGGCTAGTGCTTATGAATCTCTGAAACCTAGGAATCCAGAACCAGATGCTGATGACGACGATGAAACGGACGAGAAAACTGTCGATGTGCTGCAACAAGTAGTTAAGGTATATGCTAATTAAACGTTGGAGAACACCGAAATTAAACGTTAGAGAACACCGAAGGGGCAATCAAAAATGGATAGTCCAGAGAAACTGGCAACAAGACGAAGAAAGATAAAACAAAAACAGCACAATATGTATTGGACACCACTAGGCACAAACAAGCATAATGTAAGCAATACATGAGCCCTCTTACAAACAGCTGAAGATGATGAACCAAACATCGTTTTTATGCAGAACTCATAACAGACATCATATATGCTATGTATCAAATAATTGTATACTATTTTCAAACTAGGCCTATTAAGAATATCTTTTTTTTTAAATTGTCAGCAATTGTCCAGGAGACAATTTTCCTGGATCATCTGATTTAGATGATTTTTTAATGAATTCCTTAGTAAAATTCCATTTAGAAAAAATTGATAACATTATTATGTAACTATTTCCATTTTTTTCATAAAAGGTTCCCATATGGGAGAAATTTCAAATTTTTAACTGGTTTATGTTTTATCCAGTTTTAATGCAAATGATTATCTTAATCGGTTATTGATGGGCCACAATTATTTTTTTTCTAAAAGGGGCACAAAATCCAAAATGTTGCATACTTGGAGGGCTTATAGAACTTTTTTGTCCAGTTTTGATGGGTTTTTTTTCTTTAGTTTTTTTTTAGCTAAGTGTGTCTGGAAGTGTGTCGACTGATTTTCTCTATCTGTTATGGTTTCGGAGATAAACTCAACTAAAAAGAGCCAACAAAAAACTAGACTTTTCATGCAGTTTTTTGCAAAATTATCATCTTTATGGTTTATTGATAGATCTAAAACTAATTTAATTAGAAAAGTAGTATAAAGGGTCCCATTAATTTGGCATATTTATGAAATCACTTTTATTTGTCTAGTACCAATTTTCGTTGTTTTCGTGAAACTTGGGAAGCAATTTGATATCGATATATAGCAATATACTGTCCTTGAGTGACTTCGACTTTCTGGACCAGCTGCATAGGATATAATTGACACGAAATAAGTACTAGCATGCCTTTTAATGGATCCACATGCACATGTTTGTGAATGATTTGATTTTGAATGCATGCGTAAAAACGACAGAAATGTTTATTTGTGAAAAGATTTTAGCAAATGCTGATATAATGGTGTCTAATGTATTGAAGCTTTCTCAAAGGTTTTCTACCCAATGAAACTTACTATGTTGAAAATATAAAGTTTTATTTTGGGTACAAACACAAACACAAAATCCACGAATCCACAAACTTTTAATTTTTAACCAAACCTTGAAAATTGATACATATGAAGAAAAGTACATTCATAGTAATTGGAATACACTAGGAAATAGAAAATGCAAATATCCCCGGTAAAATGCAAATATTCCCGGTAAAATGCAAATAATT
This sequence comes from Bathymodiolus brooksi, assembly GCA_963680875.1. NCBI lineage: Eukaryota > Metazoa > Mollusca > Bivalvia > Mytilida > Modiolidae > Bathymodiolus > Bathymodiolus brooksi. Next base: position 43,249,710 of record OY804582.1, read on the forward strand.
AAAGATTACCAGTTATTTTAGCGTTTACCAGTTAAATTAGCGAATTGTCTTGTTATATTTGCGTTTTACCTTTTAAATTTGCATTGTCGTGGCATTTTAGCATTTTTCCTTTTATATTTGCGTTTTTCCTTTTAAATTTGCATTGTCGTGGGATTTTAGCGTTTTTCCTTTTAAATTTGCATTGTCGTGGCATTTTAGCGTTTTTCCTTTTATATTTGCGTTTTTCCTTTTAAATTTGCATTGTCGTGGGATTTTAGCGTTTTTCCTTTTAAATTTGCATTGTCGTGGGATTTTAGCGTTTTTCCTTTTAAATTTGCATTGTCGTGGGATTTTAGCGTTTTTCCTTTTATATTTGCGTTTTTCCTTTTAAATTTGCATTGTCGTGGGATTTTAGCGTTTTTCCTTTTATATTTGCGTTTTTCCTTTTAAATTTGCATTGTCGTGGGATTTTAGCGTTTTTCCTTTTATATTTGCGTTTTTCCTTTTAAATTTGCATTGTCGTGGGATTTTAGCGTTTTTCCTTTTAAATTTGCATTATCGTGGGATTTTAGCATTTTACCTTTAATATTTGCGTTTTTCCTTTTAAATTTGCATTGTCGTGGGATTTTAGCGTTTTTCCTTTTAAATTTGCGTTTTTCCTTTTAAATTTGCATTATCGTGGGATTTTAGCGTTTTACCTTTTAAATTTGCATTTTACCAGTTAAACCCCCCAGTCATCTAAATCACCCGCTGAGTAGAGAGATTACGTAATACTGTAGTCGTCACTAGCTCATTGAATATGACGATCTATAGTATTATATTATCGTGTATCTATACGTATTTATTTATTTATTTATTTATTTATTATTATGATTTATGTCATACTAGTCTGGCCCTTAATAAATTTAGTGTATTCAATACACAATAATCAATTGTTGCGTATTTGATTTTCATGTCGTATTTTAACTTAATGCGATGTTTATTAAGAAATGTGACTTTAAATGTATTAAAATATTAGCAAAGTGCACTCATATTTATTTCAATTTGATGTTGATTTAAATTGTTGTCCCTACAAGATATTTAGACAGTGGCATGCCCAGAGGTCTTGTTCTCAGGTGTACCACCTGTTGTGTTTACTGCCCAAGTGTATATTGTATTGGAGTAATAAAATTTTATGATTTCCTGTCAGAACCATAAACTTCCTGTCGAGTGTGGCCGATGGCAAAACATAGAAAGAAACAGAAGAGTATGTGTATTATGTCAAAAATAGGAAATTGGTGATGAATATCACTATAGTATGGAATGCCATTTTTTAAATATAAAAATAACACTATTAATAAAACAGAGGTGTATACAGAACCCGAATATAATAAAGTTAAAAAAAATTAATAACTTCCAAAAATAGCTTACAAATCTGTAAAGAGATAAATAAAGGTGGGTGTGATGCAGGCTAGAATTGTTTCCTCTCGATATATTGCTATAAAAAGATATATGATATTCAATGTGCAACCGTTACACGGCAGAAATAATTTCAGAAACAAAAAATTGTTAGTTTTAAAAGTACCTCGGTTGTCAATTATATATTCATGTATATTTTTGTAAAAATTCTTTTGTATATCTTTATTTCTCAAACTGACAGAGAAGTTACAAAGAAATGAACTGATTAAACTATCAGTTTCAATATTTGTTATGCCTGTTAGAAATAGTGAATGGTCTTTGTTTTCCTATGAACAGGTTGTAATGATTGAATTGATGCACCGGGACAATATTTCTAGCCGTATATACTGATTAAAATTATATAATTTAAAAAGTAACAAGAGAATAGATTAAACAAATTTATTTCAATTACATAAACAATACCCCTCATGTCTTTTTTAATTTGATGTTATTTATCAAAATTAGACTAAGTTGATTATTTTGTATAATTAATCAAATTAATGTTCTTTGATCTTAATATAAATATGAATAACGTGCTCATGTTTTTTTATGCACTAACCTTGCTAATAATTTCAAATTAACTAATTAGTTGATTGTTAGGGAAGCAATTAGAATTTGAATGTTGTTTTTCATTCCCATATTAAAGAATTGTCTCATTATTTGATAATGAAAATAGTTACTGTTATATAAGGACCGACAGAAGAAAAAATCAAGTTGATATAAGGCGCCACTAATTAATTCAGCAACGATAATACATTTCTCTGACGTCACACTATTGTTCAAACAGTGGATTATTTTTTTTATATCTAATTCTTTTGTTCTTGTGTATATGAACTTTAACCTTTAACCATTTTAGGCTTAAACAGTGTTGTATTTTGTGACTTGTGGGTCTCAAACCCCTGCTGGGATTTTCAGTCTTCTTTGAGTTTCCAAATTTCCATCTAACCACACTACAAAAATATATAATTTATATATGACTCTTCATTGTAAACTTTATTTAAAGAAAATATCAACGAATTGTTTAAATAAGTAAATGATCAATATATACAAGGCATTATAAAAGTATTTAAAATCCGGCATAATTTATCTTCAGAACTACTGAGTACATGACATGAACTTTAGAAATATATTCTCGCAATACTAACACAAGTAACAAACCGACCGCAAATAATTACAAATCAGACAGACCATAGGTGAACACTTGCAATGTCTAAATATCAACGATAATCGTAAGTACTATGCCAATAAAAATTAATTGCGTATCATTTGAAGTGTACTATAGTTAATAATTATTACTTGAGTAAATTAATATAGTGGTAATTCAGAATAAACTGTTGAAAGTATGTGAACATTGTTTTCTTGTTAATAATACTGATACAACATGAACATTTACTTAGTTTGAGACCAATTGTTTCTAACTTTAATATTTGTTTAAAAGTTTTTGTTGACAAGAGATATTATTTATTTACTTGTAATTACACTATAGTTAAAATTCAGGTGAAATTTCTGTGACCAATAAAGAACAGACTATAATTGCTAAAACAACAATTTCCTCAATGTTTAATTAAACCTGTAATTAAATGTATGCGAACCAGGATGACACCCACAATAGAAAGCCACCATTTAAATCACTAATTAACAGTATGGTTTGTTTGAACAACAAAATCTAGTCACCCGATTGGTTGAAAGAACTTTACTCTGTTCTAATGCCTATATATAGCTATGACCCATCGATCTTAAGACTCAAAACTCGAATGACCTCTCTTCCATCCAGTTCATTTCTAAATTATGGAAATATCTACATGCTACTGTATAAGTTGTTCCATTTTTGGTGGCAAGAAGTTGACAGTGCGAACCATCACAGAACATGTCAGCAGAATGTTTCCCATGGCTTCAACAATTTTCTTACCTATGCAAACCAGTAATGGTGAGTTTAAAAACATATATATATATATCTAATTTATTGTGTTTCTGGTAACATTCATAGGGAAAAGATTGAAAAGCAAATTATATTGGTTTCAGTAATTAATATTTAACATCCCTTTAATCTTTCGATTTCCTTAGCTTGCACTCTATAGGTGTTGTGTCCGTTCTCCCTAAAACAAGTTAATTTTCAATGAGATGATGATGATATAGAAAAGTATTAATTTAAAGAAAAAATATGAGCTTTTGGAAATTAAGTAAGTTCTTTCCAAGCAATTATGAAGTATATTGTTTGAAATGTTTAATTGACAATTATTGATTTGGGATTATTGTATATCTTTGATCTCTTTATTTTCATTAATTTGGGTTCTGTAATTGTGCACTTTTGATGTAAGCTTGTAGGTATGAGTAACACAATCTTGAAACAAACTGCAAACATAAAATAATTATATACCTCACAGCTTGTGTTATTTGATCTCGTGTGTTTTGAAAAATTTAGATTCACTCAACTTTACCTGCTTTACTTATTCCAAGGGACTGAAATTAATGTTCAACTTTGCTCATAATTGAAACATACATGCCCCATATTTAAAATTTGTCAATTTATTATCTATAAACCATCAAATGACATTTATAATTATCAGGGGGAACGACCAGGAACCCTCTTTATAGATATATATCTTAAAAGAATTGACCTTCATAAATAACTTAAAGATGTTTCCAAACAAAGGCCCAAAGATGATTTATACACCAAGCTTAATTTTCATTTTTGATCCGATTTTGATATATATATATATATATATATATACGTCTGAAAATTAAACCAAACAGTGTTAGAATTAGATTTTAGAGCTGTCAAATTTTTGTTCTTCCCTCGACAGGATTTGAACCCACACCATTGTTACACTGCAGCACCATTCGCTTAGCCTTACGTCCAGCGCCCTAGACCACTCGACTACATCCACTCCCTATATATATATAAAATAATGAATGCATGTTACTATTACGATTTTAGACATAAAAGGAGGTAGATTTTTTTGGGTCAAATTTTAATGTTTTTTTCCCCCGCAAAATAATCATATTAAAGGCTCCATAACAAAGACAAATTTATTACTAAAGGGTCAGAAATTTCACATATATCTAATATATGACCACGATCCAGGTGTAGAACAGTGCGAACAGCATTTAGAGAAGAGTCCAACAGAATTATTTTTTGCAAATATTCCTTAATTTCCTTTATAAAGATGACATTTCTTGTATTTGGTTTGAAAGGTGATAAATACAAGCTCTGATGACTTCTGTTTAAATCCATTAATTATTTACATTGTGGATTGAGATGTTTTGACATCTCCTATCTGGTCAATAGCTCGAGTCTAAATGAATATTACTGTCAAGTTGAGTTTAAATGGGCCAAGTGGTATTTTCAAAAAGATTAATGTGTGATGGCAGTCACAAAAATTGCTGGTAATAGATCACATATTCCTAAGTTGAGCTAGCAAGCAAGAGGAAAATATAGCTGTAATTGCACCATGTTGTTTTTGTTGCTTATAATCGATATAAAGTGTCATATACTTTCTTTATAATGAAACAGAGAGGACACTACATCACAAATAAATGTATTGATACAAAAGGTTCACATTAATACATATAGTAACAAAGAGGACACTACATCACAAATAAATTTATTGATACAAAAGGTTCACATTAATACATATAGTAACAAAGAGGACACTACATCACAAATAAATTTATTGATACAAAAGGTTCACATTAATACATATAGTAACAAAGAGGACACTACATCACAAATAAATTTATTGATACAAAAGGTTCACATTAATACATATAGCAACAAAGAGGACACTACATCACAAATAAATTTATTGATACAAAAGGTTCACATTAATACATATAGTAACAAAGAGGACACTACATCACAAATAAATTTATTGATACAAAAGGTTCACATTAATACATATAGCAACAAAGAGGACACTACATCACAAATAAATTTATTGATACAAAAAGTTCACATTAATACATATAGTAACAAAGAGGACACTACATCACAAATAAATTTATTGATACAAAAGGTTCACATTAATACATATAGTAACAAAGAGGACACTACATCACAAATAAATTTATTGATACAAAAGGTTCACATTAATACATATAGCAACAAAGAGGACACTACATCACAAATAAATTTATTGATACAAAAGGTTCACATTAATACATATAGTAACAAAGAGGACACTACATCACAAATAAATTTATTGATACAAAAGGTTCACATTAATACATATAGCAACAAAGAGGACACTACATCACAAATAAATTTATTGATACAAAAGGTTCACATTAATACATATAGTAACAAAGAGGACACTACATCACAAATAAATTTATTGATACAAAAGGTTCACATTAATACATATAGCAACAAAGAGGACACTACATCACAAATAAATTTATTGATACAAAAGGTTCACATTAATACATATAGCAACAAAGAGGACACTACATCACAAATAAATTTATTGATACAAAAGGTTCACATTAATACATATAGTAACAAAGAGGACACTACATCACAAATAAATTTATTGATACAAAAGGTTCACATTAATACATATAGCAACAACGTAACAAAGAGGACACTACATCACAAATAAATTTATTGATACAAAAGGTTCACATTAATACATATAGCAACAAAGAGGACACTACATCACAAATAAATTTATTGATACAAAAGGTTCACATTAATACATATAGTAACAAAGAGGACACTACATCACAAATAAATTTATTGATACAAAAGGTTCACATTAATACATATAGCAACACAGAGGACACTACATCACAAATAAATTTATTGATACAAAAGGTTCACATTAATACATATAGTAACAAAGAGGACACTACATCACAAATAAATTTATTGATACAAAAGGTTCACATTAATACATATAGTAACAAAGAGGACACTACATCACAAATAAATTTATTGATACAAAAGGTTCACATTAATACATATAGCAACAAAGAGGACACTACATCACAAATAAATTTATTGATACAAAAGGTTCACATTAATACATATAGTAACAAAGAGGACACTACATCACAAATAAATTTATTGATACAAAAGGTTCACATTAATACATATAGCAACAATGTAACAAAGAGGACACTACATCACATAAATTTATTGATACAAAAGGTTCACATTAATACATATAGCAACAAAGAGGACACTACATCACAAATAAATTTATTGATACAAAAGGTTCACATTAATACATATAGTAACAAAGAGGACACTGCATCACAAATAAATTTATTGATACAAAAGGTTCACATTAATACATATAGTAACAAAGAGGACACTACATCACAAATAAATTTATTGATACAAAAGGTTCACATTAATACATATAGTAACAAAGAGGACACTACATCACAAATAAATTTATTGATACAAAAGGTTCACATTAATACATATAGCAACACAGAGGACACTACATCACAAATAAATTTATTGATACAAAAGGTTCACATTAATACATATAGTAACAAAGAGGACACTACATCACAAATAAATTTATTGATACAAAAGGTTCACATTAATACATATAGTAACAAAGAGGACACTACATCACAAATAAATTTATTGATACAAAAGGTTCACATTAATACATATAGTAACAAAGAGGACACTACATCACAAATAAATTTATTGATACAAAAGGTTCACATTAATACATATAGCAACAATGTAACAAAGAGGACACTACATCACAAATAAATTTATTGATACAAAAGGTTCACATTAATACATATAGCAACAAAGAGGACACTACATCACAAATAAATTTATTGATACAAAAGGTTCACATTAATACATATAGTAACAAAGAGGACACTACATCACAAATAAATTTATTGATACAAAAGGTTCACATTAATACATATAGTAACAAAGAGGACACTACATCACAAATAAATTTATTGATACAAAAGGTTCACATTAATACATATAGCAACACAGAGGACACTACATCACAAATAAATTTATTGATACAAAAAGTTCACATTAATACATATAGTAACAAAGAGGACACTACATCACAAATAAATTTATTGATACAAAAGGTTCACATTAATACATATAGCAACAAAGAGGACACTACATCACAAATAAATTTATTGATACAAAAGGTTCACATTAATACATATAGTAACAAAGAGGACACTACATCACAAATAAATTTATTGATACAAAAGGTTCACATTAATACATATAGTAACAAAGAGGACACTACATCACAAATAAATGTATTGATACAAAAGGTTCACATTAATACATATAGTAACAAAGAGGACACTACATCACAAATAAATTTATTGATACAAAAGGTTCACATTAATACATATAGCAACAAAGAGGACACTACATCACAAATAAATTTATTGATACAAAAGGTTCACATTAATACATATAGTAACAAAGAGGACACTACATCACAAATAAATTTATTGATACAAAAGGTTCACATTAATACATATAGTAACAAAGAGGACACTACATCACAAATAAATTTATTGATACAAAAGGTTCACATTAATACATATAGCAACAATGTAAGTGTAAAATTAATGTTTGAATATCAGACGACCTCTACGGTCCTGATCAGGTTTAGAAAGCTTTCTAATGATCTCTGTAGATTCAACAATACTCATATCAGCTTCTTGAGGCCAGACCTTTATATGATCTTTCATGGTACTCTTCATGAAAGAAACATAGAACGGTTCTACATCTACAACCTGAAAAAAAGAATGACAAGTTATTTCAAATTCAGTATAATATTAGGACAATGTTTCAAAATTAGTATTATAAAATAACATTAAACTGTTTTTATTATCTACCTTTAAACATCGCATTTGAATAATGACAAGTTTTCCTACTATTTGAATTTGAATTCTGGTGTTTAAAATGCCACTATTAGCAATATTTCAGCTATACCATGGCAACCAGTTTTATTGTTGGAGGAAGCTGGAGAGAACCACTGACCCTGGGCAAGCAACTGGTAAACTTTATCACTTGTGGCTGCGAGTCGAGTGCACCTTTTTTTATAATTTACAAAGCTGGGTGCGAACTCACGCCGTATTGGTGATAGGCTTGTACGAGTTGTTACTACTTGTACACATATAATGAAAAACAATTGTTTAAATGATATAATGTTAAGCAAATCAACATAAAGCATTTATTTGATCTCATGTCAAAATATGTACATAACTAACTGAAAACACTATATATGTTCATGGCGAAACCTAAAGCTTGTTTAGTGAAGATGCAAAATGTAACTTGTAGCCTAATTTTTTACACTTACTAACCTGGCCATAATATATTGTTTTGGTGGTCTTTCTGCCAACTTTGGTACAAAAGCAGACTTCTACAAAGTCATCAACGTTGTATCTACATAAAAAGAAATCAAGATAAAAATTAAACTTGACATTTATAAGCCTGAATTACTCCACAGGTGATAAATTAAGACATTTTATTCTCCAATGATCATATACATACATTGTGGTTTCAATTACCAGTATGCTTTGTGTGTCTGGGAACATATTTAGCATTCTCTAATGTACTAAAAAATTTCCATCTATGATTAAGTGGTTGCTATTCTTAAATTAATTACATGTCATAAATGAAACCTGAAAACCATCTTTGGTTTCTGATTGGTATTAAAGTTTGTACAGGTCCATTTGGAAAGTTCATGCAAATTTCCATGTAATTTTCAGTTTTTCCCATTTGGTCAAATGTCAAACCGCTGGTTTTTTTACTGCTGTTCCCATTGTTAAAAGTTGTCCAATTTGGATTTCTGATTACCACAAAAAATAATCCAAATAATATTCATGCAGTCTCAATTCAATCTAGTACTAGTATTCAACAAAGGTACAATTCCATCTCATGTGTGGATTTGGAGAAGGTTTAACAAATTCCAGCCAAAGAAAGCATAATTGGCCCTTTAAATATAGCCATGTTCAAATTTGAAATAAAACGAAAATTATATAAGATGTTGATACTGAATTTGGTTCAGATAAGCTAAAAATTTGGTTCAGACAGCCATGTTCAATAAATTTGTTTTGACACAAAAAGTCTCAAGTGGTCCATCAAACCATCAAAAGAACATTCCCTTTGGCCATACTACCAGTAGTAAACAAAGATGTCCGAACGATGTATACTCAACTATCTTGTCATAACAATCTAGTTCTGAGTCCCCTGTCACTGGTTGTCATGATAAAACTAAAAACTGAGTGCTTTAAGAAGTCTTTAAAATATACTTAAGCCTAATAAATTATATAAAAAAAGCAATGTAAAAATAGACAGCATAATATTTATACCTCTCTGTTGTTTCTGGTTCTGGCAAATCAATCCGGGTCTCAAGTACTAGCAGATCATCCAGTTCTTCCTCATCTTGTACATCTCTTTCTTCTGCAGGCTCTGGTTCTTCCTCATCTTGTACATCTCTTTCTTCTGCAGGCTCTGGTTCTTCATCTTCTTGTACATCTCTTTCTTCTGCAGGCTCTGGTTCTTCCTCATCTTGTACATCTCTTTCTTCTGCAGGCTCTGGTTCTTCCTCATCTTGTACATCTCTTTCTTCTGCAGGCTCTGGTTCTTCCTCATCTTGTACATCTCTTTCTTCTGCAGGCTCTGGTTCTTCATCTTCTTGTACATCTCTTTCTTCTGCAGGCTCTGGTTCTTCATCTTCTTGCACTTCAGGCTCTGCATTTTCTTTACTTATTTTCTTCATCTTCATCAAATAATTCACCTTTCTCTTGTTGACATCCATGGCTTTAATAAGCTGTCAAAATAAACAAAAAGTTAACAATTTGTATCTTGTAATTAAAGTAATATAAGTTTACTTCCTGTCATTGCTTATCTATAAACAAATCAGCTTGAGCCATTTCTGTACATGGTTTACTTTCTTTTCATTTTGTTGGACATATGTAGAGTACATGTCGATGACAGTTGAAAAATATGCATTAACATTATAATGACAACAGGAAACATGCCATCATAAACAAAATTAAGCTGCTAATTATAATGAACCCCTCGAAAGCCTCCAAAAAAGGTAGACTGCACGCAAGGATTTGTATTGTTTTCTTTACCCTGACTCCAAGATAATCACTGACAACTACTTGCTAGCATTTTCCGTTGAAAGATGACACTGATCAGATCAAAGAAATATTTAGCATTTATTTCTATTATAATACCCCCCTCCTCCCCCCAACAAACAAACATTCCTAGCTTATGCACAGAATATATATTGTAAATATCGTTTTGTTATAATCAAATTTTAAAATACTAAAGTGAACATTGTAGTCAGAGGTTCCTGGTTAAAATGATATAAGTCTTACATTGGCGTATGCTGCTTCATCATGAACATCTTCTGTTCTCCATGCTAATCTGGTACCTCTCTGTAAAATAAATTTGAATGTAAAACTTTGATTGTCGACTATTAACAATAGTTAAAATGGAATATTAACTAAAAACAAGTATTGTAAAGATTTAAAAACTGATACAATATTTGAGCAAGAAATTGTCATTCAAGCTTTTTTGTATTGTACAATGTAGGTGTACTAAAATGTCAATTTACTTTATTGTTGCTACCTATAAATTTAACCTGCATATGTTTGAATTCACAAATTTATAACAAATGCCATCAACAGCTCAACAGAATATATTTAAACATTGATACAAATGTGTAACCTACCCCACAATCTGACCATCTCCTCAGATCTTTCCTGTATGGTAGCATGTCCATAATCGAATTCCTTTTCCTCAACAAAAGCTGAACTGACACATATCTATGCTTGTCATCAGCATGCATGCCTAATAGGGAAAATAAAAAGAGTTTATTATATGAATGAAAGTAAGGATATTGGTGGAATTATTGACCATCACTGCTGTAACTTTCTTTTTATAACCCTTTTCTCACTTCAGTATGGATTTATTTGCTATAGGTATAATAAATATTGAAATATATTTTTATGGATATAAATGTTAGGGTTGCAGAGCATTTCTCACAATTTCTGTACCAAGTACATTCAAATGTTATACTCTTGGAAAAGGTATGAATATTTATCTTGCAGCATTTCCAATAACAAACATTAAAACTGCAAAATCATCTGTGTATAATATAAACTAATATTCAAGCCTGATGTTCCTTCAAATTGGTTGTAATTGTATAATTAAATGAACTAAAAAACTAGTATGTTATTACATTGTCATAATACATACCTTCTTCACTAGCCGGGTAGGAAATAACTTTTGCTTTTCCAACCGGTAAACCATTGTATTTCAGGCAAACTTCAGATCTGTGAAATAAATTAATAAATTAACAATCATACCAGGAGGCAAAATAAGAGATTCATTTTTAATAAATTTGTCACAAAAAATAATAATGATTTTTTGGTAAAGAATGTGTACTCTGAAATACTGCTCATTGGATGTTAAGCAATAATCTAAATATTGCCCTAAATGACTATTTCCTAACTTTCAATAAATTTTCTGTGAAAGCTCCGTTACTTTGTTTTAAATGGAAAGGATATGTGTATTTTAATTACCAGTATTTACTTACCCAAAACTCAAACATTCTGTCTGAACCGAGTCTTCATATTCCATGTATTCTGTTGGCATTTTGCTAGTATCAGCTGGTTTCTCTCCTCTACAAAAGGAAAATTTACAATTGTATTTAGTTACGTAGATATCAGTATGTTTAACAGAAAATTTTACTGTAAAAGTATACTAGTTTTTATACAGATTTATCACATAATTGAAGTTGTACTGAACGCTTGTCGACAAAAGTATTTACGAAATTTGTTTACATTAATTAAAACTGAATGAAATGAATCCACAAATTTTTTTTTATTAACTTTCAATTCAGTAAAATATTAATACAAGTCTTACAAGGAATATTCATTTCTTCTTCTGTACCCACTGTTTTGGACAAGTGCTCTTCACAGTTCTCGTAGCATCGCTGTATCTTCATCTATATTAGGAATGTACTGCTTGACCTGCAACAAAAATTACTCCTGTTTTACTATTGCAACATTGGATATAAGTACATTCATTATTAGTTCACCTGGACCAAAGGTCCATGTGAACTATTGCCATCACTTGGCGTCCGTCGTCTGTCGTCTGTAAACTTTTCACATTTCAAGCTTCTTCTCCTAAACCACTTGGCCGATTGGAACCGAACTTAGCAGGAATGTTCCTTGGATGGTCCTCTACAAAGTTACTGTTTTTCGTTCCAGTCGGATATTCAATATGGCTGCCAGGGCCAATAATATGCTCTGATTGGCTGAAATTTCAAAGATCTTCTTCTCTGAAACTAATGAACTGACTGAACCCAAACTGTAAAGGAATGATCATTGGAATGTCCTTTACCAAGTTACTGTTTTTTATGTCGATCGGAAATCCAAGATGGCCGCCATCGCAGGACATAGATTAACATTGGACCCTATGGGAAAATGTTCAAATGCCTTCTTCTCAGAAACTACAAATATGATTAAAGCCAAACTGTACATGAATGTTCATTGGATGGTCCTCTACAATCTTAAGGTTTTTTGTTCCGATATGAAATTCAAAATGGCGGCTACGGCAGGACTTAGTTTAACATTGGACCCTATGGGAAAAATGTTTCAAAATGCTTCTTCTCTGAAACCACTTGGACAGTTGAAACCAAACTGCCCAGGAATGATCATTGGAAGGTCCTCTACAAATTTTCTGTTTTTTATGCCGGTCGGAAATCCAAGATGGCCGCCACCACAGGACATAGATTAACATTGGACCCTATGGGAAAATATTCAAATGCCTTCTTCTCAGAAACTACAAATATGATTAAAGCCAAACTGTACATGAATGTTCATTAGATGGTCCTCTACAAACTTTACGTTTTTTGTTCCAGTATGAAATTCAAAATGGCGGCTACGGCAGGACTTAGTTTAACATTGGACCCTATGGGAAAAATGTTTCAAAACGCTTCTTCTCTGAAACCACTTGGATAATTGACACCAAACTGCATAGGAATGATCATTGGAAGGTCCTCTACAAATTTTATGTTTTTTATGCCGATCGGAAATCCAAGATGGCCGCCACCGCAATACATAGATTAACATTGGACCCTATGGGAAAATGTTCAAATGCCTTCTTCTCAGAAACTACAAATATGATTAAAGCCAAACTGTACATGAATGTTCATTGGATGGTCCTCTACAATCTTAAGGTTTTTTGTTCCGATATGAAATTCAAAATGGCGGCTACGGCAGGACTTAGTTTAACATTGGACCCTATGGGAAAAATGTTTCAAAATGCTTCTTCTCTGAAACCACTTGGACAGTTGAAACCAAACTGCCCATGAATGATCATTGGAAGGTCCTCTACAAATTTTCTATTTTTTATGCCGATCGGAAATCCAAGATGGCCGCCACCGCAGGACATAGATTAACATTGGACCCTATGGGAAAATATTCAAATGCCTTCTACTCAGAAACTACAAATATGATTAAAGCCAAACTGTACATGAATGTTCATTAGATGGTCCTCTACAAACTTTACGTTTTTTGTTCCGTTATGAAATTCAAAATGGCGGCTACGGCAGGACTTAGTTTAACATTGGACCCTATTGGAAAAATGTTTCAAAACGCTTCTCTGAAACCACTTGGATAATTGAAACCAAACTGCCTAGGAATGATCATTGGAAGGTCCTCTACAAATTTTTTGTTTTTTATGCCGATCGGAAATCCAAGATGGCCGCCACCGCAATACATAGATTAACATTGGACCCTATGGGAAAATGTTCAAATGCCTTCTTCTCAGAAACTACAAATATGATTAAAGCCAAACTGTACATGAATGTTCATTGGATGGTCCTCTACAATCTTAAGGTTTTTTGTTCCGATATGAAATTCAAAATGGCGGCTACGGCAGGACTTAGTTTAACATTGGACCCTATGGGAAAAATGTTTCAAAATGCTTCTTCTCTGAAACCACTAGGACAGTTGAAACCAAACTACCCAGGAATGATCATTGGAAGGTCCTCTACAAATTTTATGTTTTTTATGCCGATCGGAAATCCAAGATGGCCGCCACCGCAATACATAGATTAACATTGGACCCTATGGGAAAATGTTCAAATGCCTTCTTCTCAGAAACTACAAATATGATTAAAGCCAAACTGTACATGAATGTTCATTGGATGGTCCTCTACAATCTTAAGGTTTTTTGTTCCGATATGAAATTCAAAATTGCGGCTACGGCAGGACTTAGTTTAACATTGGACCCTATGGGAAAAATGTTTCAAAATGCTTCTTCTCTGAAACCACTAGGACAGTTGAAACCAAACTGCCCAGGAATGATCATTGGAAGGTCCTCTACAAATTTTCTGTTTTTTATGCCGGTCGGAAATCCAAGATGGCCACCACCGCAGGACATAGATTAACATTGGACCCTATGGGAAAATGTTCAAATGCCTTCTTCTCAGAAACTACAAATATGATTAAAGCCAAACTGTACATGAATGTTCATTGAATGGTCCTCTACAAAATTTACGTTTTTTATTCTGATATGAAATTCAAAATGGCGGCTACGGCAGGACTTAGTTTAACATTGGACCCTATTGGAAAAATGTTTCAAAATGCTTCTTCTCTGAAACCACTTGGACAGTTGAAACCAAACTGCCCAGGAATGATCATTGGAAGGTCCTCTACAAGGTGTGTGTTTTTTATGCCGATCGGAAATCCAAGATGGCTGCCACCACAGGTCATAGTATTAACATAGAACCATAGGGGGAAAATGCAGAAATATATTCTTCTCTGAAGCTATTGCACTGATTGAACCTAAACTGTGCATCAATCATTGGAAGGTCCTTTACAAACTTTGTGTTTTTTATGTTGATCGTAATTCCAAGATGACTACCACTGCAGGACATAGTTTTTACATAGGACCAATTGGTTTTTTTTATTACCAGGTGAACGATACAGGCTCTTGAGAGCCTCTGGTATTTATAGCAGTTGTCTTGAATTAATTATTATTTTATGAAGAAAGAGAAATCTACGGTTTCTTACTTACCCATGTCAAACATGTGTTGAATGCCTCCCCTTTGAAAGACCGGAAACCTGTTGCATCTACGCATTTTCTTACAACAGCCTGAAAATATTTAAAAGAAAACACATTGAAAACTTACTCTCAATAATAATAATTCATGTAATAACAATTCTAAATATTGTTTTAATCAACTTTATTACGATTGTAAACATTTGATTGTTTTAATTATTGTCGAGTGTAGGCACAGCTTTTCACAGTTTTCCGGTTGTTGACTGATTTTGTCTGTTTATATACTTATGAGTTTTGACTTTCCCTTTGTAAGATTGTTCGGAGTTCGGTAATGACTAATTAACACAAATGATGACAAGTTTATCCCTCTACCTGTAATTGATTGTTAAGCAAACGATTAAATTATCTGTTGGTAATCTGACATTTATCACACAATGCAGTTCGAGGTATCAGTGTTCGAGCGAAATGTTATTTTATACTTAGAAATACAAGGAAAATTGACAGGACTTTCAAATCAGTTTGAGTCATCCATGTTATTCGACCCATTCGAGTTCGAGGCACCAAAGTTTGACTGTACTTTTATAAATATACAAAGCAAATGTTAACAAATACATCACATTCGATGTAGAAGAAGAAAAAATATTCTTCATAAATAAAGGGAATAAATCCAAAACAAAAAGTAAATGGCAAACATTCAGATCCTTTCCAATTTTGTTAAAAAGTAAATGACAAACATTCAGATCCTTTCCCATTTTTCTAAAAAGTAAATGACAAACATTTAAACCCTTTCCCATTTTTTAATTGAAATTGACTAGAAGAAAGATCAATACTTACATTAAAGACTTTCCTTTGGTTAAGTAGCCGTTCTTGATTTGCTGAAGCTGCCTTTAGAAATTTAAATGGTGTGACTATAGCAGCTCTGTCTATAGCCATTGGTCTGAAATGGGACAAAGTTGGTATGTGTTCCTGATTGCCATGTTGGTTGGAGAATCCCATCACAGGTGTGGGCTGGTGGTAATTGCTGGCGGTCGAAGTGGGTGCAATCTGGCGTTCTGTCTGGTCCATTGATGTGAGCTGGTGATAGTTGGGCATCGAAGTATGTTGTATCTGTGCTTCAGCTGAATTAAAAAAACAATTCATGAAGGAACAATTCTTTACCTCTAGAATTTATTTTATAGAGGAAGAGGGATAGCATCTGACTGAGCCACAGGGGCTTGCTACGATTTTTTTTACACTCTACTCTAAAAAACCACAAGGGAGGAATCTCAAATGCTAAATTGCCATACAACACTTTTTTCAAAAGTTTTGTATCAGTGTCTTGACCTGATTCGCCATAATATTGGCACCCATTTGAAGCCAGGCCTCTACATTAACATATTTTTCAACTTGTCCCTTCGGACAACTAACTACAAAAAGTATTTGTCCGACTCAATGTTTTAGTTGTCCGAAAAAATAAATAAAAATTACAAAAACTAGAGAATTATTACCCAGGGCTCCCACTACTTTCAAATTAGAGGGAGAAGTGACTTATCTTTCACTTTCAGAAAGCACACAGGGAAAAGTGGGGAGACTTCTGGGAGAAGTCAATTGCGATTAATCGAAACATTGTTTCGCGACCCCTCTAAACTCTGATGTTACCCTGCCCAAATTTAGTAAATAGTTAAAGCTGCCTGAACTGATTTGTTCTGGGGTTTTTTATTCATAAATACCTTAAGGACATATATTCAAGGTCAAATAATGTAAAATAAACATGTAAAAGTATTGCATTACTTTGTAGATGATATTAAATGATATTTATAAGTTAATTTTATTGATGTTTTAGTTCACACGGAGTGAAAATATACAAGAGAGATCTGCGCGAGTAACTTTTATAGTTGTTTTCGAATGAGATATGAAATATCATATTTGTCAATAACTCATAAGTGGTACTTGAGTATTAAATCATATTTTTAAAGCACATGCATGTTGAAATATAGGTCAGTTACTGAAATCAAGCATACATTTTTTGCACTCCGTAACTTATTACTTTCAAAACAAATTTGCTTTCTAAGACTCCATTCATGTTCAAGACTAATGATCGCATAGGAAATAGCTAAGATTTCAGACCAGAAAAAGCTGAAAATCACTGTATTGTGTAATATAAACCTTTACTCATAACAAAAAAACATTTTTTTATTGAGTTCTTAAAAGGATTGAGTATAAAAGTTACTTGTCTCTATTTTGGTAAACCGGAAGTAAATCGTGCCGATCTTTCTTCGTGAGAACTAAAACACAATACTAGTATACCAGTATTGTGATCGCCAAGTACAGGAGATCCAAATTAACTTATAAATATCATTTATGTTATTTAATATCATCTACAAAGTAATGCAATACTTTTACATGTTTATTTTGCGTTATTTCAGTAGTAGACTCTAATCGACTCTAGTCCACAGGGCCTTGTCACTATCCAGGTAAATATACTATCAATGTATAAACATATACAAGGGCGAACATTTTTTTTTACCCCCGCTCGCTTCAAGTCGTGTTTGTTTTTTAAATTCCTTCTAATATATTCAAAACCCTGTTTGGTTCAACTCCCAAGACCTTATTCTTTTCAAAAAATATCATGACCCCCCCTCGACTACCTCTTGTGAAGGCGCAGCGGTCGTTTTTGTCAGGAATTCGCCTGAGTAGAGAACAACATGGACCCAAAGTGAAAGTAACAGCGCCACCTATAAAAAAAACGGAAGTTCAGAACTCCCGGGGTTTTACCATCCAATAGATGTGATCAGGCTAAATATTGCCTTTTTTGTGTGTTGTTTTTTATTTTGACAAAATGGGGAATATTTTTCTTTCAGAATATTCTAACAGAAAAATAATAAATTTTTGTCAAGTACATAATATTTGTATTTTGACCTTTTTAAAAGGGATGTAGGACAGGAAGTCACAGGACAAAATGTATGAGACAAAAAGTAACAGACAAAAGAGTCACAATTGAAATTTTTCAACAAATAGGACAAAAGGTCACAATTTGTAATTTGAAAGAAAAAAGATGTTTGAATTATTTAGAGTAAAATTAAATCTAATCAAATTTAATAAATTTTTTAGATATTTGTCATTTTTATTGGTGTACAAATTAGATCAGAATTGTGACTGTCCTGGATGTTTTTACAAATAAAAAATATTAATTGTGACTTTTTATCTATTTAACTTATAGACATGAAATTGAATTCACCTAAATATACATTATATTTGCATTTGATAAATATTGTCTGTTCATTATTAATGTCTATCCACAGCTGAAGAACAAGTACAGCATCAGTGTTGAAGATATAAATGAACTACTTTTGATGATTCAAAAGATTAGTCCAACTGACAACATTCTACCTAAGACTATCAATGATGTGTAAGTAATGAAATATTTGTCTTTTTCAACACATTGACCAAAAAAAAAACCAATATCAATTAATTAGTCATCAGACATATCTAACATGTATATGACAATGCCTTGCCATATGCACTTAGTATAAATCTCCAAAAGGTTACTGTTATAGCATACTTTTTACAGAAGAAGACTTGACAATATGTAATTAAATAAAATGTCCTGATTATTTATAATATACAGTTGTCAAACTTGATGTATGAAGTACACAGAACGCCAAAAATTATGCTTAATGTATAATATGTACCATGGACACGCCCCATCTTATATGTGTGACTTATTACCCCCTCTGGTTCGTGATGATCCCAACTACCCTGTTCGAAACAGAAATGTCGCTGAAGGAACATAGTACTACCCCCCCCCCCCCCCTCCCCCCCACACATTTTACTTATCTGTTATCGTTTAATTTTTCTATACCATAAATGATTATACACTTATTATCCTTCATCCTCTCTGTCAGACCTATGTTTGTATGATACTGGAGAGAACTTCATATAAGTTGTAAAACTTGTGTTCAATCCTATTGTATATATTTGACAATAAAAATATGTTTAAATACATGTACAGTTGACATTAACCCTATTATATTTCTTTCAGTAATCGTCTTACTAAGGACTTGTTAGTGCAACATGAAGAACATGTCATCTGTTCCTGTGAGGACTTTCGGTTTGGAGACAAAGAGTATTGTGATGTATGCCACAAGAATAGAAGTAATGGTACAAAGTATATATCAGTGCCAAAGTTCTACTCAAATATACTCAAATATACTTATATTTTATATTTTACAGACAACCATTGAACCTCTGCGTTAGGTCTTTTTTTTTAAGAGTATTTATCTCTTTTTGAAGAGACATTCCCTTTAGTGTTATTTATACTCATTTATATTTTAAGATGAAATTGAGCATTTTAATCTATTTCTCTAGAACTACTACTACTAGCCCTAATGGGGCCAAAGTTAGCATATATATTACTTTGGTAGTCTTCCATAATGTACTTGTTTCATTTCATTCGGAAGTGTAAGCAATATTTTATTGTAAAATATTAACATACAATCAGATGATTGGAAAACTAGTGAACTTAAACATGACTGCTAAGTCATGTTTACTGATTGGCTGAAATTTGAAAAATCGTCTTTAGAGATTGCATGTGTGATAAAAATTTTCCATACCCATGGTAGGAATGTTCATTTTATGGCATTTAATAAGTTTTTTTTTATTGCGATTGTAAATCCAAGGTGGCCACCCTCCCACGATAATTCCAACCAACATGACTGCTATAACAGTGAACAAAATTTCATGTAAAACACTAATGAATAGTTGCATCAGGTTCTATCAATGGAATTATAATTCATTTCATTTTGTAGGTACTACACAATTCCAATTGCACCACGTATTCAACAACTTCGAGAAGTTAGTTCCTTGGCCAGATTAACAACATTGATGAGTTCAACAAAAGACAAGCACCGTTTTGTGTCAGACCTGCATCAATCAACTGGTTGGACCAATTTCTTCGATGAATTTGGAAACAATGCCATAGCTCTCTCCTATTGCAGTGATGGTTTCAACCCTTTTCACCATATAGTTTCCCAAGGAAGTTACAGCATATGGGCTCAAACAAGTTTAATTTTGAATCTGCCACAACACTTACGGGTGAAGACTGGAACAACATTGCTGTTAGGATTAATTTCAGGTATTGTTAGCTAGCTCCATAAGACTAGAACAACATTGCTGTTAGGATTAATTTCAGGTATTGTTAGCTAGCTCCATATTGTATGTTGTTGATCTTAAATACTCAAATCTTAGTACAATAATATTTGTAGAAGCATACAATGTAAGTCAGTTTTTTCAAAATTAAGGCTATAATGACCCATTTTGTTGTAACTGAATTGATATTTACAGTTAATTATAAGTCACGATTATTTTTATGGTTTTAGGGTAATGAGTTACCGGTATTGATGTTTACCTCTACATTTAACAATATATCTTGGAAAAAACATCAATCTACTCCATCTCATTGAGAAACTTGTTACTGATTTGTGAAGTGGAATATGTAAATAGTATATGACAGGTGTATTATGGACGGGGTATTGTACTTCTGATATTAGTTATTATATGCTTTTGTATTCATTTCAGGACCACGTGCACCAAAGAAGTTGAATATGTTCAATGAAGTTGTAGTGAACGAGTTGGTCAAGCTGCGTAATGGTATTCCTACCTTCAATGGTTACACTAAGCTACATGAATTGGTGAAAGTCGGTATCATGTACATGGATGGAGATGTACCTGGTATAGCAAAAGAACAAAACAGAGTACAGCAGAACGCTAAATCTTCTTGTGGACACTGCACAGACCAAGGTATTTGTTCAGAATCATTTTGTTCATTCTTTAGATTAAAACCTAGATATCAAACCTAATGTGCACAACTTGCCTCCGGAATAACCTTCATCGGGTATTCTTAAAATCAAAATATTGGAAAGCCAAATAACGTAAGTGTTTCGGGGAATAAATAAAACCAAAAGACCTAAACAGGATAGTATAAAAACGTAGATATCAATAATAACCTTCATCATGTAGCTTAAACCATTGGTGTTGATTGAAGGATTTTTATATTATAAATTACAACTCTATTTTTAGATGAACAAGAATGTAATTGGTTAATAAAATGGAATTTAAAAAGTGCAAATATATACTGCATTCTCATTATGCATAAAAACTGATTATAAAATATGATGTTCTGTGAAATACAGTAGTATTAAAACGGGAAATAATTATTGTGCCTGCCACCAGTCCGGACCTGAGTTATCATTGACATATGTCATGGTCTTGTTTGTGTTCAATGATTTGATTTAATATATTTTGTTGATAACTGAAATGTTGAATTTCCTTGCTGCATTTATATCTGTCTTCATTTTTATTCAGGAATCCACAGCAAGATTCTAGACAAGACGGTATACCCAGGTGGCAGAAAATTCTTGGATATGGATAACCCAATGCGTCAAGATACTACATTTCCATCCGGCAGTGTTGAGAATGGTATCATCATTAAAAGGACTGTTGAAGAAGAGAAGGTGAATGCCAGATATTTAGATCATCTTCATCAGGAACAGCACATTCAAGGGTATGGTTTTATATTTGTCTAAATTTGATTAATAATTATCACCAATTGCTTTTTTTTTCTTAAAAAAATATGGTTGTTACTTAAAATGAAATTTTGAGCTTCAGTTGAAAATTTCAATTTTTACAAGATGCAGTTTTTCATAATAATGGTTGCATATACTGGACAGAGCAAATTCTGATTTTTTTTTTTTTTTAATAAAATAACGACTAGTAAAATAACCAGTTGTAGGGAAAATTTAAAATACATCCAGAACTATCAAGTTGTATGTATACAATCCTAATGACATAACTTATAATGTTCAATCTATTCAACATTGACAATCAGGAATACTGAAAAAACTGATCAGTGTTCTAATAAAGAATAACATGAAATCACACAACTTTAACATAGAAACAAAAAACTACAAACTATATACATGTACTACTATTGCAGATTTTTTATAATAATTTCAGGAAGAAAACAGACACTTTGGCATCTGCCATTACACATCATTCAGGACGTTATGGCAGTAATCATTGGTTTCGACTGAATCTTGACCTACAGCAACGACATGCCCCAGTAGAACCTATGCATGCTATGAAGGTAAACAAATATAATTTTACAGTTTCGTGTCTGCAATTTGGGTTATATTCCACCTTACGATTTTCCGGCAAGACATGTTATATATAACTGAATAAATTATCTTATGTATTGAGGAATAATAGAATAAAATTGATGCTAATATTATATATATAATTTTTGGAGAGCATATACAATCACAAGAAATTGAAATCTATTGTTATTTATATATGTTTAATTGGTCACTAGCAAAACATGCTAATGAAGATGGCTAGCATCATCGAAAGCTCCAAGCAAGGTTAAAGTTTTTAAATATATAAAACTATATATACATGACATTTAAAAATTATTAGATGGTCAGGCATTTAATTCACATTATTGAATGCATTTTAGATTATAGCAGAGCATATCATCAAACTTCTAAATGGTGAAGAAGATGGCGTTAAAGTTCGGGCAGAAGAAAGAGCAAGTAACAGACGTGTGAATTTATGTCCAGATGCTGTATATAGAATATATGTGCAAGAGGTAAGCTATCATTAAAGAATTAATTAATAATTTGTATTATTTGTTGAAAATTATAGTGCTAGATCACTGAAACAACAGCCTGAGGATAGACATGTTACACCACTTGGACACATTATCCGGATGCCGAGCCAACCAGTCTTTGCTCTCTCTTCTTAATGCTGCATGCTTAGTGGAGAATACCAATTTTATAGTCTTTGGTTTGACCCGACTGGGGCTCGAACCCAGGATCTACCACACTCGAGGTGAGTATGCTAACCATTACATGGTTGCATATGGAAAAGAAAATCAGGTGGGGAACTACTGTCTTTTTGTCGAATAGAACACATATCAGCAGATACATTTATTTTTTTACAGAAAAAGACTTTTGGACAAAAAAGGCAGAGAGACCCTCAGTCAACAGACGAAAGCAATATAGAGAGCAAGTATGTAAATAAAATTATGCAATATTGGTATTGTAAATGTACTGTACTTTTATCGTGTAGCGATAAGCGCTCGAGGGATTCCGATTATTAAATACTTATGGGTTTCTCGAGACTATCTATTGTAGAACACGATCTATCCATTTCTTGTTCGATCCCGAGTAGTTAATGAACACAGCACATTTTTGGTCATTTTCACGATGTCTGAGGGAACAAGTGAAGCTTCTGCAGCGAAGAAAAGGAAACTGGGACAACGAATATTGTATTGAGTTCCTTTGCCTTATGAAATAGACATGGGAACATTATGGCCTATTGCAAATATTGCAAACAAGACTTTTCCATTCAGCACGGTGGTTGGGATGATTGTCGGCACCACAATATAGTACGATTATGGTAAAATTTTATGAAATATTATGATTACTGAAAAAAATCACAAATTACTGACATCTCAATGTTTTCTTACTGATTGCACCAAAAAGGGGTTGGCATCTATGCAAATGATATAATGTTAACATTTGTAATGTTTCATCTTTTTTAACCTTAGGTATCCAAAGAACCAGTTACCTCAGGCTCCATATGTACTTAACCAAGATGAAAGATGTCAGGCCGACAAGAGACTCAAGCTTGTGAAAGTCCCTGCCAATTTTGGAATTATTCCTGGCACCCTGTTTACAAAGATTATTGGTGGAACCAAATGTCACACATGGCTACAGGTACAATATATATCTTAAATGATTGTGGAAGATGATTTTGAATACACTTATTAGATGACACAAATATCAGAGCTCCAGATAAGATGCGTAAATTTTAAAAAATGAAGAAGAAAAAAAATTTAAGCCCAAAATAAAGCATTTGATTACTATATGTACATGTAATAGTATATAACAGATGACAAGTTCATAGTTATAAATATAGTTGTTACAGACCAACATATTAGAAATAAAAACAATAAAGTATAAATACACATTAATAGAACACATTTATATAATTTTCAGTTGTTTTCAACGGGCATAGTTCGTTACTGTATCAGAGGAATGTTGAGCAGAGAATGCAGAGCGTCGTTGACAAAGTTTCTTCAGCTCCTGGAAGAAGCCTATGGTCCTCATCTTGATATGGAAAACTTTGATAGTTTTGAGAAGAGGTGGCATGAAGCAGTGTGCACGATTGAAAGAGATTTTCCAGTTTCACTTCAGGTTACTCAATATATTTATCCTTGACCTTTAATATTTGTAAAAAGATGGAATAAATGTCTCAGTTGCAGTTCGTCGACCATGTATCCTTTTCTGTCTTCATAAATTGTTTTACAAATGACAAAAAAAGAAGAAACTTTATTCTTCTTTTTTTTTGCTGTTGTATTAAACTTAGCTGTTGTATCATGCTGAAACCGCATCGGTCGCGTAATCAGTCATCGACTTTAGCAGTGGTCCGGTGGCCCACGACCAGTGAAAATTGATTCAGGCCAGTGACTTTTGCCAAATTTTTTCAATAGAAATTAAAATCTATATAAATATTCTAATTTTGAAGTTTGATGTAGCCGAAAAATTGAAGAGTTGGCATTAAACAACAATCACTGTATCATGCTGTACCTATTGTAACCAAATATTCCCAGTGTTGCATGGAAGTGTTTCGTATATTCAAATTATGTATTGAGCAAATATTACTTTTGATAACTCTTCTACATCATCACATACACCACTATATAGCTGAAATTTCGCTAAAATTTACATTAAACACCAACCAATCAATCCTTCTGTAGAAATCCTTCGAAAAGAATTTACTTGGTGACATTTATAATATAGTTAAAATAGTGGATTATTTTTTTCATTATAGACATTCTACTTTCACCTGCTCCATCATCTGCCACAGTACCTAAAGTTGTATGGCCCTCCAAGAAATTTTTGGATGTATCCATACGAGAGGTTCAACCATACTCTGACGGAATCAGTCTCGAACAACCAAAATCCGGAATTGAGCGCAATAAAGAAGATAGAGGTAATTACAGTCAGGTTTAAGACAAACAAAAATTACCACAATTCTCAGTAGAAATAAACTTGTTTATTTTGTATAAAGTAATAAGCTATCAGTGATCAGTTTAGTAGTTCTGATTATAGTGGTTTACAGTATTTAATAGCATTTTGAACAATATTTCAATTATATTGTGGCACTCAGTTTTATTGGTGGAGGAAACTGGAGTACCCGGAGGAAACCAACGACCTGCTGCAAGTCACGGACAAACTTCATCACATAATGTTGTATCAAGTACATCTCCCTTGAGCGGGATTCAAACTCAAGTACACCCCATCAGAGCAGGATTTGAAGTCACGTTAGTAGTGATAGCCACTGTGTTCATA